>JAWNMK010000125.1:2400000-3000000 GCA_035044105.1 Drosophila nr. perissopoda 5 BK-2023a | reverse complement strand
AGCTACACTTTGTTTTATCAAGAAAGTAAAATACTTCATATAATATTGCAATATAATATAATATCATTCCACAAACATGTGTATATCAAAGATATTTCTATATCGTAATTTTTTCATTGGTCTGTTTTGCATATCTGAGACTTATAATATGTAAAGACCAGGGTAAATTGAAGTAAATAGAATATTCTTCATATTCTATAGAATATTGCACGTAAAGAGAAATAAATATAGTATTCTACAAATTCTATGGAATGTCGTACGAGTTCTCTGGACTGGAACATTATTAGTTTTTCTTTTTTTTTATTTCAAATGCAATTTATTTCCTTAAATGTAAACTTACATTTAAGCTGGTTTTTTTCTTTTCAATTTATTCATATTGCGTATTAAATTAGATTATTATTTATACAATAGAATATTGTGCTTTATATTTAATACGTCTGCGCATTTCCTTATATAATATTTAAATTTAAATTAAAAATGTATCCACTAATTTACTATTGTCTTTCTTGCTTTCTTTTTAGGTAAGTTCCACTCAATTATTGGTTTGGTAATTCATCTGCAAACGAGAAAGGAGAAAGGAAACCACTCGAAAGCTGCAATGAATCATCATTGTGCCTGTTTCGAGTCGGTAAATGCCGCTCAACGGCACCTAATCCATTAAAACAACAACCCCAACAACAACCCCAACAACAACCCCAACAACAACAACCACTAGAAAGGGGCACAACAACAAATGCGACAACTTCTGCTGCTCTTCTCTCGCCTTGTCGTATGCAATGTATATTTTTTTGAGTTTGCCTTGCAGCTTTTTAGTGCTGCTTGCTGGCTGCCTGCCCCTGCCTGTAACATCCCCTTGCCCATCGATACATATGATTGTTGGTTGTACTTTTTCTCTATATATATATATATCTATATATATACATATTTTTGTTCTTGCCGTCTAGAGTAGTGGTATTTTTTGGCGACATTTGCCCAACTCTGAGGCCAATCAGTGCGCCAAGTGCCTGCTGCGAGTCACTTACGTGGCCTTTGTTGAGAGGGGCGTGGATAGGGAGGTGGTGGGTGTATGCCGTAATATTTGTTGGCTTAGACGAAATACTTAAATGGAAAATTGCAGTTCATTTAAATAGTTACAAATCATCACATTTAGGTTTAGCTTGACATTTTGGAGCATTTATTAAGGAAAGTATCAAGAATCCAATTTGATTCTTGGTTGCGATAGTTATGCATTAATAATATATAGATTTTTTATTTGATCTCCGAATAGAAAATACCCTTATGCCATAAATCAGATGAACTGAACTGCTGTAATGCTAACGGCTTCAAATCCAAGATAACCAAAGAAAGAATGATAATAATAACAATCAGAAAAGGCGTTTATTTTATCATATATATTTTATCTAAGTTTCTCTAAGTTTATGTTTAACTCAGCTTAATACATTTCATAGATGGAGAATTACAAGAAGAATGCATTAGATATATGATATATTCTTCAGCGTAGTTAAAAGATATTTAATTTAATATTTTTTGCTGTTTGAGCAATCTTTTGGTAACTGCTTATCTAAACAATTGTGTTGCCTTTAACGTGTTGTATTCGCTTGTGGAGGGTATCGTAATTTTGTTGAAAACGTTTCCGACCCCATAAAATGTATATATTCTTGTTTAGCATCGCAGCACAGTCGATAAGCCATGTCCGTCCGTTTCTAGTCCCTCACTTTTAAAGCTATCTTCATAAAACTTTGCAAATATCCGATTTATTATTAGGCAGTAAATATGTCAGGAACGTCCGGATTGGATCACTATATTCTATAGCTGCCATGGAAACAACTGCTCGAAAAATGAGTTCTTGAAGAAAAACTTGACGAAGAAGTCATTGATATTAGACTACTATATCATACAGAATCCATAGGAACAATCGGTGAAAGGTTGAGTTCTTGAATGAATATCTGTTGTCTTTAACAATAACTAACCAAACTCACTAGTTACGAATGCTAATGTGCTCCCAATATTATATCATATATCTCATAGTTTTCTTAGATTTATAGTACAATTTATATATCGAAAGCTTGACGCCGACTTTTGAGCTGGTAAGTAGCAGATTTTTGTGTTTCTGTGCTTCTGTTCAAGTTCTTGTTTGCCTTAGCTTTAAGTTTCAATCAATTCACTCAATTGGCGAACTGCTGACTGCAGTTTCTACACTCGAATTGGGGCTGACTCATCAGCTGGTAGGCTAGCCAGCTCAGCTGTTCTGTTGTCGTCGCCGCCCAAGCAATTAGGCTGCCCAGACGAATGTCGCCGGCGACTTTTCCTAGCAACAACAACAACAGCAGCTCGTCGCTAGGTCTTTTGGCAGCGCCAGCCAAAAAAGCAACAAAAAACTCAAAGACGAATTAAAACTACATGCCTGTAGTCCCCAACTGTATATGTGTCCTGGCTGTGTTTTTCACTCCTTTTTTGTCGCTTGCTTTTGGCCACATCAAGTTGCTCACTCAGTCAGTCATTCACTCCGTTCAGTCGGTTAGCGAATTTCTAAGCGTCAACAGCGTCGCGAATTGGCAAAGATAAAAGAAATAAAAAATAAATTTTAAAAATTTCAAATAATTTGTGTGATTGCATTGAATTTGTGCGCAGCTAACGCAAACCCTTCCTCGAAATGGTGGCCATCAATTTGAATTGTAAGTAAACGATTTGAATTTATTTACTTTTTTTTTTTTGGTAGACAACTCTAGAATAAGTTTTTACAAAAGTCCCCTAAGGGTTAACAGTTGTCATTTTTTGTACGCTGTGCACTTTTTCCACTTGGCTTCCACTTTTTGGAGGGGTGGCAACTCTGCACTGGAAAATGGTTGTTAATTAAATTTTGTCAAAGCGAAAATGTTTCGCAAATTATTTGAGAATTGAGTGACGTTTACATGATAAGTCCCCGCAATGCCACGCCCAATGCGCCTTCCTCTCCCGCTCCCCTACTTGCAACCAGTCGTTGAAAGTCACATGTGCTCCCCACCCCTCCAGCGTCCCAGCGTGCAACCCCAACGAGAAACCATTAAAAGTGGTACAAAATAATTTAATTAAATGCAAATTAAAATGCTTTTATGAATATTAAGCAGACACTTCCTGGCAAAAGGAGTCTACAAAAATATTTTTATATTTTCTGCCCAGACTTTTATTTCTTTTGCGGCAACTTCAGATGCTGTTATAGCCTTGCTAAGGGATAATTATTGCAAAATGCTCTCCAACTTTGCCGAGAATGGGAAATACTTTTTACCATTATTATTATATTTTCGTAATGCACTTAAATTAGTGTGAATATGTTTGCTCTAATAATGGAATTGCATTTTAATGTAGATGTGAGATTTTAATCTCGCAGAATATATGTCATTTCATGGTTGCAAATAAAACTTTATTCTCGCACTTATAACTTTTGCAATTGTTCCCTTATTTCGAGTGCAATTTGGATTTATGAAACTACTTAGCTAATTGGCTTAGTTGAGCATTAAAGATGCAAAGAGAACTTAACAGAAGAGAGGGCAGCATAAGATATTATAGAAAAGCATTTTTATTAGCCAGAAGAAATAATAATTATTCGTTGATTGATTTCATGATTTGGTCAGAGACACTCAAATTTGCATTTGTATGAAAGAATTTTAACTTTAAAGTAATTCATTCGGAATTATATTTACTGTACTATACTAATCCAACAATAGAACCAGGAAGTCACAGTGCACAGTCTCCACGGCAATAATAATAATCCGAAATCATTAATCATTTTAATTGGGTTTTTTCAATTGATGTTCGACCATTTTTCATTGTGTTATAACTAGTTTTCATCATCATCCATTTTTTTTAGATGCAACAATGTAAATTTTATCTTGACGGTTTTTCTAAACCAATCAATTCTCTAAACTTTTTTTATGTGATAAATTCAGTCTAGATTAAAGAAAATAAAATATTTATAATTAAATATGATCCCAAGGAAACAAACAAACTAGAATGTACAATAGAGAATAGAGAATTTCCAAAAGCTTCCACTTAAATCATACAAACTGTTATCCCAGAAAAGCCATTGAATCCTTTTGGCCTGCAGTTCAGTTCAGTTTCTTGTTTTTTTTTTTGCATTTTGGGCGGATTTAATTGAGTATCTCTGAACATGGCTTAATTTGTGTATTTGTGTCGGCCTTTTGGCTTTTTGTGCAGTGACAGCGCCAGCGCTCGAAAACAAACACAGCATGCCACTGGCACCAGCCTCCACCGATTCCCCTCCTCAATTTCTGCTTCACTTGTGGTGTAGACAAACCCCCTTTTGACCCCTTTTGGAGTCTGACAAATCGCTTCAGCTGTCATAAGCAGATTTTTGGGGCGCATCTGTCGCTCGAGGCCAAGTCTGAAAAGCCTTTTGTGTCTGACTGTGGCTGCGTGTGTGTGTGTGGTTTTATATGTGTGTAATTAATGTAAATCATGTCATCAACACTTTGTCAAATGATTTCAATTAAAATCATTTGAAAATTTATAGCACAATTTTCTAAGCTGCATTTAGCACAAATTGTTGGGCTTTCTTTCTGTTCTTTACGCTTTTTCTGCTTCTGGCCAAGCTGGCATTTTTAATTAAAAGCGTGAAATTTCAACAGCTCTCCTACAACACTCGTACAAATGTAAAATGCAAGTTGGCAGAACTTTTCAAAAAAAAAGGCAAAATTATTTTAATTGAGGTCAACCTTTCGTATGTGTGTGTTTTTTATGTAGCTGCATTTTACGCTGCTTTAAGTTTTTATAATGATGCTTATTATGTTAATGAGAGTTTTCAGATTTACTTTTAGACCCTCCCATATCTGAGTGTGTGTGTGTGTGCCACACACATATATCACACATAATAATGGTGGCAGAATGTTAACTTAAGCATCCTGAGAGATCCCACACCATGTAAAATGCAGCTGAATGCATATTTTATGACATGAAGGGAGTCAACAAAGTATGCATTTTTTATTTTTAATTATTATATTATATATTTATAATCTGAAACCATTAAAAATGAGTATGTAACAGGCTGAAAGAAGCATCCCCGAACCCATAAAGTATATATATTCTTGGTCAGGAACTCGATCTGTATATGTGCAAACCTATCTCAGAGTCTATAAGAATTAGAGCATCTTAATTTAGAATATGAGTTCTCCTTTACCAAGTATATTTTTATTCATCGATAATCTCCCATTTCGATACAAATCCATTTTCGATGGCAATTTTAACGGTAGAGTTTCCCAATTAATATATAATAAATACCTCGACATATTATTGAGTAACTGTAAATATTCAGTCATGGCCCAACGTGTGTTCTCATATTAGTCTCATTGCCATCAATAATTTTCTGTTTATGTATAGGTACATATATACATAAGTATGTGTGAATGTGCGATAATCAAAACAAGTGTGAATATATATGTGTGCGTGTGTGTGTGTGTGTGATACACGATTGCGTGTGTACATACACATACACACACAAACACGCTTTTGTTTGTATTTGCAGTTAATGACAAGAGCAGCCGTGTAATGTTTGCATTGATTTATTGAATAAAATAAATATAAATTTTATATTATTATATAATCTGCATTTGAATATTTATTTCATATGATTTTCATGTTATCCACCAATTCTTTAGCAAGTTTGATTTTTAGCTGTTCATTTCCTTCGTGCATGCAAACTTGTCATCGATCAACGTTTGTTATCGATAAGTAATATTAATGAAGTTATGTAATGACAGCCTGAAGCTGTCAACGAAATCCTTTTGTTCAACATAACAGCTCTCCAAAGTAGGCGCTTTTGAATTGTACAAATTGATGAAACCACAAGCATTAGTTTTACAGTTCGTTGTAAATTCAACAAATTGTCTGAAGAAATACAAAAAAAAAGTGTTTTAAATTCACATTACGATCCACTTGGTTAAGTCAGCAACTCGAGTTGGCAGCACTGACGGCGCAAGTCGCTTGTTTATTGTGAGGGACACGTCGTGCGCTTTCTCTGTTTCCACTTGGTTCTTGAGAAGCGCAGATTGTGGCGAGTTAGACAGAGAAAAAAAAGAAACAATAAGCATATAAAATCGTTGGTTTCTGATTGATACAAGTGCGAGTGAGTAATTTGTAGTTTCTTTTTTTATTTGGTGGCAAGAGTGTAGCAAATAGCATAATATTTCACACCAATTGTTTTGCACAAATTGATTGCAAAAACCAAAAAATTCATTCACACATACAAATGCAAATGTACAAATATGTGAGTGTGTGTGTGTGTGTGTGTGTTATAGGGTTGCTAGCAAATTGAAACTATTCGTGTGTGTGTGTGTGTATGAAACTTGGGCAGTGTGTGCATTTTTTTTCAGCTGCCAGTGCAACCACATTAGAATTATAAAAATAAGCAAATTAATAAAATATCAAAGCTTTGTCGATTATTTATTAAAATAAAGTCATTTGATTAGATGCGAATGGCAAGATGTTAAAATCCAATATAGCAACATAATAGTATAGGTCCAAGCCCATTTCATTATGCTGGAACATTTGAGGATATATTTTTGTTTTGAAGAGCTCGCACTGTTTCCTTATAAGCTCCTTAAGCAATACCCCGAACAGTACCATTATTTTTACCGTTTCCGTTTTGCACTTTTCTATCAACAAGGTTTTAATAATCATTTGGCATTTCTCGGAAAGGAAATTTAACTAATTAACCAATGACTCAACCAGGTTCAACCAAGTTATATTAATATTAAAATTAGGTTTGAATTAGCGAGGCACCAGTGTATGTTGACTTATGTGTAATAATCACTTGTGCTGTTTGCTACCCCTTTTGGAGCCACCATATTTGATCTCTGATCAAAATCTAACGAGCATCTTTTTAGTAGAAATGGTACCCGTAACTGTGCCGCCGCCGGAGTTTCATGTAGGCGCCGAGTGTCGCAAGTGCAAGGCGATCTGCTTTCAGGGGCGTCGCTATGCCTGCTGGATGTGCTGCAGCTATCAGCTGTGCGGCACCTGCTACGACTCCGGCGACTTGCCGGACATGCCTGGCCACAGGCCCTACCATCACCTGGACGTGCACTACACCCGCGCCGAGTACGAGCTCTATTATGGCGGCCAACCCTATCGAGCCGATGATGTGCCCCAGAGCTACAAGTGCGCCATGTGCGACACGAGAGGACTGGACTTGGCCGCCCTCGAAACGCATGTGGAATCTGAGCATGACGACCACTCTGATTACTTCTCCTACTTGGGACTTATTCTCGCCCGCCGTCAGGTAGCTGCTGGGGGCAATCTGCCATCGTTGCCATCGATCTTCTCTCTCATGATGCGCCAACCGCGGACCGAGAACAGTTGTGTGGCATCATCGGTGCGAGCGCTGATGTTGCTCAGTGAGGAGAGCGGCGGATCAGTATCGAATGCTATCCAGAACATGATGCTCATGCCCCACTCCCACTCCACACCAACTAAAGCTGAAACTGCAGCTGCAGGTGCAGCAATGCAGCTGGAATTTCAAGAGCAACTGCGGCAGCAGCAGCTCCGCCGGCAGGAACTGCATGTGCCACACCTCCGGCGACATCAAATACAGCAATTGCAGCGGCAGCAGCACAACCACTACCAATTGTTGCATCCTCCCGATCGGGGACCGGTGCCGAGGCAGCGTCTCAATGATGATAAACACGTCAGATTTTGCTTTGGTAATGTCCCGCGAGGATTCAATAGCAACAAAAGAAGAAAGGAGAAAGCTGATGAGAAAAAAAGAATTGAAGAAAAGGGCCAATTGAATGTGGAGACGCATAAATTTCTGTGCGCATCGTTTGCCGCAGAGGCGGCGCCACCTGGCGAGCAGCAGCCACCGAATTGCCGCGGGGCCTTTGTCGAGGCACTACTGTGCTCCATGCTCACCGACGAGGAGCTCAATGTGGTGACGCCGCAGCCAGCAGCAGCTCATGAATCTACAAAGCAAAGCGTAAAAGTTGCCCATCAGGGTCGGAAGTGGGTCAGCGAATTTGCAGCAGGCAACGAGAACTCGCTGACTCTGCCCAAGATGATCTCCGAGGAGGAGGAGGCAACTCTACACGATGGTGATGAACTCAGCTTGGTGGTCAGCGTTGGCTCCGACACTGATCCCGACGAGGATGATGAAACTAACAACTCCGAAGAAGAAGAGCTCAACGTGGATGTAGGCAACGAGGAGATTGAAGAGGAGGATGAGGAGAATTTCGTTGGTTACGCTGATGATTGGAGCTCAGGGACTCCGGATTCAAACTTTGAAATTGATGATTATTTTGGTTATTGAATCTGCAACATGTTACACAAAATGGATATTAACACTATTCAGACATGAAACATAAATGTTTCCATTTAATAAAACGAACAAAGCAGATTGGCATTTTTAAATTGATTCAATTTGATGGTCCAGAAGATGACTTGGATAAGAGGGGGAAAATCTCATCTTATTGATTTCTTCCAATTCCAGTTAACGATTTATTGCTAATTGAAAAAGATACGCAAAGAAGAGAGTTGAAGAAAATACAGAAGAGCTTTCATTATAACATATTTACGATCTATATATCTAGAACATGCTATAAACTTGGTTAAAAGGTCTCGCCACGATGTCGTTGTCGCTGTTGCTTGTGGCTCATGACATTTGTTAGTGTTGCGAAACGGTCTGAAGAGTTTTTAAGCGTTTGTCGGCAAAGTTATAATTCTCATATATATTTATGTCTCTTCTTATTTACACAAATCACTACAATTCCTAATACCTAAACATATCCTAGTGATTACAAGGGGAAATATATATTCCTGGCTCGTTTCTTGATTGACAAACTGCTGTTTTACACAACACCTATTTTTATTTCTGATCAAGTTGGCCGCGCCAAGCAAACGTCAAATGTTCTGGTTTCCAGCTGAACTTTTTTCATTGTTCACAACTTTCATTGTGCTCGCAACGAACGGATTGTAACAGTAAAATTCTAAAATTAAAAAAAAAACATCAAAAATATACAGAATCAAAAAAAAATATTTAAAGCAGTCGTGAAAGTTTTCATTTAGTTTTTTTTTCTATATATATCAAAGTTGGCAAATTAATAATGTCTTTGAGCGACGACAAGAAGAAGAGCAGCAAGTGCCTGGGCTGTCCAGTCAAGTGGAATTTGGGATTGCGCTATGAATGCGTCGTGTGCGGGGAGTCTGTGACCTATTGCAGCGACTGCCATGTGGGTGGCATGAACAAGCCGTTTGGCATGCACAAATACTATCATCCGATGAAGGCCATCTACAGTCGCGAAACCTTCGAACTGTATTTCTTTGGCGAGGAGTTTGTCGACGGGGAGGCTCCGCAGAGTTATAAGTGCGCCTTCTGCCACGAGCTCGGCTTCACCGCCGAGGAGCTGCAGATGCATGTGCTCGAGAAGCATGCGGGGCACGCGGATGCTCCCGATCTGCTGGACATACTGAATCAAATGAGTGAGCAGAAGAAATGTGAGTACGCAATGGCTGTTGGCTGCCGGCCCTTAGCCTGATTGCCGTCCCGAGTTGTGCCACTCTATCAAATTGCCTGCCCCATTTCGTATGGGTTATCCTCTTCTTTTTTTCGATTGCCCAACTGACAGATGCCCTGTACGCTAATGCAAATTAAATGAGTCGACTATTTGATTGTCTAACCAATTCTTGGCTGCATTCTATCCTAAGAGTAGAAACTAGTCTGCCTGGCAATGGCTGCTCTTTTTGTCTGATCAGTTAACCATTTCCAGTTGTCAGTCTCTGATGCGCTCTATTTTTATATATTTTCTTATATTTTCTGTATTGATGTTATACAGAAAATATGCCAATTCCAGATAATGAATTCTCTTGTGACTTGTTTGCTGATCCAGCATAGATAAATATATAATGGGAAATTTTCACAACCAGATTCGACTCTTTTTAGCCATTTTGAAATTGGCTGCAGAGTATAAGGAAAAGGGATTCCCAAAATTTGCAAGTCAAATGGGCCAACATTTAAGCATGGTCAATGCTTTCAGCCCACTTGTGCTTCACCTTTGGGGTTATAGCTGCTGCTGATTGTTGCGCTTCCACTCAATCATTGCCTGAAAGCCCCAAAGCCAAATCTAAACCGTAATCGAAGCGGAAACGGAACCGAAAACTAAACCCAAAATCAGAAACAAAATCAAAATCAGTTTTATTTGACACTCTCTATTAATGGCAAATTATATGTCAATAGCTGGATGGACGCACAGACGGACGGATCTCTGCTGGAACAATTCGCTCCAACACGCAACTTCAGTATACATATACCCTCCGTCCACTCACCTCCGGCAACTCCACTACCCCTGGCTAGTCACCCCTCCTCCAAGCTGCTTTTGTCTGTTTAGACAACAAGTTTTCCACTTCATTTGGTAGCCGAGCAAAACTTGGTTTGTGTTCGTCTTATTTGGCTTGGACTTCTGCTCTGATTCGGGGTTGTTTTTTGTGGTAGCTGTGGTAGCTTCCCTGTGGCTTCGCTCTGTTTTGCTTGGATCTGCAATTTGTGTTTGTGTCTGAGATTGCCCATTGTCGTAACGTAAGTTGCATACTCGACTTATCGCAATTGCGTTAGGTTGGCGAATAATCGTATCTTTCTTTGCTATTTTGATTTATGTTTGTTTGGTTTGTCATTCATATGTACAACTTGGTTAACAATCTCGTTGTGTTACGGAAATCTAAAATTTGTAATTCGTTATAAACCGCATCTGTGCTTTTCTTCCATCGAATTTGTAATTGAAGTAGTTAAATTTGAAGAAACTTATTTTTACGGCTGTTCCATTTAATGCTGCACAGCTGCGAAGTGCGTTTTCCACTGCATTTAATATCATAATTGTACACAGGAATTTATTGTTGTTCCGAGCCCGTCGTTTTCAGCGCTTTTTCACACACTGCTTTTTGCCTACTTTTGTGTGTGTGTTGTGTGTGTGTGTTTGATGTATGGCCTCGTGAAAAGTGTAAAAATGCTTTTCGCAAATGCCTTGCGGATCGTGTTGCACATTAATCATAGCCACGATTGAAAAAAGTGCAACAAAAGCCGCAGCAAGCGAGGCCAAAGATGGCAGCAGAAGTTAATGTATTGCAAAGCATGCGGCTCAGCTGCAACTTGCAACGTTTTTAAGAGCTGGTCAACTTGTGCGACTTCTGTGCAACGGTTTGTAAAAAAGTTGCACGTGTTTTATATTTATTTTTTGTTACTGAATTCTTACACAAGAATTTTGAATATTGAATTTTTTAAGGTGTCGGTCACTGTATATATGTATATATAAAATATATAGTACAATTTAGATTTATAAGCTTAATATGAAAAACATTGACTTTTAAGAATTTTAGCAGCTTCTTTATAAGTTTTATATATATTTATAAGTGGAAAAATAAATCATGAAATTCAGCACTTTTGATTCAATCTGAATATTTATTTTTGGCATATGGCTGAATTTAATAAAGGAAAAATATTTCAAAACATTTCTATTATTTTTTTTTTTAGTTACAGGAACGTCTTCGACAAATATTTAGAAATTTATGTTTTAGTTTTTTTTGTAGTTAAGTTAGAATAATATTAAACCATGTATAAAATAATTAACTCTGAATTTATCTTTGAAACATAATTTGAATGCATTCAAAATTCAGAATTAATTTGTTTTTAATTTCAAGAACTTAGACGAATATTGAATAATTAATTCCAGTAAATATTTGATGTGTGGATTTAGTTTTGCAACTAGTTTCCACATGGTTGCAAGGGTCGAACGACTTGGCCGCAACGCAGAGTGCTCTCCCTTTTTTCTTGTTCTTTGCCTGGCAGTTGCACGAAATGACGTCAGGCTGTGGCAGCTTGGGGGTGACTTGTGTGTGTGCCAAGTTAGCTCGAACTACAAAGTATATACGTAAGGGTGGGGGTGGATATATAAGGAATAAGAATAGTGAGCACCCCCTTTTCGCAAATTGTGCAAATATTGAATTACTGACGGGTTTCATTATGTTCCTTGTTGATTGCAGCCACTGAGATCCGTTGCCAGGAGAAGTCGCGTGGTGGGCTCAGCTATGAGGTCATCCTGGCCGAGCCGGCACCCAATGTGGCTGTGCCCAAGCGACCCGTCACCCCGGGCAAAAATGTCAGCGTGGAGGAGATCGAGCAGAAGCTAAAGGCAGCCGAGGAGCGTCGCGTTGTAAGTGAAATGAATTGCATTAAATATGTGATGAAGATCGATTGACAGTTGGCAAATCCTTTTACTGCAGTCCTTGGAGGCACGCAAGATGGCCGAGATCTCCATGAAGCTGGCCAAGGTGGAGGAGGCCACACGCAAAAAGGATGAGATTACCAACGAGTTCATCACTCAGACCAAGGAGCAGCTCGAGACCAAAATGGAGCATCATGTGGAGAAGCGCGAGGCCATCATTAGCGACTTGAAGGAAAAGCTAAAGGTAAGGGACATACTTTACCCAGCTTTGCCAACCCATTTGAAATGCTCCCTCTTTGTGTGTGTGCAGATTCATGCCCAGGATATTGAGAAAACACGCGAGACTCTGGAGCAGCAGAAGGCCAACGAGCAAAAGGCCATCGAGGAGAAATTGAAGACCGCTCAGGCCTTGCGCGATGAGAACATCAAGAAAATGTTGGATCGCCTCAAGGAGCACGTGAGTCCTTTGCTGGCAAATGACTAAATATTTGTTATTGTATTGTCGTTAAATGTTGCTCGTTGTAGCTTAGCTTATCGCTAGTACTTATTTTAATATTTATAATTATTATTATTATTATTATTATTATTTTATAGTATTTTGTATTTCGTATTTGCTTACAATTTTATACATTTCATGCTTAAACTTTTCATTTGTTGAATCCCCTCCACCAAAAATAATCATTTTTATATTTATTCAAGTTTTATTATTTTATTATCAAACAAAGAAAATTTCTATATTTACAAAATTAGTTTTTGAATTAACTTATTTTTTTTTATATATAGAAATATAAACAATAAACGAATTTTGTACGCTTAGTCCTCCATCATCCATCATCATCATCATCATCATCATCATCATCATCGCCAGCGTCGTCTCCTCTAACAATTGTCGCCGCTTCGTCTGTTTTTGCCAGCTGTCCTTTGGCCTTCACCGCTCTCCGCTCTCGGAATGCGCATCTCCTGCGGAGCAGTAAGATTGGCTCGCTTCTACTTTTGAACATTTTCCAATCAGTCGCTTCCCGCAGCAGTGTCGCAACAATATATCCGGACTTGTGCTTCTAGTTCAGAAATAGCAAATGCCGCAACCCAAATTGTCCACCTTGCGGGATCCATGAGTGTCCATGAGAAGAGCTAGGTGTGCTGCTAACACATTTATGACAAACTCGCATCGACTGCAGATCAGGAAACATCGTGTTAACGTCCAGTTATCAAACTACTCCGTGTCCGCCCTCATCGTCGAATACCCAGGCTACCCAGGCAGCCCAACCGCATGGCACAGCTCATGGATGCTCCATAACGCGGCTGCGCTGCTGCCATCCTTTATTCTTGCACCTGCCCCCGCTGTAGCGTATTGAGGAGCACATTGGCCCACTTGCAACTCATTATATGGGCGACCTGGATGTTGAACGTGTTACGTAGGCGTATCGCCAGTTGCTCCTTGTTTTTGGCGTAGCTCTCGCAACAAAATAATGCCTCGTTGTCGCAACGATGCCTACCGAATGCTGCTTCAGAGGGGCTTATGAAGCCACGTTTTTCCCTGCGTTTTTCCACATCCTTACCTTGCCTGGCACTGTTCTGTCCTACAGGTAAAGAAACAGCTGGGCATTCACCTAAGAAAGCCGAAGAGGAAACCGATCTCTAAGAAGCTACTTAAGGATCGGTGTTCTCATTGGTTTTTTTTAACCGGAAATGCCAAGCTGATGTTTTACTTCTAACACGGAACACTGTTAGGCAAGGCAAAGATTTAAACAAACGCAGTGGAAAATGCAGCTTCTTAAGGTCGCTGGAGGCAGATAGCAGTCAGGATGGTTGCGACAGCCAGGCAAACTTTTGTTGCGAGAACTATTCCACAACCAAGGAGCAGCTGGCAATGCGCCTACGCAACACGTTCAACTTCCAGGTCGCCAAATAATGAGTTGCAAGTGGTCCAAGCTGCTCCGCAATACAAATGCAGCTTCATAAGGTCGCTGGAGGCAGATATCCGTCGGGATGGTTGCGACAGCCAGGCAAACTTTTGTTGCGATAACTATGCCGTTTAAAGGAGGAGACGTCACGCATGAAAGCCTCAATCCGCTGCACCCGACTGCTGCCATTGGAGAGACGAACTGGCTGTGGCTCTGGAGCAGCTGTTGTTTCTGGCTGACTGTCCCTTGCTCTGGCTCCTGGAGGAGCTGTGCCTCAATTGTAGCTGTGCCTCAATTGTAACACACTCGCTGAGTTGCTCGATTTGTCATCATCGCTATCGTCATCGTTATTCTTATCGTCGTCGTTATCGTCATCGTCATCATTATCCAGACCCTCCTCAGTTCTTGAATATATGCAAATGGAAATCCACGGTAGTCAATTTGTATACCAGAGCAGATAGACGCTCCTCATGCACATCTACCATCTACTACATCGCCAAGTGCATCCAACGGCGCTCAGCTGCAGTGCCTCCATCCATTGCGCTGGATGAGGATGAGGATTCGCTGTGCAGCAATCAAAATTACCTGCAAATTCGAATCATTTTGCTTTAATTTTATTTAAACATCATTCATTTATTTTTCTTTAATATTTTGCTTATTTTCATTCTTAACTTAAGAATAAGTAATTTTAAATTGTTTGTTTTTTTTTCACTAATGATTTTTCACAATAGTTAGTACAAATAGGAATCGAATTAAAATCATTTATTTGTTGCAAACTAATCATTTGAAATATTTATTGAATATATAAGTATTATTTGCTAAAAACCAATAAATGGTTACTCTGGTGTAAAATAGGTATAAAAATAACATTTGTCTGTGTGCCAAGTGCTTTGATTTTTATCCATCGATATAATTTGTCGGTTTTTGTCATTTTTTTCTTTCGATCTCATTTAGAACACAATCAAAATTGCCGAAATCAAATCGCAGAACAATCAATTGGAAAATCAAAAGATTGAGGAGAAAGCGCGCATTATTGAAAACAAATTGTACACCGCCGAGCAGAATCGCGAGAAGGAATTGCTCAAGAAAATTGAGAAAGTTCAAAAACTTGTAGGTCACCCCCTCCGTCTACCACCCACCCCCACACCCTTCTACCTACCCCACACCAACCCCTAACTAAAAACACAGTAAAAAAAAAATGTATTCGCTTCTGCTTTCATTTGTATTATTTGCCTGCCGTTCATTTGTAGCAGTTCTTTTCCAAATTTGCATATGATTTGCGTATAACTCTAATGATTGTCCCACTTGCAGGAGCGTCGTGCTGAGGTTGTGCGTCAGAACAAGGCCCAGACCCAGGATGTGGATGGACAGCAGAGTCCCATTGCCTCGTCAGGTTAAGCGACGGGGGGAGAAGGGGCTGCTGTGGATGGAATTGCCGTTGCTGAGAAAGGGGCACGTAGAGCGTTCTCAATAAAGCGCACAGCGGCAGCTGCAACACACACACACACACACGACACACACACACACTCAGCATACGAGAAAAAAAAGAAAAGAAACTAAAACACGTATTTAAACCAGAATCCCTTAAGCAACAACCGATTTGCTTCAAAAATTTCAAGTATTAAACAAAGCAAAACGAAAGAAAGAAAAAAAAACACGAAAATTACAAACAACATTTTTGCTGAGCAAAGCGCAGGCAACCAAGAAGAAGAAGAACAACACAATAACAACAACAACAACATCACAAACAACTACAACTACAACAAAAACAAAACAAACAAAAATTAAGTAAAAGCAAAACATTTAAAGGTCAAATCTACACTATACTACAAAAGCGAATGCATTCTGCAAATTAATACGAAATACATTTAGTAAAGCAAGTTTACAACTAACAAATCGCAAATGGAAAAAACAAAAAAACATTTAACAATAAGATCTAACGATTTCATATTTATTTTATCGCTCTACTGATTTGAAATTTCCCAATCATTTCCACATTATGTCATTTTTAACTTGGTTTGTGTGACTTTATTTTTAAAGTTGACTTTAAGTTTGATCTTTTCAAATGTTTTATACAAAATAACTATTGAATGATTAATGTGAGATTTGCCATGCTTTTAAATGATATATAGTACTATATCGAATGTATTCTCCATTGATTTGCAGAGCATTTTCAATTGCAAACTAAAATTGAATGCCATACATGTTTTTCAAATTGTATTTGCCTGTCGTTTTCGTATGCTTTGCTTGAAAACAAATATTGAAATAAAATATAAATGTATATCAATTTTTGATTTAAAGATGCCCAACTGCATAATTTAGTAGCGAGCTGGACATTAATTAACATTAATAACATTTTTGTATAAGTTCGCATTTTCTATCTATATAATAAATGTCAAACAGAAAAAATACATAAAAAATGCTTATATAAAAAACAAAAAAGAAAACATAAAAAAAAAACTCAATAAAAATCCAATACAAAGTAAAACAAAACACAAACTTTTCGTTTCATTTACACAACATAAACAATTTAAACACTTTAGGCATTAATATACATACCTATACATATATATATATATATATATTTAAATAAATATATATATATAAATCTATATTATAGAAATTGAAATACATAATACATAAAAACAAATGCATATTTTGTCTAACGTCAAGTTATATTTAGAAAGAAGTTGAAGCTGAAGATGGCGCAGATTTTCGGCCTCAAAAATGGTTTAAATGAAATTTACTGGGGAAGGGGCGGGAAATTTAATGTATTAATTCTTAGGCAAATTTTTGCATCAGCTGCAAAAACCCGTTTTTTCCGATTTATTGGCAAGTGCAATGTGCAAAGTGCAACAAATATGGCGCTGAGAATTAGCTTAAATTTAAATTCACATACAGTTATAAATGTGTACTATTTCTGTAACTTAACTATGGCTACTATAAATCAACACATACATATATAAATATAAATACGTACACACACACAGCAAAGTACATTGCAGTACAGTACAGCTACCATAATGCAAACACAGCAAGCACAGCCCCCAGAAGTCGGGACAAGTGCAACACTTAAAGCATATTCCAACAAGAAAAACTAAATGCAAACATAACACATAAAATCAATTCAATTGATAAAAACGCTTCGATATGTACTCAATTTACGATATATATATAATACTATATATTAATGTATAACCAACACCAATAACCAACGAAATAAACAACAAACATTTTGTATGAGGACACTGCGGTTACTTTTATGTTTCTCCAAAATGAAAACAAGAAGTTTCACTCTTAATTCAAGATAAAAGCAGCCTATGCAAACGATTTTTTAGGTTCATGCATTACTTTAAAACTAAGTTTACACACTAAATGAATGAAGATAAGGGAATTCTAAAAATGAATGTATAATAAAAATGCGTAAATAAAATGAAATATTTATAATTGGTAATAAATGCATTTTCATTTCAAATCAAATTCTTATAAGTCAAGACAAAATTAAATCAGCACTTTGATTACTTCGCCAGCAGCAGCAGCAGCAGCACAGCCACTACCAATTGTTGCATTCTCGCGATCGGGGACCGGTGCCGTGGCAGCGTCTCAATTATGATCGACACGTCGGCAATTGCTTTGGCAATGTCCCGCGATATATAAGGAATAATAGTGATCACCCCCTTTTCGCCTGTGTGCCAAGTGTTTTGATTTGAATAAACGACCCATTGCAAGAGATAAGTTCTAAAATAGTTTTTAATCTCAACAGGATTGAATAAAAGCGTTAGCAATATAAACTATCCTTGCCGTCGCCGCACCACATCAATAGAACTGCATTCTCGTAATTGACGACAGACTTCTGCTCCTGCTCCACCTGCAGCTGATCCTCAGTGGAGTCGAGAATCGTTGTGCCATTAAAATCCGTGTGATGCTCGCCTTGTATGAAATGATATTGGCCCGAACTGCTGGCCAAGATGGGCAGAGTGGGATGGAAACTGATGCCGTTGCAGCAGTCACCGTGCACCGACAATTGCAACGCCTTTGCATCGGCCTCCCTCTCCAGGGGCCACAGATTGAGCGCACCCATGGTGTCGCCGCTGGCCAGCCAGGAGTGTTGCTGTGGACTCAGATCGAATTGGATGCGCTGGTTGGTATTCACCAGGCGCTGGAATTCCCGCAGCGGCTTCTTGTAGTTGCGCATGTCCCACTGCAGCAGCTTAGGACACTTGCGTGCTCCACTAAACAGCTGCCAGTTGCCTCCTCCTCCTCTTGTTCCGGCATCATTCGCATAGCGCAGCTGGGTAATTCCGCCCGTGTGCCCGCCCAGCGTGAAGAGTGGTCCCACTTTGGGGTCGCAGCGCAGGTCGTACTGCTGGATGTAGCCACGCCAGTTGCCACACGTGACCGTCTGCGGGTGCTCCGACGTTTGAGCGATGCAGGAGACGGCGAATTTGACGGCATATTCATCGTAGCTGCGACCAGGTCGACTTGTGTCGAAGATCTTGATGCAGCGCTTGTAGCCCGCATAGATCTTTTGGCCATCCTGCGAGAAGGCCAGCGATATGGCGGCCACCACCTCGTCCACTGCGTCGTAGCCCGCGTAGCTGCAGCGCAGCCGCCCATCGAACGCGTCCCACATGTGGATTGGCTCGTGTTGACGCGTCGCCAGCCAGCTAAAAGCGGAGAGTTTGAATTAGTAACTGCCAGATTTTCAGCTTGGTATGGTCACTCTTTTTTCTATTTAGAGTTTATGCTAGTGCGTCTACTCACAGACAGGTGTCGGACTGTTGGCTGTTCATCAGCGGATACCAGACGCAATCGTATACGGTGCCGCCCTCCGGCACATGAACGGCCGACTGCAGCTGGGACAGACTGCGCTCCAATGTGACATTGCCGGCATCGTAGAGATCCAGCGGCAGTTCTATCACATGCATGCCATCCAAATGCACGGGCAGCAGCAGACAAGTGCCATCTGGCGACCAGTAGCAGCCCTTCGTGTAATGTTGCGCCTCTGCCGACGACGACCAGCAGCGGCGACCCAACTCAATCAGCTGCTGCTGAAAGTATGCAATTGCCGGAGTGACCGTATCACTGCTCACTTTCTCCAGTTGCGGCTGGTCCGCCAGTTGCGATAGATCAGCCAATAGCGACTGATCAGCCGGATGAGGCTGATCAGGCAGCTGTGTGTTGTTTCCCGTCGACTGCTCGTCGAGCGTATCGTCAATGCTTATTGCAAGCTCGCTCTCTTCCAGCTCGCTTTCCTCCTCCTCCTGGCTATTGTTAGTAATGTTTTCCCCTGGCAGCATCTGGCACTGCATCAGCTTGCCGCGTTCCGTTTCGCTCAGACTGAAGCTGAGATTCGACAAAGAGGAAGAACATGCATTTCCATTTGTTTTGGCGGGCGGTGAAGGTTTTGCCAGTGTTAGGTCCATGCTGCTGCTGAAGTTCACATTGTGATTGAGCAGGGACGACGTCTGTTCCATTTCAGACACCGCACTGCTAGAATCGACTGCTGTGGAAGAATAAACGTTTTGTAAATAAATAAATGCAATTCGGATAAAACTCACTTTCGTCCATGCCGGCTATTTCATTTCAATGCAATGCAGTCTGTGGTCACCCCAAAACCTCGTAACATTGTGTGAAATGTTACTTAACAGAGAGCACAAAACTTAGTGATGCCACTTACAAGGGTGACCACAGATTGTGTTTACTTCAAATCAGCTGTGCGTGTGGAGTCGCATGGCAATGGGCGGGGTGGTGAATATAGTTTTAAAAATGTATTATTTTGTATTTGTAAAAATCGAATTTACTTTAGTTGCAGCATTTAATCGGACCTACACAGTGTGCAGTACATAAACATACGTTTTCATTTAAGTATGTTGTGCTCCTAATATTAAATAACTATTCTTTTTTTATATGTTACTAAAATATGGAACATCAAATTTTAAAAGCGCTCGCAAAACATGAGAAATGCAACTTGCAAGGGTGGCCAGCGTAAATATTTTGGGCAGACCACAGATTACAATTGGAAATCAGCTGTGCGTGTGGAGTCGCTTGGCAATATAATTTTTAAAATTGATTACCCGTCTTGTATTTACTTGTAATTTTTAGAATTTGTAATAATTTAATCTAATTAATTAGTTGCAGCATTGTATATATGTATGTTAGGTTAGGTTAGGTTTTAACGGTTGCCGACAAAGGTCGACAAACTAAGCAAGTTTTGGCCCGTTGTGATATCTCAAAGAAAGAGTGATCCGACATAGAGATTAATAGTAAAAGAATAAGAAGAAGACTAAACTACCAAACGAAACCAAACAACCATGCCTGCAGCTGGACTCGAACACGCGACTGATTTTTCGTTATGATATAATATGAATTAGTTTTGCACACGGAATAATGCAAAGACTCGACGCATACGACCATCAAGCCGGCTATATGTATGTTAAAAAACTGTTGTTTTTATACTTTGCCAAAAAAAAAACTCTTATTTTTATATTTTGCAAAATTATACAGCACCAACTTAAAGGCCATTGTATTAGGCTAAACATACTGAATTATTCCTTTGGCTTAATTCGATTGCCATGCACATTTCTCCGATTTCCGCGGTAATTAAGCACGTCTATTCAGGATACTATTTGAATAATAAACAAATGAGCAATGTGCCAGGCATTCGAAGGCGCACATGTGTGTAAGTGTAGCTGTATATGCTTGAATAGGCTTAATCAAATTTATTACGATTTGTGTGCGAAATAAAATGTTGATTTGACAGCAAGAGGCTCGTTAATTGAAGTATACTCCATATAATCTACATCAAATGGGTAGAAAGCTTAATGAACCTTAAAATCAAAAGAAAAACATGGGGGAACGTTGCAGTCGTGCGTAACCGACTTTAGCCTTAAAATTGTGCGAGGTAAGCGGATTTATCCATTTGCAATTCTCGATTTTATCGATTTACTAGCACCCTAGTGGACGTAGCACTCAAATTTGTACACTTTTCAAATATCTATTTCTACGGGAGTCGAAAAAAGTTGAGTTCATACTGACGGACAGACAGCACAAAACAAAACCAATATACTGTGATACATTCGGTATCAAGGTATTAAAATCATATGTAAGCAATGGATATATTCACAAAATAAATAAATATAGACAAGATCGGCTTAAAGTATATTTAAAAGTTGCTTCCCATTGAAGTGCTTTAAATGATGACTTCATTTCTGGTCGAGTTCAATGTATTTTCGCTTATTTACCACATAATTGTCGTGATAAACAAGAATTCGTCATTTTTTGTGATTTGCATATCGCATTAGAGCCTCCCCAAAAACCAGCTGCAATTCGAGTTGTTAACGGGAACTCTTTGCTCAAGGCCAGGCCAAAATGCGACTCACTGTTTGAGAGTATTCTAATTTAAACTGAACACAATGCAAATGTTTCATTGACATCTGCTGAGTTGAAGCAGGAAAAGAATCAGAATCAACAGCAGCAACAGCAGCAGCAGCAACAGCAGCAGCAACAGCAGCAGCAACAGCAGCAGCAACAGCAGCAGCAGCAGCAGCAGCAGCAGCAACAGCAGCAGCAGCAGCAGCAGCAACACACATGCCATCAAATTGCAAATGAAATTTAGATCGAATTACAATATTGTTTTTTTGGCTTTTATTTTGTTTTTTGATTTGGATTTAAGAATCAATTAAGTAAAAGCCCGAAATGAAATATTTATGCAGCTGTCTGGCCTCGGGGGAATATATGTATAGGCAAATAGTTGCCAGTGGGCGTTGTCCTTAGTGTCTGCCAGCTCTCCGTTCCTTGCTCCTTGATCCCTGCTCCTGGCTCAACCCCAAAACAAAAAAAAAAAAAACAAAAAATTCGAGCCGAACGTTTGCTTTTCAATTTGCTCATTTGCGTGACTGTACTTGGAGCTGCTCCTTATTTTTGGGGCTCGTCCTGTCTGCATAACTTGTCCTTAAGTTTTAATGCTTATTTATGTTGGTGCTTCGGTTAAAGTCGCATATTTATGTATCTACTGTGCATGGCTTTGGGCTTGGCTCCAGGTGAATATTTGGAAAACTGCACCCTTGAATTTACCTATGTGGCCACAACTTTAAGCCTTGTTACTTGGCTATTTTTGCTATTATTCCAACTGGGACTTATTTGCAGATATACATAAAAAAGGATTAGCAAAAGTTTACTTTCGATATCAATAAAATGAAGTGTGAGTGTATTTATTCTCAAATTGTTTACAAAGATTATTCACTTAGAAAAAATCGTATGTTATTCGAAAAATATTACTTACTTAAATTAAAGTTTATATTATAATGCAATGGAATAAAAGTAATAATAGTAATCAAATGAATTTCTACTATATGAAATTAAGACAAATTTTCTACAACTTGAAAGCTGACGTCAGCAAATAAAAATTTGAAAACACCCTTAAAACTTGACAACTTGAATGCAATACAATTTTATGCTGGTATAATTATTTTGAGATTGGTTTTAAAGAGTTTGAAGTAATATAATAAATTTTAGAAAATACCATAAAATCAAGATATATGTTCAACAAATTTAATACTGTTGCCATTAAATAAAAAGTAGAATCCAATCAGAGAAAGTTTTAATCAATAAGGTTCTTTCTCAGCTGTTTTACATTTTTATGACATTGGACATTTTAATAAAACTTGTGTTTCAGGGGCATGGCACTGCCCTCCTTTCACAATAAGTTAATACAAACACCAAGAAAATCGGAAATATATAACTCAACAACAGATGAGTTCTTATAAAACTTTTAATTACTTGAATTATGAAATTTTGATTAGATTCGGAGAATATGAAAAGAATATCAATTCAGCTCACCCTCCCTATGGGAAAAAGCTGTCTTCCATGTATCTATCTGTGTTTTGTTCATATTTTGTTGACTCCACATAATTTCGACATCCTTTTCAGTTTTGTCTGTGTTGCTACATTTGAACAAAACAACACAAAAAAAGAACAAAAAAAAAAAACGGAAGAAAAGGCAAAAAGTATTTTTGAAGGCGTTCAGCCAAAGAGAGATTTTCGCAGTATTCATGTGGGAGTCATTAGGCTGGGATCCTTATGCTTGATGGCTTTTTGCATAGCTCGGCAGGATTTACTTGTTTGACTTGTATCCTTTTTTGGCCTGTTGACAATGAGCGAAACATTTCAGCATAGACATTGCCAAGGATAAGTGTTTCTTTCCGACATGCATATTCATGTTTGGGGCGCAACTTTAAGACAATTTTCGCTTGCCAAACTTGAGGTTTGCGGTTGAATAAATTAGCCACAAATCGTATTTTATTGCCCTTGAAGAGACTCGTATTCTTTTCGTTGTTTCGATGCTGTTTAAATGGGCAGTGAATTTATTGTTCTCCATGGCAACCTTATGGGCCATTTGGGTGAGTGTTCAAATTTTATTTATAATCTAGATTTTAAACACATTGCCGCAGTTTATTTTATTTTTTACTTATATTTTTTAATGTCGACCAATATGAGCCGACACAGAAAAATACATGACTTTAAGCATAAATTAAATTCAAGTAAAAACAAAATTCAAGATACATTTATTTATATTTTATGACTTAATGTGGTCTAAATCCAGTCTACAACTTTTAGAAAACTTTAAATAAAATGAAATGAAAACAGAGTATTTAAATTAAAAATTATTAAAAATAATTTAAAAAAGATTAAAAAGGAATTATGCAAGTTTCAACATAAACAAATTTATAAAAATGAAATTTTTATGAAATATTTTAATTATGTGAATTTAATGAAGATAATTTTTTATAATATAATAATAATTGAATAATAATTTAATAATAACCATCAAAATCATAATAAATAGATTATATGTTTAATTTTAATTTTTTATTTTATTTTTACACAAGAAGCTGCACATTCCAGCAAAGCGGTTAATTCCTTTTCTGGGTAGGAATTGTAGAATTGTACTTAATCAAGGTTTTTGTTTAAAATGTAAATCTGACCAAGTTTGTTAAATTGGGATAAAATATCAAATATTTCATTTTATAATATATAAAGACACAATATGACAAACAAAATGTTCTCTTTATTATTTTTATTCTTGGGGGACTTCAAATTTAGAAAATCGACTTACTTTTGAATCATTTTATTCAGATAGTGAATTTCTGAAACAGATGGTTGATTCTATAAACTAAAGTGTTTCATTTACTAAATAAAAGCATAATTTTTCTTAAATTAAGAAAAAGTTGTTCTGAATTCTAGGGTGTTTTCTTGTAGTAACTTTTGGATTCTAATTTTTCAGAAAGTGAATTTGTAAAACTAAAGATTGTTTTTAAAACTTTAATTTTTTTTTTTTTTTATAGTAGAGTTTTCTAAAATTATTAAACATTTTTTTCCAAATTCCAGTGCGTTTTATTATTTTTATTTATTTTATTTTTTGTGAGGAGAACAGAGTTCGTGTATTAAATTAAAAGTATTTCTGAAAAGTAGAAAAAAGATACATCATATTTTAAGGTAAGAATTTTTGTTTAGTGTATACATAGAAATTAGTTAGGATATCTTTCTCGTTCTCAGGCTGATACCTTAAACATCTGAGCTGTTTATTTGCTGAGTGTTGCCACGTTTAAGAATGAAATTGCTGTTGATGACACACAATTTGCACCTATGAAAGATTGATGAGCACCGAAAGCGCTTCAAGGTTGTTCCACTTTCGTTTTGTTTTTGGTTTTTTGCTGTTGTTCTGTTTGCCTGCAAAGATATTGGGCAAATACGCGTATTGGGCAAACAGCAGATAAACAACGGTTAGCACTGTGCTGAGATTCAGATTCTCTCAGCTGCTATAAAAGGGCGTCGCAGCATTCTGGCAAAGGCACAGAGCATCCCCGTATCCCAGTTGACAGCAAGATGTGCCAGCTTCTGCTCATTTACCTCAGCTGCTGCTGCCTGCTGCTGGTGGCTGCCACCACAGAGCTGCCTGAGGAAGATGCCACAACAGATGCGCCGTTTGAGTTACTTGATGAAGACATCACATGGCAAGAGCTAGGCAAGCCGAGTGCCCAGGAGGAGCAATTGATGACGGCGCTGAAAATAAACTGGTTGCCAGTTGCGCTGGGTGCGGACGCAGACAAAGAGCTGACCAGGCAGGTGGATGAGGTGCCAAGACAGCATGAGACAGAGGAGAAGGACGAGGAGAATATGGAGGTGGAGGAGAAAAAAAAGGAGATGGACGGGGTGGCGGAGGTGGAGGAGATGCTAGAATCTGTACCGCGTGATGCCAAAGCATGCCCCACCACTGCCGAGACGGGACTGACCCGCCTAATCCGGAATGCGCGTCCCCAGCTCGACTTGCCCCGTTTGCGCAACATCTGGGCAAATGCTCGCGAGGATGGCAAGGTGAACGACCTGCTTAAGCTGCTGCGCAGCGATCAATTCAAGGAGCGCGTACAGCGACTGCGCAACACCACGGCGCAGGGCGCTCTGAGGGATTACATGTGCCAGTCCCTCAAGCTGAATCATACCTATTACGTTGAGCACGTGAGGCTGGTGATCGATGTGCAGAGCACAGAGCCGGCGAGCAGTCCGTTGCCCAATCGTCGCCGGGGTGTGCGTGGCTTGCTGCAGGATCTGCGCGATGCTCTGCCGCGTGCCCAGTTGCGGGATCTATATCGTCGGCAGCTGGCGGAGGATAAGGAACTGGCTACGGCAGTGCGACGCATTCGCAGCTTCGAGTTCCGGCGTCTGGTCGCCAATGTGCGCGCTCTGCCCGAGTATCGGGTGGTGCGGAATGATCTGGAGTTGGCCGGAGTGCCGCTGTCGCTGCTCCTCAATCTGGTGGCCGATGCCTTGGGCTGGGGTTTCCTCGATGTGGGCAGTGAGACGGAAATCTTAAGTGCCTTTGCATAGGGCTCTGTATCTATTTAGTATATACTTCTAACATCAGCTTTTGGAAACTTCTCTAAGACTTACCTATTATATTCTGCACTTTGCGTCAACTAAATCAGGCAATATGCTTCTCAATCCCTTTCTAAGTCGTCTCAAAAATATATCTGTGCTTTCGTCTCGTTTTATTTCTTAATCCTTTCCTTTGAGAACCAAGGACTTTATGTAATTGGCACATCTTATCAGAATTTGTGTTTTTCTTTTTTCTATGTACATGATATATACATTTTAAAATTAATTATCTCGAATATTATATTTTCCATAATTGCTATGCTTCTATATTTTTATGATTTTAATACTTAATTATCTATCAATTTTTATTGTATTTTTTTTATTGTATATTTTAGAATTGCATAATTATCTCTCAGTATCTGTCTAATATAATCCGTTTTTGATTGTATTTAATAAATTATAATTGACTTTCAATATCTGTTTAAAATTGTAAAATAGTTTAAAAATTATCTCTGGGTTTCAGCTTTTCTATTCGATACCCATTAAGAATGGTAACAAAATGTGTTCCTTGCACTTTTAATCCCCGCATCTCCCCAGCTTTTACAGAACCAGTTGTTCCTCTGCTGCTTTTCGATTTGTTTTGCTCCAAATCATTTCGTTGCGCTGTTCTCCGCTCGTGCCTGATATCATCTTGTGATATCATCTGTGTCCCCCGTTGGTTACCTTCAATTGTTGGTCAGCAGGGCAACAAATTTATAATTCTTTTCTTTCAATTACAATCGGAATCAAACAATCGGTGAAATAGAGACCAAAAAGGCAATACCCTATATACAAAGTTTACAAAGCATTAGGGCAAATTTCTAAAATTTGGAATTTACATCTAACATATAATTAATTTAAATTGATCGTTGTATTTTCTGGAGAAATTAAATTTCAGAAAGTTCTGGTTTCCAGGCGATCACTGTTAATTGAAATAAATAAATAAATATATAAAATACACTTGCATAACTTTACTATGCTACCTTTTGGTTAACCTATTGTGATGTGTGGGGGGCATAAAAATAGTTGACGATATCTCGGACCCGACTCCGCTCCGTACTGACATGTTTACATTTGGAGGGACGGCGGCAGACGGTGCAGCCGCAAAAGAGTAGCACCCGAAACCACTTCAGATTCGTTCAGGGTCAAAATCATTACAGCCGACAGTTTTTCACTTTTGAGCAGTTGTTGTTGTTGTTGTTGTTGTCACTGTTCGCGCCGCATGCTGTCCGCCTTGCCACGCGGCATAAGAAGAAAACCAAAAAAAAAAAAATAAGGTTTTCTTCATGCCGAAGCTTGTATACCCTTCCAGAATGGAATCTAGCTCGTCATATCTATATTTAGTTATTAATTAATTTATACTTTGAGAGTTGCATTAATTTGTTAATAATGTTAATTATATTATTCTATATATTTAATAA
The DNA here is from genome assembly GCA_035044105.1 of Drosophila nr. perissopoda 5 BK-2023a. NCBI lineage: Eukaryota > Metazoa > Arthropoda > Insecta > Diptera > Drosophilidae > Drosophila > Drosophila nr. perissopoda 5 BK-2023a. The sequence continues at coordinate 2,972,565 of JAWNMK010000125.1, read as the reverse complement.
TTAATTAATCCATACCTTGAGAGGTACATAAATATGTCAATGATATTGCATATTTTATTTTGTATTTTATATTTATTTAATTGATACTTAGACCGATAGATAAAATTGTTAATTTTATTTAATATTTCATAATAATTGAGTTGATACTTTTTGAATCAAGTTTCTCAGTTTGGAATCATCTTTTATCTCTTGCCCTGTCAGTTATATAGATGACTATATCACTAATAAATATTAGTTCACCTGACTTGGCTAGATCGCTGATCAAAAGTGTCTTTCAATGCGTAGCCCACTTTATAATCAATTCATAATACCCTCTGCTGTAAGGTATAAGCAAATATCAACAAATAGTTGCTGCTGCCACACATGTTGCCTCTCGACGTCGCGACATTGTCGCTGCCTCAAAAGAGTTCATCAACTGTGAAGCTGTCAACGCGTGCATCTAATCGGGCCAACAGTTGCCATAAACAAATTACAAACAGATCAACTGCGGCTGGCAGTAGCCAAGTGCCTAAAAATAATCCCAAATTGTACATAGGGCCCATAAATTGGGGGCAAACGATGCGACGTTTACGGAAATGCGGACAAGAGATTATTTATTGCAGTCGCCAACACAGCAGCGAACAACAACGAATAGCAAGAAACAATAACAACAACAACTAACAACAACAACGAACGTGTCAAAATAAACAAACATTATGCAAAAGACAACAAACAAATCGCTCGACGACTCAGATAAATGAATAAGTCGAGATACTCGCGCTCGGTAAGAAATTACAAATTGATTACGTTTGAATTATCGTTTCAGCTCAGCAGTTGCAGTCTAATAAAATCAAACGAATAATAATAAATAATATTTATAGCAGTTTGCATAAGAACAGACAAATTTAGATTCAAGTCTATATGCTGATATTTAAAGTAAATCACGGGTTTTCAAAGCAGACAGAAAAAGGATAGCAGATCAAATGGGCCGCTCCCCTCTTTAATATGTAATTGCTATATTGCTATATTTATTGTTGCAGCTGTACGATATCTTTGTTCAGATGTACAACGTAATTTGATCTTGAGCAAAACTCAACCAGAATTTAGACAAAGCGAAGGAATCAAAATTAATAAAGTTGTAAACGAAGGCGGACAAAATCGCTGCTAATGCAAAAGACTTTTGGAAAAAGCTGTGAGCAACGGAAAAAATAATTAACAATGAAAAAATATTTTTATGGTATGCTATTATGGTATAATATATTGGTCTAATTAAACGGTGTTAATTGAAATATATGTTCCCCAAAAGTTCGTTTTTGTAAAGCAATTTATTTGAACATATTTTATTTTATGCTAGCTTTATTATATTAGGTTCTAAAATTAGTTTTTTTGACAAAAGTTCTGTTTTATGTTTTTGAATTTAATTTATTTCTTATTCAGAATTATTCCTTAAAACTGTACATTTCTAAGGTTTTTTTTATTTATAAATATCTGCTATCATTATTCATTTTCACAAAACTTCTGATTTTTGTAATTGACTTTAAGTTTTTTGCCATGTTAATTAAGTGACTTAGGCCAGATTTAAGATTATTTAATTTTCCTCATAGTTAAATTGCTGAATAAATATAAGTTGAATACATATTTAAATAGTAGTTAGATTGATTTAAGTGTTTAATAGTCAAACTCAGGAATAAGTGTAAATTTCTTAAATATTTAAATAAGGTGAACTTGGGAATGCACTTCTAACAACTTTGAATTAATCAGAATTGCACTTATCGATTGCTTTGTTAGTTGCTGTAATCAATCGAATTAGTCAAACATGTTTCGCAGTTTCACATTTGGGTAATTCAATGCTATTGTTGTTGTTTGCGTACCAAAAGGGGTTTGTTCCGCCATTCAAACATAATTAAGCAAATGTCAGTCAGTCCGTTCACCTTTCTTGCATTGGGTAATACAATAGCCCCACAATGGATTGCTTACACTTCCCGCCCCTCGCCCCACGCACTCCCCCAGTTGCCGGTAGAGCTGCGCTGCTTCTGGGCCACAACAGATGGCAGGTTTCAACAACAGCCGCACCTTGACTTGAACTGTGCAACAGGCTGGCTCGTCTTCAGTCAGAGTTGGAATTGGAGTTGGGGCTCCACTTTCAACTCGGCTGCCTCTGCATCCGCTGCTAGCTGCTCTTTGCTAGCTGCTCGCTGCTTGCTGCAGTCAGTCAGTCATATGAATCGGGCCACATGGCAACAACAACTGCGTTGGCGTTTGGCAAAATTTCCCTTGGCGGCTGCAAATCTTTTCTGGACTCCAACTGCCAAGCAATTGCAATTGCAGTTGTAGTTGTTGTAGACTGGAGGACTGGAGACTGGCGACTAGCCATTAAGTTGGACACGCTTGGCCAGCTTCAGCTTCAGCTAGACGCAATCGTTGTTGTTACCCACGCTGTCTGCTTGGAGGGGTTCGGCTGGGCGGGTGGGGGCCTGTCAAATGTCGCTATCGTTGCCAAGGCCAATGAACTGAATACACATACTCCAAATAATTCACACACACACACACACAATTGATGCAAGCCGCCCAACACAAGAAACGCGCAAGCTCTCAATTTGAGGCCAAGAACTCTCGCCTCGTTTTGGCCATGAATATAAACGGGCTTTTGACGTCATCAAAGTTATTAGACAAACATAACAGAAGCTGCCACGCCAACGGAAGCCATTAGATCGCGCTGCAAGGGAGGAGCCGGCGGGGAGTTGGAGCTGCGGCAAGCCGTGGGCTTCAGGCACAGCCACAGCCAGAGACACAGCCTTAACCTGGGCCTGGCATTCCAAGCAATTAATAATAATTTCCGCTGCTCAAACAACAAAATGAAAAAGAAGCCAAGTTAAAACGCTTCTGCAGCTGTTGTTGTCGCTCTTGTTGCTGTTGTTGCTGTTGTTGACGCTCTGGTTGTTGCTGTTGTTGTAACGCCCCGATTTCATAACTCTATTTGTCGGATGCTGAAACGGGACTCAAAAGAATAACATGCTGCGGCATATCTGTTTTGAATTTAGAATTTATTATTTTGTCTTGTTTCAGGCTCATGCTGCGATAAATCACACGTGTGTATATTATCCACAAATCCACAAAGAGATATTTCATCCCAGTTATCTAAATTATATAAACCACGCCATTATTAGATTACAAAAAACATAAAAATCTTAGATTTATACTTTAAGACTTTAATTCGACTAAAAAAAATTGTACAATTTAGCATTTATACTCTATTAAATCGTTAACCAATAAAACTTAAAAAAAACTTGCAATCTTACTAATTAAACCTTTTTTTTTTTTAAATATATCTCAAATTAATTTTTCCAACGCTTTATGAGACAAAAAGAAAAACGGTCAAAATCCACTACTCAAATTAATTTATTTTCTAATATTTTATTAATGACTTTGTTATTTCAAAGACTAAACTTACTTCTTGCAATCACACTTTCGGTTAACTTTCATTGGAATTCCGAGTATTTCACTTCTATAATACACAATTTTCATGGCATTTACCAAAGCTTTGATAGCATTCAATTGAGCATTGGAATTTTTGTAAGTAATCTAAAAATTGTTCAGCGCATGCCCACAGTTTTTATGGTACAAAACCTATAATTATTTAATATTTTAGCTATGGGTTCGCAGTCTTGTCTTCTTTTTATTGTTAACCCCATATTAACTACTTAAGACTGGGCGTTACGCACCACAATTCACGCCTAATGAATCGCTCCACAAATGCTCATTGAACTAAAGCAAACCAAAAGCGAAACCACAAATCAAATTAAAATTCCAAATACTTATGTTGAGACATAATACTCAGGAACAGCGCACAATTAATCTTTGTGGTGCTATCTAGAACCGCTGCAAGAACTGCAATGCGTCTATTGACGATCCACCACCACCACCAACAACAACAACAACAAACACAATACCAATAATAACCATGGTAACCAAAAAACGGGCAACTCTTTTGCCGACTACTGGCCATGCATGACTTGAAGTTTGTTGGAGCGCTTAACCCAAATACAACCAAAACAATGGCCACAAAATTGACTGCAAAGAAGCCGACTTATTTACACACTATCGTTACAAAAGAATATCACTAAATATATGCATATATTACGTACGGAATATAAAGAACTAACGCAGATTCAGAAATTGTATTAATTTCTATTTTAATTATATATAAAATCAGCACTAAAACTCAAAAACTGTGAAAGCTAAAAGCAACTGAAATTGGCATGAGAAGAATGCATTCTAATAACGAAATTTCAAACATTGCTTGTATACTATCAAGGCAAAAAAAAAGTTAAGAACTGATCCATTAAGTAACTAAAAACTAATATCAAAAAATTTTGTATAAAAAATAACATATTCTAAATTTAAACTAAATTCTTTACTTAATAATTTTTCATTTTCAAATAGCTAAAAATTTTAAACTCTATTTAAAAGGTTTTCTTTTAGGTCAAGTCATATGTAATTTGCTGTTAATATAATTATATGTTAATAAGCATAGTTAAAGTGCCCCATTGAAATGTTAGGGTATACATAAAAAAGTGCCCCGGCTACAGCAGCGATGACAACAATACGAGGGAAACAACTAGAGACCCCAGCGCATATTGCGCCGTTCCAGCGGCAGACAAAACAATTGCCGGCCGGCACAGTCCAGTGGTGCTCCATGCCTCTCCTATAGCTACCCCCTCCTCCCTCTCCGTTCCCCCTCGCTCTTCCCATAACCACTTGGATACCCCAAAAAATTTTTGTAAAGTCGCTGAGTTTTCAATTGAGCACAAAGCGAAGCCACAGCTCGATGGCCTAGTGAGTGGGGGTTCAATTTGTTTGGTCAGCTGAAGAGGGCAAGAGGAAAGATCATCAATGGTTGTTGTTGCTCTTGTTGTTACTCTTGTTGTTGTTGTTCTTGTCTCTGGAGCTACTGGGTGAAGCTGGGGGGCGAGTGGGGCAGCTGCTGAAGTACGCGTACACAGTGGGTTAAGTGCGTTTTATGGTTTGTTGATACAACAAACCGTGAAAATATTTGGGGAGTGCTTGACCAAAAGATGCCCTGCACACAAATATATATCCAATCTGTGGCAGCCTAAAAGGGCCAGTTGAACAAAACTTCTTTGCGTGGCTTCAAAGGAAACCAACTCGTCAAGTTAATGAAAAATAATCCAGATTCTGCTTGAATGTATCAAAATAGATCAACAATTTGAAAACTATTTTATTTTTTATTTACATAAAATATAACTTCCACAAATTAGACAGTTATATTATGGTGCGGGCGATGAGATTAGCTTATGCTACCCTCTGGCGAATTTTGAATGACTCCAGGGTATGGAAGCTGAGCAAAAGCGCCTACTGTTGGCAACTGAGCCCGCAGGCTATTACAAAACTTTACATTGCGGATGCTAGTGACAATTTGCAGCCTTGTTTCGGGTCAGCCAGCCACTCATTCAGTTAGTCTTTCATTCGGCAATGATTTATGAAGCCTCAGCAAATTACCAAAGAGCGCTCAGCGTTGAAATTGCGTTGTAAGTTTGAGTTTGGGTTTTGTCAGCTAAAACTTGGGATATTAATTACACTTGAAGTGTTTTTGTATGTGCAGCTTGTTATCGAAATGACTTATATCCATAATCACAACTGTAAATGCTGTGCTATAATACATTATTAGACATTAAAGTTCTAGCAGGATTTACCTTCTGAAAGTTGTTTAAATTCTGAATCGTTAAGCTGAGTTTAAGAGCCACATGGGTTGGGCCCACACTATGAGTTCAGCTCATTAGATTACTTTAAGCATTTTGATAGCATATGTGCTGTCTACTTTGTATTGCTTTAGAGATTCAGTTTCTCTTTCATATGTAAATGCAGAATTATTCGAAGTCGTAAACACCTTCAGAGCAGGCTTGCGAGCCACAAGCTCCATTCACAAACGCTTTAGTCAATGGCATACCAAAACTTACTGAATGAATGAGTTTTTGATTTGTTGTTAGCAGCCAACGCTTAAAATGCTTTTCGGGGTCAATAAAAAACGGCCGAAACCCACTCGACAAATGCAACACAATCTCCAATATGCAAAAGCACAAACAATATGCAGTTGATTTCAAAACATGTGAAAACACAAGAAGCTTAGATACTTGCCACGCGCCGACGTGTCGTGCTTCTCATTAATAAGCTGCCACAGTGGACTCAGCGTGGCCATCTTTCGAGTAAATAAACATAGCTATATACCTATATAAGTACAGTCGTATCAGGTTAGCACCAGCTGTCATCCTAAAATTGTAACACTAAAAAAAAACAGACATCAGACGAGGCAGCAGCTTATATCATCATCAACGGCGTCATTTGTGAGCGGGCGTTGTTTTGTGTATTGTTTTTTTTTTTTATTGTTTTTATTATTTTGTTGTCTCATAAAAACAAAAGATGCTTTTTATATGTCTGTGACCATATGCTGGATTAGTGGTGCCATAAATGGCACAAAATTGATGACGTTCAGCAGCAGCAAACAAGCCGACGACCTACATCAATGTTGAATGTAATTGTATTAAAGCTCCGATTATCTCACGCTTGTTGTGGGCGAGTCTCAGCTACGACTGCTAGACGATACAAAACGTACACGTATTTGAACCCAGTAAATGTCAACTTCAAATCGAAATCCAATAAGATGGGCTTACAAGCGGAACAAGCCCACACAAGCCACAACTTTTCAATTTGTCAGTAACTGACAGCTATCTTGGCTACTCGCAAAATTGCAATTCTATTTTCTTTTCAAAATAGATCATTTTAGATTTATAATCTTGTGCCACATGAAAAACAATAGAAGGAAGACAACCAATTTGATTTAGAGCTCTTTAATATTTGATTAAATTGTTTAAATTTTGCACTTAAATAAAAAATACTATTTTCGCATTGGGAATTTATATACACCCACACATGCTTAATTTTCGATTGTGTTCTCAAAAACGAAAGAAGACTAATAAGATTTGAATTTGATTTGAGGTTGTTTAAATGTTAGATTATATTCTGATAAGTTTTTCATTTGAAGGTGATTTTTGCTTTTGCTCTAAGCAGTGTAAAGTTAACACTTAACACTTAATTTAATTACTCAATTTTAATTTTATGTAATTTAATTCAATTTCAAATTTAAATTTAAATTGCAGACAATAAAAGATATATTTAATAGTTCTTAAATTTTGTTATAATACTAGACTGCTTTTAGTCCACATGAAACAAATGAATAAATAAACAAATATAATAAATAAGATCAATAAAGTAAGCAAAACAAAATAAATGATATCAATAAAACAAATATAACATTAGTCATGATTGTAGATAGAGGCATTATATATATAATTATTGATGGTATATAGATGGATCAACTCAGGCTAGGCGCTATTCAAAGTTTGCTCGTTATGCTAACATAATAATAAAAAAAAGTCATCAATTTCGTTTCGAAAAGAAGTTCAATAAAATCATTTGCCAGGCTATGATTTGGAGACCAATATTAAACTAAACTAGAAATGAAAATATGCAAAACTACTTCTCATATGTAATTGATTTGATATGTATTCATTTTTGCAGACAATTGTTTGATTCTCAGAGCTCTTGGCTCCCATGGAGGGCTGCTCTATCAATCTCACAATTGTGTCAACGTTGCATTTATTTTTCTCACATTGCCAGCAAGTAATTCAATAAGACAGAGACAGAGAGAGAGAGAGAGAGAGAGATAGAAAGAGAGGGAGAGAAGGGGGATCTGTGCTACTTGTTGCCTTGCTTTCTATTGCTGGGCAATTTGCAGCAGCCTTTGCCGCTTTCCACATGCCACCAAGTGCGGCGAGGGGCCTTTTACATAAGCATATACACATATGATATATGGGTGACTCTGAACAATTTTGCTGTTACGCTTGATATTTCTGTTGTTGTTTCTTTATGTGTCATTGTTTCGGCGTTTGAAATTACCCAGAGAGAAACTGAAGCTGAAACTGAAACTGAAACTGAACTGAGTTGTTGATTGTCGATTGTAATGAGTTGTTGATAACTTTCGCTGAGTTTGAAAAACGGAAGTTGATCTTGAGTTGATATGCTTGATGATATAACGATAGTGGGTGCTCAGTGTTGGCCAGTGCTCGCATTAAAGAAAGTTATTCGTTGTTTTTGTCTTTTTTTTTTTTGTTTTAGCCATCACCATTATCATTACAATCGTAATTATCGTTAGAGTCTCTGTCTGGCCATTTCACAACTATTGGTCCGCATCTGTGCTAAATTGAAATTTAAAAACCCATAAGCCTAGCAATTTACCATTTACAAGCCGCTTACCTTCTACGGTCGTATCGAATACTCGTAACTCCAACGCAGATTACACAGCTCTTAGCACTGATTACAGTTCACACAAGCTAAGCGATGTTTTGACCATTTGCGGCATTTGGTAGCCTGGTAGTCGAATATTAACATCCAATATCAGCTCAGACACCACGCAAAATTCACATAATTTGCACCCAACTCCGCAGTATTTTTATTATATACCCCGTATTCATTCAAAGTTGTGTTATTGGTATCTGTAAAAATGTATTTGATAATGGAACAGACTGATTGAGATATCTTCAAGCCCATGGAGTAAATTAAATCTTGTGACTCCGTATTGGTAAATGCTGACTTGTTGAATCGATCTCTTAGTCGATTGCTCCACCCCATGAAATAACGATAAATATCTACGTATAATCTAGAAGGCTATAAGAGATAGAGGTACCATATGATTTCGTAAACATATGTATCATGACTGCGAAGCTTGCAAAAGATACAGGGAGTCATCTTCGAAATTTATTGCTGATCCTCCATGCTCTGAACTGGTCTATAATTGTTCGACTGCGCCCCTTTTGATTAGATATTGATAAGCATCGATTTCCAACCATATTTTTCTTTTTTTCTGCATATATTGATGTCTATAAGCGATTGTTATGTATGTCCCCCTGTTGGGTAGATCTCACATCCCCTCAAAATTTGAATATCATATTTCTCAAATTGATCCAAGATCTTGTTCAAGATTAAATTTTTATAAAGTGGACACAGCTATTCCCTAAAGTATTGCTTCAAAGAGTATTGCAATGATCTATCTAAATTCGTAAGAATGTGTGTAAGAATGTCGTAGAGGGTATGTGCACGCCTGGCACTTTCGACTAGCGCTCTCTTATTTTTTATTTTATTTTTTTATCAATTAAGCCAGCCCAACACCTACCCGAATCTAGGCCCACTCAGTGTCGGTATTTTAGGCTCTGGTCAAGCTAAACCGCGATCTCAGCCCCCGCATCCGCTCCGCCCCATCGCCACACGCCCACGTCCATTTGTGGTTGGCGGCGTGGCGCGTGCGCAGGCGCAAAACTTTATTTGCATAATTGAAATTTTTATAGCTTGGTTTGTTTTTTATTTTTTAATTTCGGAATGTGTGGGAGAATTTCGATGCTTATTGTTAATCTGGTTTGGTGGCTTTGATGTGCCTCTGGAACGGATGTTGACAATTTTCGTTCACAGCGTGCAACTGCAGTTTCACTTTTCATGTGCAACGTTTGCTTCTTTTAGAAATCTACTTTGGGGCACAATGCTGAAGTTACTTTTGCATCTCCCAATTCCCACATAGACCGGATTAATGTGTGAATTCTGCACTTCGTGTCTATAATTAATGACTTAATCTGCTTAATGAGATAAATGTAAATATATATGTAAGTGGTTATTCATTTTTATATTATTTTTTGGGGCAAATGTGGAGAGTTCGAGAATGTCAGATTTCTGTGTAATAATCATAACTCAAATGCCTAAGCAAATGGCATAAGAGTGAAATTAAAGCATTGGAAAGTTTTTACTCAATATACTATACATCTAGTGATCTAGATTTCTGTATATATATAAAAAAGCATTTATTTTGGCTGTCTTTGACATTTGACTGATCAAATTCGTAACAAGTAAGAGGCTATGCGGGTATGAAGTAACTTTTAAAGGCATAGTTTTGTCTATTGACCTTAGATTATGTTTAAATATTGTGCAATGATTTAATTAGGATTAAATTAACATATTACTAATAGACAACTAAATATAAAATATTACATTAATATTTATTTTTATTTTATATAATTCGAATTAAATCAAATAATACATTTTTGATTTAAGTATTACAAAACATGGTTAGGATCCAGTAGTAATAAAATTCCTTGCGCTGATAGATAGGAAAGCAATACTGGAAATCTGTAAGTCGAGCCTTTAGGGTATCTGTTCAGTTAAGCTGTCAAATTAAGTTGCCTGGTCTGCATCAATAGGACCAGAACATAATAAAGTATTACAGCAAATGCAGAATATAATTTGCCTTACATTTAAGATGAAACACCACGATTATGTAATATTTATCTGGCCCTCTTGAAGAAACCCTTTATATAATCGAATATCATCTATTTGATGGGCATTGGAGTGTGATTAACACACAAAGCCCAAAATACCACAAGCCAATTAAAACAGCATTATCCACACTACTGTTTGTGTGCTAAGCCCAGTGCTAGATTTGTTTAATAAACAATTTCCGCTTTGATTTCTGTATGGGCTCGGATGCTGCAAGCTAATTAACTGCTTGTGTCTAGTGCGTGTGTGTGAGTAAGTGTGTGTGTGTGTGTGTGTGAGTGTGCGTGTGTGTTTTGCTGAGCAGCATTCACTTAATTAGGCTCGGGCCTGAGTGTGAAAACTGAAGCCGCACCCTCAACCGCACCCGTGCCCCGAGTGGCTCTCATCTGCTGGCCGCTTGCTGATTGATGCTGCATCGGAGAAGCCTCAGGTGTTCTTCTTTTTTGTTGCTACCAATAGGGCCAATAGGAAGTGCAGCTTCCTCTTGCCGGTCGCGTTCTTGGCGCATCTCTACTGCATTGGCATTTTTGCGCGTATTAGCTGGCAATTAGCCTTGGCTGCTGTTTGCTTTGATGCCTTTCGATGATTGATTGCGGCTGCTGGGCCGATCGCTGTTCGATCATCGATTTGCCGACAAAGTGCGTGCCAAGTGCAACAATTTGCGGCAGCAGCAGCGAAACGTTGTCGCTTTTCGCCAATTGGCATTCAGTTAAGTGCTCTGGGCAGCTTCAGCAGTTGGTAGTCGGTAGTCGGTAGTTTGTAGTCACTGCTGGCCGTGTCCAATCAATCAATGCGCGCTCTTCTCTTCGGTGTTCTTTTTTTCTGGCTGTAAATATTTTTCTGTGCTGCTTCCACCGGAAAAATATTTGCTTCCGTTCTTTGTTTATCTCATTTCTATGGCATGGCAAATAAATTACAATTAAGTGCAACAAACATGCAACAATTATGCACTGCTGTCCGCAGCACGCAGCGGATGTTCAGTCTGGCCCAAGCGACAACATCATTAGCCCCCATCCTACATCCCACATCCCCCATCCCCCAGCATTAGCCCTAACCCCAGCTAGTAGCTCCCTAAACAAAGCTCTAGCTCTAGTGCCTAGTTCCTGGTTTCCAGTGTTGTTGCGATCTATTGAATTTGATTCTGGAGCTCAGTTTGAACTTAGCTCGAGTGGATCACGACGAAGCTGAAATACTCTTTGTTATGCTTTATAAGTCGAGATATAAAGTTGTGAGCAGCTTCTAAATAATGACAATTGTTTCTCTCTTTTCTAATTGTTAATTGTTTGCTGACCTCTTTTTACAATTTAAATATGTCGTTTGCTGGCTAAAAATTCACTGTTTTTAATGTTGAATACCGGCGAATACAGCTGTGTAGTTGGTTTTTGTTTCTCTGATAATACTTCGATTATTGGAATCTATTAATTATATTTTTCTTTTAATAAAACAATAATAATAATAATAATAATTAATAGAACAATGTTTTCGACTATAAATAAACTTTAATTAAAGAGGAATAGTAATTGGAAAGTTTAGCATTTAATGTAAATAAGCTTAAAGGAATTGAAATGTTCTGTAAATATTTTTGGCGTTTTATACCAATTTTCAATATATATATGTATCATGATGCTCTTTATCTCTTTCGCTCTAGATTAAATACACATTTTCTAGCTTAATTTAAACCAAGTTTGAATATATCCCTACCTAATTCTCTTCCAGTCAGAACTATGTTTCTCTTCCTCTTCCTCTATCTCTTTATTTTTATATTTTTTACTTATCAGTCCCATAATCTCATTCTTTATCTATCTGGTGTAAAAGTGTAGAAAGAACTCTTTTTGATCGTATGGAAATGTTAGAGCATTCATGTGCGACAATGACAATAGCGGACGAGTAGTGACAGTAAAAGTTGTTGTCCGTCCCGGCGGAGCATGTTAATCCGGAAGTGGGTCATTTTCCAAACGCAAATGAAAGCGTATGTGCCTCGCACTGCCAACCGTTGAAAATCATAACAACACATGCGATATGGTGGATGCGAGTTGGGATGGAACTATGTTGATGATGATGATGATGTGATGATGGGATGATGTGAGTGGGATACGCTCTGCGATGGATGTGAAAATGAAACCATGTATTCCAGTGAAAAGCTGCAGCTAGACACCCAACTGCATCATAATAATAAAATAATCAAAATGAGAAACGACACTATTGTCTTTACTTAACGTGTGGGAACGCCTCTCAGAGATCTCCGCCGTATTGTTTTCATCTCTTACGCAAAAGCCATAGCCAATTGATGCCATCAATTTTGCAGCCAAGCTAGAGTTGTGGATGTTGTTGCTAGCTGCAGTTCTTGGGTTGATATAGCTGTCGAGTTATTACCTGTACCCATCTTCTGCTCGTAAATTTTGAGTCTCGTTTGGAAATATGCAATTCCTTATAAATAGTCATAAGCAGGCGCCTGTCTGACGCAACAATTTCGCTTTTCCACTCTTTGCTGCAATTTTAGAGCACTCCTGTCCGTAACCCTTTTACTTGCCTGTAAATCAAAATTACAAATATTTTTGAAAATATCCAAACTCTTAACTGGGCGCCTCTTTGACGCAACCTTTTGCCGCCGTCTACCTGCCGCTGCTCTAATTTGTGTCCGAGTCTCTGTTAACTGGAAATCGTTTAGGCCAATAGTGTCGCATTTCAAGCCCGCTTAAATGAGCCCCTTTTCCAGACCCAGACGAATCGTTGTGTTGCACCGCTTGAAGCCGTTCGTTTGACAGATTTATGCATACTTTTAGTTTTCGGAGCTATTCATTATGTTATTTATGATATGCATTTTCTGTGCTCATCGCTTTTATGTTTTGTTTTCTGGTTCTCTTTCATCAGCTCTGATTCGGCTTACTGCGTTTGTGTATTTACTCTGATTCTGGAATGTTGCCGCCTAAGAAAAAACGGAGATGAAAATGAGAACATATTTGAATTTATTTTGTTAATGTCGCATTTTATCAGACACCATTTTCGAGTTAACCAGCGGATCACAGACTGAGATTATATAGAATTGTGTACATGCTTTGTGTGAAATTGCAGAGATTAGTGTGTGATATGTGGGAATTATTTAGATAGATGATCTCTAGAAATTCGTATGCATACAATTGAATAATTCTACTCCAGAGAGTCAACCAATATTCTCTAATTTTATATGTAACATAACTAATTTGTTACAATTGTTTAAAATCTATGTGATAGGTTTAAAAAATTATATCTTTTTAGTCGTCTGTTGTCCATTCTATAATTCAATCAATTAATTGCTAGTCGATTTTCTTAGTCGATATAAGTATCTTGAAGATGTTTTACTTATTTCTTCTCTAACATAAGACACATTTGTGTCTTTGTGGATTTCAATGTTGTTCACACTCCAAAAAACACCAGCAAAATTTCTTCTATTTATATCTCGATATCCTTAAAGTATTTCGAATTTGAAAGACTTATATAAATAAAAATGAAACCTAATGTACAATTTTAGGCTACACAAAACAATTCATATTCTTACAAATAGAAGAATAATAGTAGAATAAATTGTATAGCTGGCCCCACTTTTCACATTATCTCGTTGAAGCAGTAGGTAATCTATTTGGGTTGTTATCAACACGTTGACACGTTTTATCCCACTTTTGGTCACATCATAGGAAAGCTTTAACTTACTAGCTTAGATAATCATTCAACAATCAGACAATCAATGAGGACAAACTACCTTTTTATATACACACAATAAATGGATATGCAAAGTTGTATAAATAAAGTACTCTCGATTAGAGAAAAGGTTTTTGCCAGTTGGGTGCACAACAGCTGCGTGTGTTTAAAGAGAACCCTTTTTGCCACAGGAAGTGTATGATTATTTATTTAAGATATAAAGCGTAGCAAAATTGAGGCCATTGTGCGAACTCAGTTGAGATTTATGAATTAGCTTTCAGTGTAATGATTGTGCTTATCAATGAAACTAGATAAGCACGTCAACAAAGCGATTTGATGTCGGAATCTTATCTGAACAACAATATGAATTTACGACTGCAGCTAAGCAAATAAGCTTTATTATATTTGACTATTAAATACTGAACACAGAAATAGTAAAGCCTTCCAATATATTATATATATATTGAATAGAGTTAAATACCTTTAAATAAGTAATTAAGCCAGTTTCCGCTTTTAACAATAATAGGCAGTTTATCTTTGTTCAAGCTTAAAATACATAATTACTGGTCTGTGCCTGCATCAGTGTAAAAATTTGAGTGCTACATCCAGGCTAGGAAATTTAAGAACCGGTATAACATCGATAAGTCCCCAAATCTCCGACAATTTTAAAGACGGAGTCAGCAAACTTGGAAGGTAACTTGCTGGTAACCTCCTGCAAAGATTACCAGGAACCTTCTCTAATATTTTCTTAAGCCACTCCTACTCCCGCCAACAAAATTTCCAAAAGTCTATATAATACAAGAGCTATAGTTACTAAACTTGAAAGCAAGGTTAATAGAAAACTCTTCTATCATTTTTTTTCGGCCACATCCACTCGGTATTTCTTGGCTGCATTCATCCAGTTTTTTGCTACCTCTTATGAGCTGGGATAAGGTGGGGTATCACAGTATTTCGCAGTCGGTAACGCCCAATTGCAACTTACTCTCTTTTGTTTTTTTGTTGAGTACGTTTAATATTTCTTGAGCAATTGTTGAAATTGTTTGTTTGCCCAAGTCAAATTAACTGGGCAAATCTAAAGACAATCACTCGAGCCGGCGTCTTGAGTAGGGGTAAAATAATAACAGGCGAAAAATTAAAGTAAACAACCAATCATTTATCTATCCATCTATCTATCCCGTCTATGTGCAAGTATCGCAGTGTTTGACTTTGTCAAATAGGCCCTGAGACAAGGCAGCTGTCACCAGCATCCAGCAGGCAGCACGCAGCTCGCAACTCCCAGCTCGAAGCTCAGCTTGACTTCAAATGCTTTCAAATAGCGAAACAATGAATGGAAATGAATTTGCCATCAATGGGCCAAAAGTCTTTTGTGTTTGGTGTGAGCACTTTGCCAAAAACCATTCATATAAACTCACTTCAGGCGATATGTATTGGACTTCTTTCCAATAAAAGGACGCATCGCATTTTGGTGTTCGTTTCCGTTTCCTGTCCTGCGGCGCAACGAATGCGATTTAATTTCTTTTGGCATCGGAATCGATTCAAAAAGTCATTGGACAGTTGCTGCCACTCAGCACTGAAGTGCCGGCGAGAGAGGCCAATGCCAGGTGTGCACTTCGACTAGCTACCTGTACAGTATGCACTCGTCGGGGTTGCATTTGAAAACCAGCATGCACCAGATAGTTTTGTATTTGATCTGGCTCTTGAGCTATTTCTATCAAATTGAAGTTACGCAAATTATACATTTGTATTGCCTAATGGAAGGGGTAAAAATACTTTATAGGAATAACATGTACAAATAATTACATGTTCATTTCAATTTCAACGATACCAAAAATGCATTAATCTCAAATTCAGAATCTTACAAATAAAACTATAAATTTTAAGCATTAGTATTTCTAAATTGGGTTCTAAGTTTGGATTGTAAATTGATTAATTAAATCTTAATTATTAATTAACAAATATAACAAATTAAACTACTCAGCTTAAGCACATTAATTCCTGCTTTATTAGAACATTAAATCTGAATTTGAGAATCATCATAAACTATACATTTTAAGCATTTAATTAATAAACTTTAAGCTTTAGATTTTAAATAATTTATATTGAGCCCTGAAATTGGTTCTTAAAATGTTCTTAAGCTCATTAATTAATTAATTATTTTTATACTTTTGATATAACTATTTGAAGCATTGGCATTTCGAATGAAAAATGTATTTTATATAAATTGTGTAGCGTTCTAAAAGTTGATTAATTAAATACCTTGCTATCATCTTAAGCTGAACTAATCTCTTTCAGTTAATTTGGATTGTTCTACTGCGTATCTATTTAATGAAGAAATGCCTCAAAGGATTTGCGGTTGCCAACTATAATAGGATGAATGAAAGATACAATCGTCAATTAATTGGATGGTCAACAATTTCCAATCAATGTATTTTGCCAAGACCACACGCAGACACAACCAATTGGGTAATTAATTTGGCGCAAATATTTATTTAATGGCTATTCTTGGCTGATTTTCAATCAATTAATTTGTCATTTGATGCTGCTTATCAATCTCTAATTTCCGCTCACGCCACATTAACAGAAACCTTTGTGAAAAGCAGTCGAATTATTCTTCAAATATTCAATCAGACATCTCAATGGCCCAATCAAGGCCCATTTGTTTTATGTCGTTTCTGCACTCTCAGCGGATATTGTTGATTAAATCAATATAACCATAAGAATTATAATAAAATTATATTTGTGCAAATGTTCTCAAATAAGCTTGTAGATTTAATTGCTTTGCCTTGCGTAAATGTTGAGGGAAGTCAGAATATATTTTTTGATATTTGAGTAGCATTATTCGTATATCTCGCAAGCATTTAATTGCATTGCGAAAATAGACATGAGAAATCAGAGAATGCAGCATCTGAAATTAGTCGTATTTGTTTCTTACATTAATATATATTCGAAGACCAAAGACAGATCAAATTTAATTTAGGTTTAAAATTTCAAAGGGTATCGTTCAGTTGAAATTATTCCGTTGAATCTACAATGAAAGTGGCTTATTTTTATGTGCAGATTGAAGCTTAATTGAATTGAAAAGCAATTTATGGCCAAAGTAATACCATTTGATTTAATTTAAGCTGATTATGAACTTATTTTCTACCTAGCGCTCTCTACATACCCCAAGTTCGATTCGTTAATTTATAATTAATTTTCAATAAATTATTTATGCTAAATACCAACCAGGCTTTCGAGTACTTTTATGGTATGTTAAATAATTCGCAAATTCGATGAATAAAAATCCCCAGTCACCTTTCGCAATGACCCACTTTGGGTAAGCATTGTTGATATCCGTCTGTCATTGCGCTTTTCAGTCAATTAATTAATTTCGCTCAAACCGAAATTGGAATTGAGTCAAGAGCTAATCAGTTAACTGATTGACTTTAAGCCGCTGGTCACGTAGCTGGCTTCCTAATCGATTTTCGCGAAATGTGTCTGAGTCTTGTCATCGCCGAGCCCCTATACAAAATGTAACTTGTGCAACTTTAATTGTTTCAACAAAGGCAAATCAAGGGTCCCAAATTACGGCAGCGTGAAACATCAATAATGCTGAGTTGACCACTTGTATCCTTGTCCGACACGTACCTGCCCCCAGTGCTATCAATTACGCTCTTTTACTGCTAAATTTATTTATGCATTTGCCAAAAGCAATTTTTGAATTAGATAATATGTGAAAAAAATTGACCTGAGCTTTAGAAAATTTGCATATTTTCGGCAGCTAGTCTATAGTTAAAAACTGTAGTTTGTGTCTTTCTTTTTTTAAATTTCTGTTATTAATGAATATATTTCTGGAAAATATAAATGAAGCCTTTAAAATTTTAAGACAAGTTTTATTTAATTATAAAAACAACAAATTTACTAGTTTTCGGAATGATTATACAGATTCAAAAGACTTTTCTAACGGCTGTCTATCTTCACCTGGCAAAATTCTCTTTTTTTTTTGAATAGACTATTTTTTATAGAGTCTAACAATAAAGAAATTAAGTTTAATAATATTTAAATATCTGTCTTCAATGTTTAATTGTACACACTAAATCGAACCTCATTTGTGATAACTTTTCTCTTATGCATTTCGCTTAGTTTTCCGCTAAATCTGGCTGTTTTTTTTTTGTTTTCCTTTACAAAAGTCCATATCACAGTTTGAAGGCAGTTCGACTTTCTTTGGGTGCATTGAGCTGTCACATCTTGGAATGAACCTGGGGCCCGTCTGTCAATCTGATTGTTTGGGTTCTTTGCATTGCTCCCACGCCTGTCGACTTTGTCTGCTTTTTTTATTTTGCGGTTTGGTGCTCTTCACGTTTTTTATTTTCTAATTTCGAGGCATTAATTTTACAATTGCGATGCTCCATTGTAATTGATGTTTTACTAATGCCATTTTTGCGGTTTCCACCTCCCCTATTTGTTTTCAATCAATTGAATCGAATCGAAAGTGAAAACATGAAAGTGTGAGTTCAAATTGATTTACCTAGCCAAGCCACAATGATCATAGCATTCAGCATGATTAGCTCTAATGACTCGGACCGCCTGGCTGGAAATTGTCTACAGTGTTTTATGCAACTTTCAGCGCCAGAGTCAGTTGAGAGCTGCTGCCCGCATCTGTTGACAAATTATCCTTTTCTCATTAATTACAAACAGACAAACAGATCTCAAAATGTGTTCAGTGTTCCCAAATAGTGCATGTTGTTGTATTTTATACACTATACGAAATTTTATATCCTATAGTGACACAATGGACTTTTATTTAAATAATGTGCACTGAAACAGTCTGAAACAGTTTGAAGAATTATAATTTAAATAATAATTTAAATTTAAATAATTTAATTTAAATTTTTTAAAGCTAAAAGAAAGTAATTAAACTAAATTTTACAATGAAAAAAAAATCGTAATTAAATAAATAAATGTAAAATTTGTTAATATCAATATTTATATGTATTTATATTTCAATCTTAAATATTTCAACAAATTTAATGGGTAACACGTGACTTTTAACTGTGGATATCTTCAGTTACCTTGTCTTTTAAGTTTCAAGCTTTAAACAATAAGTGTATTCCAAGTTCGAAGCATCCCAACAAAAGTTGTTGCAATTTTTATGAGCAGAGCGACGACTTGTGGGCGCCAGACCAAATGGCACTTATTATGATTAACTCTTCGATGGCGTCGTAAACAATTATAAATTAATGCACTGGCAACTGTCTGATTCTGATACTCTACTTATCTAATTTGGGCATTTCACGTATGTAAGTCATCTACAAACTCATTTCAATAGGCAAATATATGACTACTGAAAAGATTTAGGACCACATTCTTTTTTTTTTGACAACTTTAATCAATATTTTCAATTCATTTACCAAGCGTATTTAATTTTGTATTGCTTCGCTCTTGTATATCAATTTGTTAGCTTCTTTTTATTGCTTTTATTTTGTTTTTTTGTCTCCATTATCATTAATTGACTACCATTAAGAGCGGCGCATTGTTTTGGCAGACACGTTATTAATAATTTTGGGTAATACAATTAAAATGACTTTTTTTTTTTGGTTTAATAACGCCGCTTTTGAAGTCGTTAATTTGATTTTTTTCTTTTTGTCCAGCAGCAGTAGCGCAAATTTAAAATTGCGAACGACTTAAAATTTATATCAATTTAATTATGCGAAAATTGTTGATCTCATTATTTAACATATTTATGTATTTGCGGTTCGCATTTCGCAATTAGTTGTCCACAAATTATGTCGAACTCTAATTGGTGCCCGCAAAAATTAATTTTTGTGGTCCGTATAATTGTGCTTATTGCAATATATATCTATGATACAGAATCCGTTACAGTAAGAGTTACCGTTTGTGAGAACTGAGAGTAATGATAAATGGTATTTCAAAATATTGTGCGCATTAAGTTGAAACGAATCGATTACAAGCTCAAACAAATGCAAATAAATAACCATCATTCTTAAATTAAGTAAATAAATTATATTCTACACAGACAGCTTTGGAATTGCCAGCATTGCATTGTTCAAGTAATCCAATATATGTTGAAATTCAGATATATTTGCGACTGGAATAACTTGAGACTAAATTTAAATATGCCTGCCATAAATTACTTTAATACAATACCATTTGGCACTGCAATAAAATTGTGTTTGTTGGACTTTAAAAGGAACTTTATCCGGCTTAAGTTTAGTCCAAAAAAGTCGAAGCGTTTGTTCGAGAATTACAAAGAGAATTTTGGTCAAATGTGCCGCATAAATTTAGCAATAGCAGAATTGCTACTGTACGGGTTTCTAAGATATATACTTTCATTTTATTTAATTGATGAAACTAAATTCATTCAGCCTTCAACATCTTTCATATGCATATCATATGTGAATCTGACTAGTTTGCTTGCCCGGCATATCAATGACTTTTCATTGTGAAATTGATTCATTTCGCTTTGGCAATTTGTCAGTCATTCGGCTCCTCACGATGTGTTAACATGCAAATTGATATCTCAAGAACGAAAATACATAAACCAGTATTATTGTAACGATCGGAGGATTAGAGGTAGAGACAGAGAGAGAGAGAGAGAGAGAGAGAGAAGAAAAAACCCAAATCGTCTTTTATTTGCCGAACGTGCTTAAATCACCTCTGTAATGATGCCCTGCGAACGGATGAGCTCAGACACAGACACAGACCCAGACTGATATGCGGAGCTCCCCACTTCTCCCATCTACATGCCATTGATCAATGAATTTTTTGTGGTCTATGCTCCGCTCCCAGTCCTCTACTCGTCTCCCACACCCGCTTCCGTCGTCCGGTCGCATTGTCTTGTGGTTGGTTGCGTTGCCAGCATTGTTTTTTGTCGATGTCAACCTTACAGCGATACGCAACTTCATTGATAAAACTTGTTGTAGCAGTCGCTTCCTCTTTGTAAGTGATTTTTTCTTCTTTTCCTCTTCTTCGGCGTCGCTAGCTTTGCCTTAGAATTCTGATGCCCTTGTTGAAGGTATCACGAATCTGGCGAATAATGTACGCATTGAAGAAGACCCCATTGGGAAAACATATTCCTGATCATAAGATTAATCTGAGTTGATATAAGGTATAGGTTTTCGATATATATGTGCATATGCTCACAAAAAATTGAATTTTAGTAAATCGCCAAGTCTAACTCATCTTATAAGTCAAAAAGTATATTTGTAAATCAAAAAGTATATTTATTGTGTCCTTCTAAATAGAGGTGTTTCTTTTAATAATTCCGTTATACATTATCTTTCTTGTAATATATTAGACTTCACATTGTAAGTTTAACCTAACATGTTTTCAAATCTCGGTAGATAATTTATCTGAAATATGTTTACTCATTTTCCAGTTACGCAAGCGCTTAACGTTTTTTTTTCTATGTTAGTTTGCCAACTATCTTTTAAGCTTACACATTTATATAAAAAATAAGAAACAACTATAAAATGCATAAAAATGATTATGTTACTATAGATCTTGGAGTACACCGAAGAAATATACTAATTAATTAATTTATTTAAATAATCTTCACAAATTTTACTTGACAAATATTTAACTCTCAGTTTAATAGAATTATCAGCATTACGCATTACGCAAAGCTTATAGTGCTTTAAAATATATATTGTTACTAATTTGAAGAAGACGTAGCTCAAGTATCAAATACTATAGCTAATATTTGTAAGAGTATTTATGTTTAGGATTGCCCAAGCTAATTTTTTCTGTTTGTTTTTATGTTAAAATCCGGTCGGTCGCTGGGTCGCTTGGTTTGTCGACCGGTGCGGATATCATGTGACTGCCATGCCCCAGTAAACAGTGGCTGAAGTTACTCAGCTACTTGCTTATGTGTGAAGTTAGATACGAGTCAGGTTTAAGGTAGCTTTGAACGGATACTTCAATTGTTAAATGCTTTGCAATATGCAATTTATTAAGTGCCCATGCTGTTAGGAATGCATAATTGTATTTATCTTTACAAGTTTAAGTTTGATGGGGATCAACTAAAGCATCTCATTCGATGCTATTCAGATTGCGTGACTCAGCTGGTTTCTCGTCCATGGGATCTGCAACGGGCCAGAGCGCCACAAAACTGGGAACCCCATTATCGGCAAATGGATTTGCACTATACGCTCAATTGGGCAACTGCCGAAGAATTCACAGCTGCCGTTGGCTCCGGCTCCGTCTCCGTATCCGACCCGGTCCGGGTACCGTCGATGGGAGGAGGTGTGCCATAGACTCTGTGCAGAAGGCAAAAGTCGCCTCTATGAGAATCAGCGGGAATATATTTAGCTTATTAAAGATTTTGCCACAAGAGCTAGCTACTTTGCCACATGCACCTAGGATTGCTGTTTGAGATTTCATGTTACTCTGCCCGAATATGGCTGGTGTGTGTCTGCTTTTATAGTGATTTTATTCGTTTACATATGTGGCAACAACAATTAACTTTGAATGGCTCTTTATAATTTTGATAAGGTACACACTCAAAGGTCATTGAAAATGTGCAATATGCTTTATCTTAAAGTAATTTAAATTTTGATTCAATTATGATCAAACTTATTTCCGTTACGCAGTTCTATTTTTTTATTATTATCAATGCAAGCAAAAATATCAAAATTGATTTGTAGATTGCTAAGATTGTTCTCGCAAAATTCAAAAAGCTCAAATCTATTTTTCTGAATTTTGGAAATTTTTGTTTGATTGCTAAATTATTTGTTTATATATGTATATATTTTTATCCTAATTTTGTTGTTTAGCTTAATAACTTGGAGTACAGATCCATCCATAGCTCATTGATGAGAACTATACTGTAGTTTTCCCAAACGACCCGATTTCAATAAAAATTTAAATACAAATGTATTGTGGGAAGCTCGGAGTTTTTTTTATTCTAAACGTTAATCACTTCCAACGAATCAACTCACGCAGATGACATTAACATATGTCTTCCGTGGCTTAAAGAGTTCTTGCAGCCTTCGGTTTTGCCGGATCTTCCGGAGCTTCCAAAGGTGCTTGTGTTGTTGGTATTGTGGTAGTGGAATTGTTCTCTACCGGAGCTTCCGAAGATGCCTCAACTTTTGTCGGTGGCGGTGCTCTTTGTACAAGAGCACTCCGTGGGATAACATGTATATTTATGTGCTTCAGAGTTCCAGATAAATCCTGTGGTTCCTGAAATGGTTCGTTAGTACTTTCTAACTTAGGCAGCTGTGGTTCTACAGTGCTTTCCCCTTCGCTTACTGTAGAACTCTCCTCTCTTACCGTAATTTTAGAATTCGAATTAATTGGCTCCTCAGTACTCAGGCTGGTGTTCCTCAGTTCAGCGTCGATCAATTCTGATGGAAGCCTCTGCAGTGTGTCATTTTTGTCCTGAAGTATTTGCTTTTGGTCCGGCTCTTCAACGTTGATTTGATTCTGACAATCAATGCAAATGCTTCCATTGAGTGGTCCCGCTACATTTACAGAAATATTCCTGTTGGATTCCGGTTGTTTCCGAATATAAATCTGAGATTCTCCGTAAGTCGCATCAGCCATCAGCGCCAAACCTTATTTAATAACTATTTAATATATTGTTTTTTTAAGTGTATTACTTTTGGTTTACTTACAGGCCAGCAAGAGAAAGCGATTGAGTGCTACCATTTTCATTGAGTTCCTCGGATAGAATGAAGTGAACTTAGCCTGAAACTTAAGTTTTCTATCCGTTGTCAACGTGAGCGATGTTAATTTATAGTTTTGCGGCTGCAATTCGCATTAGATATGCAGCACTTAAGACAGTTACGGTTGAGGTAAAATGTCAAAGATACAAACTATCATTGAAATCAACTTCCTTGTATCTTAATGCACATTCGTTCCACTTCGTTGTGTAACTTGTTCCGTATACGTGATATCTATATTCCGTTTTTTCAGCTTGACTTTAATGCAATTCTGTCCCGCATTTAGCCTTGCTAAATCGCCCTGCAGAAGCGTGACCAATGCTGCAAGTGCGCCTACATTTCAATTGTAATTTACCAAAATTATTTGAAGCCCTTAGAAACGACCCATCAGTTCCATAGTAGTAGAAAAATGTATCATATTTCCTCAACTGAGAAGAGAATGAAGAATTTCCATCAGCTGAGTTAACTCAAATTGAATTAAGTTCATTTTACACTGTTAGAAACTGCTTATCAAAATAACAAGACATATAATTAAATCCATTAAAAGGTCTTTTTAATATTGTTTACAATTTTAGCTTTATTAGACTTAAGCATAAGTCAAAAGGCTAAAGTAATTTTAATTATATTTTAACTTTTGTATCTTAATTTTATTTCATTACTTTGTAGCTTATTTGATTCCATGTTACATTCCCTTTACTCTGTGGCTCAATTTGGGGTTGACTTTCTGATCTGACACAAGAATACATATTCTTTATATACATTTTTACATTTAACAATAATTTGGCTAGAAAGAAGAAGCTTTGAGCCAAGAAGACTACGATGTGTATGATCATTTGCCCAAATGCCGCTTGGGTAAACCAAGTTTTCGTCGTCCAGATCCCTTGTCGACTTTCATAATAATAATTTAGTATACTCAACTTTACTAAAAATACTAACAAAAAACAATCAAATATTTATCCTTAGCGACTTCAAGTCGAGCCGAATAAAAACAATTTCCCAACATTTTCTACATTTCAAATAAAGCACCAATTTCAACTTGAATTTTATATATTGATATTTGATAAATTTCCAATAAGCTTGCTTATAATTGACAGAGAAAGAAATGATAAATACTATCTGAAATATATATTTATTACTTCCAGTTAAAAATATAGATAGGTATTTTATTGATTTACATCAAATTATGATGCTCCTGTCCTTAAGGACACTCACAACAGATTATCCAGCTCCGATATTGTTGCTTCTGTTGTTGTTGTTGTTGTTTCTGTAGTATTTGTAGCACTTTCCTTTTCTGAATCAGTTTTTATAATCAATAAAATATAATCGGGCAGTGCACGCAATAGAGAAGGAAGATCAACAGCTTTTACATTGCTGAATGTCCATTGGAAATCAAATTCATTAATACGATATGGATCATTCCATAAATGATCATGCAAATCTTCCGAACGTAGTCTTTTTGATAGCGGTAAACTCTGACGCCCATCAGTCGAGGATTGATCATTCGGAAGCAAATCAGAAGTACGCCGTCCAAGTATATTCCACTTATTAAGTAGCCGGTCACGGAAACTGTTCTCACACAAGTTGTTTGAACTCCAGTATTGCAAGAAACGATCACGCCAATTCCGGGAGATACCCTTCAAAAAGCCATCTGTCGACTGCCAACGGGTCCCGCGCCAAGAGTGCACAAAATGATTTCCCGAATGATGATCTAGCAGACCATTTTCAGGAGACGGATAATTCGGATGGCCATAATTCGAAGAGCGATCAGTCGTTGAGCTTTCAGTCGATGAGCTTTCAGTCGTTGGGCTTTCAGTCGAGGAGCTATCCGTCGAGGGGCTATCCGTCGAGGAGCTATCCGTCGTGGAGCTATCAGTCGTTGAGCCTTCAGTCGTTGAGCTTTCAGTAGTTGAGCTTTCAGTAGCTAAGTTTTCAGTCGTTGAGCTTTCAGTCGTTGTGCTTTCAGTTGTTGAGCTTTCAGTCGTTGAACTTTCACTCGTTGAGCTTTCAGTTGTTGAGCTTTCAGTAGTTAAGCTTTCAGTCGAGGAGCTATCCGTCGAGGAGCGACCAGTCGATAAGCTGTCAGTCGAGGAGCTATCAGTCGAAGAGCGATCAGTTGTTGAACTGTCAGTCGAGGAGCGATCAGTCGTTAAGCTATGAGGCCAAGGGAACACTTCCCAATTATTCTGATTGGGGTCAACCGGATAGTGGTTAATCGGATAGTCATGAATCTGATGTGGATTATGTAAAATCACCCAGTTGCTTGACGAAGAACTATCAGACGGATGGTAGTGATGGTGATCAGGCCAGTTAGGAATTGGATGGTAAATAATGTGATAATGACGAGTTGCGGAACTATCGGTCGAGGAGCTATCCGTCGAGGAGCTATCCGTCGAAGAGCTATCAGTCGAGGTGCGATCCGTTGAGGAGCTATCAGTAGAAGAGCTATCCGTCGAAGAGCTATCAGTCGAGGAACTCTCAGTCGAAGAGTAATCCGTGGAAGAGCTATCAGTCGAGGAGCTCTCAGTCGAAGAGCTATCCGTCGAAGAGCTATCAGTCGAGGAGCTATCCGTCGAAGAGCTATCAGTCGAGGTGCGATCAGTTGAGGAGCTATCAGTGGAAGAGCTATCCGTCGAAGAGCTATCCGTCGAAGAGCTATCAGTCGAGGAGCTCTCAGTCGAAGATCTATCCGTCGAAGAGCTATCAGTCGAGGAGCTCTCAGTCGAAGAGCTATCCGTCGAAGAGCTATCAGTCGAGGAGCTCTCAGTCGAAGAGCTATCCGTAAAAGGGTTGTCAGTCGAGGAGTGATCATTCGGATGGAGATGATTTATTTCGCTCCCACCCCACCACATCTGAGAACTATGATTATGGTCAGACGGAAAACGATAAGTCAGATTAAGACCAACGGAAAGGTGACCACCACTCGGATAGAGACGGCTTCCACCCCACCAGCTACCTTTCGAAGAACTACCGTTCTGAGACAAATAGCCATTATGCCAATAGTTATGCATCAAATGCTCATTCGAATGGTGAACTTTCAAAAACTGCTCTGACATATAACCACCACCAATTTGGCGATTAAACCAGTCCTGTCCATGTGAATGCTGTCCATGTCCGTAATTTAAGGTAATCTGTGCAGTGTGGAAACCAGCATCCACTTGATCCTCTTTTGGTACTGGAACTTTAACCAATCTAAAGATGCCACTATAAATAGATCTGGACAGGTCTAGATCAATCTCAGTAGTTGCATTCTGGGATCTCTTGTCATCTTGTTTCGCATCGTTATCCGAGACTTCCAACAAATGGTTTCGGATCCAATACTGTGGACTGACATATCTTATGCAAAGCATCAGAGAAAGACCTAGTTAGCCCATAAAAGAGATTTCATTATTTTTCTTATATATTTTCACAGTGAAATTCGCATACTTACAGCATATTAAGAGTTGTAGTCTCCCCATTACAAGCAAACTGACATTACAAATTGTATTAACCTTATTTTTGGACGGTCCCCTAGTTTTATGACTGGCTTTCAGTGGTGTCGGTCAATTAAATTGGATATAGGGCTTGGTAAATCGATTTGTCAAGCATCTTTAAATAATATAAATATGGATAAATAGTCTTTACGTAAGAGCTGAACGTTTTAGCTTAGAAAATCAATGTTTGATGGATGTTATTAGCATTAAATGCATATCATCTAAAATCTAATATATATTTTATTCTATTTATATTTTTATAATATATAAAAGATATACATAAGATATGCTGCTTTTAGCTCTTTTATTATTATAGAGATTCATTTAAAAACTCTTTGAAATTTATCAAGAAAATGACAAGAATAAATTCATATAACTCTAACAGCAACCATAAAAAAAATAAAAATAAAAAGAAAATTAAATAAATAATTTATTCTTGAGTGACATGTTCAGGATGTGTCCCATTTTTGGCTGGCATTTCATTCCTGCATTTAATTTAAATTTTGGCCAAATTCTGTCCTTCGACAGCAAAATTAAAATTAAAATTTCAAAATTTCATGTTTGCTAAAGCCTTGCCACCTGTGAGTAAGCGGATAACAAATGTAGCTTAGCTTACCACGAATAAAATAAGAATAACAGATAAATAAAAATAAATACAAATTATTTTTGTACCCGAGGCTATCTAAGCATTTCCTTATGCACAAAGTAAGCAATGCAATTTAAAACAAGTAAGAATTGTGTAGTCGAGTGAGATCGACTACGATATACCCTGAACCCAGTTGTTAAATATATTATAGCTTTATTGCCAAAATTCCGTTTAGCAAGTTTTGCAACCAAATGTGAGCAGGTCTGCAAGTGCACTCTTTTCTCTATTGGACCTTCGGTATCAAAGTATTAAAAATATGCAAATTCTTGGCCTAAGTTTTTTGCCTTTTAATAAGCTTTGAACTTGGATTAAGCGAAAACTCTGTGTAATAAATAAAACGAACGGAGAGAGTTCAATCGGAATCGGAGTTCTTAAAACTTCGACTTGCATTTGCAGCCAGTGTTTTTAATCGACATAAATGAATTGTTTGGTGTTCATTTGGAATATGAATATAGTTGATGCAAGTGCAGTGTTTGGAGATGATATCACTGGAGATGAACAGCAGGTGGATAAGTGCAGTTACTTTTAAGTTGTGGCAACCTGCTGACACAGATAAACATATACAAACAGTCGACTGTTTATGTTTTAATATAACTGGCCAATGCATGTTGCATGTTGTAATCGAATTACATGCAACATTTCACAATTTGCGATTAAATGGACATTAACATAAGCGGCTCTGAAATCGTTTTCCAATTGCATTCGTTTTCTACATAAATCGAAATTAAATGAAAAGCGAGTCGAAATCGCGACTGCAATTCGCTGCATTCAGCGAGAGCCAGCCAAGTGGTGGTTCAACAAGTTGTGGCCTATTGACAGATGTTGTATGTATGTTGTATGTTTGATGTTTATTGCACTATGAAAAATTAGATGCGTATTTCATAAAATCATCATACTTTTTGTTTGTTAGCCAAGGTTAGCACATCTTATTATTCGTAAAATATATTTCTAAAATGGAAAGAGTTGTCTTTCTAGAATAAAAAAATATAAAATATAAAATATAAATATAAATATACAAACTAATTAACTAACTTAACTAATTCTTACTAAGAATTTTTGGTTTGATTGGGCTTTTCTGGGTTTTCCCAATTCATGCAACAAATGT
Organism: Drosophila nr. perissopoda 5 BK-2023a; assembly: GCA_035044105.1. NCBI lineage: Eukaryota > Metazoa > Arthropoda > Insecta > Diptera > Drosophilidae > Drosophila > Drosophila nr. perissopoda 5 BK-2023a. The sequence goes on along the minus strand of JAWNMK010000125.1, from coordinate 2,943,630 downwards.
TGGACCATTTTGCATTTTAATATCCCCAGAAATCTTATAAATATTTCTTATTTTTACATTTTTTTATAATTTATATTTAAATTTAAAATTCTTACAATTATACATATATATATATCTAAGTTGACCCGACTTTCGTTAAGCTCAGACTTGCCCTCGTTTATTTGACTGCTTTGTTGCAGCAAAAAAGTCACTCAAAGTGTTTTCGACTTCTTTTGAGTGATTTCTTTTTGCTGTAAAGTAAAGTTGCTCTCTTTGTAGACATATTCAGCTTACAATATATACATATATATATATATATATATATATATATATAGAAGCAAAGAGTCTTCTATTGCAGTTGCAAATTTCACGGCAATTTTATAAGCTGAGAACTGTACTTCACCAGCCGCCCTTGGCAGCCACATCTACACTTGCGAGCCAAGTTAAATTGACATTTAATGCTGATTTATACGTATATTTATATATGTATATATATATAATTTCTAACAGGCGTCGCAAGTATGCCGAGTGTGTTTCAAATGTGTTTCAAAAGTATTTGCAAATTTAATCTTAATGCGGCTCTGTTTTGCCAAAACGGTTTCAATCAAAAACTTGAAAGCGAAATTCAAAGGTCGCCGTTCTCGTTTTCACAACGGCTTATTAAAACTGTTCTTGGCCCGAGCTCAAACTCAAATTAAGTGATGACCTGGGCTCAGGTATATATTTCACATAATAAATCACTTCGCATTAATAAATCATCTTAATCAAGAAAATACTGACACAAGCTGAGAATAACGAAATGCTGAAAAGGCAGACAATACAACTATATATCAAATAGTTTCAACTTCAAATTGAAATTGAAATTTTCTTATCTGGCTGTGGAATCTTCAACTTTGGTGAGTTAACCTTCTTAGCCCAGAAATAGCTTTATTTATATGCAAGGGATTAGAATGCGATTCTAGTAGTATTTTTGTTCTCTTTCAAGGACAGAGTTGGATCACTTTTGATATAGTAATATAAAATATAACTAAGAAAAAGGTAAGGAAAGAGGTCTCTTTGTACTTATAAAAAACAAGTGATACCATAAGTAACGTCATCTGATAGCAGGTACCACAGAACAGGGGGTGTAGCCAAGGAGTACCGATCTTTGAAGGGGTTTCTGGTAATCTACGCTCCAAGTTCGACTTTGTTTATAAATTATTTTCTTTCTAGATTTCTGTGCGATTTGACTTTATGTCAATTTTAAGGATTCAGGGCGATCAACAACAAACATCTCTTGAGAAGTTATATATGTAATTGGAATACGTTTTTTAGTATGTTAATATTTTCTAAGAATAATAATAATCATTGTGGAACCAATTCCAAGCACCACACATCTTTCATACTCAAATCTGATTTACCTTGTTTCCATCTTCTGATTATAATTTTTCAAAACCCTTTTTTCTCCTTTTATTAAATGGGTCAAAAGCGATTTATAAGTGTCGGATTCACGAGCCAAGGCCATTTCAGCCGAAATCTGTGTCAGCTCTGAAAATAAATAGCGAGATCTGAGCATGTCTTTATGTGTATCCAAGATGGCATGCAAATTAAATTTGATATTTCGACTAATTCTATTGTGCAAAAGTTCGCAGTCAATTTTTGTGCTCTGCAAACGATAACTGATAAAACACACGCAGACAATGTGAAGGTCGTCATTTGCTGCTAATCCAGGTCGGTGTTGGAGTTGGAGTTGAAGTCGTATTTGGTTGGGTTTCGAAGCCCTTCCGCTCGATCGAAGCAAGCTGTCGATGACAGCGGATATGAGCAAGAAGAAATTGTTGTTGTTTTGGGGCACCTGTTTTGGGTAACTTCAGCTCAAGCTGTTGTCGCTCAGCTGCTTAAGTTTTCTTCATTTTTTTTTATCTGTGCCCTAATGGCTTTTGAGGCAACTCGTGCCACTTGCCACAATCGGAAGTTCATGTTTATGATACGCTTACCAGCGTCTCGATATCAACAGCGTCATCAGCATTGAAGTCAGCTGCCAGCTCTTGAGGTTCAAGCTGTAGTTGATTTGTTGGGTCTGGCTCTGGCTCTGGTTGGGGTCACTAGCTGCCCCTCAGGCGACCAATTGTAAAGGTGATTAAACAAGTAAGGTGTGCTCCTAAATACATAGCTCATCACTAAGCAGCTGCTTTTGTTTTAGGAAACAGAATTCATTCAGTTACATTTTCATTTGTTTTACCAGTATTCAGTAATCAGAATGAGTCTTGGAGAATAGTATAATAAATAATTTAATTTAGAAAAGCAAAATGTCCTTTCTAATAAATAATCTATTAAAGTCGTAAACTTATTAGTAAGTAATAGGCTTTAAATTTAAAATAAATACAAATTTACTTTTATATCTATTACAGATTATTACTTTATAAATTTAAATACAAATATTTAAAATGTTTTTAATATTTTTTATTATTTATATTTATTAAAGTGATTAGCAAGTATTAGTTTCTTTTATTGTAAATAATTCTATTTATTATAGATAATTACTTTGTTAATTCAAATAAATATATACATTTATTTTTCTACCAATTATGGATTTTTACTTTTTTAATAATAATTAATAAAATTAAAAATAAATCCATTTTTATTATAGATTATTACTTTGTAAATTCAAATACAAATATAAATTATGTTTGGTGTTCTTTTTTTAAGAAACTTAAAATGGAAATTTGTTAATTTATTATAAATTAAACCACTTTGAATTTCGTTTGCTATTATAGTTCTACATTAATTTATTAACTGCTTTAAATGCGAATTATATTCCGAATCTAATATGTTCGATCTATAAAATCTCAATAGAACTGCTTTCACGTTTATTTTTATCGTAATGTTCAATTGAGGTGTTTGCGTCTAATGCACAACAATGAACATAATAAATTCAACTCAACTCAACTCGATTCGACTCATTTCATTTGTCTATTTATGCTTTATGGCTGTGGCCATAAAGTATCTCTAACGAGCGCCCACTTAGCTAATCTCCCAGCAGCAAGAACTGCGCCAGCCAACTCAATTACGCTACATCCATCCAAACATATACATCTGAGCATACATCCATCCGTACACACTTGGCTGGCAGATACAATTGTATCTCGAAGTACTTTTGTGAGTGCCGCAGCTCAAAACTTGATTGATGGCATCATTTGCAAGATGCAGGTCTCTTCTTTTTCTGATACACTTGCAGAGGGTATTACAGTTTGAACACCAAATGTGCAACACACAAAAATATACAAATTTATTCTTAGGTATATGTATAAATTCCTGATCAGCATTAATACTCGATTCCCTAGCTTACCAATCCAGATTGGCGTTTTGTTCTTTGTCATAAGTTCTAAGAAAGTTGCAAAATTCTTACTTCTCAGTAATGAAGTAATTGACTTACAGATAAACCCGATCACATATATTTCCACATATTTCTAAAATGTAGAAGTGCAAACTCGAATATTTAGTATTATTTTTTAAATTAGACATATTTTTTCTAAATTTCAGAAATATTTTCCCTGGAATAAGATATGAAATACTCTAGTTCATAGAAAGACACAATCTGACGCAATTCTCAATGATAAAGTGAGGGAATTTTGGTGACAATCTATTTGCGATTTGTTGAAACTACGTTTATTTTAAGTGTAGTTAAATTTTAGTTTTAACACTTAACCAAAAAAATATATCAATTATTGTTACATTAGTCATGAAGGGTATTTAAACTTCGGCCAGGCAAAGTTAGCGTTCATTCTTGATTATTTTTTTGTTGTTTTTGTTTTTGATTTACAGTCACTGCGAGAATTTATAGGAATTGTGCGCAGCACGCAAAAATACACGCAGCAGACAAGAAGAACGGGAGAAGAGGGGCAATGGGGAGGATGTGGCTACTTGGCAGACGGCGTCATCCGCTGGCCAGTGGCAACTGCCCGCCGGCAGATGCGGCGCTGAAAACGCTCGCGCAAATACAGTAACAAGTGCAGCACTGCTGCAGATGCCGCCACTGCCCCAACTGTTTGCTGTTTGCTGCATGCTGCATGGTCTTTGTTTACATTTGGAGCACGTCTGTTTTGGCTGCGGCAGCTGCTGACCGATGCCCATTAACTTGCAGCCGGCCCCAAGACAGAGACGGCATCTGTGTGAAGGAAAGAGAGAGGAAGAGGGGAAGAGCTGGGCTTGAAAAGCGTCTGCGATTACACAATTTGTGGCTGTTGGGTTGCAGCTGTAACTGGAGCATGCGTGGATCCCCATTCCTGGCATAGCTCAACGCCAGGGCTATATGTATATATATAAATATGTATATAGTTATATATCCATATGTATACGTCTGGTTATCAGAGTTGCTATAATTGAGGTGCATTGAACGCTCTACATGCAACTCGCTGCTGCTGCCTCTGCGTATAGTTTAATTCATTGTGTGCTTTTCACACGCTCATGTGAAAAGCGTGCTACGATCAGAAATGATCCCATTCTACACAAATATTTAACTGTTTGCCGCCAGAATGCGATGAATATTTACACCAATGTACAAAGACTGTTATGCTCATGCTCTAATCTTGAGGCGAGTTCAGCAAGTTCATTTCCCGAAGATTATGTGATTATAATGTATAAGTGCGAACAGCAGCTATTATGCCAAAATACTCTGATCAAATCATTTGTTACACTCAGAAATTAACAAGTGGAAAGAAAATCAACATTCTTTTGAATATGTAGAAAACATATTTCAATGCTTTTTTATATGTGTAAACGGAACTTTAACTTTAGTTTTTTTGTAACTTAAATTATTACTAATAATAAGTATCTTAAGAATTCCGTAGAGATTTTTGCAACGAATGAAGGATTGCATTTCTTTCTGAAAATATAAATAAAGCTTCACTAATTTTAGGATATTTTTTATTTTCGTTTATTTAGTAATTATTTCTTATTTGAGTGCATTTTTTCTGAGTGTATGGGTTTGTTTGTATTTACGATTGCTAAGCAAAGAAATGATTCAAAGTCCATATCTCTGTTTCTACGCTTCTAATCGCAATTCGGACAATAAACGTATTTTTATTCACCAGCAGAGATTTTTCAAATTTTGTCGTGAATAGTGTAAATATTAAATTTCTCCTACGCCTATCTATATTATCTCTTATCGGCATCAATATTCATTTAATCTCTTGGACCACTATACAATATAGAAACCGCTTGTCTACATAATGATTAGCAAAATTACAAGTTGCAAGTGTTATGATTATCTTCAGAAATTTCCAAAATTAGAGTATTTTATCATTAAGCTTAATGGGTATCACACTTGATGAATATTTCGCTCTTTTATACACAAGCTGAATATATTTTCACTTTTACACAAATTTTGTTTAGCCACCTATTTTCTTGTGGCTTTTGACTTTGTGGTAATTAATTTTTTTGAGAGTCGTCTTTTACGGTTTTGTTAAATACATCATGACCAAATGTGATGACAGCAAATTACATTTGATTTTCTTTTCGGTCTCTTTGTGTAAAGCAGCAAAGTTCGGAAGCTTTTTATGGTTTATGGCCACAACTTTAATAGCAGGTCCGTAAGAGTCTTTAACCCATAAATGGCCTGAAACGTGCTCATAATATTCGAGGTTCTAAATAAAACGTAAGGTAATTGTTTGCTGCACATGTTTCTGCAACATTTTGCTAGCAATTCTAACTGGAATTAGAAAAAATGCTTATTCTTTTCCTTGAGTTTTTATGCAATCTTCTAATATTACCGCTAGCAACATGTTGCTAGTGGGGAATGTTACTGCGCTTCTGCCGCTACGTTCATTGTTGCTTCAGTCATTTCCACTTCACAACAAGCCCATCCGGCGCTCTTTTCCCCTCTGTCTATCCTAAGCAAAGCCCACATGATGAGCCAAACTTCTAATTGAGAACCAGTTACACTGCCTACTCGAAGTGAGCAGCGTAGCAAGTGGAAACAGTTCGCCCAGACAGCGTCAGCGCCCACAGTTCGGCAACAAAACTTCAAAACCGACCCACACACACGCACACTAATACATTCACACACTAACACACCTACGCTGCTCAAAAGTACAGAGAGTGAGAGAGAGAACCCACGCTTGCGGCTAGCTAGCAAGCGAGCGCTAAGGAAAGAGAGCGAGAGTGAGCGCTTATAGCGTAGCAGAAAGCAGCAATAATATATTAATTAAATATGAAAGCTATCACATTATATTTAAAACATTACAATTCCAAATTGAAGCTAATAATAATAATTCAAAAATAATTTAATTTGCTTGCACTCTTCAATACATGTTTCATTTAGCTTGCGCTGCAGCAACAAATGTTGCCAACGCTCTCTGCAATGCCGCCTGTTGTTGTTTCTGTTGCGCTCGCTCACAAGTTAGCTCGATCTGCGCTCTCTTAGCGAGCGAGAGAGAAAGAGTGAGAGAGCGCTCGCTTGCTTGCTTTGGCTAGCCCTCGACACCGGCAGCGCTGCGACTTCAGTTGTTTGCGAAACATTGTTGAGTGCGGTTGTGGCTATATCGTCTTGCTTAAGTCGCTGTTAAAAGCTTATCGCTGCATGTCAACGAAACTAAAAGTTAAAATATGCACAAACTTTAGAAAAAGACTGAAAAGACGAACGTACTTAGAATCTGGCTGCAGTGCATAAGAAACAAATCAACGTCGCTGCTGCTTCTGCTGCTGCTGCACCTGTTTCCTGCCAGCCAACTGCAGCAGATGCGCACCCCAGTCGGAAAATACATACATATCACATACATATTAGCATTATGCGGCACGTACGCGCCTTTGGCCACGCATAAAAATGTGCAAGTGAAGTGAAGTGCCGATGATAAGTTAAGGGCGAAGCAAAAACATAAAACATAAAACATAAATCAAGTAAAAAACCAATAAAAAAAAAGAAAACGGCCTTGTGCACTTGTCTTCTTTAGCTGCAATCCATCAAAGTTTTGGGATTACACACACACTCCAACACACACACAGACACTTTGGATTAACAAAAAAACAAAAAAAAAACAACAGATAAACAGAAGCTGAACCCAATTGAACTCGTTTGAAAGGTAAGTTTTGGAATTTCAACTTTCGGTTCTTAATTGTTCCTTAAATGATCTGCACAGCTTGTCTTCCTCTTCTCACCCAGTTTAATTTGTTGGCTACCGAAATTGATTTATCGCGATAAGTCAGAGTCAGCTTCGGGTTTCCGCTAGAAAGTCTCTGCTTGTCTTATCAAGAAGACCCGTCCAGTGTGCTTTTTCTTCTTCTGCGGTCTGGTTTTCTTTTCGTTTCGTTCATTGGCGAAAGCTTAGAATTTTCACTAGCCAAATGGATTTAAACACTGCATTTAAATGGAGAAGCTAATATTTTCGATTTTTATTCGTATTTAAATGCTGCATTTAAATAGAGAGCCAGAAGTATTACTTGGCTTGTCTTCAGCTCAATTTCTAGCAACTGTTAAAGTTGATTGAACTTGGATTTGAAAACGCTCAACGGTACTCCAGAGCTGGCCAACTCATTTCCGTTTCCCCTCAGTTGACAACAACAACAACAACGAACATCAGCAGATATCATCTTATGGCGATTATAATGCAAATTTTTGCGGGCTGTTATAAATTTGTTAAATGTCATCGTCTCGATGAATGAATGTGTATTTAACTTTTATAACTCTCTAATATTTTTATTTTTATTTTTATCTTTTTTTTGCTTATGCAAATCCAACAAATACCTTGAGGGCCACACGCATCTCAAAGACCTTCCTAAGTATTTCCAAGAAAATGCATGGATATATGCATATATACATAAATATTTTAATGATAATCAAAATTTTGGGCTCCATAACTAAAATGAGTTTCAGTTAATTAGTCGCGACGATCGAACGAATGTTTATGGAAAACATCAAAACTGGATTTCCCGGGGCATTTGGATAATGACAACACAGTTTACATAAATTTAAACCAAATGGTTCAATCAAATCGATTCCAATTAAATATGCGTAACTCTCAGCCACATTGGATTGTCTTCAACATTTATATATATTACAATAATATGTTTCACACGCTTGATATAACTTCAGATTTGTTTGGAGGATATGTCCATTAACATATCATTAGCTATAACAAATGACAAAGTTTGGAAGATTCCGTTTGTTGTTCTTATCAGCATATCCGTACATCAAACCATTTGCCAACTTTTCCTTTCCAAAAAGTTCCCATAATCATATGCCAAACGCTCATTAGTCATACAACTCAGATGAAAGAAAAGCAACAACCAAAACAATAACAAAAACAAAAACTCCTCATCCACTTCACCAGTTGCCTAATTAACGCGAATATGATTTGAGAAGCTTTTGAAATATGAAAACAAAAGCCAAGAACATTCGTGTAGCCAAACAATCGACTGTAAAATACTCTGCTTACAGAGTATTAAATTAGCTGATTCTATCTTTTAAATTAATATTACAAAATATCAGAATTATGTATTGTTTATTTTATATACAAAAATTGACTTATTTAATTAATAATAATAATTAATTATTTAATTAATAATAGTAATCAAAATAGAAATACTTTTTCACAGCAAGATTTCAAACCAATCTCAAATTTTGTTTAAGTGGAAAAACAAGGTAATTTGGATAACAATCGATTTACTGTGCTCAAATCGAAACTTTGATTTTGATTTTAATCAGATGTATAACTTAAAAAACCAAAATTTGAATTGAATAATATAAGTATCAGAACGACTACAAAGTTTCCTTTACCAAAATTCAAATTAATCTCAAGTTCTAAATATGAACAAAAATACCATAAAAAGGCGATTAAAGAAAGATGAACAACCATTGATATAATTCACTAAAATAATTAAATATTTATATATAGTACAAACATACAAATAATATTTTGGAAATTCTTTTAAATAAGCCCCACTTTTCTTCTGAAAACAGTGTATACAACTCAATGGGGATTTGTGGATAATTTGTCAAACTGAAATTGAAAATGTGCTCAAGCTAAACGACAGTTGAGTAATTCCTCAACGATATTTTCCCAGACGCAGCTGCTCAACAAGATACTAAAGATAGTAATGATTTAATACGATAATAATGCATGAAAATATCTGGCATGGAATGTATTCATGCCACATATGTATGTGGTTGATTACCTTGAAAATTCACTTTAGACCGCTTGATTATGAAATTTTTCGCCAAAAGCAATTGACAATTTAATAGTTGCATGTTGTTGCTGGTGTTGCAAAGTTGTTGTTGCTGATGTTGTTTCTGTTGTTGTTGTTGTTGTTGTTGACGATGCGCGGTTTTCACTTCACTTTCGAACAATTTGCTGGCATCTTTCGCTGAGGGTTCGTCGCACCCAATGTAGTCAACTGTTATTGATATTGTATTAATTTCCTGTCTCTGGTCGTGTGTGAGAGAGCCACCAAAGATTTTCACTTGAAAACACTTTTGAGGATTACCAAATGCGACTCACGTTGCGAAGAGGTCGGCTGGACAAGGTTTTTCTATTGTTTGGCTAATTAAAAATCAGGAAATGCACGCGAACAATACTCAACAATACCAGGCAGGGGGTCATCCCTCTTTGCTCCTTCTACCTGCTCCTAGCTCCGCGAGGAGCTGCTGTTGTCAAGTGCGGTTTGCTACGGTTTAGCGCCCTTTCTCTGTGACCAGGTAGACAGGTTTGGGCCATTGTCTGCCATTACGGCTATTTAGACTGGGCTTAGGGGCTGGCGAAACGTGAGTTTTGGTCAGGATATGCGCCTCATTTGATTCACATATTGCCCATGGCAAGCACGTACTTACATCCAATCTAAGCAAGAGAGGATAAGGTGTCTCTTGATTAATAAAGATATTGATTTTCGTAGCATTGCAACACCGTTGCTATCTTTAACTTGAGATCGGATAGAATTGATTCATCAAGATTTTAGATATTATGAAATGATCAAGTTTGAAATTATAAGTAAAAATTCAGTTTTAAGAGCAGTTGGTAAATTATTCAAAATAAATGAATTCTTTCAATATTATATTTAGTTCTTGATCTTTAATTTTTACAGCCTATCAGCTCCATCAAGTTGTTATAGTTAAAACGAATATAAATATATTACAATACTAGAACTTTATCTATTCAAATGCACCCAAATTAAGTTTTTGTTTCTTTTATAATAAAATAATTCTTTGATTTATTGCTATATTCATTATGTATGTATTTTAATTATTTTATGATAATATATATGAAATTTATTCATTTATTTTTATTGTTATTATTAATATTTTAATATATTAATATACAGAATTTGTATAATTCTCTTCTATACTCGATAACAACTATGCAAATCGATTTCCGATAGCAATACAAGACGTAATTGCAAAAGTTATTGCCTTCTGATTAATATATATAACAAATAATATTAATATCAGATAAGTAACTCAGTTTTTGATAAGGATAACGTATTTTCGTATTGAACAATTAAGCCCACTTTGTTGTTAACTGCTGGTTCCTGGGTATCTCCCAGTCAAGTGGTCTTTTTTGATTAAAACACAAAATGTTGTTTTACATAAACATATAATTTCCAGAGTGTTAATACATTCAACGATTTATGCCTTTTCCATGTACATTTTATACGTTTTCTCCAACTTCTTTCGCAGTTGAAGTAACGATTTGAAAAGTGCAGTCAGGAAGTTGTTCACTTTAGCAGAGCCGATTAAAATAATGCTCGTTTTTGTTATTTCTTGCAATTTGTATGGCTTTTGTGTCTGTCATACAGAATTATAGGCACGCCCGCATGTTGGCGAAAGACAAAGGAGAATTGTCATAGAATTTGCATATGTGTACGGGAATGTTTTCATTTCGTATAATTGAACGACCCGGACTTGGAATTGCGACGTTTTCCAACATATTGCCACACAATCTACACAATCCACCCCCAGCTCCACATCTCAATTGTTGCGGCAAAAAGTCACGCGTGTCATAAGCAAATTTGAAAGTGATTTGCAATTCAATAAGATCCATTGCCAGACTTCGCATTTTTACAGCTAAGTTCGGAATATTCAATTGAATTCAAAACAGGCCAAAATTGGGATTTTTTTGCAGTATTTCTGATTTGTTTTGCTCGTTTTCTAATTCGCGCGAACTTGGCTAAATTACGACTAAATGCGAGCTTAGTCAGCAACTCAATGTGCAAATTATATATGCATATAAACACACATATCTGCCATAATATGCATACCGACATATTTTTATAGCAACGCGTCAGCAAAAAAATTCCAACTAAATGTTGACGCTGTATCGCAAAAGTTGTTGTTGCTCTTCGTTGACTGATTTGTTAACAATTAATAAACAAAAGGTAAAAAAAAGCAGGCAGCTTAGCTGTAAACTGTCTATTTGCTAACAACTCGTCAAAAAAGGCGCTAATTGGCGTGCTATAAAATAATTATGGCTTTTTATGTCAGCGCATAGCTCACACTATTTGTAAGTGTTATCTGACCATTCACATCTGGCAATCGATCGCATAGATATCAGACCAGTTTGGGAATATTCACAAATGGTTTAGTTGCTAAGCTCATATTGGAGTAAATCTATTATGCTAATTTTTTATAGATGAATGAATCGTTATTTTGAGTTTTACACTCAGCAAAAAAATACAACAATTAAGCTTAAAATCATTCTGAAAACTCGAAATTATTGTTGGTTATTATTATAGAAAAAACGTCGGAAATGAGACATGGAAATATTATTTCTGAATTGTCGCAAAAAGTGTGGTAATTTCTTTAAAGCCAAAAAGTTGTTTTTCTGAGTGTAGTTACGTGATTACGCAGCTAATCTCAAAAGTTGCGGGTAAACTTGAGTTATCTAAGCCATCTTGGGGCACAGCATCTTTACTTTGCATCGAGTTTTTCAGCTGGTTGGATTTGATTTCCAATGTATGCTAATGTGGCAAGATACATTTGGCACGTGCTGCCAAGTGGATAACTCGAATAAAAACTATTTTGAATGGAATGCCAAGAAACAGCAAACTTTTTGTGAATGAATAGGCAAGAACCGAGTTAACTGCTTTTCTTTTATACAATTAAAAGCGTTCGCATAATGTGAGAAACCATTCGAGTGCAGTTTCAGCATGTTGCAGACTCTCAGACTTTCCAGGTCTGGAGTTTAGCACTAATTGCGTGGCCAGCTTTTATGGCTAATCAAGTGCAGCAACAGTGGCAATGTTTAGATGATAAACTTTCATCTGTCAAACGACTTTGCCATTCTCAGTCCCTGCCTCTTGTTGCATTAGGGTCATGTGCGTCTCTTTTAGTGGGTTTTGTCTGCATTCATTTCACTTTAAGGGCCGCGCTCAACTTTCGTTTGGGCCTTCAAAGCCTAGCTGCGCAGCTTATCAGCTATGAATCCAATTGCCGACTTTCTTTCCACACTTTTTGTGTGTGCAACACGTGCCCCCCTGGCCGACCTCGCTCCACCCCGTGCTGACCGACAAAAATGTGCGACAAATTCTCACGCCCAACTCTTTGCTGTAAATGTAAACCGCAAAATGCGAACGACTTGCTTGTGGTGCTGGTGGTGGTGGTGGTGGTGCAATGTGGTGCTGTTGGTTCCCAGCTGAAATCCTGTCTCTGTTTTGCTTTTGCTTCTGCTGTGTGTATGTGTGTGTGTGTGTGTGTGTGTTGCCTTGACTTTAATGCACTGTGGGAATGTGCGGGAATAACTCGCACACACAGAACTTGATTGACTTGCATTTTTTTGTGTCTTCTCCCTTGGCCAACTCAGGGATTCATTAACTGCAGCAGCAACTCTTTCACCGGCTTGCTGCAACTTCCACTTAGTCTCTCTCTCTCTCTTTCTCTCTCTATCTATATCTCTCTGTATCTCTGCTCATTCGCTGTCTCTGTCGTAATCGATATGCGTGTGCAGTTGGCGAAACCTTAACACCCGTTTACCCAAAAGGCTTAAGGCCGGAAGCGCTTCAGTTTAAAGGCTCTGTAAATGCTCCAACACACACACTTGCACAAAACCAAAGCAAATCCCAGCCAAAAAACCAAAATAAAAAAAAGAGCCGATGTCCACTTGGCGCTCTATTTGAGCGTGATTAATTTCTGTGCATCAGTCTCTGCCAAGCGGCTAAGTGCACAAAACACAGCTTGGCACACAATTCACAGCTCCTAAAAAAAACAACAGTTTATACTAAACTCTGCGCAATTGCATGCTTTTTTTTAAATTTTATTTTTTTATTTTTTGAATGACACTTTGGCTACTGAAGGTATAAGCCTTTTTTGACAAGCTTGATATGCTGATTGATGGCCTAAATGTGTCTCAGCTTGATCAAGTAGAATTTTGCCTTACTGACGCATGCGTGAGCTATTTAAATTATAAAAAATAATGCGTGTAATTATAATTAGTAAACTTAACATTCTATATTTCTTCAACAACTCTTTTTTTTATAAGAATTGTTTAACTGTTAAATAAGCTAAAGAAATTCTATGCAAAGTTTACACAATAAATCTATTTAATACACATTTTCCTGCATTTCTTTTAAATAAAAATTAAAAAGAATTATATACAAAATATAAAATAATTAAAAATACAAATTAATTTTAATACATATAAAAACTAAAATTATTATTATTAAAAAATTCGGTTTGTGTATACATAATTCGTTGTGGTACACTTCCAGTTGCTGGTCGCCGTCTTTGACAAATGAAGCAAGCTAAAAAGCTGCTACTGCAGTCAACTTCTTTGGCACATCATATCAAGGCATACGCACGAAGAGGCATGGGGCAAGGGGCAAGGGGCGGGGGAGAGGGTTACAGGAAGCATTTTGTTGGGCAGCGTGTAGCAACATTTTTGGGACAATCGACTCCACTCCCAGGCGATTTAATTGTGCGTTGGCAAATTTGCATGGGAAACACCTGAGATTATATTGTTGAGGACTGTTTTTTGTTTCAAGTTTACTTTTTATACATGACAGTTATGCAGTGTTGTTTTTTTCAGAGTTCAGTTATGTGCATATGAATGCAAAACATTTTCAATGCTGAAACGCGTTGATATCAGTGCTGTGTGGCAAGTGTAGGCCGTATAAATAGCAATTGCACATTGCAAATGTAGCAGACCAGATATTGAAGCGATGACTTGTGTGCCTTGAAATAATCTCGAGTTGCTACTGCTGCTGCTGCTGCCCCACAAATGACTCAGTCTTGCCACACATTGATGCCTTATCCGCAACTCGCTCTCCGCTCACTCGCTCTGTCTGCAAATAGTGTTCGAGTTATGGATTCTTAAAATAAAAACAACTTAATCGACACTTTTATGTGGAAGGGAAATTAATTGTGGACGCTTAAGTGGCAAGGCTGTACATATGTATGTGTGTTATGTATTCTATGTTGCCCCCCTCTGTCTGCTCTTCAGCTCATAAGTTCATTAAGATGCGCCTCAGTTCTTCTTCTTCTTGGAATTGAGTTTGTTTTTTTTGTTTTTCATATTTCTTTTTTAAGCACTTATGCAGGGGTTGAGCGATGTGTGGGTTGCTGCTGCCACAGTCTGTTGCAGTTGCATGTGTTGGGCATTTTATGATTAGTGTTTTGACTTTGGATGCTAAGCTGAAAATAAATTCGAGTTGCCTTCAAATTTGATTTATCTGAGCAAGTGTGCAACAATTTGCATCCAAACAATCAACGACCTTGCTGCAGCAACTGGAAGCGCTTAAGTATGGGTAAATTCAAATAAAAAATACAAATGTTTTCCCTGGCATTGCAATCCACTAAACGAAATTCAAACAGATGCCAAAAATAGATGTGGCTAAATCATTTGACATTTGCCTTTTGTTTTGTAGTTTTTCCCATGTTTTTTTTAACATTTTTTTTTTTTTTTTCTGTTTTGTTGTTGCAATCATTTATTGACAAGTGTAAAACAATACTCTGTGCCATTTCCATGGAAATGTTGATGCCGCCTTGCCACCTTGCCACCTTTTGTGATTGTGTAAGCCAAAAACAAAGAAAATGCTGCTCTGAATTTATAATTTCCGCTGAATGCTGAAAGCTTTATGCGATTTTTAGATTTACACGTCTCGTGTATCTTCTTCTTTTATTTGTATCTTTTATTTATGAGGCGGCAAAAGTTTTTGGTTGCACGGCAAATGCCATAAATATGACAGGCTTTCAATAAATTTATGAGTCGCTTGCTGCTGCTGCTGCTGCTGCTGCAAAAAAAGGGAAAAATACAAAATGTAAAAATAAATAAAATAATTTTTAGCTGCAGCACTTTAAGCGGACTGCAAACGAAAGTGCGCTGCAAATGTTGTGCATAATTTAAGAGCAACATTTAATTAATTTTCACAATGCGCGCGAAGAAATAATTATGTCGAAGAAAACGAATTGGGAATACCCTGCGTTTTTCAAATTAAGTGTGAGCCTCGAAAATATTTGCATTTTGTATCTTAAAGATACTTTTGTGCCTGACAAATACTTTTGTATCTCATATGTCATTTTGTAATGTGTATCAAATACATTTTTTCTTTACGATACTTTGGTGCCTTTTGATCTTTTAGATACTTTTGTATCTTATGGATATTTTTTTTTCTCATGGAGACTTTTATATTTCAAAAATATTTCTTATCTGTACCGCACACTTCTCATTACATTCTTATACATTTTTTGTATTACTCTACTGCTTAAATCTGTCAAGTGGCGCAGGGAAACACCCGCAACAAAATCAACAACAGCAACAACAACAAAAATAATGCCAACAATTGAGCCCAATTTAAATCAAACATTAAGTGAAAAATGTGTAAAATAAAATGGGGAAAATAATAAGAATAATTGATTAATTCATTGACAGCAATTGACTTTAATTGAGTGCCGCATGGGCAGCTCCGCAGATTATTATTTTTTTATATTTTTTTTGGCTCTCGCCGCCTTTTTAATTAGTTTTTCCGACAGCTGCTGCAGCTGTGTGCAGGAAAAGCATTAAGTATTAACGGTTAATGCATTTGCACTAAATACCAGTTGTGACTTTTTGTGCGCTTTTCGCCCAGCGTCTGTCGCATAAATCAACAGGTAAAAACAACAGCAGCAGAAACAACAACAACAACAACATGAAGCAGACACGTCAACAAGTTGAAAGCGATTTGCCAACGTAATGGCAACAAAATTGCAGAGGGGCCACTCACCTTGGCAACATCAACATCAACATCATTTCAGCTGGCAACAATTAGCTACGGTCAGAGCAACTAACTGCATAGGAACTTTGTTGACAAACGCGGAAAAGCGCAACGCAAGCGCTGCATAAATAAATGACTAAGCGGCCGCGTTGACGTCGCGTCGAAGCGTGCTGCCATTGACGTGCAGCGGCAGAGGCATAGGCAGAGGCAGGGGGAGCGGTAGCGGCAGCGCAGCCGTAAAGTCAAAGCGTGACAAATAGCTAAATATTGTTGTTGTAGTTGTTGCTCAGTCTTCGTTCGCAACGCGCATGTTGAGCAACATTTTTAGCGGGCATTCTGCTTCTTTAGTAAGTAAATAAGTAAACAATGTTGCAGCCGAAACTTGTTGCTGGGCAAACATTTTAAACACTTATTTGCTTATATAACTGTTAAGCAGTTGTCCAACAAAGAATACTAGTGAAAGAAGAAGAAGAATGCCAAGGCAAGAAGGAAAAATAAAAAAAAATTATAATTATATTTACACAGCAGCCAAGTTTGCGTCCGCAAACCAAAAGAACTTGCCCATTAGCGCAAAGCCGCAGTCAAAATTTGTACCATAACATTAGCAACAACAACTTCAGCAACAACAGCAGCAACTACAGCAACATTTTATGAGAATTGTGTAATTTCATTTGTACTTCATTTCGTTTTGGCCAGCACAATTTGGCATCAGCAAAAAAAAAGTGACTACAGCGACTAAGTATTTGAGTTTTTGCTTGCCCATTCGGAAAACTGAAAACTAGTTTAGTTTAATTTGTAGTTGGGCCGCAGTAATTCTCAAGAAATCAGCAAAAAAAAAGACAAACTCATTAAAATGCGTAGTAGATTCTTTTTTCTAATTTATGAGTCGCTCATAAAAATAGTAGTTGTACACAGCATATTCTTTAGCACCATCAAAATGAACTTCCTGTCCTCAGAATTGTTATTTGTTGCCCACTCATGCCCACAAATTTGACGCGATTTGACAAATTGTCGCTCAACATTTTTTAAGGGCTCATTAATTATATGAAATACTATTTGACACAATTTCATTGACTGCAGGAAATGCGCACCTGAATCAGTCGAACAGGATCAGCTAATTGACAAAGAATCATAAGAATCTGGTCAACAAATGGTGAGCAATGATTGGCATTAACAAGGAGGATTATGGAATAAAATGACACAAAAGGAAGTCAAATGAATTATTGGAAATTGTGCTGAGAGAAGAATGTAAAAAAAATCAGAACACGAAAGTGTGAAAATAATACAAATGGCATAACAAAAAGTGAGAGTTTCCGATGATCAAAAGTCAATGAAAGATCGATGAAGAAATAGAAGCAATTCTTTGAATTTTTTGTAGAAATCCAGTTCCATGAATTTCGTTGTGTGCTGACAACTTTCCATTAAAGTGAAAGGAAATTTAAGACTTAAATAGAACATTCTCCAAAATATGGCCAACAATGAAATTCAGATTTCGAAAGGAAGTTATTTAAAATGAGCTCAATTATGGAATTAACTTAATAGTGAATGGAAATAAATCTTCTTCGTATTCCACTTCTTTTTGGGATCTAGTTTGTTTTTTATAAACTCATATTAACTGGTGCTAGTTCCATTTCCACTATTAATTCAGGGAAATTATCATTAAATGGTTCTAGTTCCATTTCCACTATTAACAAAACTAACATTAACTAGTTATAATTCCACTTCCACAATTAATACAGGCACAGCCTTAACCGGAAAAACGCTTACACAAGTTTTCCACTGCGGCTCAACATGTCAACGCTCCCAGACAATACTCATAAGCATTTTATGTGTTAGGCCCACGCTTATCGTGGTGCATGCATCAATCTTGAGCCCAGACACTCTGCTGACAACAAGAGCCCCTACCTGGAAAGATAAAAGGCCGAGAAAATAAAACACAAAAAGGCGAAACAATACAGAATACACAAACAGACACACAAACTCATTATTTTCACACCTACGTTCAATGCAGAAAGAGCCACATTTGTTGTGCCCTAATTGTGGGCGTTCGGGTTTGAGTTCGGGTCCAACAATGGATTGACTTGAGAGCAGATCTCGTTAGCCTCGTTAGCTGACCTCTGAACCTCTGAGGAAAGTGCCGCTGCTCCAACATCCGCAGCCTCAACCCCAACTCCAACCCCCCAAAAAAGAAAAGATAAATCTCTAACTCAAACCGGAAATCCATAAATGGATAACGCTCGAACTGATACCAAAAACCAGCTGGCAAATAAAATAGTTCCTTTGCTCTGCTCCACCGTCGACATTGACTTTGTTTTCTAAATCCACAAAATGCGTTTAGACTTCCCATTTACCATTGGCATTTCCATATCCGTACACTGGCAAGAAAATTCACACATTATTTCAATTATTTCATAGATTGGCCTTGGTTTTATTAAATATTTCTATATTTTGATAAATTATAATTATTTATTTAAATATATCGTATTGTTTATAAGTGCTTTTTATTTAATTTGAAATATGTTCTATTTGTAAGAAATATATTTGAGTGAACTTTATTTTTCTGAGTGTACGCACATTTTCACATGTTGCTGCTGCTGCTTTCGCTGTTGCTGTTTGTTTTTCGTAAGACACACGCACATTTCCTCTGTCTACCTGCTAACGCAGAGATCAGAGCATGTGAGGCAGCAGCAGCAACAACATCGGTGGAAGCAACAGCAGCAGCAGCATCAGTGGAAGTGGCAGCAACAGCAACAGCAGCAGCAGCAACAGCAGCAGCAGCATCTGCCTTCCCATTCGACTCGTATTTCCCATAGCGAAATTCCCACACTCGCTATCTATCTTTAGTTATGGGCAAGGACTGCAAGTCAGCTGCTGCTGCTGCACCAAGTGTATCCACACACGCACACACACACACACGTATGTAGCTGATAGACTATGCTGCCACATGTGCGTAGACAGATTGCTTTGCTGGCTGTAGTTTGTAGCACTTGTCTTTTTGTTGTGTTTTTGGCACAATTTCCCATATGGTTTTTCATATTTGTGAATCTATCTGCGGCAGCTGTCGCTTTGCCCTCGCAGGTATGGGAAACTAAAAAAAACAGTTGCGTTTTCAATTCATTTGTGGGTGGCAATCGCCGAAAGGTATCCAATTTACAAAGATTTATTAGCATGAAAAACATGAACGGAATTGTCATGAAAATACCAAACAGAAAAAAACACAAAACTCAAAACTATTCATTTGTTGTACGTACTCGGGAGGCATTTAAATATATGAGTAAAACAAATTTAAATTTACTAAAAAACTTAAAATAAATTACTTTTAAAGCCTTGCTCAAATTGGCATCAATAAAAATGCAAAGCTGAGCAAAGAAAATCCGAGTTAATTACAATAAAATACAAAAAAAAATACGAAATGAAGACATTAAGTGGGCAACATTTAATGTTAATGTTCCATTTCAACATGTTGCTCTGCAAAAATATACTGTAAATATCCAGCTGCTAATGGTGAACCAGTTAAGCCATTTCTGAAATAGTTGTAATTATTCCTTTAATGTATCAACCTTGCCCGTTTGGATTTTGTTGCCAAAGTTAGTTGCTATAAAGCTTAGCAGCATTCTTGTCATGTATATAGCATTAAGCGTTTATCCCATCTAACAATTAGTCAACTGTTTTCTAATTCTCTACCGCTCTATCTCACTCTGTCCCTCTTTCATTGTCATTGCAGGTAAGCTTGAGATTGGAATCTGAACAAGGCATCCGCAAGTCGTCAGCGACATTTAGTGCCCATCTAACTATTTATAAGGTAATTTGAGTCTTGCTTGGCAACACCGACATGCAAGCAGACAAGTAGACAGGCAGACAGAACGACAGACAGACAGACTGGCAGACAAGCAGCGCCAGCTTTGTGTGGAATTCTTTAAATGACAAGACAAATAAAAATTAATAGCCAGTAGCGGGATGGGTCGCAAACATGAACGAACTACCTCTTCCCCCATGTCTCTTCCTCACTCTTTCTCGCTCTGTCTGCATTTCCATTTTCATCTGTCCCGTTTCTATCGTTTCGCTCTTGCGTTGCGTGTTCTTTCGCATGTCCCTTTGCCGGTCTTTGTTTACCTTTGAGCCGAGGTTTGCCTTTGCATGCCCTTTGTTGATTTTGTGCGCACGCCGCCGTAGCAACAAATATATATATAGGAATGTGTATAAACATACCTGCACTGAGCGAAAGCAATCATCAGCAGCAGAAACAACAACAACAATAAAAGCATCGGAAATTGCTTTAAGCTGAAAAAATAGCAATCGCCATTTGTGAAGAATTTTTAATGAGACCGACTCAAGCGCTTTGGACAACTACTAACATTCCACAAATGTTGTCGTCTCTTTTTTCTCGCCGTGTATACGTGTATTTTAAAACATGGTTTGCGTAATGCGAACAACGCCCAAAAACTGTTCGTCCTTCGTCTTAATAGTCTTAAATTCCAGAGCAAATAATTGGACGGCAAATAGCAACCAAGAATAAAATGAAAATGGTGGATTTTGCAATGAGGCAACTGTTAAAGACTCTCTTGTCGTTGTCGTTTAAGCCACTTTCTACGTTTGAGCCAAAAACCACCTAACTAGACACTTGAATATGCATATGTTATTATCAAGCAACGGCACATTCGGATTCTAATATAATTTGTTGTTTACTTCCCTTTGACGATGCGTATCTAATTGAATTTCCCTTTGCGACACAATTGTTTACATTTCCTGTTCAACACACCCAAAAACTAATGTACCGATGTTCGAGCATTTTCCCGAACCCAAATGTAATTGAGCTGACCCCTCCCCCTCCCCAGCCCCCTTCGATTGCAAGGTGTGGCCAGGTCTAACGAGGCGCCACCGCTCGCTGCTTGGAAAACCCATTAACAATCCTCTTTAAGGCACATGCGACACTAAAAGCAAACCCAATTTGTATACCCTGTAACGGCTTTGAAAAGGGGTCGCTCAAGAACCCGAAAAGAAGAGGTGTGTAAAATTAAATTTAGATTTAAAAAATAAATATGACGGGACTCGAAGTATAAAATTTAGAAACAAACACTTAACTTGGAGCCAGCGAAATAAATATTTAAACTAAAGAAAGCAATTCATTTAAATTAAATTATTATGAACATAAAGAATTATAAATTTATAGCAAAAAATACAATTTTGTAAGTGAATCTTTTATAGAAACAATTTTTTATTTGGTCAGCACTACTTGCAACAAGGCAATTATAATTACATTATTTAAATATCTTTTTAATAATTGCAAAATCTTTATTTTGTCCGACTTTTAGCAAATTTTAACTAGCAAACATTTTTGCTGCTAACCAAATTAAAAAAAAAAGAAAATATTCAGAATAAGCGGATAAACTAAGAAGCATTCAGCTTAAGTTAAGCTAGCTTTAAAATTGAAAATCAATTAGTTTAGCTATTTTTGCATTTTATTTAGAATTATTTAGGAGAGCCTTACCAGCTAAGATCTAGGGTATTTACCACATACTAACGAACTTGCCACCTCCTTTTTGGGGTTGCAAATGTGACAATGAAATAGGAAGAAAGCTTGTCAGTTGGCTTGTGGAGGAGGAGGAGGTGGAGGAGGAGTCGCTCCTTGAGCACGATATTAGCTAGGGTGTGTTATTCCAGCAGATCTGGGGGTCAGAATATAATATAAGTCATTTTCAAGACTGAAGGGGGAAGATGACTACGGGCGTGTTACGTGACGCCTGAGAAACAGTAATTTGTGCTTAAAAAGTAAAGCTGAGATTGGTAAAAAGAGAGGGTGGAGGAAAGGGGGAAATGAGAGAAATACTTCAGTGGAGAACCGTTACAAACTGACGCTGATTGTGATGTAATCTGTGCTCAGCAAGCCAAATAGAACACAGACAAGTGACTGAAATGCCCCTCCTCCCCAGAGTGTTTCCTTTATGCCAGCTGGAAAATTTAAATGCCACAACATTTGCAACACGCCTCGTAGCGTATTTTTTATGGTATGTCTGCTTATTTTATTCTACTGCTACCGGATGCCGAATGCATTTCGAACCAGTTTTTGTCACAGCTACACTCCAACTCCCCCCTCCCCCCACCCTCGAGCAAGCACTGCATGCCCCTTGCCGCGTCATAGAGCTCTGGGGCATAAATCATATCGAAAGAATTTATGCAGCAAGGCAAAAATTCCTGAGTTTTGCAGCGCAGGTAAACATGTTTTAAGACAGCGTCGACTTGCAACAAGTTGCGACTGCAACGGAAATGACTAGAAAATGGTCTATGTGTCTCAGATAAGCATATACATTTACCCCGCTCTCTCTCTCTCTTTCTCACTCTTGCACTCTGTATCGCCCTCCTGCTCTGGCTTAATGAGTTTTTGTGCATAGGATGTGATTTCATCCAATTTGACTTCCTGTTTAGCCTGCGTCTGTTTAGTGTGTGTTTAGAGTGTGTATGCTGCCACACCTAAGGATGCACTTAATTTTGATGCTTAGTTCAGTGCAATGCGAGTTTAATTGATGCTTGCCACGCATAGTTGAAGTCATCTGTCTTTGAGATACTTTCTGTTTTTTTTTTCTCTTTTTTTTTTGAGGTGCGCGTCTCGATTGCAGGTTCCAGATTGATTTCCGTCACAAGTTTATTGCTCGCACCTGGTAAGATCATATGCAGTTCTTGGCAAAGTCGTATATCTCATTTTGACAACATAGGGCCAACATACGCCCTCTACGTACATGCAGCATGCGGCATCAACATGTGTTGCAAAACTCCACTTTGAATTTATGAGCGCCGATAAAAACTGTGCGCCCCAAGTTATGCTCTGACAAATTGAAACAGCAGAGAGTGGAGTGTGTCTGTGTGTTGGTGTGTGTGTATGTGTGTGTGTGTGTCTAGGTGTGTGCGTGTAGGTGTACGTTTCAATTTCATACTTTGGATTTCGCACCTACGCCAACAATTTACGGCACTTTTAAAATATGCAATTTATGGATGCTGTTCGTATGCCGCATACCGTTAGCTGCCAGTTAGGTCCCCAATTGTAAGGAGGGGGAGGGCGGGTGTTGCCACTGTTTGTGTGTGTTGAAATAGGGCGCACTGCTCTCAAGATTATTGCATTTATTGGATATGCACACATCTTGGCCCTAAATTGAGCACTGCGAAAATTTCAGCCAAAAAGGCAAGAAATGGAATCAGACTTTAATATCTTCAGGCTATCGCCTGATTCAACTATGCTCAACATATCTGACATTCATATTCTGAACATTTCATTTATGCTTTGTCGCTAAATTAATTAAAAAAGCTGATTATTTTATTTTTCAAATTTAAACATAAAACAGTAACTTATTTAGGAAAAAAAAAAAAAATTTAAAAGTGAAAATCTGATTTCATTTCTCTTTAAGTATAATTCAAAATAAATTAAATAAGAATTGTATATTAAAATATTTAGAATTGGCATAGTAGAATTAGGCTATAATAAATGTTGATATTATTGTTTAATAATTGACATTATTTAAGCAAATCATTTAAACAGCTCGGCAAAAAATAATCAAATAAAAGTTGTCTTTTTTATAAGCTGACTTAAAGCATTTCTAATTGCTTTTTAGCGCAAACATTATTGTGCACAATTTATTATGAAAAATTTTGTATATAATTAGTATTTTGCGTATGTTTTTTTATTTTTTATTTTTAATTTGAAAAGCTGCTCTGAGCACTTCCCCGACTAGTTTCGAACTGATGACAGTTATTGCTGGTTTTAATATAAAAAGTGGTTTACGAGGAATGTCCAATGTGAAAATCGGGGAAAATTATCTAAAATAAATACGCCTAAAATGCTGCAAAATATGCAAATGATTAGGTGACAAAATGTATTAACACACACACTCTCGCACACACGCTCCGGCACAACAAACGGAAGCCATTTGTTGACCACACAATTTGAAGCTGACAGTTGCAGCCGTTGTGGGCGTGGCGCCAATGTTTAAAAGCCTGCTCTAAATAATTGCAATTTATTTGTGCTGCCATCAAGTGACACGTGTGACACCTCACTCTCCCTCTCTCCCTCACTCACACACTCTTCCTCTCGCTCTCGCTCTGGCTGGGCTTGCATTTAATATGCTGGTGTTATTAACGCCACAAAAACACAAAATGTAGCTGCAACTGCACTTTAGTGCGGCATTGTGGCAGCGTACCTGATTGACAGCATGTTGCCCCTTCATTCCCCAGCGACTCCACCGCCTCCCCATCCCCCTCATGGCACGTCAGCTGCAGCTTCATTCTCTCTGGTGGTTTTGTTTTTGATATCTGTCACAGGACGAGGCGCCACTTATGCAATTTTGACGCCTACAGCAACAGCAACAACAACTGACAACTGCTGGCTTCACCTGAGGCCCCTGCTCTCTTCCCGCCCCTGCCCCAAGTTGTGGAATGTGCTTTTCGATATAGCGCTGCAGTTTAATCTCGCGTACACTTATACAATTTCCACCCGACACACGCTGCGTATGCGTGATGAGTATTTGCAACTGTTTTCGCTAGCCCCCGACTAGATAATACCTGTCCTATGAAAAAGGGTTAGCTTATCTAAGTAAAAATATGGGGAAATTTATTATAACTTATATTTATTAATAATATATTTAAATTCAAATTTGATTCAATTACTTATCAGGTGTTATATCCACACAGTGGAGCAGATCCAGCTGCTAAATGTTGGGCACTGGTATAAAAGTAATTTTCATTTCTGTGCTGGGCGCCACAAAAGGAGTTGGAAAAGCTTTCTGCTTCGCAGTTGGAGTTTAATGTTAGGCTGTGTCGTTAATCTGTTTAATGAGAGCCACAGCTGAAAATTATGGTAAGTTTAGACTGTAGCTGATCGAAGGCAGAAAATTGCTTGGTTTTCCCAGGCTTGGGCTGACTTCATGCAACCCTCGCTTTTGTGTTCTCCTTGAGCATTTCCACTGTTTTCAGTTTTACTCATTCTCGCAGTGCGTTTCCTTGGCTTCTATTGCAGTTCTTTCTGGTCTTCTTAACGCCACTCTTAACGTGCTTAACGCTTGCCTTGGCAGCTGTGCGCTTACCTTGTTAGCGCCACTCTATTTGAATACCCTGTAATGCAGAGAGGGGTAGCTTGGAACTGTGCAACTCTACAACAAAAGCTTCCTTCATGCGTAAAACATTAATTAATGCGAATTGAAATTCACAATCCGAATCGAAACTCAACATTTCCTTAAGAATCAGTTGCTGAAACCAATATTATCAGTATTTTATATAGAACCATAATGGATCTGCAGATCTGCATATTTAAACATGAGCGTATTATTAGTGTACAGGGTATCGTTGGGTCGATCACTCACTGCACTTTCGGCTATTTTTAGTGGTTTTTTTAACCATGCTGCTGGACTGCTGTCCCGTTTTATACGAGCACTTACTGAGCCACACGTTCCACGCTTGGTTTTGTCTACGGCAACGGCTATTTTTAATGAGCAACTCTGCTGTTGGCCCCATCTTAAGGGCAGCTGCTCTTCCCTGTTCACCTGCTGCTCTGTTCACTTGCTCCCCCTTCTGCTGTTCCCCATTCTTTGTTGCATTGCCAACAATGCTGTCCGGTTTGGACTGCTTTCCTAATGCCTCTTAATTTCGCATAAAACAAAAGCACGTGGCTGGCAAATTAACACACTGCGACAGCCACTTTTGCCGAGCAATTAAAAAGCAGTCAATCTGCAGGGTTACGAGGTCCAAAACTCTGGGGACTTGCAGACCTGCTTCGGGCCTAAGCACACATACACATTTACATACTTATCTGTCAGCGGGGTTTTCCAAAATAATGAAATTCGTTTCGCCTTGTGCCAAATTTGCATTCAAAACAAATTTGAAAACATGTTAGATTGCGTGAGAACGATGAATAGATACCCTGCAAGATGCAAATTATAGTTTAACTATGCCAAAGTCCAGTCAGCTTGCAAAAACATGTTCAAATTTGGATAACTCTAAGCTCAAATTATTAAATAATAATCACAATAGAAATAAAAATAAAAAACCATCGGCTTCCATAAAATTGAATTCAAATTTCTCAAAATTTGAACTTATTTTAATATACGAAAGCCTTGCACAAAATACTGGCTTTTATTTTAGCTCTTCTTTTTGCATAGATAATATACACAAATAGACGTGTAGAACGTAATCCTTAAAAGATAATATATACTCTACTATAAATACAAACATTTTTGAACAATTTTTTTATTTCATTTTTATTTTTTTGTACAGAGTATTAAAAGAGCTTAGAAAAAATGCATATTTAATTTCGCTGCTCTCGTTAACGGTTCAAGAAGTTGAAAAGTTTTGCCAACAAGAGTTCCCTTTTATTTTTAGCATTTTCCCGAGCTTGTTATTGCTGCAAGACCAATGCCTCGCGCCTCTTTTGACCCTTGAGCCTTTCGCTATGCAACACTTTTTAATTGCGTACCAAATTGGCCAATGCGGCGGCGGTCGGAGGCAGTGGCAAGCGTCGTCTAAGCGGATTAAAAAATGGCCATCGGCCAAGGCAAAAAAAAAAAGCTTCTCGTAATAATAATAGCACAGATAAATAAGTAAATAGCGGGCTTAAGCATTGCATTATGAGAGTGAATGTTAGTTGGCCACTTTTTAACTCTCTGTGTTCTTCATTCCATTATTTTTGCTTTTGCTCTTTCATTTGCAACTCCGCTGCACACAGTTTTATTCGCTTGCAGAGTGTTTTCTGGTTTATTCATGTAATGTGCAACTCCACGAAGCAAGAAATACATGTTTTGCTTAGCATAAATATATATATTTGATCAGACAGATATGCTTTAATTAGTTCTCTGCAACAAACTTTTTAATTAAATATCAGATCAATGCAATAAGCAATAATGCAATATTAGCTTTCGGGTTTTATAGATACAAACATTTCTTATTTATTTAAATTTAGCTCAATTAAATTCGATAAAATGCTTGTATATTTCTCAAAATTGAATTAATTTATCACACAATTCATAGGGTATTCAAACTTCGCACAATTTGAATTTTAACTTGGCCATTTTTTGCCGGATTGCGTTTGATGCATAGTAAATAAGAGTATTTCTGGTTTAAGCTCTGCGGGCCATTTTGTAATTGTATTTTATAAACTGCATACGCATAAAGAATTAAAAAAAATACATATGTATATATATATATATATATGTATATATGTATAAATATTACGAGCATATTTCAATTAATAATTTATTTACCCGCAGTTACTTTGTTTAATTGCTTAAATTTGGTTTGAATTTAAAATTTCAACTTGTGTATAAAAATAATTGAAATCAGCGAACAGGCTGTTGCCACTTCCGTTTAAACTTTGGCTGCATATTAACATCGAAAAAGAGTTTTGTCAACAAGTCAGATAAAAAACACACGTTTTTTAATTACTTACATATTTTTGCATACTTTTCACATCACATTTTATCATTGGCGCACACAATTTTATTTCGCAGTTAATTGTATTTATAATTTTTTTTTATGCCCACAGAATAAAGATATTTATTATTGCACCTGCAGAAGTCTATATGTAAAATATATAATAATTAAATTTGCGTTAAAATAATCTTTGGCTTTGATTCTGTGATTGCTCTTCGCGTTGCTGGCAATGAGCTTTTGAAGTGCTCTTCAAGTCGCCTTCAAAATATAATACATACATATATGTATATATATATGTATAATAAAATGTAATTCGTTTGTAAAATTGGCAATTTAGTTAACTGTTGTTAAATTGTTAATGCTTTTTGCGAGGCCTGCTTGCTGTTTATTTATTTGTGTGCTCAATATGCATTGTTCTAGCTAACTTTTGCCCCAATGTGCGCCCAAGCATATCTAGCGTTTTGTTTTTTTTTTATTTTTCTTTTCTTTTTCGTTAATTTTTCATTTACTTTGCATTCTTAGTTGAGTGATTTTCGTTGTTTCGCTTTACGCTTAATTTATGCAAGTCTTTTCGTTGGTTTTACAATTCTTATTCTTTTTTTTTCTTTATAGATACCTCTCATGAGCTATATTTAGTATCGGGAACTGTTTGTTGAAATGTTTTTTGTTTTTGGATTTATTCATATCATGCGAGGAAAACCGCAAAGTTAAACGGGTCATGAATCAACTCATTTGGGTCTGGCCCATAAAAAAAAGAAGGAATCTGCCAGAGCGCGGCTTTGGTTTTGAAAAGGCATAAGCCTCCAGTGGGGTATATAAATGCATATCTGAATATAATACTTAAATTTAGACTGCATTTAAGTAATTGGTAGATGGATTAAATGAATGCAATTTCCTAAAAAATCGATTGGCTGGTTGATAAAAATAACTTTGAACTGAACCTTGATTTAATGTGTTGTTTACTGACCCTTCCCTTGGGTTCAGTAAAAAATGACTTGTACATGAGTAAAGTATTTCACACGCACGATATTTGTCGCTTTTTGACTTACTCTCAAAATAGTGAATGCCTTTGATCTGCTACGTGATGGCAGATAATTTTGGAACTTTTCGGGTACCGTTCTGGCTTCACAGTCACTGATTAATAGGGCCCACATGAGAAGACAAACAAATCTTATCAGGCTGAGCCCATTTGGGCAAACAAACAAAAATAGAAAACAAAAACAAATTGTTGCCTTTTGCCTTTGTCGACTAGCGCCTTAAAGGACCCCACTGGAGGGCGTGGTCCCACAACAATGTGCCTAAAAATGTGGAAATTCTCCAATTTAAGTCAGCAGCTAACTTTCACTAGACGTTTTCCTTTTTCTGGTCTGCTGACCATGAAAATATTTAGCTGCTCCTGCTGCGGCCACTAATGTTGGTTATGGTTCTGCTTCTGGTTGTGGTTCTGGTTTCTGTTGCTTTTGTCGTCTTTTGGTTATACAATCAATACTGCGTTGACATTGCGTTGCGAGAGTGTGTGAAAGTGATAAAGGATGCTCCTGCGCCGTCAAGTGACAAGTCGACTAACTCGCCACTCACCAATTCCAAAATCAGTTCTTGATTTACTTTACTGCCAAAGGACAACAACAACAAACAGAACAGCAGCCTGAGCAACAGGAGAAGGTTCAAGGACACGCCGCAGTCGTAAATGTCACAGCTGTTCGCTTTTGTCACACAATTCGCTGATAAATCTCAGCCGGAGCAGTCGGCACCAACTTCAAATTAAAACATTCCTCACAAGTCCTGCAAAGTCGACATTCGCCAGTCGTCTCGACGAGCTCCGAGTTTTCGACAGCATCACAGAAATCAGCCAGTTTCTTTTATTACTTGACTATTTCTTCATTCCGTTTTTTGTCTTTGTCATCTGATGAAGTCAAATGCTTAGTTTTCTCTGTGCACTCAGTTTTCCTTCACTTAATACCCTGTAGTGGAGCAGATCAATAAAATATTTATATTATTTTATTTTTGTGTAGAAATAAGAAATCTTATCCGAAATCTCTTCATCTAAATTTAATCAAAAAATAGAAAATGATTAATTATTAATTTTTTTTTACACTTTTTTTTTACTCACTCCATTGTATACTTCTACAGGGTATCTTTTGGGCTAGCACACTCACTTGATCTCTGGGTTTTCACTACTTCTTTTGAAATTTATGCGACTTTGCAACACTCGTCTCAATACTTGGCAGTTAGTCTGGCAAAAACTACCCAATTTGACCTCTGTTTTGTTTGATATGCTTCGCATAATTGGAAAAGTTGGCCAATATCAGGGTTCGACTAGGCCCTAACATTATTCACAATGCATTAATTCAAGTTCAACGAGAGTTTTCGGTATCTATTCGCTCTGCTTATCTTTGATTCTGCTTCGTCTGCAACTTTTTGGGGGAAATAACGGCTGACATTGCTTGTCCCCCGAGCTACACTCTTTAACACACTCTCTACCCCTCTTTCTCTTGTGTCTACCTGTCTCTCCCTGGGTACTTTTACAACCTGCCACGTGCGTGCTTTAAAATTGTATGCGAATTTCCTAATTCAATTTCGTTTTAACGATGTATTTTTTCTTGATTTCTTGTTCTGTTTTGGGTTTCTTTATTTGAATGCACTGTTTTCAAACCCAAAAAAAGGTTGAATTGGTTTTGTTCATAACTCAAATAAAAATTAAATCAATATATTCTGTATGTAGTCTCTTGATTATCATATAAAGGTAAACGTGCTGCACTTAAATCAGCAGAAAAGTTCCCCAATTGTGAACAGAATATCTCAAAGTGGGAAACCTTCTTTTTTTGCCGTGTGAAAAATTAATTTATTTGATTTGCATTTCAATTTACTGAGCTACCTTAAGGAAGGCTGCTCCGGTTCAATATTTAATTTTAAGCTTCGTTTCGGTTCACGTTTCTCCTCTTTGTGCAGTGGTTGTACAAGTTGTGCAACCTCAAAAGGCAGTCGTTGTACAACTGTAACTCTAACCTTACTCAACTGTGTTTATCGTTAATGAAGTTGCCACATCCGGTTCATTGAGGCGAATTGGTCCAAAATGTGGGATTCCGCACTGCCTCTCCCACTTTCCTTCTCTCTCTCCTCTCTTTAAAGAGGGGGATCAGCGACAGGGTTGAAAATCGCTGCTGCTGCTGCTTGACAAATGCTGCGGCAGTGAGGCATGCAACGAGATATTAATGGGGGATATGAAGGGGGGACAAACTCTGAAGAGCCCTCAGCTGAACGAGCGATGTTCTTCAGTCTGCCTGAGTGTGCGAGTGTGCGAGTGTGCCTGTGTGTGTGTGCGGGTGCCTGAATTGGTGATGTATTGAAATTATGAAAAGGGCACGGCTGTTCACGTCACGGAACGCGATGCGCTGACAATGAGCCACATAAAAGCGAATCAGCCGAAAGGGAATTGAGTGTATGCATGATGGGGAGAGGATAGATGGGGAGAGCAGAGCAAAGATGAGGAGAGGAGAGGATAGATGAGGAGCGGAGCCTAGAGCTCGCATCGAACCCACCTCATCACAGGCAGACAAGCTGTTTGAATGAATGACTTTTTGCCAGGCCCTCTCAGCAGTGTTGCCAAGTTTCCTGGCTACATTTTTATTTCTTTAAAAATCTTTTTAAAATGATGATAAAATTGTTAATACTATTTGCAAATCACTCAATCTAAGAAATTATTGAATTTATGTTAAATGATCATAAAAGTTTCGTTTTGGATACTTTTGTTGGTTTGTTCGTTCTATAATAAACAAACTCAATTGAAGAATATAACAGGAAATTTTACATCTTTAAATTCTTAAATACATATTTTTATTCGTTTTTTTATTTTTTATTATTTTTTATCATTATTATTATTATTATTATTATTATTATTATTATTATTATTATTATTATTCTAGATAAAATTGTTCTTCGCTAGATTTAAAATACGACCGAGTTGGATGGAAGTGTGTTTAAAATATTCTCATCAATATGACAAAAATTTAAAATTAAAACAAAAAGGGCAAGTTGGCAACTCTGGCGAACAGTGCGTGGTGTGCTGTAATGTAAAGTTCCGTGTAAAGCGGAAGTTGCCAAAGTATCTCAACATCCGTTACCATCGCAGTGCCTCTCTCTCTCTCCCTCTATCTCTCTCTCTTTCTGTCGCTCTCTCTCTCTCTCTCTCTGTCGCTATCTCACGCTGTGTGTGGGCATCTGCCAATTGTTGCAATGAGAGTGCAGCATGTGGCAAACTTGTACTTGTGCATACTATATTCATTAGTTGGCTCAATTATTTGCATTAATAAGCAGCTCCACATTAATTAAAACGGTTCCAACTATTAAGAAAGAAGAGCAGCAGTAAAGCAACGAAAAAAAGGGAGGGAAAATGAAAAAAATGATTGCGCGACTTTCGCACGATTAATTAGAATATGCGAGGCAGGCAGAGGAGTCAGCTTGCCCCATGTTGCGCTGCCTCCGTTCACTTTGCCCTCGCTGCGTCGGCCAAGTGGAGCAGCAAGTGAACCACAACGCTAAATTCAAGCGAGCACTCGAGCCATGCAACGCGATACGACATGGGTTGCATGCCACATGCAGAGTGTAGCGCATGGTGTAGGTGGCACGTTTGACTGGGCAGCTGTGTCTCAGCTTCCCCGTTGACCCCCCCGCAATTAGCGGCAATTGTTGCAAGAGAAACGCAAAGTCGCAGGTCAGCTTTTTACATAGGCACGCATCGCTGAGCTGCAACTTGAAGTGTCCACTTGACGGGCAGAACAAGCGACTCGGTTATAGTCTACAGTCTGACGGCTGGCTGCGAGTGTGGCATGCAGCATTTGCTGAGAGTGAGGCAGCCAAAAACTCAGTCAACTCGTCTTTGATCTATAAAGTGCTTATCAAACTCAAAATAAAATTTGTTTTGTTTTTATTTGAAAAATAGCAAAGAAGAAAGTAAAATGCGAATCTGAATTCCAAGAATTTGTCAAGCGGAATGTGACTTATTTAATTATGTATGTTTAGCTCAAATTAAGAGCTCAAATTGATAATCTGTTTTCTAAGAAGGAGAATACGAAATGGGATTCTAAAAGATAATAATAACTTGGTTCATTCTATATTAAACAAACTCCATCTAAGAATGTATTTTTGGCTTAACATTTTTGCTGGATTTTAGTTTGATTTTTTAAGTGCTATTTCGACGTATTAGTCTTTTTTATATATAACAAATAGTTTAGAGCTTAGCTCATTCGAGCAAACGATTTAATTTAATTTTTTGCTGTTGACTAGTTTCCTTAATTGGCACCTATTTATTTACCTATTATAAGCATTTTGCTCGCTTTTGTTCTCATTTATGGTAAATGAATTGCTGAACTTGCCATTTTTCATGTGTTGCTTTAATTATGCAAATACAACTGGCAGCTTTGTTAAAATTTGTAGACTATTATTAATATTTTTTACTTTTTGCCAAAAAATAATTATAATTATTGATAATTATTAGTGAACGCCAATTTTCTAACAAGCTGCATAATTTTACTCGATTTTTAAGCTGAATAAATAAAAAATATAAATATTTTTGTAAATTATTACTTTAGCTGGCTTAAAATATATACTATATTGCATAAATAATATTATATATATTAAAGACCGAATTAAATCGGTATTTATTATTTGAGATCTTAAAGGAGAGATTCTTAACAGATTCAATACAAATAAATAAATAGAGTGTTTCAAAAGATATTTCAGGCATTATTATAAATATATAATTATATACATATAAATAAAATACAAAATATTTAAAGTATTTTATTGTTACAATTTCTCTAAGTAAAATAAAGTACTATTTCAGTTAATATTATTCTTAAGACAATTCCAATAATGCTTAAATAAATATCTCAAATGTTGCTGTGGCATGTGGCAACAATGTTTTTGAGTTATGATTTGATGTGCGATTGCAACTGATGAATCTTTTTCTTATCTGCTCTCTTTGCAGATGTTGAAGCACGTGCAAATCTCTCCGTTGAGGAATCGCTCGGATTCGCTTTCGCTGCGCTCCTCGAGCAACGTTTCCTCGTGCGCCAGTTCCATGTGCGGCAGTCCGGAGCCGCCGCAGGATATGCAAAGGACACCTTCGCGTGCCTCCAGCTATTCGAGTCTCAATGAGCAGCTGCCTCAGGTAATTGCTGAAACATGCCTCCCACATTTAAGCTGCGACTAATTCCGTTATTTCTGTGTTTCAGACAACGATTAAGGTTTACACGAACTGCCTGAAGATTGACATTGAGTACAAGACGCTGGGCATTCAATGGGACACCACCAGCAAGGAGGTGATTGCTCAGCTGCTGCGACGGTAAGTCTCAAATGAAGACTCCTTGCTCAAGGCAAACTCAAACCGAATGTTTTTTTATTTAGCCTGAAGATGCGCCATCGTGATCCGCGACTCTTCTATCTGTCCATGGAGGTGGCTGTGCGGCGAGCCGGGGTGAAGACCATACTCGTCCTGGACGAGGACACCCGGCCCGCCATCTTGCAGGCGTGCCATCCCAAGGGCGAGTCTCGGTTCTGCCTGCAACTGAAGCCGGGCGGCCTCATCCGTGTGCACACTTCAGCGCTCCAGCCGAGCTCCCAGTACAAGTCGCTGGTCATCAGCGAGCAGACCAGCTGCGATGAGCTGCTCCAACTGCTGCTGGGCTGCTACAGCTCGCTGGAGCCCGTCGAGAACTTTGCCCTGTACGAGGTGTGTCCGGGGCAGGAGTGCCAGCGCAAGCTGCACCCCGACGATCTGCCGCTGCGGGCACAGGCAGAGCGTCTGCGGCGTGGCGAGAGTTGCCACTTTCTGGTGCGACGCACGCCCAACTATGCGAGGCGCCGCCAACTGCTGGCCAATCTCAACGTAGCCATCAATCAGAGCTATGAGAGCGAGGTGACCACATCGGTTGTTGTTGCCGGCGCCGCTGTGGAGGATGCGGATGCAGACGTGGATGTGGATGTGGACGGTGTTAGCCTGCTGGAGCTGTCGCTGGAGTCCGATTTGTCGCTGTCCGAGGATCTGCGCAGCTGCAGCAGCAGCAGCGAGGATGCCGAGGAGGATGATGAGTGCGCCAGCAGCTCGGGTTCCTCCGACACATCCACCGAGTGCACGCTGCGCCGCAACTTCTTCCAGCGACACAAGCCCACCTCCTCCGCCACGCCCACTAGCAGCGGTCGTGCCTACAGCCCGGTCTACAACATACGCGAAATCCGCACGGCGACGCACTCCTTCTCCTCGCTGGGCAAGGACAAGAAACTGCTCGACATCCAAATGAATGCGCGCTATGCCCCATCCGGAATCTACAGTCGCCTGCTGCCCGTCGCCGAGGTGGACAACATGCTCGATGTCAACGGCAACCCAGCAGCAACAGCAGCAGCAACAGCAGCAGCATCAGCAACAACAGCAGCAGCAGCAACAGCAGCAACAACAACAACAACAGCGGAGGTTGTTAACAATAATCCGGCAAAGGGTTTGGGCCACTTTGTCTATTTGTAGCAGTCGAGCTTGGCTTTGTGTACATAGAGAGCTCTCAGTAAGAATTATTAGGAATTAACCCCCCAAAAAACGAGTACCGTTTGGACCAAAGATGCATTTCTAGACTAAGCTTCAATCAATCAATCAATCAATCAATCTCTGTATATGTATTTAGTTAGGCGCCTATCGACAACTTTTCAAGTGAATCTGAAAGATGTTTAATCGTAGGTTACAAATGGAGTCTATAGCTTAGGGTTTTAGTCGTGCGGCTAAAGCTAACATAAGATCGACAAATCTAACACTTAAGATAAATGTATAAACCAAAAGATATTCTAATAATACCACACACACACACACACACTCACACACTCACTCACACACTCACTCACACACTCAAATGTATGTATATTAAAAAATAACCAAAAACTACAAACAATTATTGCATTTTATTACTCATTGAAAACGAGTGTTTTAATGAGATGGGTATAATAATTAAGAGCAGGTCTTCCAGCTTAATATGATTATATCATATATATCGTAAATTATTCAGGTAAAGATTACAGAATTTTTGCTAAAAATGTTACATTATTCGGTCGCCGAAAACTTTTGAAAAAAAAATAACAGTCTGCAGTTGAGCTGAGGTCTGCAAGCGTATGCTTTTTTCGGCTTTCCTTATATACCCTACACCCATTCAAAATTGCCAAAAAGGGTATAATGAATTTTGCAAAACTATGCAAGAGGAAGAACATGCGAGTCAAGTAGTCATTTTGAACTGATTTTGTTTCTTAAAATTATTTATTTTATTTATTATATAGTAAATTAACTCAAGTGAGCTAAAGCTTAAATATACTAAACACTATGTGTTCATTTACTGCTGTTTTGTTCTACATAAAATAGTGTTAAACATAAGGTATATACATATATATAAATATATTATAGATCAGGATATAAGAAGTAGACTCTTCAAATATTGAATACAGCATCGCGCTTTCCAGTTTAAGCACATACACATTCAGATATATAAGTAGCGGGATCGATCATTTGGGAGAAATAAATTCAGTTCTGTTATTTATGTCCAATAAATATATTTAATTTAGGTTCTGATACAGATTCTAAATTTGAACCGGTTCCGGTTTGATGTGCTGAATTTATTCCAGGTTCTGTCACGCTCCATTTGGAGAATTTTAAAATATTGACAGGGTATTTTCAAAGGATGCAAGGTGCGTTTTAATTCGATTTAATACAGGTGAAAAACAGAAGAAAAAGAAGAAGAAGACTAACGCCAATCAGCCATACAAATAGGCAGCACTTAATGCGGCGGCCGACCACGTAATTTGTATTTAAAAGTCAGCGGACGACGAGCTTAACTTGAATGATTTACAACGTTTAAAATATATATATGTATGTGTTTACATCTTTATGTATGTATATGCACAATTTTCAGTGTTCTCCTTTTTTTGGAAGGACTTGTGAAAATTCAAGGCACTGGCAGCAGAATCCGAGCCGCTTTTCACTTAATCAGACGGGCAGCCACTCAAATTACACACATTATCAAGATTTTGCTTGTTTGGGACATTAGTGACCTTTTAAGGGTACTCTTGGGCTTCCACGAGCAAAGTAATTTATTAAGAAAGGTCGCTGCACTGAATTAAAAATAAACAAATTGCCTATAAAATCCAATTTGTTGTAGCCTAAAATAATAATAGCTCAGCGAAGGATACTAAAAGTTTTCGCTTTGAGTATTTTGTTTGTTTCAAAGTTATTTGTTTTTTTTTTGTACAATCTGGTTGAAGCGGCTGCTGTGGGGGCTGTGGGGGCAGAGGGATTGACTTAAGAATTAGTATGCACCAATGCAAAGCATATCAAAAATGCACAACTATCAGTTGCTGGGAGCGGGGAGAGTGGAACGCGTGCTGGTAGGATGCCAGCAGTGCAGCGGAAGCGGAAATGCTAAGAAGACTACGCCGTAGTCGGCCGACTTTTTCAACTTAATAACTTAAGCGCTTTTTAAGTCGAATTTTAAATTTTTGTCTGCTTGCAGGTTGCAACGATATCTGCCCCGTCCCCATGCAACCCACCCTCAATCCCCCTGGCTTCTGAAAGCAAACGTATTCAATGTTCCAACAAAATTTCAATGAAATTCATTGATCAAAAATTTCCTCTCGCATGATGCTTCACATATGATATACGCCCTTCCTTCCTTTTAAGACCTCCCCCTCGAAACAGTGTCTCCCATCCCTGCTGGCAATAATAAACAAAACTTGCTTCTTTTTTTGAGTCAGAAATTGAATGTTTTGAAATTGCTTATGTTTTCAACCGCTGAAAAGTATGCATAAATATTTTGTAAGAATTATTAAATTGTTTCGCACGAAAGTATGCAATTATATTATTGTCGATTAAAAATGATTACGCAGTAAAGTATGCAGTGCTATTGTTGCATGGCTTCGAATAGTTTATTTTACTACAGTATGCACTGCAAAAATTGCCTCGCAGCTCTTTCTATAAGAGAATTTGCAGTCCTTTCTGTTGTTAAGTAAAATATATTGAAATAAAAGCAGATTTTAGTGATCACGTGAGTTGGATTATTGTTATTTGATTATTTTACATGCATATTAAAAAAGTCTAAGGTATATGGATAAAACATGCGCCATTATCATAATTAAACATTTTTATTTATTCCTATATAAAATTAATATGCTGCGATTTTTGTTTAAAGCCCCTAAGTAGTGGATTACTCGGAGCAAACAGCATACACTCCCACAAGCACACACACACACACACACACACAGAGTGACGTATTATTCACGTAACTTTTATTAAAATCGAGCTTAGCTCGTTTTGTAACTCTTTCAACTAATTGCCATAATCTGTTGGCTAAAAGTCTCTTTTTTAATTTTGTTCGATCCGGTTTTGTGTGCTCTGTTTTTACACAACTAATCGGCTTAGTAGCGCAACTACTGGGCGAGTGTAAATCCAACAGTTATGCAAAGTTGCGCCAGTGGAGCCAATGACTTCTTTGACTGACGCGCCTTTCCACTTTAATGATTTTTTTCCCATTAGAGAATGCAGCACGTTGCCCACCCACTTGGAGTTAATTCGTAGTTGTAAGTAAAAACTTCGTACCCACATAATAATTGATTAAAATGGCCCACCCGCTGGCTTTTTAATTGAAATCCTTTTTATCATCTGTGTGTGTGTGAGAGAGAGAGAGAAAGAGAAAGAGAGAGAGAGAGAGAGAGAGAGTGTCATAGCAACAGCATTACTTATGAATAGCCATGTGGACACGTGTCCACTGCCTGACAGCAGTTAATACAATTCATGCAAGATGTTGCAGCCTCGCTTATTAATTGTTTGATTATCCAGGGCACAGCACACAGTCTGTGACAAGATTTCAATGAGGACTCTCTGCTTACATTTGTCAGCATGCGCTTGCTGCTCTTGCTGCTCGCCAGTCTCAATGTTCAAAAGCAGTTTGGTTTTTGCCATTTAGCTTGCACTTGACTTGCACGAAGCTTCGACTTTTGTCTTTTGTACTCTGTAAATGGGGAAATGTGTCAAAGGGGCGTTTATGCTGTGGAAATGCTTGCACCAGACACAGCCAGACGGCTTCGTCGGGCTTATGGAACATACATATATTTAATAATAATAATAGACATTAAAAACTTTTTATGGATAGAATTGGGAAATCGGATTTATGTACTCTGGTCGAAGATTTCTATACATTTGAAAATACCCTTACTATAGAATATATTATAACAACCCTTACTATAGAATATATTATAACAAATCAACATTTTATACCTAAGATTATCTTATAATCGACTATATCTAATTAATTTAACATCTGCGAGGAACTCTATAGATTTTATTTTGATTTGTATGTTAAATTTACAATTAAAGTAGAATTAAGATAAACAAAAATAAATAATATAATACGCTGTTTTCTAATTGGGTTTTAAATTGATAAAATAAATTGTTAAGATTAATTTAACTGCACCAATATTGTTGATATTGTTTAAATAGTTTAATGAGTAAAGTTAAGAAAGAAAGTAGTAAAATATTTTATATAATTTTCAAGTCACGTTACTACAAACGAGAAAGTATAGCAAAATCTTTCTGTATTTTCAAAATTGATTAGTAAGAGAGTAATCAGTAAAATATCTTATATGCTGATTATAATATAATTCAAATATTATCTATATATAATTATTTAAGTGAGGTATACATCTCTGTGGATTTCACTACAGGGCATCTGTTAGTCGCGCACACTCGTCCATCTGACATGCTCTGCATCAGATTTCTGTTGTACACGCACACAGAGGCGCACACGCATTGACACCCACACCCTCACGCACACACACACACACACACATACACATATGCACACCTCACACACATGAGAAACATTTTTCATCAGTTTCCGTAAAATGTTCGGCTCAGCTTTTTCGAAAGTTTTGTCGAGCTGCTGCTGTAGGCTGTTCGCCTGGTACTTGAATTTTTAAATTTGTGGAATTTTTTGGGATTTTATTTATTTTTGTTTTCATTTTGCTTGGTGTCTCCTCCTCCCAAGGTGCTGGAGACGGCAGGCAGCCAGAACGTGTCGTGGCCACATGTTGCCAGCGGCGGGGCACAGTGCGTATGATTGATGCTGCAAGCAACTGCCTGTATTTTATTAAGTTATTGAAAGCTGGGCGTGGCCCACACATCAACAGACACACCCCTACACCCACACACCCACACACCCAGAAGCGAATGACGTTTGCATCAATCATGCGGAGCTTATCTTGAACGCCATTGGGCTGCGCTTACTGTGATTTATGCCAATTCGCAGCCACTCAAGTTGCTTTTAATTATGAGAAATTGCGCGCTTCACTGAGCGCAGGCTGACTGAAATCCTTTGAGGCGCCACTTAACACAATTTATGGTCGTTTTTTGCATAACAAAGGCCGACATAACAAATGGTCAAAACTAACAAGTGCCTCGCCTAGATTTTGTGCCGGACAGCACTTCATGGAATTTTATTGTAGGACGAGAACTGTTTTCTCTCTTTCTATTTTTTTTTGAATTTTAATTTAAGTCAAAGCCAGTCGCCAGATAATTGAGTTTTCACGGTTATGCTTTGTGGTTTCCGTGGAGACTTTTAGTGGGTGCACTGCGGCAGAAGTCGAGCTGCACCAGTTGACAAGCGATGAACTCGACGAGTGCCAAACAAATCGAGAAAAAAAACCTGAAAATGCATTTTAATTCATGTTCTCTGCGGTATTCATTTTTTTTATATTTTTTTTTTACCAGCAGCAGAGCAGATGTCTGCGAATATAGGTAGTAATAAACGTTTGAACAAAGTACATAAAATGAATGATAAGAAATTGAATTGAATGAATTACAAAGTGGAAGCTGAAGCCAGTCGCCCGACGAAGAATGGAAAGCGGTGAGTAAAACTAGCATAGCAATCGAATATCTTTGAAGTTTAATGTTATCTTTTTATCGAGCAGCCCTTCCACCTTTGCAATTGACAATTGAAATGCATATAAGATAGCAGCTGCCTTATCCCACCAATCAATTTGAAAGTCTTGCAGTCCTCTTCAATTTTACTCACTGCATTTATTTTAGTCTCCAAAGTATTTGACTGTGTTATCTGCAAATGCACTTAGTTTGAAGTTGCCATCAATATAAGTGATGTGTGAGTAAGGAAATGTCTTAAGGATACCAGTCCTCGCCAGACAGCTTCTTCCATTGTGTTGATTTCTTGTTGAATGGATGGCTCCTTTTGGATTCACTCTTAGCATAAATAAATAAAAATAATATTTTTGTAAAAATAATAAAAATTGCAAATATCAATATAATCGTTACCTTTTCATAATGTATAAATTAGAATAATACATTCGCCAGCTATTGAGAAACTTTAAGAAAAAATGCCATAAGAATTGTGTGTTTTGGTTTTTAGATAATTTATTCGTATTGTTTGTATCACTAGAAATTTAGAGCTCTTACAATCAAATTGTGGACACACAGTGTGTCCTGAGATATAGAAATATTTAAATACAATTTACGAGCTAAGTTTATTTGCTGTCGATTCTTAAAAAGTTTCTGTTGTATTTCATTTGGTTTTAGCCTGAACGAATGCGGCATTTAAAAACTGGCTTAGCTTACAGTACAACTTGACAATGATAAACACTATGAATAGATTAATTTCATTTGCATTTTAATTGCTAATCCAGCCGAGCAAAAGGGGCTTTTTAGAAAATCACAATGAGATCACCGCTAAATGCGGCGACGAGCGGACTCCGATGGGTTCTACGAGCGACGGCCGAAGAGCTTGAAGTGCGTCTTCCAGCAGTTTGGCCATCATAGCTGCTCGTTGCCGATGTGCGTGGTATCCGTGGGCAGCGAATGCGTCTACAGATATACACACATATATAGATATATTTACATATAGGGAAAGTGTTTGGGATGGGATGTGGGAGGCAAGTTAATGTATTATGCAGTGTTTGCAAAATGTGCTCACCTGGAGCGCCTTGCGCTTGTGATGCATCGATGAGTTGGATGATGACTTGCCCTTGCCCTTCTTCCAGGAGCAGAGGAGCAGCTCCTTCATGCCCTTGCGAAAATTGCGACTGAGGAACGCGTACAGCAGGGGATTAACCCCCGAATTGAAGTACGTGACCAGAAAGGTGAGAGGCGTTAGCAGCGCATTAAAATTGGAATCACCGCGATACGAACGTGACCTGTAAGTACATAAAAAATGTGCATATAAAAAATGTATTACAAATATTTATTTGGTTAATGCAACACTTTAATTTAAAGAGCTTCTGGGAATAGCTGGTTAACTAACCTGACCCCTGCTCTCATATCTTACGGCTCTCAAAAGTTTAGCAAGCAGTGCCTCAACAACATCTTAATTTAACACGATCCAAAGTTTTGGTCAAGTTTATCTAGTACCGTCCATGTTTTTAGCAACTGTCTCCTAACTGTTGGCACCACTCACAAGGTATCTGAATAGATTTTTATCTTTGCTCAAGTTGCCTGCAGTGACATGGGAGCAAAGTTTTTCGGCGTCCTCAAGTGTGCAGGCAGCGTTCGTTAAGTTACTTGCAAAACAATTCTCAAAACAGCCGACAGACTAGTGAATACCCTGTACTTAAGGGAAAAGCCTATTGCACTTAAGGAATCTTTAATTTTTGAAAATTTTAAGAAAAAACTAAACTTCATCTAAGTAATAATTTAATCTTTGTTATCGGATAATTAAATGTTTTTTCATTTATATACTATAATATCAGAATAGGCTTAACCTTTTAAACAGAATCATTATTGAGAAAAATAAAATTGAACATTACTTACTTTATATATATATTATATTTATATATCTAGGACATATTCCCCACCTAAGTACAGGGTAACTTATAATCCCTAGTAAATTTAGTTTTCAAAGTTGACAAGCGCAAACTTTAAGAAAACTCCCCAAATGCTTGACTTTTTCCTAGCTTCGTTGTTTGTCAGTTGACAATTTACGCTGCACTTACACCTAACAATAAAAATAGAGGCGTAATAAGGGGCGTGGTCAGCTGATTGGCACTCTCAGAAGCACTTAGCCCTTATTGTTGTTGTTTGCCAAGTGGCTTCTAAAATTGACTTGCAAATTTTAAAGCCAAGTACAAAATGGGTCTAATTTGGCACCCCGAGCAGCAGCGTCCATGAATGGCTAGCAGATGTCACCGCATGGGGTGGCCACTTGGTGACCCTGGACAATCCATATAATATGTCGGCACTAGGCACGGTTATAATGGGCGAGCAACTCAATCAGCTGCCAGCTGCGTGTTGACTGGAGAATGCGTCGCATAGCCTTGCCAAATGCTCTCTTGGCTAATAACGAACAGGTGCCACAAAACGCGCCGCATGCTGCTGCCTGGAATCATTTTAATCTATGCAAATATAACGTGCAATAAAAGTAAGTACGAGTATTAGAACTGGCTATACGTGGCAGCTTGGAATGCCCCTAACGACACAGTCCCATAATGATTATTGAGACTGTTTTGCTCAGTTGACCAGAAAAAACTGATCGAGAATAACCCTGTATATATAAAAAGGTATCGAATATATGTCGCAAATTCTAAGTCACATCATCTTTAAAGATATAGTGAACGCACTTGCTACATATAGTTAGTCAGATGGACATAAAAGTATCTTCTAAGAAACAGTTATAAACAGAAAATGGAAATTTTA
This sequence comes from Drosophila nr. perissopoda 5 BK-2023a, assembly GCA_035044105.1. NCBI lineage: Eukaryota > Metazoa > Arthropoda > Insecta > Diptera > Drosophilidae > Drosophila > Drosophila nr. perissopoda 5 BK-2023a. The sequence continues at coordinate 2,900,375 of JAWNMK010000125.1, read as the reverse complement.
GCTCCCTGTACACTCAGAAAAAAGTCACATTTAGGCTGATATCAACTGAACTCTAACATTCCAGAAGAAGAAGAAGAGTATTTATTTTCTTTTCTTTTTTCTCTTCTAAATAATAATTAAATAAAATAAATAATAAATAGAAAATATTTCTAACAGATAGAAAAATGCCTTAAGGCATTTTGTTTAACTAATTTAGAATCGAATTCTAACAACTAGAAAATGTTCAGTTTTCAGGCCGATTTTCGTTTAAGATGATTTTCTAAAATTCAGGTAGATTATTTTTCTGAATTGTATGAAAATTAAAATTGTGTGGAAAATAAATGAAATATTATTTAATATTTAAAATTTACAGATGTCTTAAAGTCATTTTTTTTTAGAATGAAATAATAATTCGAATCGAGTAGTCTTAATTTTAGAAATGACAGATATGCGCTTGATGCGCTTTTAAACAGATGTTCCTTGAATAAAATGCTTTAATACACAAAAAGTTCCACTTGCTTTATTCTCAGTTATTACATCTGTGAAAGAATTCCAATAAATGAATCGAAAATTGAATGGTCATGCCATTAATGTATTTATTATTATAACTGAATCAACTACATATGTGCTTCTTCTCAAATATTGTAATTTCTTTACAAAATAATAAACTCAAATTCTGGTCATAGTTTATTATACTTGAGTATTTTATTTAAGATTTAAAACCTCGCCGCTTTGCTTCACGGTGGCATGGCAATTTCTCGAAAAGCATAATATTTAATGCATATATGCATATGCAGAATACTAAATAATATTTTTAATGAATGTAGCGCAATGTGGCAAAATAGCTGAAAACCATTTTCAGCCTGAATTTCTGTTCGTACATTTTACAAACTTTTACGAGCATGAGAAATTTATATTTTGGTCTTTTGCGGTCACTGGAAAGCGTCTGAATAATATTTATTTTTGTGTGCAGCAGTTAAACAATGTACAAAATTTCAGCTGCAATTCTCGCTACTTGTTTGTCAGCCCAAATAATTGAGATTTATCTTGAATTGCCCTGTCTGAAACCTGTTTTGATAAATGTTTACTTCGTGTCAGTTTCCATACAGATTTCGCACTGCATTTTCATTTATTTCAATTATTTATAAGCGACTTTAAAGCCTTGGCAATAAATTCTGTGAGCGTTAAACGGTTTGTATCGACACTGCTGTCCAGCCAATCACCGTGCCATTGGCCATCGGATCCCTCACTCAAATGACCATAAGCTGTCATATAATGGCAAAATCAAACAAGTCCCACAAAACACGATAGGCCAATAGTCCAATACAATACAAAAGCGAGAGACGAGCACGAAATTGAAATGTTTGAACAGAGTGGCGCAATGTCAAAGAAAAGCCGAACAAAAACAACAGAACGTACATCTCGAGCAGGGCAATAGCAGAATGCCCCCCTGAGTGTGTGTATGGTGTGTGTGCAGTGTGTGTGGGCAGCAGAAACAAAATGTGACACACTGAGACCTTTAATTTTTTGTACTTTTGCACTTGTGACTGGCGATGTGCACATTTTTTTCCTTTTGTCCAGTAATTGTTTCTGATGATATAAATTGCCAGCAAACTTTGAGCACACAAATTCCCCCAATTCACACACATAACTCAAACTGAATGCTCAAATATTCGATTAAAAAACATCATTTTATTTGCCACAATGTATCAAATTTGATGGACGGCACGTCACAGACAAAACCTAAATGAATATTTGGAATTGGTTCAGATTTTGCTTGGATTGCAGCCAGATTTAGTTTCAACTGGTCGATTTTGTCATTATGAAATTTAAAGCATTTTGTTTTACAAGAAATAAAAAGTACAGTATTATTAATAGTATTAAAGAAAATGGATCATTAATATAGATAAAAGAAAATAAAATTAAAGTGATTTGAACTTCAAATTCTGATTTATTATTCTTCATTTATTTGAATTCATGTAATAAAATATTTAGAGTCTGAGGAATATTACATGAATTGTTATACCGTTATGAAAAAATAATAATAAATGTATATACATTATTTAAAAGTAAAAATAGTTTAATATTAAGTGTGCTTTTTTAATATATGATAATTTTCTGCCTTGCCTTCTAACTAGGAAGGAAGGTTTTTAGTTTCGTATTGCGCTGGAAAGTTTCGTGAATTTGCAAGATGATTAATTTATGCTGAGAAGAATATCTGAAGTTTAGGCGAATCATGTAACAGAAATGAGCAAGGCGTGAGGGGAAAGCGATTATAACCCAATTGTTTGTACATCAATTAAGGCAGCAGGTTGGCAATCAGTCTTGGCTCACTCCAATTGACTGTTAGGTTGGAGAAGTATGAGAATTATTTATGGCACGACAGATGGGAACACGCTATATGCAAATGACTGTCAACATGAAAAACACCGAAATGTTGAAGGGATGGGGAGTGGTAGGGGATGATGACAAGGGAAGTTGTCGCGCAACTCTAGTACTCACCAGTATTGCCACATTTTGCGCGCATGATACGGCAGATTGCAGAGCGCGAATGTCAGCACAAATATTATCAGCATGCGGACCACGCCCCTGCGAGCCCGTAATACATTGCTGGATGAATGTGACATGTGTGCGGCACCACCAGCACCAGCACCAGCACCACCTCCAGCTCCACCTCCACCACCGCCAGCAGCAGCACCACCACCACCGTTGCCCTGCCGTTGATTGTGCGTGTGGGAGTGATGATAGAAGCTCGTTTTGCGACAGGCGCTAACTACGGGCCGATCCGCCTCCAGTGAGACCTGCATGAGTAATGAACATCTCTTTACATTGGGCATATATATGAACCGTTAGTCTGTGGAAGCACTCGGCTATAGCTACAGCCGCTTAACGCTCAACGACTGACTACCTGACATACCCACCTTGCAATTATCAAGCTAATTTTTGGCGAGTGTGTTGTGTAATTGTTATTGGCGTGTGGTTAGTAGAGAAGAAGGCAAACCAAAATTTGATGTTGTTATTGTTGTTGTTGTAGTTGTTGTTGGGGGAAAAATACCAAATAAAAGAAACAGGAGAGAGAAAATTCAAACATAAAGATAGTTGAGCAGTTAGCTTTGAATCAAAGTCATAAATAGGAGTATATCAAGTAATATATATAGAATAATATGGATAAGATATTTTTGGGAATCTTAAAGCTAAAAATGTTATCATTGTTAACTTAATTATAGCAAAATATTATACTAACGATTACTATATTAAAATATAGTATATTATGTGTTCTATAGTGCAGCCTAGAGATTATTTTTGAATTTTTATTTATTACAAACGAAATAAATCAAGTTGTCTCTTTCTATAATGGGTATTAATTTGACCGCAAGGGTTTTATTCTGCAGCTGTATAAAAATAGATTATCTGCTTTTACATGCCACCTAACTTAAATTAAGCCTTGCCTACTCCAACTGCCCCTGCTCGTTGCTGTGCAACCAATTAATGTTCATAAATCATTGGATTACCAAGTAGATATTGATTTGGCAACTGCCGAAGTCCACGCACATTTATCATTGGACTGGACTTGATGGATGACCCATATCGAAGTTTGATTGTTGTGGATGAAAGCAGGAGCATTTCTTTATTTGGCTGGACAGGCAGCTGAAGCATTGCACATACGCCACGTACTCCGCGGGTGTAATAATGCAGTTGGCCAAACTATTTCATTTGTGAGTGGCTTATTTAACTTCTGGCGCACTAAACTGCAAAGCTGCAAAAGCTGCAAAACTTGTAGCCTCCACGCTCACTGATACCCTTAACACACTTTGACACCTGCTGCACCCAGGTATTCTCGCATCCTGGCATTCTTGCTTCCGCCTCTCAGTCAGTGGCACGCAAGTTGGTCCAAATTGGTCGATGCGCAATTTTAGTTGAAACTTGCCCTCGCTTTTCGGACAACTTCGGCAAATATTAACTATTATGGACAACAGCGAACTACTTACTACAAAGTGAAAGCAAAGCGAGCGCTCCAAATTTGTTGCTAATGCATTTTAAGTTGAGAGCTTCGAATAAATTGAGCTTTTAACTGAAAACTGTATCAGGTACGCACAACCCTTGCAAATATTACCCATTTTTAGCAAAAACGAACTGCTTACTTAATAAAATTGCCAGCAGCTATCAGCTGAAATACCTTAAAGTTGTCCCGACAACGCTCAACTTACACAGGAAGCCAAACGAGCGCTTCAAATTTGTTGCTAATGCATTTTAAGGCGCTTAAGTTTAAAAACTTTTTAGCTCTGCTTGACATCTCAAATTGCTGAACTACGTGCTCTGGTATTTGCAAGTTGACAAATTTTGGACAGTCTTACATCGGTAAATAAAATATTTATAATTCATTCTGTGGTGTAACTTTTGAAAGGCACAAATTTGAATTCAATCCAATTACAAATTGGTTAAACATGTTGACCTATCGAGAATACCAACATATCTCTGATAGTTTGGTTATCTGTTCAATTCCAGTGTTGCCTCGAATAAACATTGGATTCCGGAGTAATTCCATTTCATTTAATGTGCACAGCAGGTAGTTATGAGTAGTTGGCATCCATTGGCATCTGTATGGATACACAGGTGATCGGGGCATTGTTTTGCCTGTTGGGCATGCAGGAAATGGCATCGCTTATTGCATGCCTGTAGCCAGTTTTTGGACTCACCTGACTCTCGGTGATGCTGACTCCACGCTTTTCATATTTACTGCTTTGTTTACGTGACAAGGACGTAGAGCTGCTGCCGGAAGCGAGGGACGACGCTCCTGGTGCCGTCCCAGTCGCCCCAGCTGTTGACGCCGGCAGCTGCTGGTGGAGTTGAAGGTGGTGCGCGTGTGGATGTGGATGTGAGCCGTGATGATGATGATGATGATGGTTGTGGTGGTACATGCTGTTGTGCAGACTCATACTATTTTCCTGGCCGGGCGGATGCGGTTGTTGCTGCGTCACATGCGGACTCAGGCCCCGCGAGCTGCGCCACAAGGCGATGGCTATTTTGCTGTACAGCACCTGGCAGAGCAAATACGTAAATCGTTTTACAATGCAATACTTCTCAAGTAATCTACAATACTTATATATAATAATTATTGAAGTACTGAATTCCGCTTAGCATGGTTTGTTTCACGGACAAGAAACGGTTCTGTTCGATAGAATATCACGCTACATTTGAAACACATTTCAATATTTGCCTAACATGATGGATTTTTGGCATATGCTCAGCTCTTAAATGGGAAATCATGCTAAGGTTATTCGTTTAACGTTGAACAATAATAATAATAATAAAATTGATAGAAATAATAATAATGATAATAACAATAGTAATAATACAAATAATAATATTAATATTTATAATAATAATAATAATAATAATCAAAATAATAATAATAATAATTATAACGTTAAATTGATAATAATATAACTATTGAGAAAATAATTATTTTTCCCAATTGAGGACAAGGTTCTCTTAATAATTATTTAAATTTTATTATTTTAATTGTTTATGTTAGATAGGCATTTTAAAATATTTATTAATTTATTTAATTTACTTTTATATTTATTACTTTGAAATATATTCTCACCGTCATGACCAGCAGGGGCATCACATAGAGCAGCACAAAATTGATCATGTCGAGCAATTTGGAATTGTACATTTCGCGGTCGAGCACACAGATCTCCTCCTCCTGCCCATCCTCGGTATGGATGTTCTTGATGGTCTTGCTGAAAACGAACTTGGGCGTTGAGTAGACAGCCGATGTTATCCACACGGTGACAATGACCATCTGCAAGAATTAACTTCTCGGTTAGACGATTATTTCCCAACACGCAAACAATTTGTCTAATTGAGGGCGAACACACAGCAAGCACCACAAATTGTCATGTACAACAGCCATTTAAATGTCTCCATGCCTGGAGTTTAATTGCAGCCATTAGCATTAACCGACGCATATTTGGTTGTAAATAGCTTCATTGGCACAATTGCCAAATGCTCGCATTCGTAGCCAATTCTATCTGACAGAATGGGTCAATACATATGCTTGAACCCAGAACCACACACAGACAGAGTGTCATATCAGAGTTTGATTCTAATATGATAAAAAGGTCGTTTCATCTCGCCTTGCCTCACTCGTCTCTCATTCATAAAAGTTTCACTTTCAGAAAAGTTATTGCCTGCCATGGCTTATTAAGCCCTTTGGGTTTTTCGTACTGCGCCAACTTTTTGGGCTCACTTTAATAAGTTTCATTAGCGTGCAAATTGGGGTCAGAATGAATGGGAAAGTTATTTGAATTAATATATTCGAATTTTGGCTGCCAAAATTAATGAACCGACAAAAATGTTCTCTTATTTCTCAATGCAAATTAAGTAATTTTCTTAAGCAACATTTTCATACACTTGCAAAGGGCAGTAAAACTTTTCGATCGGAAATAGCTCGACTAAACTCGGTAATAACTTTTAGTATTTAATTCATAATATTTCAGAAAATATAACGTTTCTAAAGAAAACAGATAAAATCGCCTACACCTTATTTGTGTAGACTTTTGTTTATATTCTTTCCACACTTTTTCCCATTTTCATTTTTTAAAATAATTTTTTTATTAAGTAATCCATTAGAAATTTCAAAGCTTTCCGACAATTCATTGAATTCGGGTCGTTCGAATAGTAATTTATAGTGCATTCAGTTCAATAATTCCGTTTACTCTTGTCATTCAACATAAAAATCAATAAAGTCGAGTCTGCTCACTATAGATATCCTATGTCTAGTTAAAACAGGCAACTTTTCCAACATTTCTTCATCTCAAAAACTTAAGGGAAAACTCGATTCAGCAGGCGTTATGACCAATTAATGTAACTTACCCTTAGGCGTGCCGCAGTTAAGATTTGCTTGCAGGTTATTGGATGTACAATGGCAAAGTAACGCTCCATGCAGATGACGACCAGAATAAAAATGGATGCCGTATAGCTGAGCGAGTGCACGAATTGATACATACGACAGAGGAACTCGCCGAAGACCCAACTGCAAATAATGTAGAAGTATACAAAATTAATAACAATTTGTTTTATCTTTTTTAAGTTCCAATCATTATTTACTGTACGTCAACACGATTTGGCATCACAAATTTTGAGTACTTTGCCACTTGTATAAATTGTGGGGAGGGGGGCGTTAAATAGGATCTAAGGACGACGAAACACATCAAATATTAAGGCACGCCCACCGCAAACTAATGCCGCATTAAGGCGTCGTTTGTCGCCAGAGAATTTCTTATTTTTATTGTTGCTAAATTTCCGCCTAGGGCTCCTTGGCTTGTGTATTAACACGTAATTCTATTTGGCACGACCTGCGACTAGAGCTAGGGGCCAACTAGGCCCACTCCCCGGGGAGGATGTAATTGGGCGTGGTCTGACATAAGAGGAAATTGCTGTGCTTTTGTTGGTTGATTGTAAGTGAAATAGATTTATATATTGCCTTCTCTGTGGGCCAAAGTATTGCAAATTTGTATTTCTCCTGGGATCTCTGCTACGGCTGAAAGGCATAAAAAATGTTCTGCTACTTAAACATGCATTATACCCGAAAGCTTTCTAAAAATAAGTGAGCAAAAATAATCAAAATTGTAGTGTGTTGTTGTCCATCTACGATTGAAAGGCATTAATCATTTTGAAAGGCCGACAAAGAACTAATAATCCTATCCGTACAAGTTACATCCAGAACTCTTTATTATAAATGAGTTATGCACATATGTACTATACTATTGGTATGTAAATTAAATATGCTAAATTTTGATGGACTACCCTAATAGTCCGCATCAACCATTAAAATATTCGACACCATTTTTGCACACACTCAGTGAATTTCACATACGTTTTCCATATGGTTTTCAATTATACGAGGGTCGTTCACAGAATGTGGTAAAGTTGTGTATAAATTGATGAGATTAAGTGCCCAAATATTGCCCTTTTCATAAGAGTGACATTTTCTGGTCAAACTTATTCTGACAGTCGAAACCGAACTTTAATTAGAGAAATTAACCTAAAATGAAAATAATTGAGAGGATTTTAATATGCACAAATTAAGATTGCAAATAATTGGCAAATTTCCAAATAATGCAAATTAATACGAAACCGATATGTGCATATATAATACATATATTTGTAATGTGCATAATAAACCCAAAGTACAAATGATATATTTACCAAAGAATTGCTGCTACTGAAATTTATTGTTTTGATTTGCACAAAAAAATGGAATATTTAATTTGTGTGGAAGATGAAATGAATGCCATTATTATGATAAATGTATATACATGAGCAAGTATTGTTTTAGTATTTGATTTCAACCGATTATTGACTTATTCACCTAGAGCGCAAGCGAGCGTGTAGCACGAAATAACAAAATAGCAGACAAAGCAAATACAACAAAAAGTGAAAGCTGGCAAATAAAAGATAATAGGAATAAATCAGAATGCACTCGCCAAGAGAGATCGACTGCCGGATACCCTGCAGTCTGGCAGTCTTATCAACATACAATTCGTTATAAAAATTTGGTTTTGCGATTAATTACAAACAAATTTCCAATTTTAACTTGTTAAATTCAGTTCATCAAAGTTTTAAATATTTGAACACATATTTGAAGACTTGTTAAGCAGGCTTTGCGCATTTTTGGATACTAAGTAAGGTATATTTATAAAGTCAGCAAACTAAGCAATATTCTTTAACACTTAGCTTCCCGCCTTGAACAAGTTTTGGGCCTTTCTGCATCAGATTAATATTTTCAATATTAAAATAGAATACAAATAGTATTCTTTTTGGGTAGTTTTAAAACTTGAATCAGAACAAGCACAGACAGAAATTTGTGCTTAAAACAAATCAAAATCTATCCACTATGCAATGTTGGCTTGAAAATAATCGAATCCTTGTGAAATGCGCATAATAAATGTCCAACATGAGCTAAGCTGAACGTTACTAATACGCCATGTTGTGTGGCATTAACATCAAAGCCAAGCGACAAGCTGAGCAGCGTACGTGCCTTGCCAGCTGACATCAGGTGCATATTACATGTTGCCTGTGAATTTGGCAGTTTTTATATGATAAACAGAGAACACTTTACAGCGATTGTGTCAAAAGCTGATTTAGAAGAAAAGGCTCCAGCTGCTTCAGACTTTTTAATGTCACTTATTTATTGCAATTTAACAATTTAAGATATATACATTATTTCCACTCGTACAAATACGCTGTACGCAATTTTCCAACAAATATATCCTATTTTGAACTGTGGTGCTGTTCCCTTTACTTAACTCATCCTATTTCTGCAACTAGTTATTTTTGGGCACGTGCCGGTCGGATAGACTAACAAACCCACAAATATGAGAATCTCTTCCAGCAAAATTCGTATAAGTATTAAGTTACAGCAAGGAGACACATCAAACATTTCATTCCGGAGTCAAGCTGCATCCACATTTTGTTTCGGAGACTGAAATATTGTTGTGTAAAATAAACAAATTTAATTTATTTATTTTCTGTTTGATGACTAGCTGGAAACTGAATATTCCATATTTGTGTAATTAAATTGTGAGTCTTCGACCATCTCGACCACGCTATTTGCTGACTTCAGTAAAAATACAGATATATGCCAGATAATAATGAGAGAGTTACATATATACTGGAGTTTATATACCTTATGTGGTCAGATACGTCTCCTGAATTGAAAACTTGCAAACGACATTATAATACCCTCTACAAAAATAATTTTAAATATGTAAGTTCGTTCATGCATAATAGACACGTTAATTAGAAATAATTTGGTTGAGTTACCACTTACCTGTCTATAAGATAAATGGACAGATTCTGCATTACACAAAAGAGACCAACACAAAAGTCGGCAAATGCCAAGTTGGCCAAGAAAAAATTGGTTATGGAGCGCAGGCGACGCGACAGAGTGACCACCAGTATAACGAGTAGATTGCCTGAAAGAAGAAGAAGACGACAAGCTGATATCAAAATGTCAATTAAATTTTTTGAAACAAATGCGAAACAAAAGCTGCATTCAACTGAGAGATATTAAAAATGTTAACAAAATATTTTGGCATACCAGTTATCTATGCATCTCCCTCTCTCGCTCTCTCTTCCCACTATCTTCAATTCATAGTAGGCCAAAAACTTTTATTCGACGACAGCTGGCATGCCAGCAGTGGGGCAATAACTTTCAACAGCCAGTGTATATTCTGTATGACAAATTTAGACGCTTTCCCTTGACGTTTGGCTTAATGTTGCGTTGAAAGTTTATTTTAATTAGGAGCTTTTGCTGCTGCCACAACTCTCTTCTCCCTGTCTCATTCTCCTCCTTACAATGTGTGTGCTCGATGTCTGTTAGCCTTAATGAAATGAAAGCCCTGGCAAGTGGATTTAAGTGACAGCAGCTAAGGGCCTATAAAATGCGGCCAACATTTAAATAGAATGTACAACGAGCCAGGCTAATTGCCCAGATGTCCAACTTTGTCAGACTCACTGGAATATTTCCATATGGTGTGAAAAGGTCTGTGTTTCAGCGCATGATAAATGCTAATGCATAAGAAAGGCATAAACTGTCATACTATGAGATACCCTGCACTTTTGTGGTAATATATACATATGTATATATAACTCATAGTTTCTGTATTTGTCAATCAGCTGCCGAAAATCAAAACAAATCGGAATTACGATTGTTTCTTCAATTTTTAGAGCTTGTTATAAAATAGGACAAATTGAACACTCCAAATCTTTATTGCCTTAATATTATAAAATACAATCGTAGGATAATTATATTCAATTTATTACGGTTTTAGGGAAGCTGTAAGAAATAGTAAATAGGATATATAAATTATATAAACAAACTGAAACATTGAGTAACTTAAATTTATCATTTTCTTTCTTAGCCATTACAGTGTTCAGAATATTATCATCATCATCCCCAAAACACAAATTGTGTGATGTCAAAACAGATTATGGTAAAATCTTGTCTAAGTTCATGACAGACTGATAAATGTGTTGATCCCGCCCAAAGACACTAACCAAAGTCCATAAGTATAAAAATATACATAAAAAAATAAATATTGCTTTAATAAAATTAGATAAATAGCTGAGACTATGTATAGAATAAATTAAATTAGCAGTCGAAACTGCAGCCTGTAAGCTTATATTGTATTTAATTTGTTTGTAATATTGTATTTAAAATTTGTATCGCCTTATTATTTCAGTCACATATTTGAGAAACTGAAAAATTGGCAAAAGCGAAACTTTGGCAACACATGTAACAAAAGCGGATCTCCGGCATGGTTTTTATTATTCCGTACTCCCCTTTCGGAAAACCCTTCTGGGGCGGGGCGCTCAACCTTGAGAACTTTCCGTTCTGCTTTATTCCGTTGTGAGTTCACAATTGTTTGAGGTAATTAAAAAAGTTTCGTTGAACATTTTTTTTTATCTTGTCATGCGTGTGCCTGCAAACAATACACACATGTATATTTGAGGATAAAATTCAAATTAAAAAAATCATAAATAAAATATTTTGGTTCTATTTTTTTTATTGGGTTATGCATAAATTCTGAGAAATTTATGCGCTTTTGTCTGAGCTCTAATTAATGTTTTGGGTTATTACCGAGCAACAGCAGCGTTTGTTTTCGCTAGTTGCGAATTGTTGAAAATGTACACAGCAATTTTTGTTCTTTTTGCGTATTTGGAAGCAAGCCAGACCGCAATGGGTACAAGCCGGGCAAGAGTGCTGGCGTGTGTGAAAGTGAAGGGGGAGGGAGATAGAGAAGGAAATCTAACAATAATTGATATATTTCAAGTAATTTACAGTACAGTTTTACAGGCAGTTGTTGGCTTGCATGCCTAAAGCAAATGGAACGGAAATGAATTCCGAATGCAATTATTTATATAAAATATTGTAATTTAATTTCTACTTCGCACGCTTTAAAGTTCAGTTATCCTTGGGCTTAGTTACCCATTATAAGCCTTAACCGCAGGCACCAACATTTTGCCATGGCCTTCGCCTGGGGCTTCGGATTTCAGCCGACTCTGACTGCAATTGTTGGCCAAAAACGTTTGGTAGCCCCAAAGTTTATTTTTATAGGCCGAAATTCGCTTTTGCTGTTAGCGGTTTTCTATTTGAGCAGACAAGGGCGTGGCCAGGAGACGCTGTCCCTTCATCCCCTCATGAGTTTTATGTCAACTTTAGAAAAGTTTTAAATATAATGTGTGAAAGCTGGTTAGATCAAAATATATACATCAAAAAATGCCATCATCCCCCATTGCGAAATGCTAGCTACGCTCCATGGGCATGTTACATAAGTGCTTGAAACCTTTTGGGACTGAAACTCTGTAAATAAACCTAATTCTTAATGTAAAATTGATGACGAAGAGAGAGATGTGAATATTAAGGAAGAAACAAAGAGCCGTAGGACAAAGAGACTTTGTTCGCAAGGTAATGGTGTTTTCTTGTTTAACATAGAAAAATCCTCTGCTTAATGACCTGACTCAATTAAAAGAAAAATAATATAATTCAAATTAAAAAAAACGCCCACAGAAGCAGTAACAAATCAAGCAGTTCTCAATAAAATATTTAAGAAATATTTTAGTTATAAAAATAATTTCTGCTCGACGATTAATTTTGATAAAAATAATGTTGTATTTTATACATTGAACACCTCATTAACAAAAAATTCTGTCTATATGAGAATATATAATTAAATAAGTTAATTAATTTTTCTGGAAAATATATTCAAGTGTTATGGTCAAAAAATTTTGATGGAATTTGCTAGAGCAAATCGAGGCAAATGTGAGAACTTATAAATAGAAAAACGAATTAAATACAAATTCCAAATATTAAAGTAACAAGTATTTTTTCAAAATAAAGGACAATAAATAGTTGCATTAATTAGTCAATGAATAATTGCTCAGTCCGAACTTAATTAAAATGATTCGCAGTTTACCATGTAGCTGGTATTAATTATGTTTGTTGCCTTCAGATATTGTCTCATGAAACAACAACAAAATGTTAGCAAAATGTTTTCAACAACATTCAGAGAATGTGTCTATGAGTTAGCTAGGAGGCCTGGCAAAAACATGTCCAACACAGGGCAATAAAATTTGCAAGTTGCAGTTGTTGTTGTTGTTGTTTTTTTTGGTGATGTTTGTGTTGTTTGTATGCTGCGATGACACGGCACTTTATTGCCCTTTGGCTGTTTATGTTTTACATAAAAAGGCGGGAACAGTTTGCCATTGTGGGTGGGGCGTGTGTGTTCTGCCATTTGCCACTAATTGCTGCAGCCATTTACAACTCTCGCCATTTCGGCAACTAAAACGCTTAATTTAATGACATGGCATTTGCTCATAAGCTGATCTGAATTAACTTAGACTGTAATTTGGATAAACACAAAAGCGACAAGGAAATCCGCACGTTCAATACACTGCCGAACCCTTTATAAATTAAGTCTAAAAACGGATTTGTACACAATAAGCTTAGCCGTCTAGTTGATTTTAAATTATACATCATTCAAATATAATTGGATAAAGTAAACATGTTGCATTGTATGCTAAAGTTTGGATAGAAAGATAATTCTAAAAGACAGAAAAGTTACCCGATAAAATGTAATAAATCTTTCATGATTGAAAACAAAATCATATCTTTTTGTCAGCTGTTAAAAATTGTTAAGCCCAAAGAAAGTTGTTCAACCAAAATAAAAAACTTCAAATAATCTGCAAAACTGATTCATATGGAAACAGAATAAACAAACCTTATCAGATTAAGATATGCGGGTTGCTGGTTTAGAGAGCCTTGAGTGTCACACACCATCAGAATGTATTTTTTACATTTGTGTTAACAAAATTGATTACAAATAATACAAAACGCTGTTTGAAACTCTATGGCAAATAGTTCCTGAAGCAGCAATGAATTTGTAAGCCACACAAGCCGCAAACAAGCCACTGCTGGCTTGTGAACTAAAAGGAACCACAAAAGCCACAAACTCAAAAGTCGGTCAATCGGTCACGCCACAAAAGTGTCCTTTGTCCTTAGCCATATCAGTAGCCATTTTTTATGGATTGCAGTAGCTTTGAGTAATTGGCAAGTGTATGTTTAACAGACACCAAACAGAAGACAAGTGAAAAGAAAAGAAAACCACAGTAAACTTCTAAGCGAACACTATGCTCGGATCTCACGACCGGGTTCAACGCAAGGATAAATTAAGAGGCATGGTTGACAGGAAATGAATATTCTGTGAAAGCCACAGGAAGTGTAATAAGGAAGTGACTCCAGTGGATGTGTAATATTTTAAAGTTATCTCTATTTATGTTTGACGCACAACAGACACTATAATGAAAACATTTTATCAGCGTGTGAGTTGAGCCTGCTGTGTATATGTAAAAATTCTAGCCTGAAAATCGCCATATGGGCATAGGTCGAAACTTCAAAATGCCATAACTTCGTCAAAACAAAACTTATTTTAGAAAGCGAGGGCTTTTTAATAATGGTTTTTATATTTAGTTTTTTATCTATACTTTTAAAAAAACGTATTATATTTCTTGCTGTTGAATTTGAAATCGATATTTTCGGCCACCTTAATTTAAGTTCTACGACTATCTTGATGAAACTTGGAATGCATGCAGCCAATTTTATTTTAATTTGATAACTACATATATTAAAATGTAAGCATATGGATTTCGGTCTTCAAGGCCTGCTTCAGAAAGATATTTTTTCTTCACAATTATAATTTAGTTCTTAGCTACCAAACTGAATATAACAAACACATACAGCGTAACTCTATTTTGAAATTTATAGCTTGGTTATACAAATTTATGTGATAGTAAGATTGGAAAAATAAACTACTGACACTAAGCATCCGAAAATGAAGTTTATTGTAGATAGTAAGAAAATTAATGTGCATTAAATTTCGAATAGAATTTAATATTTCCTATATATACATAATAGTTGTAACTAAATAATAATGAATGCGACAATCGAGAGAGCTTAAAGGGAGATGCCCGCATAAAATGCTGCTATTTTTAAAGGAGGCAAAAGTCTTTGGACAAGAGGTATTGACTGAGAATATTTTAAAATTAAGCTGAGAATAATAGGATGTAAGAAAAATATATTTTAAACGCACAAAATAAATGTAGTAAATAATTTTTAATAAATGCATATATATAATTTTATATGTATAGTCATCGAACTTACCGAAAAAGCAACAGCAGAATACAATGGTGTAGAGCGTGATGAATATGATGCGCACATCGGTGCGATCGAAGATATATTCACTGGTATTGTCGGCCTCCTCCTCCTCCTCGGTCAGCTGGCCGTCCTCGCTGCTTATGGCCAGACCTGTGGTGGCAGATGGTGCCGTCGATGCTGGTGCTGCAACTAATGTGCTTGTTGTCTCATTAATGGGTAATCGGGTTTCAGTGTCGCTTGCATTGAGTGCCAAGCTCGAATCATTTCCACTCTCTGACGAGCAACTGCAGTCAGCTAAGAGGATGAGCAGCAGCACTGCCACCATAAAGTGCCACGGAAATGTGTGGCTGTGTATTCTAACTGTTGGTTGTTGGGTTGTTTGTTCCCTATCCAGTTGTTGTTGTTGTAGTTGTTGCCACTCTCGTAAGCCGGAAGTGCTATAACTCGTTGATGCAGAGGGGTTGTGGTTGGCGTTGTTGCTCTTTTGATTATGTTGCTCGTTGCTGATGTTGTCATTATTATCGTCATCATCATCATAAGCTGCTGATATGTTGGTGCCGCTGCCCGTGCGGCACTGTTGTTTATGTTCCCGCCTCTGCAACGCTTCCGCTTCCTGTCGTTGGTGCTGCGAGGACGACGCCGGCGTCCATTGCAGACAACGGGCACTCATAATGCTAATAATGCGATGCAATAGCAATAAAAGCGAGCTGAAAAAAGAGAGAGCGATAGAGAGTACAGACACAGAGAGAGCGTGAGGGATAGAGACGACAAGTTGGCGATAATCACTTGCCGGATGCCAGCGACGCCACCAAGCACTTAATTGTGATTAAAATTGAAAATGGAAAATTAACGCTTTTCCTGGAAACTAGTGAATATTAATCAAACGCAACGTGGAAACAAGTTAGAATGCTCTACTCGAGAGACCTTGTCAAGGAAATATCCTGTTAAATGTATTAACTCACTTAAGTTAGTTAGTTTTATTAACAAATGTTCGCTTTAAAATTAACATTAAATAAATCAAATGTAATTAGGCTTGCATTTTATACATATATATATATACCATTGCATAACTGCGGCAATTTCCTTAAGAACGGATAGAGTAGGTTATGTTTGGAGGTTGCCAACCAATGTCCACACACTTAGGCCACATTTGGCCCGTTCTCATACCGGATGGATCTCACTTCCTTTCTAATGCAACCGTGTGAGCATAAATCAGAGGAAGGACCAGCCAGTTGGATATTTGAATTTCGCAATTCAAGCTGGTCCCATATATATTCGTTAACTGTGTTAGGCTAGATAAGAAATGACTTCCTAGTATGGCGAATCGGTTCTTCGCCAGTGCTGGGCAGAAGCAGAGAAAGTTTTCCGGAGATTCCTCCTATTCGTCTCTGTAGCTTCTGCAAAATCATTATTTACTAATTATTACAGAGCAATTTGTGTGACTTCGACTACACAGTTCCTTACGCGTATACCAATTAAACAGGGCCATGTTTGGCGTGGTATTCTTCTTTTATCTAAATTAACTTACAAAGGGCATACATATCCTATCCTTTCCTTAACCGAGAGAAGGCTTAATGGAGTGCCTTTTCTGTCTAGCTTATCAGCTTTGCAGTTGCCTACTATATTCTTGTGGACAGGCACCCAGATTAGGCTAACAACATGTTGATTTGCCATCTCGTGTAGAGATTTGCGACAGCTTGTTACGGATGTCCAGTTTGACGACCGCTTGGCTATCAATATATATCTTAACGTTAAAAGAACTAATTTTGGACCTCGTTAGGCAATTAAGTGCTTCTTTCATAGCTGTATCTGCTGTCTGGAAAACAATACAGTGTCTCGGAAGGCTGAAAGATAGCTGAATGTTAAGCTGTGCGGCGATTTGCGATTTGCGAGCTTTGAGCCATCTGTGTAGAAGGCTGGGGTTGCCGGTGGACCAGGCGGTTTCATAAGAAAATTATTAATGATGAGCATGAGCTCAACATGATAAAGTAAGTTCTGTAGACTTCATTTACAAATAACTAATTGGGCAGCATATAAAAATAAGAATAGTTTATTTTGGGAATGATTGCCTGGCAAATACCCATTACGTTGCTTAATGAAATTGTAACAGTTTTAGAATTATAATTTGTGTTACTAAATTAAACACAATTTCTTCAATCATTTAAACATGAACATATATAATAAAAATGGAGGCAGTCACATTTAAAAATACGATGAACACCCACAGAATTTATAAATAGGTTTCTAGATAACCACTTTAAACTTTTTCAACAGCCAATTTGCCAACTGCATTAAAAGTATATATAAAAACTAAAACACAACCGTCAAAGTAATAATGTGTCAATTTGTTGGCGTTGATTGTCGAGTCGAGTGTCTCTATTTATTCACATGCCTGCCAAATGTCTAATTTCAACATTGGACATATTAAATGGAGGCGAGTCGTGCGTGTTTGATGTGCATGACGATTCGAAAGGGCCTTAATTACTTGATAGCTGTGTGTGTGTGGTTTTGTGCTAATGATATGTGAGTGGAAAATTACAAGAGTCCTTATTAATTAGAGCACGTACACAAGAAGGGAAAACATTGAAATGGGCAATAATCAAAGCACCCCTGATGCTGGGCGACACACAGGATGATGGGAACAGGTGAAGCAGAATATCATAGGGGCAAATAAAGCACCTGCACTTGATGCACTCCCATAATTGGCAATGGAACGTGTCGCATACTAAAAATAGCGAAATGGGAGAGAAATATAGAGAAAGTAAGGGAGAGTTATTCGCATAGGTTTTCAAATGAAATTCTGTAAAGTATAAATACAGTAGAGGGTATTTATTCATTAGACATTTGGACTTTTTCATCATTGCTACACGAGTGTTTCAATTATAATCATTACAAAAGACAGCTTAATTAAAAAGAACGCTCAAGCAGATGAGCAGATAATAAAAAGGAAGAGAACACCAAAGGAGAGCGAGATAGACGGTGGAAATGGTTGCCAGGTCACGATTTTCTTCATCAAGCTTAATTGCTTTGAGTGTGGAAAAATAAATGAAAAATTGCTTTGAGATCCACGTGACAGACAACCAAATTCAACTAAATATAATACCATAGAAGTGATATATCAAAGGTTGCAGAATGCAGCATATTAAATAACGTATGCTTATTAAAATAAAATTTAATAAATATCTAATGGTAAATTAGGTAATGACTCCATGACTGCTCAAATGTTAAACAAATTTGATTATTAGATTTATTGATTTCAGGCTGATAACACAACTTTTGCCAGCTTGCATCATCAATTAGGCTGCTGAATGGAATAATCCATTAGTACTCCCAATAAAAAGCTATAAGTGTTTTCCAAAGTTGTTGTTCTCATGCTCAATTAAAGGTCCAAAGTAGAAAAGGCCACAAGGAACACAGCAACGAACAAGCAACATTCAAAGGGAGAACATAAACAAAACAAAGCCCCCAAGTGGCAATCAAATACGGAACGAAGCGTGGCAAAACAAAGTTCTCAGCTTTCCAATAGCCCCCTCCTCTCACGAGCCTCCTCTTAACTTCCTTTTCCCCCCAACCGCTCACTCATCATTCAGCACAGCACTTTGTCGGCGATTGTAAAGGCTGCACTAAAAGTTTTGCCCATGTCCGATGTGTCTGCGGATCCACAAACGGGATTTGGGTCAAACAGCAGAAACCACAGTAAAAGGTAACACGAAATTGCCTGAAATTGTAATTAATAAGGCCGACAAAAGAGAAATGCGGCCGACAATGCAGCTACCAAAAAACATTCTCATTTGTAAAATGCATTTTGGAATTGGCCAATTAGGTAAATATTCCTTGGATTGGATATAATCAAAACTTTAATTAATGTTCTATTTAGCGCGTATTTGTGGAAAATACTACGAAAGTACAGAGAATAATATAACAATAAAAATTATTATCATAAAGAAAGAGAGCACAGAGCAACATAAATATTGTTGATATGTGTAAAGCCACTTCGATACATAGATATTTGGACACCGTAGACAGAAAATATATATTATAGATATTTTTTTTATGTTTACTTACACCAAAATGGGCTCTGCAGAATTTAAATAAATTTCTCACTTGTAACTAGATCCCCCTCATTATACAAAACAATATATTTTGGTATATTCCTACAACGTTAGAAGATTATATAATAAAAATTAATTATTTGGATTCGACAATCGATTTTGAGCAATATTAAAAATACGATGGAATTAATCGAAAATGCAATAAATGCATGATTCAAATTATTGAGATATTTAATCTCATATGTACACCGTTATTTAAGTATAGGAATACAGGTTCCACTTAATCAGTTGAGAGTTATAGGCAGCCAAATATTGACTCAACAATAGATATTCACCCAATTGGGTTAATTTGCTATGCTTGGCAAATATAGTACGATTAAATATCATCTTAGACCGAATCGAGTGCAAATATTATACCAGTTTTATTCAGCCTTTTTCAATGCCTTTTGTTTATCCATTTTGTGCAAGCAAATGGCAGGAATGAGTACAACAATCTACTGGTATTCTGATATCGGCATGCCGCAGCTGCCAGTGGCATCTAATAAGTATTCAGATGCTGATGCCCAATCGCTGCAGCTTGTTTGCCAATGTTTGGCATAAACTCAACCGACTTGCAATCCCCTTCAGGTATTAGCAAACAAGCCGTCAACTAATGTCAAATACAGGTGTTAGGCAGGTTGGGTAGAGATAGAAAAACATACCATGAATGGGATCCCTCTGCAAATTCTTGCTGCGACAGACGTTGCGGACACACTGTGGAGAGTCACGGCTGCATCTGGCAACTGGCTGTGGCACTAAGCTACTAAGCGATTTTACATGAAACTTGAGCTCGCCTTCTCACGCCTAATGGTGTTTTCTGCATACAACTTTTTAGCCAGCAACTTGCATATTTGCCAAATACAGCTTGTTGTGCAACACAACACAAACATCCAGCAGACTTTGCATTCACCTCAAACCTTGATATTCAGCCGTGAAAAAAATTTACACTTTTAAATCCGATATTTCCTTTGCTTAAATACCCTCACAAAGGATTAATTACTCTTTGCATCTAAATAACACTATAATTTGAAAGTATGATGATATAGGCCAACGACATAAATAATTATTTGTCCAAGAGCTGAGAGCACAATAACATGTTTATTTGGCCTAGATCCCTTAGTAAACAGAAGAGTATTTCATTTAAGAAGGTTTCTTTCGACCAATGTTATATCGACGGAGGGATATATGAACATACCTAAATCGACTCGTCCAGTGAGGTTTTTCAAAAATAAATATATTGTATGGGTTCTCCTTCAATGCGGTACAGAAATAACCACAGAAAAAAATAGGCATACCAATTTGTTATTTAATTGTGATTTGCCAACTTGCAATTGTTATTCTAATTTGCAATCTGGTGAAAAAAAAAACGCAAAAAAAACCCACATTAATTGGAAGGATTGCGCAGCGTATGAAGAAGACAACTTTTGTTGAAATATGGATACTCTTACATAAGTAAGTTGTTGTTAGAAATAAATACGCTGAACTAATAAAATTCACATTTGCGCGTTCCATAAAATGTATAATTATGATGCCACAAAAAGTTGTTTTTAAAGATTAGCTCTAACATTTAAATCCTTGTTTTACATATTTTTATAAAAATCAATCAGTTGCAGATTATTAGAATCTTAAGTGTATTTACGGATCGGTTTTTAATATTACATTTTCTGTTGGCGCTTTTTTCATTAGTCTATTCGGATATGTGCATTTTGGCTAGTTAATAAATCGTGATTATTTTTATTTTATTTTTTTATTTAGCTTCGAGAGTTACCACTTTTCTTTTGCTGATTTTCGTGGGTTTTTCATTTGACTCCCTCTTAAATAATCCAATTTGAAAATAAAAACTTAATATTAAAAAATACATTTGTTAATTTCTTGTGTATTCGTATTTATATTTTCAATTTGGTATATTAATATTTACACAGTGATAAATGTGTGATATTTATGTCTCTCGCATTTGAATGAATTTAAATGCAGTCATTTGCATTTGTCTCTGGCATCTGAATGTGTGAGTAAGCATTCCAATTAGCTGAAATGTCAAATGTCTGTTGTGTAATGGTTTGTTGGCTCACGCATGTGAACCTAAACGGAATTGTGTGTAAGTTTAGTTGTTGCATTGTTATTATTATGATTGCAAATGTGGCAAATTTGTATGTAAAGCTAAATGGCTTAGCAGCTGAGCGAGCACCATTAACTAATTCCCCAGCACTAACAGAGCTGTCTCCGCTAGTTGTGTGACAGTAACAAACGGCGAATGGCTGAGGCTGAGGCTTAGTGACTGCCGGAGACACTTACAATATATCTACAACTATTCAAGTTGTAGTCTAAGCACCTGGCTTAACTAAATAGTTTGTCTGAGGACTCGCCTGGCAATGGCGACAACATCCTCAACGGGAAACTGTTTGACACATTGGTGAGTAGAGAGACGGGGAGACGGAGGGTGGTGCACTGTTGGTCTTATGTGAGGCAGACTGGCTCGACAAATAAAAGCTGACAGTTGCCAGCCTTGAGGCAGCCAAATTGATTTGCCTGATTCCGATTTAATTAAAACGCACCCGCAAGTGCAAAGAAAACTTTCCCCAACTTGCTACCGATTTCCCGTTAAAGATTTTGCGAGAACGTTCGCCTGCCACAGTTGCATAAGCCAAGCTAGCTCGAATTTAGAACGAAAATGCAAAAGGGTATTAGCCCACTCACTGCTGATAACTATTTTAAATGCAGCATCTACAGAAGACAACCCAAGTCCTCTACACTGTCAGAAATCCTGAGCAAGGCCAGAAGGCAAGTGTGTATGTGTATGTATGTATGTATATTTGTGTATAAAGAAAACTTCTAAGAGTGAATAAAATTTAATTAATTCATTAAACTAGTACGATTATTCAGTATATTTATATGCATTGCATTTCATATATTTTTATACTTTGACGGCGACGTGTGCCTGTCTCTGTCCGTCCTTCTGTTTGACCTCAACCTTTTTCGACACATTTCAAAATAGAGTCTTGAAAATTTGATTAAACATTCGTCTGCCCCACATCAACTTTTAAATTGTGTATCCCCCATTTTAAAGTTAAGGTCACCTTGTTGGGAGGGAAGATTTAGGAGGTAGAAAAAATATCCTGACACTTGGACTGCCTTCCCCATTTCAAAGGACGTCATTTACAACCTATTTGAATGATCGAGGCACTCCAACCACAGATGACGGTTGCTTCAGAGTATTTAGTTGGTTACGCCGGACAAGTCCTTAAATTTTAATATGAAAAAAAAACAGAACATTTTAAAAATAAAATTCAAATAATCATGTTGTTGACCTACCAGCACTTTGATGGCTTTGTTTTCAAATTAAGAAATTTATTGGAAATTTATGGTTAGACTAGACGCCAAAGCTTAGCATTTTCTCACAACTCTTTGTTGGTTTTTTTTAGAAGGTTTGAAGCCCCTGCTAAGTCTTCTCAGAAGCAGAGCAAAAAATAAAAACAATCGATAAGGGTGATTTTTGCGAAACTAAAGATTAGCTGCAGCTGCTCTCTCTATTCGTAGAGAGAGAGAGAGAGAGAAAGAGAGAGAGAGAGAGCTATTAACATAATGTAATTACAACTAACAATAAGCTATTCATTTTATAAAAAATAATTACGACTTAAATTTTTAAATAATGAAATGTAATATATTACGAATAATCAGAGACGGATCCAAAATAAAGCCACGTACGACAAGGAGGAGGGATGGCTTCAGTGCAGATTCATTTCTATCTTAGTGGAGAGGAGACAAAATAAATGAGCAATATTAAAGAACAAGACGGACAAAGAGTTGTGAAGTGAAAGCGTGCTTAGCTTTATTTTAATAAATTAAAATTAATCACTTAAAATTAATTATGAATAAAACTTTAATTTATTAAATACAAGTGTTTGTTTATTTAAAACAATAGGTAAAGTATTTAAGTAAATTGTTCATTGTCCTGTTTTTTGAATTATATAATAAACATATTTAAATGTTGATTCCTAACAAAATTGCCATTTTTGACATGGCCAACTGTAATTTTGAAGACTTTTAATGCGCAAAAAGCACGCAAAAACCCAAAAGCCAAATGGCACAGAACTTGTGCAATTTTCTTCAGCCCGATAACAACGAAAAAAAAGTCATTACAAATTGTACAAAATGTTTTGCTGTTGCTGCTGTTGTTGTATGTTGGTTGGGCTTGTCAACCCGCCCTCCTATACGCCCTTCTCCTGGACTGCACAACGTATCTTTTGCGTTCGCCATGTTTGCGTAAATTGTGCTGAAGTACGGACATTAAGTGGTAATTGAGTGTCTCCCTCTCTCTTTTCCCCTTCCCCTGTCTCTCTCTCTCTCTCTAGCTCTGTGTACCATGTGAAATTTGCTGCCACGAAACAGAGAAAAAAAATAAAAAATTACGAAAACTGAATGCAGAAATGTAAGCGAAAGGCAAAACTCGACTCTGAACGGAACACTGTGGGCTGTGCGGGTGGTGGCGCCTCTACCTGATAACTTTGATTTATGTTGCAGGTTTTTTGGCTACCAACCAAAATCCAATGCAATTGTTGGCACTCAAAGTGGTTTCCTATATGCATTCACTTGATTCAAAGAGGTCCTATCTAGATACCTAATAACATAAACTGTAAATTGTAAAATGCTGGTTTAGAAAACTCAAGTAAGTTGAAAGGATGATTTCACATAATTTAATAAAAAATACAAATTGTTTGAATTCGTTTTAACACAGCTTAAAAAAACTGAACAAAAATTTTAAAAATAATTTTTATTATTTCCTTATTATTATATTTACATAATTTGCTTCGTCGATCATTGTCTTGCTTGCCCATTTTTATACCCTGAACCCAATGCAAATGGATAAAAAGTAAAACCAGAATATATTTATCAACTGAGTTCAGGCTATATCGTAAATTTTTAGTTCTTGGAAATATTGTGTCATTTTTCACTATATTATAAAATAATTCTTGAAAAATTAAGCTTTTTCACAGGTTTTGATGAATGGTTTGTTAAATTAATTGTTCGGAAGATTATTTGAATTACTTAATTTGAATTATGGGGAAACTATTTTATAAAAAACTTGGTAGATTTCAGTGAAATATAATGAAATGTTAAACAGATATAAAAATATAATAATTCCTAAGTTTCCTTACTTTATTCTTTGATCACGTCAGTTACCAGAATATATTTTTGGCTCCATAGTATACATTATTTAAAATTTTGACATCTTAAGCTTTTTTGCTCCTGACGTAAGCGGCTTAAGAGCTTTGGCAACAATGCCCACTACCTGTCTGGGGCTACCCTTAAAAATGAGGATACCAGGCACTACCATCGCACATCGAGTAAGGAAGTTTAACGTCAAAAATATGTGTGAGGCAGAAGTAACATTTTGTTTGTGGCAACCACGCGCTGCAAGTTGCAAGTTGCATTGTGCACATGCCATTGCGATTGCTACTGGATACCAAATTAACCAGAGATCTTGGCCAAACAAATTGCCAAGCAGATGGCTGGCCAATTTGTGCATTGGAATTCCAACGAAAACACGCCAGCGGCGAACGTGGCTTGTGTTGCATATTTATGGGTACCACGGCAATTTATATGGCTCACATAGCAAACGGCTATTGGGAAACGTCCATATTGCCAATCATGGTATAATTTCCACTAAAGTTCCATTAAAGCTCTGGCAAATTTATTAGCTGCGCTTCTTTCTCACCAAAACGATCCAGATTTCTTCACCTGGACTTATGCAAAGTTTTCACAATTTGACAAACACATAAATGGCTTAAGAAATAATAAATAAGTAGCGCTTGAACGATATTTAAATATTGTGCTGAACGTATGATTAAATTACTAAAACATTTTATAATTGCTTGAGAAACCCGCAATCTAAAGAAATTTATGTTATTTTCCTTTTAAATCTAGTATTCAGTATAGTTATGCACAAATAAAAAGTCTTAGTTTCAGAATCTCTTAAGACACGAAAAATATTCATTCTTTCTGCAATAAATTTTCTTAAAAACAAAACAAAAATAAGATATTCCTAAACTAATATTTTATTCGCAACTTTATCTATCGGATTCAAATACTTGCAAACTCAAAAGCAAGGCAAACACAAACATTCCATTATATTTTTGGTCTAATAGAAATTATCATATAACATAGATAAAAACCTGAATGAGAGCCGGACCACAGGGCTCGTTTCACTCCATAATTGGGCTTGCAAATTAAATTAAATCATTCCTCATATATATAAATATTATTTGATGCCAGTCAGTAAAAGAGAAGCAGCTTGTGGATGTTGAAAATAATCTGTGAAATCTTTAAGGCGCTCACATACAAGATGCGTTTGGCTGGCTTTGAGCTGCGGAGAAACCACAGCAATTAAATTGCAATTCAAGTGCGACTTTTCAAAGACCACAAAACTGAGACAGCAACAGAGAAAAACAACAATGTCGCTAGACATCTGCCACTTGGCGTTATTTGCGTAAACAAAAGGACAAGGCAAATGTCAGCAATTGTCAGCACTGTCGGGTTAAGAGGGAAGAAGGGTCGCAGGGGCGAGACGGGCCCCTTTCTTTGCCTGTTGAGTGTGTGAGTGCCATGACATTGCCTCTAACAGCCTCAGTACTCGATAATTAAAATGTAGCCCTTGGATTGTGGGTCGCCTAGGGTCGGGTCGGATCGGGTCGGTTGCCTCTGACCTAGGGACTTGACCCTCAGCATAAATATTGCTCTTGGTCATGCATTTATCAAACCATAAATCTCAATTGAACTTTTCGAACTAGTCTATTCTACGCATGGCAAATGGTCTCCCTTCTGGCAAATAACAATGCGGAAGCGCCGCGTATAAATTGTGCACCATAAACCACGATATAAATCACGAGTCGGGCAAATAATTGCGTTTTATGCAGTCCAAAAAAGTGTTGCCTACCTTATAGAGCAAATTAATAGCGTTCCTCAAACAATACTATTGATTAAATAACTGTAATACTCTATTTAACAACTAAATTAAAACCACTTTACAATGAAAATAAATCACATATTAATCAAACAACAATTTATGGAAAAATTTAATTACATTAAATAGGTGTACAAAATATATAGTAAGATAGAAAATTTGATGTAATATCACCGATATATATATGTATATATGTACATACATATATAAAATATATAAAATTAATTTATTTTATTTTATTAATTAAATTAATTAATTAATTAAATAAAAAATAGTAAAGAAAATGCATTTTATAAACAATATGCTAAGCTGACTAAACTGCTGCGAAGCTCGTACCAAATCTTATTATGTTAGATTATTATTATATATTTGGCCAACTATCTTTGCAATGACTTTTTTCTTTCCAGCTGTAACTGTTTTTCCAATCTTTATACCTATTACTCCTGCTCAAAGTTTCACTTTAATTTTATGAACAATTACCGATAAGCATATTTTCTTATATTTTCCTAGCTATCTAATTGGCTTTATTCGAAAAGATTAATTAACCTTGGTTCAATCTGAAGGTCACTTGCCTAATATATGTGAGTTAAATTCATTGAAGAGTTGGCTGCAAGGTGCTCCCTTCAGGGCCAACTATATGCTGTGCATTGTATATTAATAGGCAGTTGACCACTGCAGGAAATATGATGCTCATTAATTAGACACAAGTATCTTGAGATTTCTAGAAGGCCGTTTATCAAGCTCATATTAAGATTTCGGTCTGTGCCTGAATAAATATTGCAAAATAATTATGATGACAATGATGATCCGATAGAATTACAAAAAGAAGAAAAACTTAGCTGGTATTCAGGAGAAAATTAATCAAATCTTAAAGGAAAAAAATTGAAATAAAAACAAATAAAGAACTGTTGGCCATTCATTATGCGTCAGAGTGTCTGGAACATGGTCTGCATCTTAGGGAACTTTGACGAGACGAAAGTCATAAAACCCATAACGAAGGCGTTGCCACACGCGATAATGAAGCAGGGATGGGGACTCAACAAGAAGTGTTGCCGTTCATGTCCTTGCCGCTAATCAAATTGCAAATGTGGTCCATTAATGCTAAGCAATTTGCACAAAGACAATAAAGTCACGTATACGCCCAGTGAACGCATTGTTCCACAGATGTGTGTGCTTAAGCCGTGTTGAAAATGTGATATACATGTCTGTTGCCACACTGATAAGAGCAAATGTGATTGGCAACAACGTATTGTATAAGTTTTTGCCCAAATTCTGACAACAACAAACCAGCAGCTCCATCTCCACATCCAGGTTAAGGATACTTAACCTCACATCAACAACAAGTTTTCACACTTTATTGGACTGTCAGTGAAAGAGATGCTTTTCACTTCGATTTATTCAATTAAATGCTTCAACTGATCAACTCCTCCTTATTTTCAATGTCTCAATACCCTGTCAGCGAAAGTGAATAGAGAGGTGTGGTTTGCATTAAATGAATTACTCAAATGGATCTTAACAGTTGAATTAGAAAGGTATATTAGATATTAGATATTCCTATATCATCGATTAAAATATGTATTTTTTAAAGATGTAGATATAAATATTTAACTAACAGTGGTTGACGGAATGAAATACGTAAACAATAAAATATATTTAATTAAAAGTAAAATTTAACATTTTTGCTTTTAATTTTAATAAAATTCCTGAAGGTGCTTAAGTACAAAACTGGTCCAATCTTTCAATCTTTCTTGGGGAAAACTCAGGAAACCCAATCTAACCAAAATTAAATTCCTTTTAAATTCCTGATAAAGTGTATCAAAATCATTATAAGGTACCCGAAAGGTTCGTGGTCAGAATAATTATTAGTAGAACGGTCAAGGGAAAGTGGAAGCAAATAACGTAAATACCCGTTACTTCTTCCCACTTTCTCTTTAGCGTCTTACTACTAATTATTCTTAGCATGAACAGGAAATTTAATTTTCCTCAGCTACGCAGCAGTAGCTCTTTCACCGTTAGGTAATTTATCACAAATTTAGCATAGCCCGACGATAAGTTGGTGAAATTATGCTTTATTTGAATTTTGAAGCTTACATACAATTTTTTTAATTAAATCTTTTCCAAGCTCTTATGTATGTATGTTTTGGGAATGCACTCGATTAACACAAAAAAAAAATGAATGATTATTTTTCCTTGATGGCAGTGATTATGTGGCCAATACGCCATATCCTTATATATAATATTGGGTATCTCACATTTCTCTTTGTGTTATCGTTCACCTGTCAAATTCAGCTCACAAGGTTCATTTTTAATATCACACCCAACTTGAACTTGCCGTTTTTTGTTCGCTGCTATCTCGACATGATATTCGTATGTCCTTGTGGCATATCCATTGGCCATCACCTTTATCCTCTGCCAGGAACAGAAATACTCACATATCTATTTTTGGTGCGAATAACTTTATCATTTTAACGCAATCTTCTCGGAATTTTCTGCTTAACTGTTTGTAATAGGTCAGCTTGCGAAAATTGATTTTGCCTCACACGTGTTTTGCAGAAAATCTCTCCCTTTTTGCTATGTTTCGTATTTTTTCGCACCTCAGCGTTAAATTTCACTTATGCACCCGAAAATGTGATTTATTCTCTGGTTTTATGATGGCCACTTTTTCGTTGTTCTTCTTTTTCCTACCTGTTTTCATTTTACTAACCTAAATTTATGAGCTGGTATAAGAGCCTCGAGATTTATAGCACAAATTTATTTTCTTTGACAGAGCTTCCCCCTGTCGTAGGATTACATTTTTGCAGCTGACATCATTGAAAAATTATTATAAGTCCCGAAGCCAATTTCAAAGTTTTCCGTATTTACATATATTTTGTTTCCTACTGTTTCTTTTTTGGATCCTGCCAATTTGAAGTTTTCAGCATATTTCAAATTAACTCAGTTATTCAAATTATTATTGGTGATTGAAGTACTCCCAAAGTGTGAATGGACTTCCGTCCATTCGTGAAAGTATATATAGCATTTCCTGATTTGATTTATAATTAGCGAACTCTTAAGGGAATTCCACGACAAAAATTATTATTTTTCATTACAGTTCAAGAGCGACGCAAAGTTGAGTGATCTTTGCTTATTTGATTATAAAAATTGTCCACTTAAATCACGTCTGAAGTGAACAAAAAATCTGCTAATTATTTTAGGGTATTTTGGCTAACGATGAAATTACTGTTAAAGTGAATAATAAACTTGAGATTAGCCGTCAATATGGAGTAGCTGTGAACCTATATTAACAAAGTCAACAAATCTTTTAATTGGATATTTAGGGTGGCGTCTAAAGACTGAACCATAAACTTTATTAAGGCATTAAGAATATTAATTAACGTTTATTACGTACATCAAATATAATATTATATACAAATATATATATATATATATATATACATATATATATTTATATTTATTTATATATATATATATATTTATTTATTTACTTATTTATCTTGCCAAAAATTACAGATATGTTTGACAGGCAGAAAAAAGTTTACGCCTATTGCCAAGTTTGTTAAAAACACGAATAAACGAGCAAACTCCTTACTTGAGTGGGGGCTGCCGTTTCCTGTTGCCAACGTTATGTTCCGTCTGTCCTTTTTGTCTGTCCAGTATGCTGACTCTGGTAATGGCATTGAGTGCAACTGAGACTCAAAGTACACCCATACAGACGCACTTCTGTTTAAATTTGTGTTCAATATCTGATAGGACCAATGAAAACGACTTGATTTTGGCAATCAGTTGGTAACACGGAGTTTCATTGATTTAAATTTAAGAATCATTTAACGTGCATATTATTTATAATTCAAATTCTGATTTTGTACTCATTTAATAGTATTTCTTTCTTGAATATATTTCGGAAAGTGTATTTAGTATTCGCTTTCTTAATTCTTGTTTATCTTGCCCGACGATGCCGCTTGTTTCCGAATTTTCTTTTTCAATTCACGACTGTTTTTCCCTCTTATTTGGCTGCCGCTCAATTGCCACGTATTGTAATTGATTTTTACGTGCTGCATTATTTTTATTTTGTCGTTTAAATGAATTTTTTCGTTTTGCCATTCAGGCATTTTACGCACTAGTATTTTCATAAATAATTTACGGGCTTTTTTGGGACTTTTAATAATGAATAATGACAACATTGTGAATCATTTTTATTGTCCCTCACATATTTTGATCATGAAACATTTTATTATTCATTCTTATTAGAGGTTTGCAGAGTGCATTTCCGACCTTTACGCTCCTCTATAACCTCTACAATGGTTTTAAGCATCTATACCTAATGTGTAACTAAATTTTCACTTAATATTCTGTACTATCCCATATCTATTGAAATACTAAAATTGTTGGTCATATTTCTTTTCGGTTTTTATATATTCTCTGAAAATATTTTAACTGAATTCAAATTGATTGAATTTTGTTTGCTGTCAGTTCAGTTTTGACAGTCCTGTTATTTATTGTGCGGAACTATTGGCCTATTTTGGTGTTATCTCTTCGGTTAGCTAAATGGATTGGAATTGCAAACATGTGAACAAAAATTTCATCTTCACGCTGGAATGTTTACTTAGAAAGTATGGAATTTGATATACGCTACAAATTATATAAATATACAACAAATACAAATAAATACACATACTTAAAAAAATAATCCATAATAAAAACGGATGTTTAAGTGCTTATAAATCTCAAATTAAATAGCATAATCCATATGACAAAAGCATACTATATAATCTATATGTGTCTTATGCCGTGCTGATAACCCTAAATATTTTGTCTGTTTGGCCAACTTTCGATAAAGCTGCATCAAAAGCCATAACTTTTGTAACTTTGGTTGCCGGAAATTGTTTTGACGTTTGTTTTGGTTGATGAACCAGCTGATTTGCCATATCCGCCCCTCCGACCAAACCTTCTAGTTATAGCCAATTGTTGTCTTGACACGAATGTGACTTGTGCAATAAATTTTTTATTTCTTTCGACTTCCATAATTTGTCCATGCGCTTTCCTCTTTGCGTAATCAGTGGCATTCTCATTTAGCATAACTGGATTGGTCTGTGCTTGTTGCATATTGCATGTTGCCACAAAACTAATTACTGCCAGAAGACCCAACTGTCAGACATGCAAATGAGTTGAAATTAGCCATGAAAAAGTAGCTTATTGAGCGCATTGCGCCAACTTCATTTGGACCAGCTGCGATGCACAGAATTGCTTGACAGGAGTCGCAGACAAAGCTGAAGTTAATGTCTTTGCAAGCATGTCAAACTGCCGTTGACACCACCGTCTTGAGGGTCAAGGCCCAAGCAGCTGACCTTCAATCGAAAGCTCGTAGAAAATAGCTTAAATAATAAATGAATAAATAATAAATTAGCAAATTGCTATGGTTGCTGACCAATTCTATCATTGCACGCAATAGTCAATAAATTGCTTGTGGATACTGAATATCTTCACTAATTTCTTTAGTAAAAGTCAATAAAACTTCAATTATCGGCGGGAATATATTGAAAAATTACAGAGAAAGGTAATGCAAAAATCCTGATTTTTTTAAACTAATAATAGTAGTTACTCCAGGTTAATTCAATTCAAGTTGTGGTTTGTGAAATCCAATGTTGAAACTAAGGGAAAAATAAGTATTGAGGAAAATAATAGGCGTAATAGCTCCAGTGCTGATTTAAATGGATTAAATGGATTAAAGATAATATAGAAAAATTTAAGGCGATTAAAACGACGAAAAGAATGTGAAAAATGGCTTGGATAAAACGATATTTTAAATGAATTCAATTTGAGGTGCAACTTTCCATTTAAATCATAGCTATCAACTGCAAGCAAACTCAAACAAATCCCAGGACAAAAACATGTGATTGTCCGAAAATAGAATTTACATACTCCAATGTGCCACACACATCACAAACACCACACCCCCAAGTACAGACCAAAAACACTTGCTCGTTAATATGCAAGCAGCAAATAAAAAAATAGCACACACTCGGGCGCTTGGACTCAAACTGAGGCGCTCAGTTAACCAAGCATGAAACGACAGCAGAAACACAAATGTTTATTTGGTTCATTATACAAACATTCATGAAGAAGTAGGGCAACAGCAATTTTGATAAATTGATGGTCTGTGAACCACAGATAGTCAGTTGGTTTGGGTTGAATTGGGGCGAGTAACAAGCCAAGCCTATTTAATGCGGCGCTAAACTCGTGGAATTCATAATAGATTATGGCACAGGTAAAATGGCAAGGGGAGGCAGTTGAAGAAATTTACAGGAATTGAGGAAGTGAGGGGGCGTATTACACCCACATCGCCATGCAAAACATATGCAAATCACAACGATACATTTGAATTGCCCTTCTCTGGATTATATACACAGGTGCATAAGCTTCTCCCTGGCGTATAATTCACGTCTGTAATATGCAACAGCCTCTGGCAAGGTATATGGAAAGTGTTAGCTTAGCACATTTGTAAGCCAAAGAGCCCAAGGCAACCCAAAACAGGGTAAAAGGTTGAAAAGGTTTGGCTCAAGGGGAGAAATATGTATATCCTAAACGCATTGTATAATATACGATACACTCTGCAAAGTAAATATGCAGAGCTTAATTAGATTTAATGTGTAATCATAGATCAAGAATGAGTATATGTAAAGCACTTCCGGCTTCGCACGCACTTCAACAGACCTCGACTAAAACTGAACTTAC
Organism: Drosophila nr. perissopoda 5 BK-2023a; assembly: GCA_035044105.1. Lineage (NCBI taxonomy): Eukaryota > Metazoa > Arthropoda > Insecta > Diptera > Drosophilidae > Drosophila > Drosophila nr. perissopoda 5 BK-2023a. The sequence goes on along the minus strand of JAWNMK010000125.1, from coordinate 2,867,389 downwards.
ATCCATAAAAGATATTTTTCGCCTGAAAGTTCAGTATACCCAGGAATTGGTATGCGGTCATTATTAAGTTTTCACACAAATCTTTCCAAATTATGTTTGCACCCCACAAAATATAACTTTTTTTCTCATTTTCTAAGTTTTGAATTTCCACAAAACTATAAATATTTTATGCTACAACTTTATTTTAAGCGTAGTTCTGTCTCTATCTATTTAATTTTCGAAACTTAAGCAATAGCGATAAAATTAAATAATTCGAATTGCTTTTCAAAATATTTGTAGAATCAACTTTCTCTAATTTATAATTCAATCAATTTATATTGTAGTAAGCACGATGAGACCACATTTAAATTCCAACTGTCTGCTATGACGACCAGGCCTTTATTTGATTGAAAACTCTTGAATCTAAATACATCTTTTTCTGATCTACTGGAGCCGCTTTTAAGGCTTTGTACCTCCGCTTGAAAATGCCGCATGAGTCAAGTAAGTTCATGTTCAAGTATGAACAACATTTAATAATTATTTTATATTTCATTTGTGGCCATATAACTGCTTTCGCCAATTTATGTTTTATTCATTTTTTCTGAATTGATTATGAACAGGCGACTAAGAAGAATACTTATAAGCATTTATTCCATTAATACTTGAACGCGATATTTGTATCTTGACTTGTTAATAAGGTATCGTAAAATACAAAGAACGGAACTAGTTTTATTCCATACTCTTCGGCATATCGGAGTGATACAAAGCTAAGGAATAATAAAGCTGAGTGCAGGGACAAGAGCAAGAGCAACAAAGAGAATGTTGAAAGCCATAGCAAATGCCCTTTATGCCTACAGAAATCCCAACCACAGAGCGGAAACGGAAATGCGTTGTTATGGCTGCATTGGCATATTGTCTTCTACGGCTGCCGCAGACTGGAATTTTTCTGAGCTCAATGGCTGGTGCTTGGAGCATGAAGCTTGGAGCTGAGAGCTCAATTGGGCTGCTTGGCTTTTATTGTCAGTTCGAGTAACAAAAATATTTTTCAGTAAATTTATCTCATTGCCCTGTCGCCCCCACCACATACACACACACCCATACAACACTGTGGGAAACAACTTTGGGGCATTAGAGGCCAAAGGACAAAATAATATCGAAGAACTCGAGCGAAAGGTCGAGCGTTTCGGCATTGCCTCGGCCTCACACAATGTACTATTAAAAATATCCCAATTGCGGAAAACCTCAATTCGAGCGGAGCTGCACTTATTTATATCAATGATTCTAAGAAAAGTTCACACAAAAAGCACCAGCTTTTCAAAGCGTTTTTTTTTTCTGTTTTCATTATGCGGTAACTTATTGGCAATTTAAGTGTTTTCTTTTAATATCAATTTGAATAAAAATAAGTATCGGAATAAGTGGGCGAATTAAATACTCTTTATGAAAATAACTATTGTCTACTTAAATGCTGCTCCAAGTTGCGTCTTTAATTTTTTACATGGTTTACTAAACTAAATTCAATTGCTTATAAATTTGATTAAAGCTTAAACCACATTATACTGAACTTCTCCAAATTAACTAACACTTCAGGCAATTAATGACTGTGACAATGATTGTTCATTTCAATTGCTACAGCTCTTTGAGCACCTTTCCTCCCCTGAAAAATGAATTCACTGTATAATTGATGAAAATCTAAATTAAATCGAAAATTAAAACAAGTTATGTAAAGTGACTGAAGCGATGGCAAATTTAACTTTCACTGACTGCGAAAATGTGCAAAAATGTGGAAGGCAGGGTGGAAACCTAAATCTGTAATGAATGAGGCAATTACTTGAAGCATAGAGGCAGCCAGCTGAAGCAAAACGGGGAATGAGCGGAACCAGCTTCATTAAAAGCATCTCTCTCGAGGACTACAGGTAAATCCAATCAGAGATCGTGAATGGAGGTAACTAGCAAAGTTGACAATGTTTGTCATCCACGCTACATTTAGTTGCATCCATTGAACACTCGATGAATCCGTCGATAATGCCCAAATCAACTGGAAGTGCTGAGCGGGGGGTAGGAAAGTGTCGAGGGATTGGCAGGAAATTGACGGAAATGTGCTCGTTGTGGTTGCTCTCAGTTAGAATCATGACACACAACATTCAATTAATGGTACTGTTTTTGTGCTCTTGTCGAATTTATTATTCAGTGATTTTTTACTTGAGACAACATGGGAATTTCGTCTAACAATCAAGCTGCCATTTAAGTAGCTATAAGCCTTAAATATCTGAAAGTACTGAATGAATTTCCTTCGATGAAAATAAGCAATGATATTTATCAAAGCTCATTGGGCTCAAAATGACAGCAAAGTAATCCGCATGAAGCTTGAACGATTCTGAATTGAATTCATTTTGACAATTTCTTAGAATCTTGGCATTGACCTTAAATAAGCTCTCTTATGCTCATTTTTCAATTGATATGAGGGAAAGATAAACTGTTGCTTAAGCTAAAGCATGCGAAAGCTTTGAATGAAGTTCATCCACAGAGGAAGACGGAGGCAAATATGTATAGCCCAATGATATTTCGACAGAATAGGATTATGTGGAGTGTAAATGCCCTAATTTGGAATTATTGGTAAATAACAATGGACACAGATCCGCCTTTTGAGCATCAAATTACATTCCACCAGTATATTTATGGGCTTATGGTTTTTTTTTTGCAGCTTTGATTAGGGATCTGCGAAACGAATTGAGTATGGTGCACACTGTATATCCATATAGAAGAAAATAGTAATAATGAAACTGGGCGACTATTCGATACTCTGTTCACAGTTTCTGTTTCTACGTAAACTATTTTTAAGGTTGATGCAAATTGGAACTATTACAACTGTCATGAGTCGGTGCAAAAATTAATTCTTGATTTAAAACCATTTTTCATTTCCAAGTTATCCAGGCAAAGTCCGCTGAAAATACTAATTATTATGCGTCTTAAACTTTGTGTGAATAATCTACATCGGTCTACAATATTATGCAGATTCAATGAGAAAAATCGGTTTTTTTTTAAATTTATAATGAAATTTCGATGTCAGCATGTGGACTCCAGGGATATGTAATCTTTTCAATACGCCCCCCTTACCTCACTGGACAAAGCGTACATAGGAACCGCATAAGGATGAATTCAAGGGTCCAACGAATAGGCTCTAATGAACCAACGTCTGTCTGTCTGACTGGCTTGTGGCCTGTTCGTGTTTTCCGTTGTCTACGCAAATAACAACAAATTTGCTAATCCAAACACGCACAGCAATCAAAGGAAGTTGCACCTGCCGCAGGTGAGTCCCTAACTCAAACCTAGCCTCACTCCATCTCACAACACCTCCACACCCCAAACCACCCTCCCCCTCCCCACTCAACGTCATACCAAAATGAGCAGAAGGCACAAACAAAACTCGCATTTTGTGTAGCAGATTTTAATCTCGAAATATTTGGATGAACAAATGAAAATGTTGAAAATTTATAAGGCAGCTTCTGAAGCGTCAGCTCATAAATTATTAAAAATTAATTGAAAAGCGCTTAAGTAAAGACAGATAAAAAGAAGAATTATCATTTACCAAGTGTTGGAATTTATATATATATATGTATATATATATATATTTTTCTCTTTTGTAGAGTGTTCTTTTGGTCGCTGTCCTGCTGCTGCCCCTGACAGTTGCAGTTGCACGCTTAAGTTGCTTGTCGAGTGCGTTTTGCACTCGCTTGTTCTTTGTCTCTCGACTTTTCACTTTGCGTTTGGGTTAGTTTTGTCTTTTTGGGGTGCCAGCATTTTGTCCAGCATATCAGCTTCTTGATTTCACTTTTCTTTTTTATCTCTGCACTTGGAGTAGCTAGTTTTTCACATGATTTAACATGCAAAGCTGAATTTCGAGTGACAGTTACTTATGCATGACCAAACTTTTAATTTTATGGTGAATTTCACATTTCTGTATTTAATTCAATTTTCTTTGTTTTGATAATTTGATGCTGGATTTGTTAACAACTACAATTGAAATGAACTATTTAATGTGCGTAGAATTTTAAAAATTGTCAGCTGATGTTATTGTGATTTTACATAATTTCCACGCATTGTAAAATGCTTCACGTTTTGTTCAATAACAATATTGCTCATACGCCGTATTACACAAGTAGTTTATTTGCATTTAGTAGCTTTATTAGGATGTATTTCAATAATTTTCACGATTTGTTTCTAAAAATAGACAATAATAAAATATCAGATGAAATTTTATCAGAACACCGCACAACATCAAATGAATGGCAATAATTCAGGGTCTCAAATCGATTTAGATTTTGCCTAAGAAATATATATTTTGAACATTATAATTTGTATTTTATTTTAAAACGTTATTAATAATGCGGTGCCAAAACAAAAAGCAAAGTTTTAACGCATAAACAAACTAGCTTGCCCATAGCAATTTTGTCCGATATTTAGCCATTTACTTCACTTTTTTAAGTTAAATATTACAATAATTTTTAGATTATCCCAAAAGTATTTAAGCAGTGTTAGCTTTATTTTGATTATATAAATATGTATATTATATTTTTACTTAAATCTCTAATATTTTAAATTATTTTTTGTTATAAATTATTAATGTCACCACTAATTTATATGCATATTTCGTTTTTAAGTGCAGCGATTGAAATCAATATTAAAAATGTCAAAGATTTTGAATTACGCAGTTAAATGCTTTATTAATTTCGAATCGAATAAATTACAATTTATCTATATTTTTTTAAAAAATTTTAAAATATGTGTATGGAATCACTTCAAATACACATGAACAGCACACACTCGAAAATCAAGTTTTTTAACACAGTGCTTAATTTATATAAAATCCGTAATCTGAATCAGAATCTGATCGGTGCAATGGATGGTTTTCCACACCTCACGTCCGATTCGTTTGAGTTGTCGCGGCAGACTAAGCGGCTACAGACGCATCCTAATCGGAATTAACGTCGCGGCTGCCCGACTGTTAACGACTGTGCTATGTTATGTGGCTGCTGGAGACTGACAGCGCTGCTGTTAATCAACAGAAAGTGGCGCTGTTAGCTGTCGTTTTGTTGTGGTAGGTTTTGCATTTCGTTATTGCATTGAACTTGAACTAGTTAGCCAGCACGTTGTTGTTTTCTTGGCTCTGATGTTTTGCTTTTGTTATTGTGCCACATTTTGCCGGCTATGCTGTTGGCGCAGGCGCTCTACTCCTCTGGGACCACATTTCACGAAAATTAATGCAATTTTCTGACGGATTTACTTTCAAAATATGTCTGAATACAACTATTTGAACTGTACAGTAACGTAGCAAGTTGTTGTTTTAGTTTAAGTTAAAAGTCTCAGTAGCATCAATACGTTATAGGTTCAATAAGATTTATCTATATTCAAGAGTTTTATTTTATTAGAAAATCTGAAAAGAAAATTGTGATTTGATAATTATTTAAAACAACCAGGCCTTTTTTTTATCTTGTATGTATTTATCTTATCTTATAACAAAATTAGCCGATAAATATTTAAAAAAAAAAACACAAATTAAATTAAACTAATAATTATATTTCTAATCTGCTAATGCAAGCATACCTTGTTTTAAGAATTCTGTTTTAATAATTAAAACAAAATTTAATTTCAGTAAATATTGCAAAAACTGATCATCCCAAACGTATTTCGATATTATAATATAATCTATAATTAATACAATGTAATATATATTATATTTATTGTTAGAAAGTGCTTGTCTCCTCTTCAAATAATAGACACCTTCTGGCCCATAAGCTAAATGTGTATATATTCTTGATCACCATTACCGGAACTAACTTCCACTTGCACAACCGATTCCGAATCTTATGGCCTGCTGAATGTGGTATCTGATTTATTCCAAAAGAAATTGACAAACAGGGCACTGTTTCGGTTTCAGTACAACATGTGACAACAAGTGGCATTTGTGTAAGCCTTCAAAATCAATTTGTAGCACGAGAACTATTAATAAACAAAATGCGTTGCAGATCAATAGCTCCATGCCCCAAGAGTCCGAAGCCAGCTCAGTGGAAACACGCATGTCTCTCTGAGTGTGGGCAAGGAAGGGGACATAATTAATGCAAAAGCACAATATCAACACTGACAAAAATTGACATTAAATGAGAATCAGAGTAGCATGTCGTGAATACTCCAGAAAGGGCTTAGTTTCGGTGCTTGGCCATGAAAAACGAAGGAGAGAATTTTTATATGCAGTTGTTAGAAAAGTATAAGAAGGATGAAATTTTGAGATAAATGTATGCTTACATATTAATCAATTATTTTAGAAAATAGCAATAAATGCTTAGATGTATTTATAAGTATCAAGCTGTACTGACAAAGAGTTAACAAGTTGGTTGTCTTCAATTTAAATTATTTTTATGGTCCAAATAAAAATAGACATGTGAACCCTTAAATTGTGTATATTTTTTACTTATATAAAAAGAATTATATTTATAAAATTTTTTCTGCGTATTTCAAAAAATTATTAACAGAAGCACAATTTAAAGAAATTAAAAACTAAGACTTTTTAGATATGTTCTTAAGTAAAAGGACAAACTTTATATACAAAAAAAAAATGTACATGTCATGTCGGAAATAAATGTGGTATCGATTGTTAGTTCTTTGACTGAAATCCTTGAGTCAAGTGACCAGCCAACGTGAACTTGACACTGAATACTTAAGAGAACTAGAAGTCCTCAATGGCTGCGAGTGCCACATGGAGGCGAAGAGAGGAAAAAGTGCATATGTGTGCATAAAGGCTGAATGGAGGCTCCTCTAGTGCGCAACGATTTGCTTGCATAAGAGTTTACAAACAAAAATCATAAATCGGAAACCGTAAAACTCAGTTCACAACCAAGTTTGCTAGGAAAAAGTTTAAAGAGACCCTGCTCAACAATGTTTGCAAGTTATAAGCCGCCAGCAAGTAGCAAGTATAGTTAACATTGCCTTAACCCAACCGATACATGGGTTGTATAAAAAATAAGCGGACATTTACTTCCCTAAAACAGTAAGTGAAGAATACAATACAACCAGACTTTGCAGATAGATAATAATTTAAATATTCATATAAAGTATATACATTAATTTTTGTAAGAAACAGGCAGTAACTATATATTTGAAAGTGTTCAGAATCTATTAATGTAGTGAACAATATAAAATATACAAGTTAAGTTATAAGAACGTACATTAAATTTGGGTTATGAGTAAAGAAATGAATTTTAAAACGAAATTACTTAATAAAGAAAATTACGAATTTCAATTATATTTCGCAATTCTAACAATATATTATATATATGAGCTTTTACATTTCTGTCTGGCAACTCCTCACTCCTCCCTCGCATACAATATTCGCATTTTGAAAATCAAACTGTAATTACAATTTCTTCTGCGCTGGTCAAGTTCAAGTAAAAAAGTAGTTATAAGTCGCAGTTGCACGATTCGAGGGTCGAGGCTGGTGCGGTGCAACTTAATGCGACCACATGAAGCTATTGGTAAATGATTCAAGTATTTCAGCTTAGGGCATCTTTAAGAAGCTAAGGGAGTGATAGATGGGTAAAGTTGACTACCATTAAGGAAAATAAAAAATGTCTTCCTCTGGAATTGAAATTGCGGCGACTTCAATGAAAACGAACGAATAATTTGCATCGCTGTATTTAAGTAAATTTGCAAAAGAAGGTAAACACCCCCAGACACACACACAACCTTCGTGCGCAAACACATACAGAAGAGCCATTTAATTGATAAGTTAATTGATTTTTTGTTCGGTAAATTGCAAAATCAAAAAAAGAACACAATTTTCACTTCGGCAAGCGTGAAAGTGAAAGGAGTAGGGTAAAAGCCGGATATATGAAAAATATTGCTACATCGAAATGAAATGAATTAAATGAAGCAGAGAGCAGCTTCTCCTAAAAGTATTATTTTATATCGACACAAATATGAATTCAATAATTGTTCTAGCTTAAAATTGTATTAGTTTATTTTACATTGAAAGAGCTTAGAAGTAATCAAAAACACATTTTATTTCGCTTAATATTTTATCAAAGCATTTGATTGTGTGCACATTGAATGAGCTTAAAAGTAGAAATAGATATTTTATGTCAGTAAGACACAACATTTCTAAATCGTTATGTCGAATAACTCACTTAGTTTGTAGGGAATTTATTTAGCTACAAAATTATAACTAAAACAGCAGCTGCAATGCTGAAGCTAAACGTATTTTATAGAAATACTGCCAATTAGAAATTTATTCTGTGGCATTTCCAAAAAACATTTTTGAAAGAAATTTTTGTTATTAGTTTAGTTACAAGAATTTGATTTTATCTGGCTACAGGTTGTTATTACCTTGTTAACGCCTTTCGTTTGGGCCGTGCAAATGTTACGGCAGCTATTAAACATTGGCCTAAGGAAACAGAATTGCCGAGAGTCGCATAAAAATGTCTATGCCCGAAAGCAGCTAAAAGCTTCTACTTTAAATGGTGGCCGAATTCGACCTTGAAACCAGAAGCAGCAGCAGCAACAATTATACAAATGATTTTCTTGGTCCAAAGTTTCTATTGAGCCTAAGGGAAACACTTTTGGTAGCCCCATTCCCTTTCACTTTCTCTATCTGCCTCTGCCTCTAATGAGGTTATCCTGTTCAATGCTCGTTCCTCGTGGCTCGATTTCGGCCTTATAGGCAGACTTTGTGGCATGCGGCATGTGCCACATTTGCCTTAGTTTTGCTTTGTGCTATTTTGTTTGTGCCTTGCCTTCTAAGTCATATTCGGGGCAGCTGCAGTCACCGTTGCCTCAACTCATCTACTGTGCAAGCTCTTTACTCCAATTCTCTACCCTTGCCAAGGCTAATTCACAATTTCTCACGAAATGTGGAGCGCATTAAAAGTGACAGCATCGACCCCATAAGCATATCCACATTTTTGCATTTACTCTAATGGATATGTTTTTAAATGAGACTCTTTGTTGTTTATCAAAAATTTATATTTAAAAGCAAAATTTCTGTTTTCCCCTCTTATTTTGCCCTAAGACTATCAGCTTCGGCCTATATCACTCATAAAAGGCTTTCTTTGAGCTTCTTTTAATTCATGATAAGAGAATACCGGTATGCAAGGGTGTGTAATCTTCGGCATGCATAAGCAGGTTTTTGCTTCTTCTACACAAACTCAAACACGATATCTTTGTACACTGTGAGAATGTTTTTCGTTCATTGGCTTTGACGTTGGTGGCGGCACCGAAAACAAAAGTTGAAAGTCTAATGAACCCCTTGGCAAAATGCGTTGGCAATAGCGCATAAGGGGAAACATGGCACAAACATAAACAAGTGCACACACACACACCCAGTCACAAACCCACACATACTCAGAAGATAACATAGTGTGTGTCTGGCCATGCATACAAATGTAGAATGTGCATATATATATATGTGTTTAGTGGCTGGGTTTTAGCTAACAATATCTTTGGCAAAAAGATTAAAGTAGTGTCCATAATAGCACCACAGTTCCAAGGTTCTATGGACTACATCTGTGAACCCATTCGGTTACTTATAAAGCTATTATTTTTGCTTATATTTATAAGCCTCAAGTCGGTACAAAACTATGTTTTTATTATTCATATGCAACACTTTTCAGTATTTAAGCAGAACCAGACACAGGAATAAAGTTTTTCCATATCAAATCATACTTTGTCGTTAAATATAAAAGTCGGTAAAATATCACAATGATAACAATCTATCTTGGTTATAGATTTATTACTCAATAAATCCATTCCTACAGCGTAAATTAAAAAAAACTACAAATTATAGTGAATAACTATTCTCCGGTTTAAACAAAACCAAGATTCCTAAACCGGAGCTGCCTTTTCAAGCACTGAATTCAAATAATAGAAGACATAGATAATAGATAATTGATAATAGATAATAGAAAACATATATCAAATTCAACTAATTGAAAATAGATAATAACTTTCTCGTTAGAATGTCATTGAAAACCATTTCTAATCTGAAACGCCAGTGATTTATTTAATTGCCAAGCCCTCGCACAAAAGCTCAGACTTACCAAGTGGGGAGAATACTCGCTATTCTCAGAGTTGAGTCAATCGTTGGCTTAACAACATTATCAGACAGTTTGTTTTGCATAAATAAAGAGGCGTTGCCTCCCACACAGAGACATTTAGCCGAAATTTCGCCAATTTTTCCGATTAATGCGACAAAAGTAGCTCGAAATGCTGTTAAAAGGAGGGATTTATTCTCATGGCGACAGTCTGGCAAGCAGGCATTGAAGTGGAAATCTGCCAGGGCTGCTAGCTTGTTGTTCATTTTGAATGAATAATAATAATACGCCTTATTAATATCATGATATGATTTATCAGTTTACATACATACATATATAAGTTAATATATCCCAAAAAAAAAATGTTTAATTAGAGTTAGTTTGAGTTGTATATTTGAATAATTATTCTTCTGTCTCTTTGCATCCCTGTTTATAAAGAAAGATAATAATTTCCGACTTGAATATGTTGTCACTTCCAGCTTTTAGGTTTTAGCTGCATTAAAAGAATATGCTGTTAAACACAGAAGGACGATGTCACTAGCCCAATTTATGGCATCGCATAGTATTTTTAGAGACAGACACATATGAGAACAGTTGCCAATGGCGACCTTTGCCCTGTTGCAGTTCATGTGTGTGTGTGCGTGTCATCCGTGTCATCCTCTGTGTCTGTTAGGGCACGTGTGGGCTATCTCTCTATATATGAAGGGATAGTCAAATTGAGATAAGTTGGGCCACGCATTTTCGTAAAGGATATTGCAATCTCCACTGCGAAAGAGTGGTTGTCGTGTGGCAAAAATATTATAAAGCTGACTATGGCATGTGAAATTAAATTCAATCTTTCAAAGTACTGAACTACAGACAAGAATGAGCTCCTAGTGCAATAAAGTATTTTGAAAAAATAAAATTGAATTTGATTTAATTGTGAGACAATAGATTCCGCATGGTCGCGATTTTAAGTTAATTTTATGGTGTGGTTTAATTGAATTAATTTAATAATTCATTTATTTTGAAAAGATAATTATTATATTAATAAATATTTGCATTCCATGATTTCACACATACAATTCTTTTAGTTGGTTTCTTAAATTTATGTAATTTATGTGTTAAAGAACTGACTCTCTTGGGCGATTTAGAACTATAGCAGATACGAGCTAAACTTTATTATTACAGTTGGAAGAGGCAATTTCATTAATATTCTCCTATTTGAAGAAAAGATTTTTTCGAAAAAGTACGGGTTACTGGGAATACTGTTTTTTTTATAAATAAGAAATATATTTCTGAAAAATTTAATAAAAGCATTTCTGTTTTGAACATTGAAATCTAATACTTAACTTTAGAGAGATGCAAAATTGATTCAATATTAATTGCATAGTTTGGGGAATACCCAGAAAACATAATCAGACCAAGAATAACAGATAGTAGTTGTTCACGAGACATATTAATGAATATAAATGTAAACATTTATTTATATTTCTTGAATTTAAATTGAAATATTAAATAAATAAATGATTTATCCTATTAATTTAAGTTTTATTAATCTAAAGCTCGTGCTTACAAATATTAGATCCTTTAACAAATCATGCAGCCTCTAATATTGAGAAATTTGAACTAATGCTAGAGTTGCCCCAAATCATAAGCACATACACAAAGTAAACTTATTCATGGCACAACAGCCATTTATTAAGTTCAATATTTACCCTATGCAAACAATTTAAAATTCAATTAATATTACTGGAGAGGCCCACCCAACGCCCAGTTGTAGCAGCTGGAAGCCATATAGCCGTAGGAAAATTATAAATTGAGCAAAACTGGCACCTAAGAGGCACAGGTGGGCGTCCCAGAAATTCGAACCTCCAACCAGGCCACGTGTCGTGTCAATATATTTCAATTAATAAGTCAGTGGTTATGGGGATGGGGATGGGAGTGGGTTAAGTGCTATTGTTGGCAACTGCCTTTGAGTGGAAGAGTTCACTGACTTCCTTTCGTTGTTTAGGCAGTGGCTGGCGAGGAGCAGGCAATGCTCATTTATACTCATTAAATTTGTGGCCTGCAGCAGCAGTGTGTTCCACAAAAAAAGATGAGATAAAATGGCAACATAAAGAGAATTAATTGGTGCAAATAAAAGGACAAATATTTTAACACATTTAACTTTGACATCAAAAATTAATGTAATTATTTAGAACTACAACTTTCAAGTAAATTTTAATGAAAGGCGATGAATACTCTTTACTTGATCTTATGAAAATTTATAGGACTAAAATTTAATTGATTTTAAAACTTTTTTTTCAATTTGAAGGCGTTGAATTTGGATCTATTGTTAGAGCTTTAATTTGTTTTATTAATTTTATAAAGTTATGACTTAGAGATAAGTACTAAGCTTGTGCTTTTTTAAAAGTCTAATATCGATTATTTGATGTGGCTAACATACAGAAATTAAACACTGAGATGAGTTATTGGTCTATTGTCCTTTTGCGTGTGACTGACTATGTCACAACTTGAACTACCATTTCCAACGGGATCAGAGAATACCATATTACCATTATAAATTAATCCGGTCAAGTCAATAAATATAACGAGCACATTTTTATATATAATATGTATTATGTGCTTATCTAGAAACACTTAAGAGTTCAAAAATCCACTTCAATTTTATTAGATTAGTTTGAACAAGCCCAAAAAAAAGTTGGTGTCCCCAAAGATAGCTGTGTGAGTTGACAGCTTAGAGACGCCTCCAAGTATGCAATGTCATTTGTCAGAGCTGAGAAATTAGGCGATTTCATACTTCTAATAGCCTTTAATGCCAAGAGGCATGCAACATATTGAACGTATCCCACACACTGTCTCTGTGTTCGTCTCTGCCTCTGTTTGCTCTTTTCGGGCAAGGTTCATTGAACGGCTAAAAACAAAGATATGACCAAAAAAAAGGCAAGAAAAAGCTTGAACGTGGTTTCAAATCTATTGGTCTGGTCAAAGTTGAATGGTCAGCAATTGTACAAAAGAGTCAAACTTTTCACTGGTAATCTAATTCCAAATGCAGATTCGAAAGTGTGACAGACATCAGGTAACTAGGCCCAAAAACATGGTTGAGTGTCTGTCTATTTCAATTTAATATGGGGTTACAGGTTAAAAATAGGAAAGACGAATCGAAATGGATGACAAATTCTTAAGTGAAGCTTGACAGACAGAAAATTGACCAAAAAAATAAGCAAGAGCGGAGTAAGCAATTTAAATATGCCCTGTAATATATTCCAAAGAATTATAAATTATGATATAGACACAATAGACACATATGAATAGACACATTGTTATAAAAATACATTATTGACACATGCAGTTTCCCCGAATGTGCTTCCCTTTAAACTAATATGTATTTATTTATTTAACCCCTATAAAATTACAATAATAATATTAATCCATTTTATCACTTTTATTATTTGCCAAAATCATTGTTTATTCTATTTTTTACCTATATTAATTTTCCATTTTAATTTATTTTGTTCGATTCATATTTCCACCTTCAAAATGTGAATAATGTCTAATTATTCATTCTGGTGTCAATCGCAAGAAGCTTTCCTTTTAAAAAAAAAAGAAAAGGGACGAAATACTTAATACTGATGGCAAGCCTTTTCAACTAATTGTGCTTTGTGAATTATAGTGAAGCCTATTCATTGAAGCCTGCCGCTTTGTTATGTTAAGATTACAGGGTATACGAATGAAATGTGATATGTAAAGCATGCCACACGCACATAAAATGGGCCGGAAAATGCCAATCAGAAAAGTGTAGAAAACACTTCACAGGAATGTGTGTCTAGTAACGTCCTTAGTGTTTGAATTCCATGAATTCTGTTTGTTTCCCAGAAAAGAAAGGTTGAACAGAAAATCCGGAGCAGATAGACTCGGCTAATGGCACATGAGGTCGGTGAGGTATGCTTTTAATGATACATTATACATCATAATATTATCCATAATTTAAGCTAGAATGAGAAGCTTTGCAGATTAAATTTCAACAACAACATAAAGCACTAAATACAGAAAACATATTTGTGTAAATTGCATTTTGTTTATAAAATGCCAAGTTGTATCCAAATTTGAAAAAAATAAAATGTGTTGATTCTGATAATAAATAAAATACTTGAAATACATTTCTTAGATTTATGGCACTTCTTATTCCAATTTTAATTTATTTATTAAAGCATAATTATTTTTTTACAATCGACAAGCGTGCTCTACTCAGAGTACTCTTTCTTTAAATTTGATCCGCTTAGAGCTTAAGCTGGGATATCTGATTAACATTAGCGTTCCATAAAGGTTAATAATTTATACAGAATTAGGAAAACATAATAATAGCAATTTACAATGCGGCATGCTCAAAAATGCAAGTGAATGTTTTGGTAACACGGCTTAAGCTAGCTCAATGTTATTGAAATGCAATAAATATACAAAATGTATGAAAATATTCTCGTTTGTGTGTTTTTCGCACAAGCAGGCAGTGTCTGGTAACCATAGACGACCATCCCAAATGGCAGACGAGCTGTTTGCACCCGCAACCCCTCAACCCGTTCGACCCCAACCATAATCCACGTAGTTATGGCTCATCGAGCAGCAAGGACAGCTGTCCGAACGATTTACGAGGTCGTGCTTCACATAACTTAAGCTGCAGGACAAGCTCAAGAGTTCGCCTATCTTATTTGCAATGCTCCATTTATTAGTCATGTGTGTGTGTGTGTGTGTTGAGTAGTTTGCTCAATGAGTTTACAATTTCTTAGAATTCATTTGCGTTGTTGATTTCCTTTCCCTTTAGTGTCTGGTGTGAATTGCTGTCTTCTTTCGCAAAAGTCAAAGGTCATTTATTTCTTTTTATCTTTGTTCTTGTCCGTGTCCTTGTCCTTGTCCTTCTTGTCATCGTTCTTAGACTTGGGACAGGAAGTTAAGTAGCCACCGCTCTGCATGCGATCAAATGCATCCATTGGATCGTAGTTTGCATAAAAGTTTCTATATTTCAGTTTTCTTGGCAAATTGTTTAGCATGTAGAAACCGAAAGGAACTGCTAATGATAAGATGCAAGCTGTCTTCACAATTCGCAGCGTCTTATTCAAATGCATATCACGCATGGGAAACTTGAAATTGGGACGTTGCTTATCCGACTAATGAGAGTTTAATAAATATGTTAAGTAAAATCTCAAAATACATATTATCAACATATTAAATTTGTAGATTAGAACTTACCGCAGATGTCGGCTGCTCCTCATATTGAGAGAAATCTTTATTATTTTGTACATTTTTTTTACTTTTTCATTTATTACTAACCTTTGCTTTCGACATTCTGTAAACGTGTTTCCTATATGTCCTCACAATTTTGTGTGAAATGAGAAAATAAAACTAATTTGGAAAGATCTTTACAGCAAAACTTACTATGATTTAAAAAATAGTATGTAATTGGATTGAAACAAAAATATAATATATTTTAATTATTAAGTTCGAATGCATTTCAAAGCGCCAATAAGTGTCAACAAATAATCACTGAGTTTATATTTTACGTTTTTAGTATACAGCCAAACTTGCTAAGATTGAATAAAAATGATTAATGCATTTTTAAATTCCATAACTCCAAAAACAATTTGAACAATGAATTATTAAGTTGGAATGAATTTTAAAACCCCAACAAGTGTAATAACAACAAATCATCATAATTACATTATCATTTCCAGGAAAAATATAAGTTTAAAATATAATTTAGATCTGAACTTATATATATTGGGCATATTGTTCAAAGTACAAAAATGTTAGTAGTAGTATCGATTTATTTTTTCTAATTAGTCGAGGCACAACAAGTGACTGTTGGTGGTCGCAACAAAAAACAAATACATATTTTTGTGTTGATAAAGGCGAATGCATCAGGCTGCAATTGGCCAGTTTCGTGGAACCACAATTGCCATTCTGGCATTAAGTCCCATTGAGTTGAAGTCATTGCACAAATCCCATAGCCAGTGTGATTTATTGTTGCATGCTGCCAGGCGGCCAATTGGTTCCGTCATTAAGTGGGCCATGCAATTGGCCAAACTTGTAGAGAGTCGAGAGTTAAGTGAGCTATGAGTAGGAGATAGTTTAAGGCAGCAATTTACAGTCAATTATTCTAGGAATACATTGAGGGATCAAAGACAATTGAAGCTAGCTTCTGGTTAATCAAGCTGTGTTCTGTCAAAAGTCCCTGCAAAAGCCGACTTAATCCAACAAACCGAAGATGCCCTACTTGTGGAAGGAGAGCAAAAAATTCAAGTGTGAACGAAAAGAAAAACACAAGTAAAAAGAGTATTAAAAAAAAAAATAATAAAAAAACAAACGAGACGCTTAACATGGCCATTTGTCTAAGACCGGCAGCGGGGTAATAAATGTTTGCTGGCTGTGTAAAAAATTCGTGGCATACTTTTGGTTCACGTGGCTGGCAACATTGCTGTTTACGTGGCCAACAAGCATGCAAAGTGACTGAGCGGCAGAAAGCATGCAACAGCCAGCCGGGGTTTCAAGTGGATTGCGAATAAGTAGGATAAGAGCTACAGAGCTACACAGAGTTTTAAGACCTCTCAATTCCACACTCAAGGCTTAAGAGTGGGCGGATTGACTATGCTAATAGACTCGCTCTGGTTCAGCACTTACACATTGAGAATTGATTAAGAAACTGAGATTTAATCAATTAAATGAATATGTATGTTATTAAAAAACCAACCACCAAACAAAAATGCATTTAAAATTATGTTAACTTGCCAAAATGTATTTAGCTGTTTTACATTATTATAAGTTATTATAATATAATATAATAATATATATATTGTAGCCTAAGTCTAAAAGCAAATGGCGGCATTATTTATTTGTCTCTTTGTTTGCAAGAAGGTTTAATAATTGATTTGAATATAATGCTTAATGTTGCCTAAATAATTTGATAATGTTGTATTATTACTTTTTAATTTTTTTTTATTATTATTTTTTAATTATTATTCTTATGGCATAGCCTAATCTAACCAACCCCTTAAATGAAACATTTAAATATCAATATCCCTTAGTGGAATTCTAAAAGTATTCCGAATATATTACGAAGTCTTAATATATCTTATTTGTAATTGAAAAGTTAGAAAATTGAAGCAATTCTGCCCAAAATAAAAGGCTATAATTTTTGGGTCCTCAAAAAGGGCATACAAGGTTCGGCTGTCCGGAGTTAGCTTGTATGTGTTGCTTCAGTTGCAGTTTTTATTGTGTAGTGTCTTGTGTGGTTTCTGAGGTGTATTTCATTTCTAAAACCCAAGCACGTTGGACAGACAAAAACAAATAAAAGTTTTGCATGTGAAATGCAGTTGAAATTCTAGACCCAAATTCAGAAGATACTTTTATGTTGTACCTTGCCTAAGGCCAAGTCTTTAAGACTTAACTGCTGATTTTTGTTGTTGGTGGCAGAGAATACAAAAAAAAAATTGCATAAGTGCCAGTCGAGATGCAAATGCAACTTGCAATAAATTTTACATTTTCACTGACATTGCATTCTGTTTAATGTCCCCGGACAGGAACCCACCAAACTGAAACCCTCTCGGATGGGCTTCCCATGTGTCGTCGTTACTAGTTTATTGAAATTTTATGCAATTCTTGCATTTTATAGAATTGCATGCACTTTGTTTACGTGGTTCGATAAGGGGGAGTGTGGGTTGGTCGGCTGATCCGAATGGGAGGACATTTCGGTTATGTAACTGGGATAAAGTTTGTCTTTGATTCTGTACACATGTTTGTTGCAGCCTGTCAAATGCCGGTGCTTCTCGCGTTTTCTCCAATAACAAGAAAAGTTTTTCAGCTGAATATTCTGAGGTTATCCGCTGGTCTTTGTCCTCATGTTAAATGTAAGGCATACGAACGGATTTAAGCATGTGGGAACAGCAGAAAAGATTTGGGCTCAGCGAAATGTTCAAGTGCGGCAATCTTAAATATTAATATTCGAGAACATTGGAATTAATAAGTTGGGTATTCAACTTATAAGACTTAAGTAAAGTGTTTAACAGAAAAGTGCTTAACAAAACTTAATGCCGTATAAATATATATTCCTTCTGCGAATGAAAACAGCAGCTTATCGCCATAATTCTCAGCAACCTGCTGGATATTGTTGTTCTTCTTGTTTTCGACAATCGTTGAGGCGTTAAATTTTAATTTTGCTCACTCCCCTATTGCATAATTTCTTAATTCTCCACTTATGTCATGAAACGGGCTCGCCGCACAGACAGGCAAAAATAATAATTAAAATGTGGCAATGAAAAAAAGAAACTGCCACAACAACAGCTGCTATTATGGAAACGGGGGAACTTGCCTACATTATGAAACAATAATTAACTTACGTAATTGGATTTTCTCGCCATGATGATTTATGTGTCATGGAAACTTAAAAATACAGCAACATTTAACTGCAATCCGATTACGGGAAATACAAGAAAAATACCATTATTTGCACTTTGTTCCCTGCAAAACGGAAAATAAAAGACAAGATGACAAATCAATAAAGCCATTTAAAATAACTTTTAAGCCTGTCAATGATTTTAAATGTTCTGGTTCCGCTTTCAATTGAAATAATAATTAAAATATGGATATTCCTGTTGGATATTTGTGACAACTACTCAAGCTATCGGTAATGCCCTTTGGCAAGCTTTTGGCAATGATAAAGTGTTATTAATATATATGTATAAGAAACCACTGTGAACTGCTTAATGTCTTCCATCTTAGGCTTTTCCCCAAGAGCATTAATCATTAAGAAGCTAATTAAAGCTGGCTTCTAAGCCACTTAAACCACATTAAATACAACCCCTGAGTTATTTTCTAGAATAGTTTGCCAACTCAACCACAATCAACCATGCACAAAATTTGCTCATATTTACACTCCCTGCACACCCTAACTTACGCACACACACACACACACAAACACACACATCTGCTGTTGAGGCATTCCGCTGTGGCATGCACCAAGTCATACGCTGAGATTACAAATTTCTCCAGTGCAAATTTCAAATGGGCTGACACAACGCTGACGGCCAGGCAGTTGTTGATGGTTGGCTGAAAGACTCGGCTCGTATGGCTGGAAGGTCCATTGTTAAATAACTGCATTTGCCCCCGAGGGATATCAAGCAGGCGCTGCTGGGGGCGAAATCAAGTGCGGCATGCATATGCTCTGTCATGAGTAAATAATATGAATCTAAGCTAAACACTAAACATTCAAGCAAGCGTACTCTACAACCGGATACAAAAATAGATACCAGATAATTATCAAAGGCATATATAATTTGATATTCATGTTGAGACCACATTTCAACACGGGCTTCCAATAGTCTGCATGGCTCTGAAGAGGTTACTTGTGGTGCAGCCAGCTAAGTTCACCAATTGTGCTCTTATATCAGTAAACAGTCGATTAAGTCTTACACAACCTTTAAGTATAATTAATCGAAGAATTGTTTTAAGGTCAAAATGTACAAATTAACACACACAAACTGAAACGTAATTTCAACTATTTCGGAGATCACAAACTGAATCATAGTCTTAACACACAGAAAATTAAGAAACTAAACAGATATTACAAATAATACATCAAAAAAATAATTATTTAAATACACTCTATCCAAAAGACCTTTGGAAATCCAATAGAATATTTATTTGTCCGCATTTTACATGTTAAAAAGGCGAACGGAAAACCCTATTTTTCGCGTTTCTCGCGAGATGCAAAATGTCGATCAACCGTTACGCTATTTGTGTATGGGTGTGTGTGTGTGTGCATACCATTGTGGGTGTGTGTTACATTTGGCGACATTTTGTGCCTGGCGGCGCACCTTTTGTTTGGCATCGTCCGTGGTAAAAATAGTTCTTGTCCTGTGCTAAAATTATGCTGTAATTTAATTGTGTGAAAAATATTTCCATGTCGCATTCAAATGCAATTTTCTCACCTTGGTTGCATGCGTCACACGACCTCTGTCAACTTGATGACCTTTGCACTCAATTATTTTGTTCTATGCAATGTGAGACTAAAATGCTATATATTTATTTAGAAATGTTGTTATGAATTTGAAGCTGCATAAAATAAATTACATTTCTATATCATAAAATCAAAATAAAATTCTTTGAACTAATGAAACTCGTACTGAATGCGTAGAGAAAGCAACAAGAAGCGAGAGGGAGAAACTTTTTAATATGTAATTTTTGAAACGTATTTGAATTTTTTCGTATCGCATAAGAGGCAGGCGCAAATTTTATGCTTATTTCCTAAAACAAGAATAATTACTTCAAACAATCTTTTATTTTTAAATCTTTACATAATCCTCAGCTCTGGCTAAATGAGTACCTCTGTTTCTATTCATATGGTTTTCTAATGTATTTTCTCAATCTTTAGATATTTGCACATATGTATTTTTCTTTTCATATCTTGCTTTTTGTATGTTAATTTTATCTCTCTCATTGCTTTTTCTGAACTTTAAACAATCACACTGTTGCTTAATCGTTTACAGCCACTAAAAAATAACAATTTCGTGGCTAAAATGGGACAATCACATTAGATTACAACGACATACAAGTCTCCTCACCCAGCTGCCTCAGGCGCGCAAAGCCTGTAAGCATATGAAATGTGAAAATTCCAATTCTGCGAAGCAGGCAGTGGCTTCAAATTGAGGCAGGTTTGGGTGGAAAAGCTGAGCAGCATTCGTCGCAGGCAAATTTAGCGTGAGGCTGGTAGCAGGCTGACTGCGAACACTTTTCTCTCTTGAAGCGTTGATATGTATTCCATCTGAATGGCTTCTGCAGCCTAACCAAAGTCAGAACAAGAACTGAAACAATAAAAGCAACAGACAAGGGTAAGTCAAGAAATTTAGCAAGCAATTTGTTGTTCTTGCTCGTCGCCTGCTTAGCGCTGACATTTAGCTTTTGGTTTGAAGGTGGTGGGCCAAAAAAATTTAGTTGAAGCTATGTAGCTGCGAATGTTGCTGTCCTTTACAATTTTTGACAGGTACGCTCAAGTAAGCAGAGCTTAAAGACATAGCTTAAACTTAGCTCTGGCTTTACCATCAACTTGATATGGTTTCCGTGCTACCTGACTTAACATAAGAAATTTCAAAATGGAATGTAATCAGCATATTTCGTGTCGATCTTTGAAGTTTACCGGAAATGATATAATTGTATTTTAAAATGCACAAAATTAAATATATAAAATTTAAAAAGAATAAATTAATATTTATTAACTTACATTAAAATCTCATTAAATATTCCATTTCAGGTTTAACCATGTTTTATTTAAAGTTAAGTACATCCTAACCAGTTAACCATTGACAATTCAAACGGAACACGTAAAGACCACAACCGCAAAATATATATTTGTAGCGAAGACAACAGTAACAACAGTAAAGTTGATAAACTTCGTTGACAGCCAAAGGTTAACGTATCTCTCCAACCTTTTCGATATGCCGTGACTAGCCTTTTCATTCAAATGGTTCAATGAGGCGTATGCGAAATATATATGTGTGGCATGTGACATAAAGCCGAAATGTTGTTTGCTCTTTTTTGTATTTTGGCTGACCCTTGATTCAATGGGCATTTCCAACTGTTTGGGGCCGTCATTCATTGCTGCCTATTGCCGCATTCGTTAACACATAAATCCCATACGACATCATTCACATTCAGACACATGTGATCCCCATTCCAAAAACCTCATGCCACGCCTTACGACAGTCAGCCCCAAAACAGACACACATATAACAACCCTCCCCCCGCCTGCTCACGTGTCAAACTTTTGGCCAAAGCTGTCGCTTGTTTAATTCCACAGAGCTTTGGCACGATTTCGGCTGCAGAACTGCGCCAGTATTTTGCCAGTCATATTTTCTATTCCATTATTTTTGTTGTGCTCTTTTGCACTTTTCCTCTATCTTCTTTTTTAGGCGCAACTGACACGTCGTCTGACAGCGCTCTATAAAAATGTTGCCTGTCAGAAAACTTTTAGGATCAAACTTTAATACTGAACATTTTTAAAAGATTATCAATAATTTAAAATGCAACAAAACTTTAAATAATTCACAGAGGTCCCTAAACCAATCTTTGCTTGATTTACAAACATTTCACGAAAAGTTTACCAAGTGCTATTGAGACACTTTGGAAAGATTCTCGAAAGTTTAGTTCAAATTTCATTATAATATTGAACTAAAGTTTCAATAAAGTTGGTTCATTGTACACTCGGCTGGTTGCGCACAAAAAGTGTAAATAAAAATCAGTGATTGATTTAAAATATATAACCTATATAATACACCAAATATAGGTTAAAAGATTGTGTAAGCAAACTAAGGTATAAGTAAATCCCTAATTTTAAAATGATTTACTTAAAAATGCACATAAAATAATTATACACAAATTCCCTTGCATGTTTGGATACTCATAGTATTCAATCTCCTAGGGCTTCATCGATAACTTTTTAATGAGCAGAGTGGACTTTAGCTCCTTTCCCCTTAGGAGCAGCAATCATATTACCAAAGCCTAGCACGTGTCCTGCATATTCAGCAGATGCCTACAAAAACTTTAATAATTAAAATATGAGCGCAAAGAAATAAAAAAAAATACCCAGAAAACATACAAATAGCGCGACGTGTGAGCATTCTAACCACAATTCATGACACACAAACAAAGAATTTAAACTTAGCCAAGGCCAAAAAGTGACATCATAAAAAAAAAACACTCAAGAACGTGTCAGAGGGGAATATTCATCTTTGGGGCACCGAGGCTGTAATCAACAACTCACAAGCGAAGTAAACCCGTTTTGGGAATATCAAAGAGTGTGGCAAAAGTCGTAAAAAAGACCAAAATAATAAATAACAAACGCTGACATAAATCTGCTTTGCGTGCGTGTACAAGGATAAATCTGAAAGTGACTTGGAATTTCAGCTTCCTCATGTGCCACACATTACGCATCCGCCCTGTGCGGCAATGCATAAAAATGCTTAGAATTCAAATGTTGACATGCTTCTGGGGAATCCCAATTTGGAATATAAGCTGTCATATTTCTCATAACAACTGCGTTTTGGGAATATTGACAGAAATAGGTAGGTATGAAATATAATTAAGATTGGTTGAAAATTTGACAAAAAAAAAATGGTTTCTAGTGGATCGTTGATTTTATTTATATTACAAATCCATAAAAAAAAAAAAATTAAGCGCATTCAAAATGTAAATTTCGCTTTTGTTCAAATCCAGAATTGAAAGTGCATTATTAACCACATGAAAAAAATATCAATATAAAAATAAATAAGGTTGAGACACGTTTTTGACCACATTTCCAAATATTCTCAATGAATTTGTAAAAGATTTTTGATAAAAAATCAGTTAAATTCGATAATTCTCAGAATCGCAGCTATCTCTTATAGTCCACACGGAAACTGAAATATGAACATTGAATGCCTGCACTTCAATGGATTCGGCACGTGCGAATATTACGTATACGTCACGTGGAATCTTAATTCGGATTCTGTTTTGATGCTGCGACCTGTGGTTTGAATAGGAAATATTTGCAAATGGAAGCCTTCTCATCAATCGATTGCAAGGAATTCTGTCAATCTGACTGCCATTTTGTGTCCAAGCTTTCGTCCATAACGCTCTTATTTCATAAACACCTCCACATTCTTATTCATCACAAAAGCCGTCTGGTGTTTTGGTAAACTTTAAAATTGCCCCATAGCTTGCACTCTGCGAACCAATTTAGCACAACGATTATTCAAGAAAATCAATTTAATTTATTATTTATTGAAAAATATTCTTATCAGCATCTTTAATGTATGGTAATGGTTCTGAATTAAGCAAATTATTATGATTAGCTTGGCTGCTAGGGTATTATTGGCTTGTAAGTCCTTGTACTTATTGTACTTGCAAATTTTGTTGCATTTAGATTTATTTCTTTTTAGTTTTGGCAGAAAACTTTTATCATTTCTCACAGCAACAAGTTTTGCAAGATTAACTGTGCAATAAAATGTTTGTTCTTGAATTTTAAAACTGAAAAGTTTCTGCAAGCGAATTCCCTGTTAGACATTTGCATAGCGCAATTAAATTAGCATAAAATCTTGGAAGTTTTTATATATTTCCTTTCCAACAGCTGACCAGCCAAATTTAAGCGTACTGAGAGGTCTTTAACGTTTAATATTTTGAAGGTTTTCTTTCTCGTTTCTCAATCGTACATTGAACCATGCCGAATATATGAGATGTAGAAATATGCCAACGCATTGCTTTTGTCTATCAATCATAGACAAGAACTCAATCAACACAAAAATAGCAAAGTATTGTACTTATACTAAGCACGAATGAAGCTGAAGCCTAGAATGATGGCATGACAAATTAATAAACAATGTATGCTTTGCCAATCTGGACATTGTCACCAAAAGTCAGCTTCAATAAGTTCAAGTTGTCCTAAGTAAAAGACTAAAATAAATGTTGGTAACTCAACCATTTATATAGGTAAACACATCTAACTAATAAGAAAAAAACTAAAAGAGTAAGTATGAGTGAAACTGCGTAAGTTTTTGGAGAAAAGATCCTTATATTTACTCATGCGGGCTTCCTCTTTTATTTTAGTACCAAAATTTGCAATCTAAAAATAAACCACAATTTAAACCAATTTCAAATTTAAAATAATCTGTCTAAATCCAATTTGCGTAATTGAAAACGACAAACTAAATCAATAAACAATTTTAAGCCAATTTGATAAAGGCTTTTAATAATTACATTTCCAAAGTAATCATTCTTATTGCTGGGCTTTATTGATTTTGCATGCAGCGCACAGGTCATTTGCCATTCGCTCCAGCTGTGAATTTTGTTTTATTGCATCACAGTTTGACTTCAATAATATTTTCGGATATTGTCTTTTGTAAAATCACATATTTGCAATCAGGCAAATAAATTTACATGTACAGCAACAGTCAATTTGAATATCTTAAAATTCACATGCTTAACCACATCAAAGAATGCACAGTCTTAAGGTCCTTAGAAAAAAATGTATCTACTGAGAAACTAAATCGTATTTTAATTAAGTTTGCCTGGCATAATTTATTTTATTTATACAGAAAGAACTTTTTTCAATAGCCTTTTATTTTGATTTTGAACACACATTACTTGCTCAAAACCACCAGTTTAATCTTACTCAAATACTGTATTTTGTTAAATTGATCAAGAAACACGTGACAACGCTGCAGTCGGGCGTAACCGACTGTGACATACTCTGATACCATAAGTTACCATCGATCTAAATTTGGATATTTAAGCAGACCGACTTACAGACGATCTAGAAAACGTATATTTGTAAATACAAGGTGTAAGAACAATTGCTTTATACGTATAAATAAAGATGAATGTTTTTTAAAGGCACATAAGTACTAAGTTGTTTGCCATGTACTTGAGCCAGGCTTGTAAATCTCGCATTTTCATTTCTACACTCATTTCTTCTAAACTATAACTTTGGTCGCCATGCGCAAAGTCGTCTGCGTTGCGAGCTCTGCGAATAACACAACCGGCCACCACTTTGGGCCTAGTTCAAGTTCATTGCACAAGCAAACATAAAAACAATGAACACGGCAAGAGCGCTTCACATGCCGTTAACAGAACCAATCATAATAATAAACAAACCAATAACAGTCTGCAGACATTCGTTAACAGTGGCGCTGCTAATGCCACAACAGTGTGATGAGCGCTAATGTCCGCACTGTTAATTGCTACGACTGCTAACACGTAACAGCTGTAAGCAATTGCCGAAGAGTCGCTGTTACTGCTAACAGTTGGCGTAGGCGCGCAATGGAAACGCACGTGAGCGGTTGCAAAAGCGCTTTTGTAATTCATTACTGCAAAATGCTAATGGGAAATTTTCGTGTTTTGCCCTTGCTTTTGAAAAAAAATTGACACAAACACTTGGAAAATTAATAATTTTTAAATTTTTATTTAAGCGTTTAATTAATTAATTGTATTTTTCATTAAAATAACCACATTTATTTAAGAAGAAAATGCAAAATAAAAATTTTTGAATTGCTGCCGTTAAGGCTCTTAAGTTTAAAATGAACTAAGGTAGTAAATTTGGATCTAAAATAATATTTATTGGTTTTACAATAAATACATTAATGCTAAAGTTACTCTTTATTATTATTGACAGCTGGATATAAAGTGCTTATAATAACAAAAGAATATAAGTTCAATGTTCATAGTTGGTCATTGGAAGTTTGCAGTTCCCTTTATGAAGGTTTCTCTTTATGCACATTTCCACTATGCCTCAAACTTCTCATTTACGACGCGATGTCCGGCGGAAAGTTACGAGTTGCGCTTTACGACTTAATGCAGCCATAAAACAGATCAGCTTCCGCAGACGACGTTTCCCCTTTCCAGTCGAATGGCTGCAAATCAACCCAAAACTTGTAACTAACGTACATACTCATATGTAAAAAGGTTTGTTTGTTATCGCCATGCTTGACCTCTGACATAGCTTAATATATTTTCTTGGTCATTATCGCCACATTAAATCAGTTTAGGTTTGTTGACATTTGCCCATGGTGTGCCTCAATCCAACCCACTATTTATGGTTCAAAGACCATCAATTTATCATATTTGCAGCTCTTCTTAAACGTTAATGTTGTTGTTGATGCTGTTGTCCTGTCGTCTGCTTGCTTAACCGAGTCATCAGTCCTCGTGTCCGGGCGCCGAAATGTATGCTATGTTTTTATGCTACTCGCATATTAATGAACATGTATTTTGCTCTGGCAGGTATATCTATATGTAAATGCTTGTGTGTTTGTATATGCATACTCGTATTCATATTTGTCTTGGTGAAGGGGTTCGCTATGTCTATCTTCAGACATTTGTCTGCTATGAGACGTTGCTTGAATAGCTATTATTTGAAAGGAAGCTCAAACTGTACATCAAATTAACCTTTCTTTTTCCTTTGGCAAATCTTCTCTAGGTAATTATCGTAATCAAAAAAAGATTAACCCTTTGCCCTTAGTTTTTTTATTCACTTCGTACACTTTGTGTATATTTATTTATTTCCCTTTTAAATTGGTATTTTATTACTTGTGTAACAATCTCATTTCCGTTTGCTATTTTTAAGCCCAGGAAATACGTGTTTATTCATCCGTCGTATTCAGTACCAACAAGCAATTTGTAACAATTGCGTGCGGCTTTAACAATTTGGCTTACACGACGGATACTTAATGGTCTTATTGGTCTGTGCAATGTACCATTTTATTATTTATTCATTTAAATGACTTAAGAGATTTTCAACGCGTTGTCGCTGTCAGTCTCAATTGAAGGTCGCCTTCCTTAGACCCTGTCCCTCGAGGAAGTCGTCAGATTTGTTATACTTTAACTTTAACTTTAACTTCAACTTTGACTGCGACTCCTGTCAAGCAATTTGGCTTTTGCGTAATGCGTTCATTAAGCTCCTTTTTCATTGCAATTTTCAACTCATTTGCATGGCTGGCATTCGGGTTTTCTAGCCATAATTAGTTTTGTGGCAACATGCAACATGCAACAAGCAGAGACCACTGCAGTCATTGCAAATGAGAATGCCGCTGATTGCGGAAAGAGAAAGCACACTGAGAAAAGCGCAAGGCCAAATTATAGAAGACAGCAGAAATAACAAATTCACTGCACAATTTACAGTCGTGCCAAGACAACAACTAACTATTGTCAGGAGGGGCGGATATGTCAAACCAACTGGTTTATTAACCACAACAAACGCCAAAACAATTTCCGGCAGCCAATGTCGTCAACATGAGGACCCAATTCTATGGCCTGGAATAATTCGTTGCACTGAAGACAAAACTTTGTGGGTTAAGAACTAAATTTAGATTAGATGTGTTGATGACGGAAAAGACAGGAACTAATCAGAAATTCTGATAAAATGTTTGTTTTTCAGTTATTCATCGAAATAATGGAGGAATTTATTGAATTAAGCTTAATAAAACTTTATTTACCACAAATTTAATTTGTTAAGATATAGATTATATTAAGCGTTCATTTTATTATTATAGTTATTCATAGTCAGTGGTTAACAAATTAAATTATATGTCTGTATATGGATATCATTTGAACCAAATGTGTGAAAACTAAATTCAAATATATTTTCACATGTTTGCAATTCCAATCCATTTGACTAACCGAATAGATAAAACCAGAACAGCATCTTTTATTACCCACAGTAATTGACAGGTCTGACAGACCTTCACAGACTGTACTTTTAATTGGAATTGAGTTAAATATTTTCGTAGAATGTCTAAAACCGAAACAAAAAAAGGCTTTGTGCCCAAGTTGTCTTTGGTTGCAACAGATAAATTCGATGAATTTCAATGTGTGGTCAACTGGACAAACGAATGAATAGTGGTCTACATGGTTAAAAATTGGGTGAGATTTGGGGTTGGAGCAAACGACACTAACAATTTTTGTGATTTTTGACAAAAGTGAAAATGGGAAGGTGAAAAACAATAATTGAATATTTAGATTGCGCACTGAAGGACTTTTATAGAAAGCTTTTGCATTGTAAGGCGCTTAAGTGAAGTGAAAAGGACTTGAGAAATTGCAATAGAATGTGATGCAGAGAAATATTTAAGTTTCCCATTGTGCATAAAAAGTTAAAGCAACAAAATTAACATTTCCAAAAAGCTCTGTCAAATCACAGCAGACAAACAAATTTAAAATGTGTAAGCTCAAATGCCCACAAAAGGAAAGCTAAATTATTTAAATAACAAATCCAACAACAGACACAAACATCTCCCACATAGACTCCGAAGAAAAGTTAAAAGAAAAACAAATTACTTTTAAATTAAATGCCTCATTTGCAGTATTAATAATTCATTTGACTCAACACACACTCAAATACGAGTGCAGATAATAACGAAAGAAAGGTAAATAAAAAAATTTGAATTGTTTCAGGCTGGGTAAGCCACGTTGAGTAGCCAAAGTTAAAGAAACTAAAATTATGGTAATCCTAAATTTCAAGAACAAATTCCAAATATTCTTAAAATATTTTAATGATAAATAGAATATCAACAAATTTAATTAGGATCTTCCATCTCTTGTTATAAATGTAGCAAATAGATAATTTTGTAATTTTGAATTACTTAAATAATTACTTAAAATTTAATACAAAAATATTTGCATTTTAATTTTTTATCACATGCTATAAGGACATAGGTAAGGAACAAATTATTTAGATTAGTTGAGTATAAACTTCAATGAATTTTAATTAATCATTTCTTAAAAATTAGATTAAAACTCTCATTAACTATTGTGTTTAATATATATTTATTTTAATTAACTGATCGGAATCTAAAATATAAATATGTATACAAGCTTTAATTATTTCTACTACACGTGAAGTGACTCTCTCGAAAGCAATGAAAACCAAAAGGGCCAAAGGATTGCGCACAGCTTTGGATATATATGAGTGTGCATATATTTATTGCGTTGAGTGTGCGTTGCACAGCACAGCACAGCACAGAGCGGAACAGAACTGAACAGACAGTCAGTGGGACAGACTGCCTACAACGTTGTCAGCCGGAAACGGAAACTCGCGCACACGGATACAAGCAAGACACAAAAACGCACAGAGACAGACACAAGAAGTGCACAGTACCCAAATAAATGCAGCAAAGACGCGTAAATTTGCAACAAAGCTTGACGTTGGCAAACAGTAAAGCTGTCCAAAAGGAGGGCTGCGAATTGGGCAACTGCTTCAAGTTGGCAGTTTGAGATCTGTTAAGATATTGGCGCTAAGACCTCATGCAGCCGTGAGGCCAAATTACATAACATTTGTACAATCTAACTTTAAAGTTGTTAAATTCGTAAATGCTTAAATACAAATATTTGATTCTTTTAGAGCTTCGCATAAGGTGGAAATAAGTTAAAAGCTGCCAGCAACACTTAAACTATCCTTAAAACTATTTTTACTTACTTGAACATAAAAACTTTGAAATAGTTTCCTACTGTCTCTTTCTCTCTCTCTTTCTCTCTCTCTCTCTCTCTGTCTATCGCATTATCTATCATCTGAAAGGTATCAACTTTTCAATTATGCTTTCGTTAATAATGAAAGTAATTAAAAGCAGTAAAATGCCTTTAGTTCAGATCGCACAACTAAAAGATACCCTGAGTATAGATACAAATGTAATTTTTTACTAACGATTATGATAAAAATAAGAAATCAAATAAACAAAAAAACAAAAGGAGCGAAGTATACAAATAATGAAGTATTCTAGTATTCCAAACTCAAAACTAACTTGTTTAAGAATATACTTTTTACGGTGCAATATCTTTTCCTGCAGCCTTTTATATACCAATGACTGAGCAATCGTTTTATATATATAGCTAGAGGGTATTTGAGCTCTTTATCAATAGGTAACAGTAGGACTAAGAATATACATCACGTCGCTGTTTGAAAAACATTTGAATTTAATTTATCACATACTTGGGAACATTTTTATAAAGCTCACGTTTCGCTTTCGCTTTCACTTTCCGCTGAAGGTATTAGCTGCTGATGCTGTGAGTTGATGAGAAAGTGGATTCTATTACTCTCTGCTTTGCGCTGACGAACTCTAATTAATAGAGCGACACATGTGAGATAGCAAGTAGTTAAAGAGCTGTTGCCACTCACTACTCTGAGCATCACAAACTGTCAAGTCAACATATTATCATATATTCGTGGTGTGGGGTTGTTGTGAGTTGTTTACAATGAGTAAACAAATATCAACAAGAACAAAGTGTATGTTGTTTATCTTATTATAATTGAAATTCGCACTTGGATGCTTGTGTGAGTTTCATGGGATCCTAAATTATTGGGTATAGAATGTTGTGGTATTCACTATATTAAAAGAAATCGATTATTATTTAAAAGTAAATCTATTATTTTTAGGGGGTGACATTTATTAAACTATGATTTGAATCTGAAGATATGAAATTTATAATTAAAACTAACACTTGAACAACATGATACAAATTTCAATTTAGTTCTTTAATTTGATATTTAATATATTTTAATTAAATTTCTTTATTTCACATTGCTACAATATTCTCAGAAATTCAATTACTTATTTATGAATATTATTACTATCAGATGTTTATCAACTGTAGCTTTAATAATATAGGGGTCCGGTGCTGCAAAAATGCTAATAAGATAATTAATATTCTCGTTGCTTTAATAAAAAAGAGACAAATTTATAATATGTAATACTCAAGAGTTTATAGAAACAAATTCATTGTATTTATTAATGTTAAGACATTACCAGTAATAAATGAGTTAACTGCTTTTTTTAACAAACAAAGCAAACATTTTTGAAGACCGAAATTTTGAACACATCACTTATGCGTAAATTAAGAACATTTTTGCGATTATTCAAACGAGTTTCAATAGCATCCAAACCAAGTGACTTTTTTACCCTAAAGTTTCCGGCGCATTATCCAAATGACATATGATTGACTCAGATGTGGGTGTCGTAACGCAAATATTTGCAGAGGAAGCATCGCAGTAGCGTCCTGTGGGGCAGGTACCGTTCACAGTGGTGGGTTTGGTGGCGCCAAAGCAGAAGGCGAACGTGTTGCGGGAGGTGCAGGCAAATACTTTGTTCTCGTTGCAGAGGCCACAGGTGCTGTCGTCGTCGCAACTGGATAGCGATTCGGAGCGCTGGACGCAGATTACTGGCTTATCAGCGCAGACCAAGCCGTCGGGGCAAGGGAAGATCTGATCATCTGGGGTATCCTTGCCAAAGCACATTTTGTATGAGGTTTGACTGATACAGGCAGCATCGCTTCTAGCCTGGCAAACATTACATTCGCTTTGCACTATGTCCAGCTGCAAGCTCAATGCGGCCAAAACTATGAACTATTGGTGGAAGCACAAATTTCAGCTAAAATTCTTGTTATTTATCTAATCTAGTCTGAAAGCTTACCACATGAATAAAATTTGACATCTTAGCGCTACTGGTGTTAACTTACAATTGAATACAAAAATCTCTCTGCCACGCATTTTTATATTTTATTCTTATTTTCAGCAAACTAAACCACAAGTAGACATACATATATTATCTGCTTATCTAACTGAGCACCAAAATAAAAATTTTGCGATTTGATAAGTCAGCAGACATAAGCTGAACTACCTTGAATATAGAAATAGTCTAAGAACACTCAAAATGTGTTTTATCTGTTTTATCGCGAATTGTTGTAAGACACACTAAGTTGAATCATCTTAGCCATAAACTGTATAAATGTTCAAAAACCATTTTGCTTCGTATTTTAAAAAATATATAAAAGTTTTACAAAATATATGGATAATTATATATTTACATTTATTTATAAACGACTAAAAAGAATCGACACAGAAAAATACAAAAAATAAAAAATAATGTGAGTTAAATTACATACAAATTTAATTTAATATTTAGCTGTAAACTGCAAAAAAAAAAAAAAAAATGTTTTTAAGATTTCTGAAGAGGTAATTAATCAGACCAGATGAAATCAATTAAAAATGTATATAAAAAAATGCTATATTCAACGTTGCATTTAAATGTGAAGTGTGAAAAAGTTTTTCAAAATATACACTAACAGTTTTTGTAAACCAATGTAAAATGGAAAATGTAAAAAAAAAATCGTAAAATCAACGGATTATATAAGAGTGTTTATTATGTTCCATATGGCCATAAAGATGTGTGATATTTGTAATTCAACATTCGGACAGCGGAAATTGCACAGTCTGTTGAAATCCAACGATGACAAAAGCTGTTTGTGGGCGTTGCACATGCAAAATGAATTTTCAATTTTATGACCAAGGGCAAACGAACAATTCGTAGTGCCAATTGACCGACCAGGGAGTGTGGGGTGGCAAAGACCATAGCCGAGAGGGCTGAAAAATACCTCACCACACACTAATCATGGCGAGAGTTGTGTGCAATCTGAGCACCCCAAGCCAAATTGGCAAAGTGGAGTTGTAAATGGAATGCAACTGCAACAACTGCTGCAGCTGCAAAAAAAATTTGACAAAAGCAAATTCGCTTTTCACTTGCGCATTGTGCATTGTTAGCGAATCAATTGTGCGTAATGACGTATCCTTGTCACAGGTGCCAAAAGACTCTTTAAAGTCAGATTCAACACACGCAAACACCAACAACAAAGTGCACAATTTGTCAGGCTGAAATTCGTTTAAATTTAACTCAAATTCTGCCCAATTTACGTATGAAATATTATTCAACCCATGACATTTATGTTATCTAATAGATTTGGGCTTTTTGTGTGGCCTTTGTGGCCAATTAGTCAAAGGCAGCATCGTATTCAGCGTAGGTTGTTCAATAATAAAACACAAGAAAGCACAGCCATATATCTCCAAAGGGTTACTATTATATTACATGTTTTCATCAGCATCCAGCTGTGTAGAGGCAACAGGTCTAAGACAAGTTACATGTGTTCCAGCCAGCTATAATCAGCAACGATTTAAGTAAGTAATTCCCAGTAATAAGCAGAGACCTAGAATAGTCACCGGTCTCTTCACATTCTCACATCAAATTATTTCTCACTAAAATAAACTTGTATCTCATTTTAAAAATAAATTTATTTAGGTATAAGCAACATTTTGGTGTTTTTTGCTTATCGTTCATAATTTTACTATTTTATTTTATTTATTCTTCATTTTTTGCTATAATTTAACATTTGTTTCATTGAAACCTTCACAGATGAATGTGTATTGAATTCGACTCGAACTCATAAAGTTGCCAAAATCGGACATTTTTACTGAGAACTTTATGCCTGCCATTGTTTGGCGCAGAAAGCTGTCCTAATAAACAATTTATGGGCACACAATCAGTGCATTGTTCGACTGCTCACAAAAATGAAGCATTATGCAAAATATTCTCGACTTAGTGAGGGTCAGACTGAGTATTTTGTGCCAGGCTGCAATTTGGCTGCGTCATTAAGTTCATCTTGGCTCAAGTCAGGCTGCACAAATCCTTCAGCCAGCTTGATTTATTGTTGCATGTCGCTGGGTGCTCGATTGGCCCTGCCCCATCATTATGTGTGGCATGCAATTTGTCAAACTCGTCCTCGAAAATCCTGTGTTAAATGAGCTATGAATCGAAGACTGTATTTTGGGGCTGCAATTAGTTAAGTCTGCATCGACTTTTAGCCACTTAAATGCCTGAAAATAGAAGAATATAAAAACAAGGTCTTCGTCAGGTCGCAGCAATATCAGAAACATGGCTAGTCATAAAAATTGCCGCTTGTATTTACTGTTGCACAATTTAAGCCAGCGAAACGGCTTTTTATTATCCAAATGCTCATTGACGGCTATCATTTTTATGGTCCTAACTAAGTCCAATGCATACAAAAGCAGGAAAAAGCCCAAAGCAAGGCTGACATTTCGATAAGCTTAAGCTCTAGGATGACTCCAATTTCATTGTTGGAACTGGCAAAAAAAAAGAAACAACTGTATATTGTAAGCCAACAAGTCGTAAAATTTACTGGTAACATAATATATACATTTTTGGGTGAGCCAAAGAATTTGCAATCAAAGTACAACCCCAAAAGCATCACAAGGCAAATCTTTAAAAACAAATCACTGATTTTGCATAAGAATGCAAATATTTTTGTATATTGCTTTCTTAATATTTAATAAATGCAATTTATTTATTTCATATTATTTTAATAAGAAAAATAAAAATATTCTTTAAAAATCATTAACCTTTTGGCAAAATAAATAAAAAAAAACTTAAGAAAATTAGTAAATTTAGTTTGTATTTTCAACTGGACCATTTTTCTGAAATGTAATCAATCTTAATAAGATCATTACTTAATTAATGTTTTAACAATATATTTATAATAATAAAATAATGACTACTCAATTAGCCAAATTAAAGCAACACATTCAGCGATAGTAATTCCCCATTTCCATTCTCCATTTACAATAAATGGCCAACAACAGCAACAGCATAAAAGTTGGCATAAAAATATAAGAAGAAAAATGTTAGGAAAAAAGCAATAAGAGCGTCGCCAAGCAGCTTGCGGCTGACAAATAACAAACAAAATGAGCGTTGCTTAACATGGCCATTTGCTCAGTGGTTAATAAATGTCAACCTCTAACATAGCTATCAATATTCCAGTTGCCGCAGTGCAGCAATGAGATACAATTGACTTGTATAAAAGTAGTTAGGCTTTTCCAAAAGTAGCGGCATAAGAATATAAGGATTTCTAAAATAAAAATATTGTGGCACAATCGGAAAGCTTACTGCTCGTAACACGAATTGTCTGGCAACAACCAGATGCCGTTGTGGCATGCAACGTATTTAATATGCATTATACTTGCACAGACATCCGTTGTTACCCCAATAAAATAGTTCGCGTGCTATCGTGGTTAGGTTTAGTTTATTGAAATTTTATGAACTTGCTGCATTCTATATTTAGAGAGGCGGACAGTGTTGAAGACGTGGCACATGCGGCTGCGACGAACACGTTTAAGATTGTCTTCAATTCGTAACCACAAGTTTGCTGTCGTCAGATAAATTAATGCGACGTTCCATTTGTGGCTAGATGCAAGTTTTCTACATGATGGTGGGAATTTTTAAGCGCTCGTGTTCAAGAATTTAATGGGCAAAGTTCGATTTGAACTTTAAATAAGATTTTAGGGCTTCGAAAGTAAACAAAAAAAAAGCAAAATTGCTTAAAAGGCTACAAGGCATATTTATTTTTTTTTTTTGCCCCTAAATCAATCGTACATTTAAATTTAAAAATGAAATTTGTGGTCGGAAGACAAGTAAATATTATAGCCACAAGGGATATTTATTTTAGCCAAGTTAATGAAAAAGTTAAAAAAAAATTTGAATTCAATTTAAAGTTGTATAATATTTAATATATTTATAAAAATAAATTAATCAACATAAAAATTATAGTGCTAACCCCATTCAAAGTGGTGTAAACTATATATATAATTTATAGTTGTAAAAAAAATTAAAATGAACTTTGATTTAAAACTGCATGCAAGCATTCAGGTTCAAGAACCGAAATGACCTTCTTATAAGCAGCTCAACCCCCTCCCATTAAGCACATAATCATCTTTGTGCCTCTGCCAGGCAAATACTGTTTGTCTGGGAATTCAACTGGCCGTTTCAAATCCAGCGCAGAAAGCAAAGCTGCCAGACAAAAGTAATTCCAAAAATAAAGTTAAGTAAAACTGTTGTTCGCTGGGTTAAGAGTGCAAAGTGTCAGGCATTAAATTCAACTCAATTCAATTGATTAACATGCACAACAGTTTGTGAGGCAACATTTAAAGCAGATCTAGTTTAAAGCCGCAAGTGCCATTTACAGTTATTGGCAAACAGCTTGCAACTTATTGTTAAACATTTAAGCTGCGCCATGTCCACGAAAGTCCTTGAATTGGAATTAGTGAGTGAAGTGGAGTGTAATGGAGTAGAATGACGTGGAGTGGTGTGGAAAGGGGGGGAGACGAGAGGGAATCCCCCTTCCTATCCTGGAGGCTACTAATCGAGACTGTCGCTTCTTAGCATCCAACCAGACAGCTTCATCCTTGTCGCTGCTGCTGTTTGCGTTATTTTGTTTTTGTCGAGGATTAAGCGAACAACTAATTGTGAGCTGTGTTGGCTGCTTAAGCTGCTCGGCGTCCTCAGCTTGTGTTCCAGACAGATGTCACGAGTGAAACTTTTAAATTCCAGCAACCAGCGAAGCATGAAATTTAATTTCTTGTTCATATTTCTCGGTTTAAATGAAGAAGATAAAGAAGCCAAAGCATATACGAACAGCCCACAAGTTGAGAGAAAAAATGCTTAAAAAAATCCAAACATATGGAAACAATCTTTAAAAGGAATAAAAAAAATAATAATGCATATGGACAATTGAATTCAAAAGTTGTGCACAATTATATTACAATTATGGAAAAGAAACAATTTTAAAAATTTTCAATTTCAAGAAATGTATTTAATATTAGATTTTTAGATAACTTTCAAGATTTCTGGGTGGCATTAATATCCAAAATGTGTCCAATTTGTGGAATTGAGGAAAACCCAAGAATTTTAATTTCATTGAATTGTGAATAGGTTTTACATATATTGCTTGGATTTGGGAATATCCAGTCAATAAAGCCAACTTTATTCATATCTTAAATTTAAGGCATCAGGTAATCTGATCCTGATCGTAGTTAATTAGTTTTAGTGGTTTTTGAAGGAGAGAGCATAAATTTACAAAAATTATGCAGTTTTTCTGTTGCTCGTTGCATTGATTAAAGAATAATGTTGGAAATGTTGAAGTTAAAGTTTGAGTTAAGCCGAAAACTGATTTTACGCTTCACAACTTTTAATGGCAATCATGGCGGTTGGTGTTTGGCGCCGAGCATCAGCGCCGTTTGCTGTTTCGGCATCAAAATGTGCGCATAATGTGGCTCTTTAATGGATTCCATTGCATACATTTTAGGGGCGCAAGCTGCGGCAGCAGCAAAAAATTATGCAACGCCCTCTGAAAAATGGCATCTCATGCAAATTGCCCAGCCAGCCCCGGTTGCGTGCTATTTGTGGCACTCCACACTGCGGCAACAGTGCGGCATGTTGCCCATTTGTTGTAAACGGAGAAAGGGGAATTACTGTCGCTTGACGCGTTGTTTTAATATTGCTAAAATGAGTCGTCAAACTGGACAGAGCAGCTACTGAAAACTGTAGTTAATTGAGTTTAAAATCAAGCGTTTATTTAGAGAATTAGCCAACGACAAAAGAACTCTGATTTTCGATGTAACAGGAAAGTGTTGTATCACTTTATCTCCTTCAACATTTATAACGGAATTCCCACAGTGCAACTTAAGGGTTTCCCTTCAAGCGTGAGAATTTCTCAAGATACCTAGTTAAATATCACTTACAGATTTCCCTAGAAACTTACGCTGACAGTTGCTAGAAAATGCGCGTCATATTTGACAACACGTCTGGGGTAAGTGAAAATTTATTACTTGGCTTGTGACCACTCGCTAAATTGAAACACAAGAAAATCTGCACACAATTGGCTCAAAGCAAGCAACAATTGAGGCATAATTAAAACTAATTATGCCAAATGTCGAGGAAATGCTGACGTCGGTATGCGAATAATGCGTCTGTGAAACCATTTTCAAATAAACGTCAAAGTGTTAAAAGGTTCATAAATTGCTGTTGCCAACTTTCTTATCCCCTCTCTCTCTCTCTCTCTCTCAGACCCCCTGCTGCCTTCTAGGAATCAGATTCGAAGAAGTTTCTCAATCCAAGCATAGACAGAGATGAGATGTATAAATTAATAGAGCTGGTTAACATGAATACGATTTTAGCTAGCTATGCATATAAAATAAAAACAAAACTAAAATTAAATTGATCAAATATACTTGAACAAATAGGTACAAATTTATGATGCATTAAATAAATTTCCCGACATCGACACCTTATTAGCCCTTTATTAATTTGCAATCTATTCTTTAATTTAAAGATAAATAATACATTTTATTGTTAATTTCGTTGATTTTATTCTTTGTTTTTTTGCGTGTTGACTGATATTATTCGTCGTTAATATATAATACATTATAAAGTGCTACTATGTCAACAGCATCTTGCATTATTCATGTCTGATGTTGGGTATATGCGATAAAATGAACTGGTTCAGTTCAGACGTTCGTTAACCATCCCTGAATTACAACTTTTGTGATTTCTTAAGTTTTTCGCGCTCAACGCATTTCCTAAATGAAATTAATTCAAATGCAACGCGACGCGGCGGTCCCTGAAAATGTCAAACGGAAGGCGCGAAATTTCACGCGTCTAGCGACATAACAAATGAGTATGTGTGCGTATGTGTACGCGTGTGTGTGTATGTGTATATGTGTTTGTGTATGTGCTTGTGTGTGAGAGTGTGAGTGTGTGTACGTGTGCAATGTATGTTTATTTATTTTAGCTGCGCAATGTTGCGGCTGCTTGAGTGCCTTTTGTTCGCCAGGCTCCACGGCGGAAATTTAACCCATGGGTAAAAAACTATGCCGCAATTTGATTGTGTGAAAAATAGTTTTTGCATGTGCCACATTTGAATTTCTATGTATTGAGCATGTGTGTGTTTTTGTGTGTGTGTATGTGTGTAAACTGTTATACGTAAACTTGTTGACCTTTCCAGCAAATTCGAATAAGAAATGGTTTCAGTGTCATTTTTTAAAGGGACTTAGTTTCTTTTTTCAATTTAAATTCAATTACTTAAGCAAAGTCCCAGTAATCATTATAAAAACAATTTGTCAAACCTAGTTCGTTTTAATATGCAAATAGTGACTAGTGCCCAAAATAATAAGTCAAACATATACCACTAGAAAGATAATAGTTATACATAATAGAAATACATTGCCAAATGAAATTATTGTTTTACTTCCAGTTTTTCTTTTATGTACAAATCTGCATTAATCTCACATTTCCAGTTTCTAATAATTTAGAATTTTTCTAGTAAACTTTAATTAAATAATAATTTAAATGTTTATTTATTTCATTCATTTTTAAATAGGTCTACAAATTTATACACTTAAATTTTTTTTAATGTGCAAAATCCAAAATTTTAGACCAGAGAATAAAATTATTATTATTTATTTATTATAAATCTGTATAAAATATTCCTTTAAGTTCAGAATTCCACAGACCAATATCATTTAAGAAATTACTTAGTTTAAGACGACTTAATTAACCAAAAATTTGTAAAACAACTGGAATTTAATTGAAAATTTATATGCTGAATCTTTTTTCACTAAGCTTCTCCGATCCCAAAATATATCAAATATACACTAAAATTTTTCTAACAAATATAAGTAAGTAAATATAGGTATTACACATTTAATTAGCTTAAAGTACTTTTGCCAGTTTTTAACGAAATATCTAAAGAGAAAAGTTGGCTTTTAATCTGACTTCAAAGAGTGAAGCTCCATCATTATTTTCAGTAGTCTGCGAAAATGTCACAATTTTGAACTTGAATATAATATCAGCTCAAAACATTATCTTAGCTATAACCAGAAAATTGTATAAGAAAAATGTTTCGAAATCAATACGATAGTGATGTTACCTTATGGAGTCCCCAGGGTCGCCTCTATCAGGTTGAATACGCCATGGAGGCTGTTAACCAGGGCACAGTTACTGTTGGCCTAAAGAGCGAGGATTTCGCAGTACTTTTGGGACTGCATAAGCCATATACCGAGATATGCGTATTGCAGCCAAAGATCTTATCCATCGATAGTCATTTGGGCATATCATTATCTGGCCTATCCTCCGATGCTCGCCTGCTGGCCTCATTTCTACGAATAGAGTGCATGTCTTTCAAGCACTCGTATAACACAACCCATCCGCTTTGTAAATTGGTCAAGACGTTGGGCAATAAGATGCAAGTGAATACGCAACGTTATGACCGCAGACCCTATGGAGTGGGCCTTCTTCTAGCCGGATACGATGAAATGGGCAGCCACATTTGGCAGATAATGCCGTCGGCCAATGTTTTCAGTTGCAAGGCAATGGCCATCGGAGGTCGAGCTCAAACAGCTCGCACCTATTTGAATCGCTTTAAAGACGCGTTCCCGTTCTGCTCCAAGGATGAATTGATTTCTCATGGTCTGCAGTCCATTTACCAATCCCAAAACAGTGCTGATAAATTGCGTGTATCTATTGGAGTCGTGGGCAAAAATCATCCATTCAAAATACTTACGAATGAAGAAGTTGAATCATATCAAAAAACTTATCTTTCATCAGTTAATACGGAAAGTGCACAAGATTCAGAAAGTGAAAATCAATCAATTTAAGAATTTCTGCAATTGTTTTGAATTACCCATTGTTTTTGGTTAAATATTTAAAATAATTTAAGTCAGTTAAGAAACTGAGGCGCTTATCAAAATTTCACAAGAGAAGTTAAAAATAAACAAAGAACATTTTAAAAGTTAAATTACATTTATGATATGTTTTTTTAATTAATCCAAAATTACTTAGGATACATCTTATACACCTTTGATTAAAAATGCACTTTTTAAAAAAATATGGCAATTTTAATAATCAATTGGGAATAGCTTTTTTAAAGCGCCACACCAAATTGTGAAATCCTCTGTGAACGTTATAAATGCAGCAGTTTAATACTATGGTTTTTCGTTAACTGGAAACATGCTGAAAACCGATTATAGTGGGCCATAATATGCCAATTAAAATGTCGGCCATTGCACACGAACAGAATCTCCGCCATAAAACTTTATAAAGTGAAACGCCAAAAACGCCCACTGCATCCACGCTCAAAGCTTTAACGCATATGGGGTAATAAAACTTGGCCAAAGTATTTTAGGTTTAAGCATGCTGAGGGGCAGACACAGAGAGAAAGATATAGAGAGAGGGCAAGTGGGAGAGGGGCATCAGTAGATAAACTATATCCTTGGCACGCAAATTTAGCGTGAAGTTGTTAGCCGTCTGTCTGCCTGTGCTGTCCCGCCCTTGCTCTGGATTTGCCAGCTCCCTTAAATGGCATCCAAAACTTAACCACAATATGAGCAGTAACGACACCCACAACAGATGTCAGGGTTGAGTATAACTATTAAGTGAGCAATTTTGTGTCCTCGTTTGTTGTCTGCTTAGTGTGGGCAGAGTATCCCACATTGTGCACTTAAGATTGCCTACCTCACTCCCTCCCAGGACATGATGTCTTGTCGCGCTTCTGGCTCTGAGTTGGTCGTAGTTAGGCAAACATCTAGAAGATCTCTTTTGAGTGGATAGCAACAGACA
The DNA here is from genome assembly GCA_035044105.1 of Drosophila nr. perissopoda 5 BK-2023a. NCBI lineage: Eukaryota > Metazoa > Arthropoda > Insecta > Diptera > Drosophilidae > Drosophila > Drosophila nr. perissopoda 5 BK-2023a. The sequence goes on along the minus strand of JAWNMK010000125.1, from coordinate 2,825,556 downwards.
CATAATGCAAAAGAGTATAGCTAAATTTACATTTTTGGTTTTCCAAACTCAGCAACAGAAACATAACCAGTGACTTCCAACTTCGCAGTTCAACGAGGCGTATGTGTAATAATTTAAATACGGAATCGTTTGCACAAGAGCACAGTTTGAATTCATTTATTTATGTATTGGCCAGAATTCTGAACGTATTCATTTTAATAAATAGATAAGCTAAAGATGAAGGACCTTATAAATATTCTACTAGTTTGCTGCCATTTAAATTGATTTTATTATTCTTTTGCACAATTTAAATTTTATTTTTCTTTTGCTGAAATTTAAATTTAATTTTTTTTGTATGTATTGCATATTTTTTGTCATCTACATGTGTTTATCTTATTTAAATCGCTAATTTATAATTTATAAATTTCATGACAGGTTGTTATTGCACTTTCGTGAACACATAAGTCCCTGAATAAAGCTGCAAACAAAATCATTCAGATTAATGTGATTCCCAGCAAGTTTTTCGATTGTGCCTCAAAGTTTTGTCTAGCTCACTCGAGTTTCGAGTCAATTACGATTTACTGAACTGTGTCTGTTTTTGTTTTTTCTTTCGGCGAATTTGTGTTTTGCTGTCCTTTTGGGTCCAACTACAAGGGATTCCGGGAACTGCTTAAAATGGATTTCCAAAATTTGCGATGAATTCGAAAAGTTGACAAAACAATTACGCTCATTGAAAACATTCTTCAGTATAGATGACACACAATTCGATTGAATCGTGAGTCAGAGTGGCGGCTAGACGAGCGCAGAGCGCAGAGCGCACCATGCCACTTACCATATAAATCCCAGAAGCGAGCTGTAAAAAATCAATCAGATGAATTTGATTGCTTGCCACCAAACCGCATTTCACGCCAGCCTATCGACTGCGAGTCAGAGTCAAACTTTTGGCCAGCACTGTCAGTTGGTCAATTCCGTTGAGATGTAAGTCATTTGCGGCTACTGACCTGTCTCTGAATTTCCATTTTTTATTTTTTATTTTGGCGAATTTGTTTATTTTTTTTCTGCTGTCCTTTTGGGTGCAACTAAAAGCAATCAGTGGGATTGACTCGACGTGTCCAATACAAGTACAAGCTCAATATTTTTAAAATAACTTAGTTTTTAGTTTCTTTAATTGGTTGAATATAAACTGATAGGATTAAAAATTGCATATTGTTCAGATGTGCTGGGTAATTTAAACTCTTCATAGTTTTTACAACGACCCACATAACTGGAAACTATTAAAATCAAGTTAAGCAAATACCAAACTGAATTTTCCAACTTTTGGCTTCTAATTTGGCACATTAAATATTTGCAGCTCGTATATTTGCCAACCAAAAAGCATAAACAATGAGCAAAGCGGTGCGCAATATACCGCTAGAACTTATACACAAATACTATAGTAGAATCATGTGGGCACATTCCTATTCCAACTGCAGCACTAGCCAACCTCAACATTAAGGAAACATACCCTAAACATTTGCATAATGTGAGTGAAGTAAAATCACTGGGGATTTAAATATAAAATATAGCATTTGCTTTTTAAATATTATCAGAATATAAACAACTATACTTTCATAAAAAAATAAGTCAGCCATATTTAAATATTAATCTGGAATTTAGAACATAATACTTTAAATTCACTTTAAGCCTATGTAAGGGATATCTTGATCATGATTCTTACACTAATGTAATAATTTTATTTTATTTTAACATTTCATTATTATCTTAATCTCGAATTTAGAACAGGATATCTTGTAGTCGTTCCACCGTCTCTCACACATATTTATTATGATTGTTTATTTATGCGCAGCCCGTTCACCTGGTCTGCAGATTCATTTTGTCCGAAATTATGCTGCAGCATATGAATATTGAATGGAGCAGAAGGGTAGAATGTGGCATGATGAATGAATATAATCAACAACCCGTTAAAATGTATTTATGTGCAGCAGCCATAATTTAATAGATGATTTAGGACTCGGCTTGTGCTTGTTTTCAGTTTAAGCGCACCATTAAAAGTTAGCCAAGTGTCGTTAAAACACTTGGCAACGGCTCAATAAATTATATTATATATAAATTCAATAAATTCATTTTATAGGTACTCCGATATATTCATGCACACATCCCTCCAGGGGCTACTTTGCTGTCAATTTATTTTGTGTTTACCCTAAACGAAGAATTAATGCTCTAACAAATCTTGGAACAGCTTAAAGCCTTACCAGCATTCCAGCAAGTTCTTAAAACATCAATCTGTGTGCAAAAGAAGATGAATCTGATTCTGGGAAACGGTTGACATACAAATATCGCATCACAGGAGACGTGGCGAAGTCAGAACGTTTTCAAAATTCGCTGGAACTCAATTTAAAATACGCTTTTTACTGCTGCGAGTTGAAATGTCAATAAATAACAGGAAATTTCGTAGCATACAGCCAAAGTCAAAGTGAATATGCAGCTTGTAATTAAAGGGAAAGTGCAAACCAATTTTATAATTTTATTCGAAATATTACAATGAATTCCAATCGCATTAATACTTTTCATTATATCAAAACTGATTAATTTGGAATTTATCTAGCTGGAAATTTATCTTGCGAAATTTATTTTAACTGATTCCGGTTTCTGCGCAACGGAACACAAAAATTTCCGAAAAGTTGGCAGCACAATCGCGCCAATTGAGCTCGCTCCTGAAAACAAACTTCAATAAAGTGCAAATATTTCCTGGTATAGTGGTAGACACACAATTCAATTGAAATGTGAGCCAGAATATTGGACAAGTGCTTCAATGGGGGTTAGTCGAGCACAGGGGTCAAAGCGTGCAACATGCCGCTTGGCATCGACTGCAGCACGTGCACACACAGCGTCCGTTGAATGGGTGGTTGGGGGGAGGTGGGTTGGTTGGCTTCTGATGTAGAGCCCAAGTTGCAATTGCTTTTTTCTTCTTTTTTCCCACATGTGCAACATTTTGTCATGATTGTGCAAATTGTTATTTTCCTCACGAAATTCAATAAAAAAAAATACAACAAGAAAAATACATAGATACATACATATATAAAAGGAATGATGGCAAATTTCTTTTGTACACGTTCTAGCCGCTGCCTAAAATGTGGTCATCTCGCTTTTTATGATCGCTAAGTTTTTCCGCAAAGTTTTATCTCTATCCGCTTTACAAGTACAAGTTTTGCACAACACACATATGTGATTATTTCAATTAAACACTTTTTGGGGTTTGTATTCGCATTTGTCTTTCCCGAAAAGTTTTGTCCAAACTCTGTCTCGCAATCTTCCTGGCTTTTCACAGTATATCTTGTGATTTTGTTGTGCCAGCCACTTGTGCATATGTAAATATTTGCAATTAAAATAATTGAGTTTTAAGTTGTCTATTAGACAAGTTTCTTGAGTGAAGCAAATCATAAAGTTTTCAAGCAACAAATTTCCTCGAAACTTTATCGGGTACATCTGCAATATATTGTGCAGAGTATCAACAAAAAAAAAACAAATATATATAAATGGGAATATATTTAAAAATTAAAGTTAATCAAAGGCAAAACCCAACAAACAGCTGTTTACTAAAAGTTTGTCGAGTAAATCAACAACAAGTGGAATAACTCGACTCGTTTGCCAATTGCAAAAGGTAAGCTGATAACTTTTAAATCTGTCAACAATAAATGTTTAGGAAAGGATACCTTGATGCATGTTACGCATACGCAATGTGTTCCCACATAACTCTCAACTTAAAGGTGGCCACATATCTGTGCTTATTACACACGATTTGAGAGCCCACAAAACATTACTATTGCCTGTCTTGCATTTAAATGATTTAAATATAGCATTCGAGAAATCGATTGATGGGCCAGCATAAAAGCCAAAGAAATCGACGTTTTTTAGTTCGCTAATATACATATACATTCTAGCTGGAATTCTTAGAAAAAAATTTATATCAAAGGATTTTTCTTCTTTTTCTATTGTTGTTTTTTTTCTGTGTGCTCTGTGCCCAGCGGGCTTGGCAGCTGTGTTCAGTTTGTTGAATGGCCTTTTTTTTTGCATAAAAATGCGTTATGAATAGCCATAGTGTAGCTTTTTTGCAAGCAATTGAATGGTGCTTAAAAGCTCTGGCAAAATACCGTACAACTGTTGAGAAAATAAACTTGATTTGATGGAAAGCCTCTTTTAACCTTCATATTGGAAAATAAGCGTAATCCTTGAGGCTTATAATTGTGAACAGCAATAGGGAATATATCGAATTTTCAAATGTTATTAAAATCAATGACTTTGGTAAGTATTGCAAATGCCATAAAATCAATTTTTGATTTTGTATAAAATGCGAAACGGACATTTTATAGCGAATAACCCTGAAATACACTAAGTGCGGTATTGGCCACTAAATGAATAATAAATAATAAATTTATAAATAAATAATTAATATTGAAGTAATTTTTTTTAAATCAAACTTTTACATTCTGGCAAACTCTTACTCAGCCCATCAGCTCCTGGTCAATTTAGAGAACATCTATCATTCGAGTTGGCCTTTTGCAATTTCCTTATCATATCCTCTTTTTTAACCTCTAACATATTTACATATGAATGAACACGGCCCGAAATACATCAATAACCCAATATTAACTTGGAATGAGCTCTGCGGCATTGTTTCTGTGTGTGTACTTTGAAAATATTTCAAAGAACTTATACAAAAAAAGGGTCGGAAACCATGTCGAAGGCTTAACGACAAAAACAATAAAATTCATATGAAAACCGCCACAATATAAATCGAATCCATTGGGTATCAATAAATTGATCTGGTTTTTGGCCGATTAAATATTCAACTCGTTTTTTTTTTTGTAAATTTAACGGCATTCGAATGCTAATTTAAAACATGTATTACATCAAAGATGTATGTTCTTTTTTTGTTCTTTTCTGTAGTTATTTTAAGCCAATTCCGTTTAACCACTGAAGTGATTTCTTTTCATTTTCAGCATTACGAATCGTATTAAAGGTTTATTTATACGTTTATGCCTTGTGATTTGCGCTGTTCTTTTGTTGATTTTGCGCTCTTGATTTTATTGACTTGTTTTTCAATCTGTTGAATTTGGTGAACGCCCGTTAGCCCCTTAGGTGTCGCGTTGGCTATGCATCGTTGCCCCAACGTGTGACAAGTCGACAAATACACAAAAAAAAAAAGGGAGAAAATAATGAATAAAAAAAACTCCAACAAATCCGATACTTTTACAATGCCATTGGGCGAATTTTGGTATTAAAGCTGCGCTTTTGCTGCAGTCACTCACAATGGATGTGAGGCATTTTCATTGCTTTTTGCTCAACTTTAAATACTCTGTTCTTTTTCATACCCTTTCAGTTGGTATTATATATTGATCAGTCATAAGTGTCTCTCCGTCTGTTATTCACCAGTTTTAACTTTATTTATATTTTTATTTAAATATTAGTGAAATTTAGAGATGAACAAGTGGACTCCGGTTGCAAGTGTATAGTTTCTTTTCATTTTCTCCGTTTTGTTTTTTAATTAAATTGTCACTGTAAAATGGAGGCGGCAACAATAATATATTCAGTCGGCGTTTTATGTTTCCCCCGTTGCCGCTGCTGTGCTTTTTGCTGCTATTGACACTTTATCAGCCTCAATATAATTAAAATATGAGACACGTTCGCAAAACGGTATGCAATGCATTCAAAATAGCCATCATTGTCTTCAGCTGCAACTGTAAAACTGCAGACAAAGTTCATTGTCATTCGAAATGAACAGTTAAAATTTGTTAAATTCTCTCATTTTCTATCTACACAAATCCAAGTTCATTTTCCGCTAAACGGCTTTACTCCAGAAAGCTCATTCTGTGATCCTTCATCCCTCTTAAGTATCCTTTTAAATAAGTATATATTATCAAATAAAAATATAAAAACATATTTAACTTAAATAAAATATATACTAATAATAATAATATATATATAAAATATAATATAATATAATAAATATGTCTTAATCATTCGTAAATCATTAATAATTCAATCGTTAATAATTCTGTGTTTATATTCGGTAGACTACTGGCTTTGCAATATCCTTGCGTTATTTTATTCCTTTCATTTTAATTTAATTTAATTAATCAATTTAATATAACTTTACTTGTAACTTGAGTTTCAGTTTTGAATTAAATTTTAAAATAGAATTTCTTTAAATATTTTTTAACAATTATTACTATTTTTGGTACACATATAATAAATAAAACAAAAAATTAAATAATAATTTCAATTGAAAAGCACCGTCAATAAAAGGATGAATTCTATTAAAAAATAAAATATGAAAACTCACTCATGATCCCCATCGGATTGCTATATAACTCCTCCTATCTATCTATCTGTCTGTTTCTGCTTCAAAATATGATATAAACTTTACTGAATTATCTTGCTTAATTTATTAATTCACAATTACCATTAATTGCAAACCATTTTCATTGGCGCCTTGTTTGGCCTGCATCAGTGTAAATTGTAGTCTTAAATCATTTTAAGCACTTTGTGGGCGGTGGCATGATTGTGGTTATGAGTACTGAAAAATGCATTATATTTAAATTGCTGGTCGTATTTTTATTTCAATGTGGCATTGTGGCGATTTCATGGCATCGAAATGCCAACGGCCACAGCTCTCTGGTCATTCCTGAATGTTATACTATGGGTAACTTATAATGGATTTCTACAATGCAATCAATGCTACAAATAAACAAAATCACAATCAATCAAGATGAGTTATGTTCCGAGTTGCATCAAGATAGCTTAAAGAGTGAAAAGCGAAACAAACAGACAGACGAACATGGCAATGTTCATCTGTGTCTGCTTCAATGTGTTACAATAAAATTATATTAATCACTTGATTAACTTTTATAATCATTATAGCTTAAGCAGTTTAGTAAAAATCAAAATACGTTATTCTTACTGACTGATAAAATTAATTTAATATAGGTATTTGTGCAGTTGTGTAAAATCTTTGACAGTTGTCTTGTTTCTAATTGTTTTACAATATAATACATTTAACATCTAATTGTTGGTATGTTTATACAAGGAACAAATACGTGTATATATATATATATCTATATTGCAACAATTTAAATGACTTTTTTAGTTTTTGGTTTTATTAAAAATGTACAAAAATAAAATGCTTAATTGACTAGAGAGGCTGTTGGCAGTTCTTAGACATCAGTTATGCTCAAGTTGAGGCAGTTGATCCAGAAACGATCAATGGTGTGATATAAATGTGGCAGAGCATTGCCAATGCTGTGGTTCTCATCAGTATATGTCTGAAAAAGTGAATAAAATAGATTTAGTTTTGGATTTATTTCCAGTTTGGAATACTATACGCACCTGCTCATCGAAGGGTATATCGGCTCTTTGAAGCAGTTTGGCCAACATCAGAGAGTGTTGATAATGCACATTGTCATCACCGGAGCCATGAATTAGCAAGAAGTCGTGTGTCCTAAAGTTATCCAAATGACCGAAGACACTGCTCTCAGAATACTTGAGTTCATTGTCGTCCAGCGTTGGCAGGCCCATGTAGCGCTCAGTGTAGATGGTGTCTATAAGTAAGTGAGGAATGACATTAAATAACCAAGTTTGGTGAAGGGCAATCTCTAGGCTCTTACCATAATACAACCAGGAGGTGACTGGCGCCACAGACACACCACACTGAAAGATGTGGTCGTTGTCCTGTTCGATTGTCTTGGCTGTCATATAGCCGCCATAGCTCCAGCCCCAAATGCCTGTGCGTTGGGCATCGACAAAGTCAAGATTATCCTGCATCCACTTGGTGACAAACAGTTGATCCTCCACCTCGTGATCGCCCAGATCGTTGTTTACCGAGAACAGCAGCTCTTTGCCCTTGTTGCCAGTGCCACGCCCATCGATATAGGCGTAGATAATATTCCGCGAGGTGGTGACAAACGCCTCATAGCCCACGGTAAAAGAATTCGTTACGCGCACCGAGTTGGGTCCAGCATAGACAATGACAATCATGGGATACTTCTTGCTCGCATCGAAGTTGGGCGGCAACGCCAGCTTGGCAATGCCAGTGCTGCCATCCGCCAGAGCGACAGAAATGAATCTATAGCTGGGACGCAGCTTTGTCGCCAGATTGGCCCGATAGGCGGTATTCAGCTCCCAGTCGATGAGCTTCTTATGGCTGGGCGTGTCCACCTTCCGTATTTCCGTATACGAAGGATTAGGTCCATTGCAGGTGAGCGTGTAGAAGTCGAATGATTTGCTAAATGTGGCACTGGCCGAGCGGCATGCAACGCCATCCACATCAACATGATCACAGCTGAGGCAATCGCTGTTGCTGTACACATGATATTGCGCCGGATCATCCGGTTGAGTGGCCTGATAGTAACTGCAAAGGTAAACAAATTCATTAATCATCAAGTTTATCAAAGGTTTCTTTTTCTTTTGTAATCTGCTCCAAATATGTACATATATATATATATATATATATATTTATTAAATTGTATTCATAAATCAAGGTAGTGTTAATATTTTGATTGGGAAGGCTCATCTCAAAGCTTGTCCCCGTCCAAAGAGCTAGACTTACGAATGCCTTTTTATATTTATATTTAAGTTGTTATACTGCAAGACAGAGTATTGAGCAGTCGTGGGACTCCAACAGCAACATTCAGGTTTGCTCAAGTACACTTACAGCTTATCATTGGCCTCATCGTAGCCATAGACAGTGAGCACCGTGAATTCACCGCGACTCTTCCAGATGTTCTCGCCCGTTTGCAGGTTGAGATTCCAGATCTGATACCAGTTATTGATGAAGTAGGCAAAGATGCAGTTGAGGCCATCCTTGAGGCACTTGGGTGTGCTCATGGCCACCCAGCCGTCGGGCTCTTCGATGCGCTTCACCTCCGCACAGATGCCCAGATGGCTGCAGATTTGGAGCGAGGAGAGATTCTGGCGCCGGTTCATCCAGGTGATGAGCAGATGGCTGTTGTTCGACCAGACCACATTCTGGAGAATGTGATCGGAGCTGACAATGTCGACAGGTGCGTCGATGCGTTTCATGGTGGGATCATTGTCGGTCAGATCATAGACACGCAGATAGACAATCGGATTGGGTGTGCCTGACTTGGGATACTTGAGCTCCTCTTCGTGCGGATACTGCGAGTAGCCATTGGCACTATCCCCGTAGAGGAAATACTTAAAGGTCTGCACTTTGGTATCATCGAAAAAGCCCACGGCCAGTTTGGTGCCATCTGCCGACCACCACAGGGCGCTGCCACTGCTCAGCACCTCCTCCTCGTAGACCCAGTCGGGCACACCGTTGTAGACAATGCCATCCTTGCCATCCTCCGTGATGGCTATCTCCATATTCTCCGCGAAGTGTATGTACACATTGTTCAGGTAGACATAGGCCAGTCGCCCCTTCAGAGGTGACCAGCCACAATACTGCAGCTTCTCACCCTTGTGTATCTTTATCGCCGCATTCGTGGCAATATCATAAACATCGTATTGCGCCACGTAAGAGTGCCGGAACTTCTCCGTCAAATTGTGACGCACCAGTATTTTGGTATTGTCCGGCGATAGTGTAAATGTGGCGCCCGTGTAGGAATTCTGAAAATGTGAATAACTATTAATTAATATATATTTAATATTTGATTTAATTTGTTACGTTTTAAATTTTAGCTTATTTCTTTTATTTTTCAAATGTTAATTTCCTTAGGTTTGTAGATTATTTTTTTCTATTATATAAAACTAATAAATAAAACTAATAAATAAATAAATAAATATATTTGAGATAATTGTCAATAATGTAAGTACCAAAAAAGTGGATTCCAGAAAAATGGTATCTTTCTGGGTGGCCGCATTGAATTTGTGAATGGATCTGTCGCTGGCAGTATAATAGAACTCCTCATCTGTGAATAATTTAAATTAAATGGGTATTAGCGGTGTTAAGTGACTGACACTAATTCAAATTCACTAAATATATGTACAATATATATTGTAATAAATATATATATTTATAAAAAAAAAAGTCACCAAACAATAAACAATTAAGAAATTGAACTAACCTAAAATGTAAAATTATTTCGGAAATAACAAATAAAAAAAAAAAATTGTGTAAATTATAATTATTGAAATTCAAATAAAAAATAAATATTTATTAATTGATTAAAAAATAAACTTAAATAAAAATATAATTTTCTTATGAAAAGTCGATATATAAACTTAAATCACTAACACCCCTTGTAAATTAGTGTATAAATTTATTGATTTTATTTTTCCATATAACCAAATTTCAAATCAATTTGCTGAATCATAATTATGAAAGACAGGCCAAAAAATGCATTTAAGATCGCAATAAATGTTTACAGATCTTAACAACTGTCATGGCTAATAAATATTATGTTATCAATTCGGATTTTTAAAATTCGTAGAAGAACTCAAACAGTTTTTGCAAAATTATGATTTATGATTAGTACTAAGCAGTATTTCTTACTCGTACTGATTATACAATTGAATTTTAACATTGAAGATAGATAATTAATATTAGCGTCAATATTATTGACGAAGCTGTCGTAAAGGAGGGCGGAAACCGGGTCATTTACACACATGTGGTTGACAGCTGCCATTTAAGCCTTTAAGAGCTTTAAATTTATGTTCGCTTGAAGAACTAAGCCCGTTTATACTTATAGTATTAGTCAATCTAATGTTTTATAGTATTCGCCTGACTGTTTGCATTTGTTTGGGCCACAAAGCTTGCCAAATTTCAATAACCACTGCTGATTAGATTGTTATATAATTGGCATTTTGGCAAGTGCCCAGCTGTAAGCCCTTGCCGGAAACTGAAAATGTGCTCAACTTAATACAACTTATGTGGATTTAAGAAGTTTGTAATGGCAATGATTTAAATTGGTTAAAGGAGAGTAAATTAAATGTGTTGAATCATTGTTGCATTGAAAAAGTTGTGAAACCTGTTTTTGATTATTTTGTAGTACTTCATTAAGATATATTTAGCATTGGAACTTGAGCTTCACAAAGAAGTCAGCTCAAGTGATGCTTATAGACAAATAATATTTTGACATTTCTGACAGCGGGCAATTAAAACGAAATCAATGGCGGTGCTAGATACTCTATCTTAACTGTAGTTTCTAAAGGCTATCTAAGCACGGGTGTTACAATAAACCGTTATTCGATTGCCCAAGTTAAGATAAGACATTAGTTTGATAAGATTACTGGCTTTTGCTGTCCGATTGGCAATTAAAATACTTATTATTATTTAGTGCTTTCAGATAGTGTATATTTACTGGTAAAACTCGTGATTATGACAAATTAAATTAACAAAATTTCAAAATTAAGAAAAATGTAAAAGCAAATGCAAAATATGGTTTAAAATTCACTTGTTGGTAATTAGGTCATAAGTAGCGGAAATTATAAGATTAGTGACTTTTGCAATTAATATATTTAATATTATTTATTTTATTTAAAAATAAAATGTATTTTTTTTATTGAAAATAAATGTATTTATTTTTGATTAGAAATAAAATGTAGAATATCATTATTTATTTTATTCTTTTTCATAATTCTATGGAAAAAAAAAAATATATAATATATATCAGATTAGCAAACGTTCTCATTAATGAACAGGAAATTGTGTTTCTGACATGTTTTAATTAATAATTAACTTTTGACTAGTGAATTACATACATGCCCACATATATATATATATATATATGTATATATATGTGCATGTATCCAATACAAATGCAGAACAGGGAAACGACCCTCATTGAAATTTTTGCTATTCAGACCGCAAAAGCACACGCATTGTCAGCATTGATAAGAAATCTCAAGCTGGGAATTTCATGAACGCACAAACAAACAAACACGCACACACACGCACACAAACAACACACAGAATGAACTCTGTGGGAAAGCACAGTCAGGGGGGAATTCAAGAGCACAACAAGAAATTACAAAGGCATCAAAAGTATGCGCTACAACAACAACAACAACAGCAGGCACTCCACTCACCTGTTATCCAGGTGCCGTTGAAGCCACGAAGGCCGCCGGTGCCGTAAAGTGCTTCGATCAATTCCCAGGGTGTCTTTAAATCATCCGCATCCACTTTGATGATCGCAGCGTGTGCAAAACTAAGGCCCGCGACCAAAGCCAGCAGCAAAAGCAATTTCACATGCAGCATTTCACGACACAATAACAACAGCAACAATACAAACAATAACAACAAGCACAAACAATATAAGCAATTCTAAACTTGTTACACGAAAAAGCAAAAGTGAGAAGAATTCGTGGTTTCACCGTTCAAAAATAAAAACACTAACGTTCGGCGGCACGATGAAACTTCAACTGAATTCAAAATCAATGGTAATCAGCAATTAGCGGCGACAATGGAAAACAGGTTGCGGCAGCAGCAGAGTCGACCCTAAAACACCCTGTACATGCATGAACATTTTGAATGGTAATTTCTTACTTATAATATGCTGAACAATATAGTTGTCTCTGCAATGTTGGTGCATGTAAAGCTGAATTATAGCACCTATTATATTCACACATTATATTTGAACAGTGTCACCCTTCGGCTGTTTTGATTACAGAGTATCTCGATCAACAAACGAGACGATGGCGCAGCGCAGTATAGAACAGTTAAGCAGAGCGCGGCAGTGTTGGTGTATTCTATGTGTTATCGGTACGTGTTATCAATCACGTTATCGATATCAGCTTAAGCTTAACTAATTTAAAATGGAAAGTTCTTTTTATTTATTATTTGCCAATTAAAATCACCAGTTATTAAATACAAGTAAATGTTTCCTATTCGTTGACCATGCTGACTTTAAACCGATTTAAGTTCACTGCATTTCAAATGTTAAATTGAATTGAAAAAACGGTTAAATTTGCACATAAGAGAATACGATGACATATTCGGCTTTGTGCGGACCTAAATATAAACCACTTAATGAACAAAAGCTAATTTTTTGAGAATACTTAAAAAAATTCAATCAGAAAAATGTTTTTTAGAAATTTCCAGGATTTTAGTTAATCAGCGATTAGCAGTCAAGTTTACAATGTTTATTTAGAGTTATGCTTAGTGTTATAAACAGAGTTCTTTCGTAAGATGATACTAAGGGTGAAAACATACATATATACTTATATATATGTATATATGGTGAGGACGTGTTAGCAATGTTTCGTCGAATGCTGCTTAGGTTTACAAAATTACAATAATTTCTTAATATTTTATGTGTTTTGTTTTCTGATTTTGTTTTTATGTTTTTCATCTTAAAGCCTAGTTTAAGTGGTAAACATAGAACGCTACTTGGGACTCGGGATATATATTTATTTATTGATACACGTGAATTGAAAGGTGATTTTACTGTGCCGGTGGAGGCGGTTGTTGTTGTTGCTGTTGTTGCAGGGATGGCAATTGCAAGACACGCTCCAGGATGTGTTTCTGCTGCTCCAAGTACTTGGGAAGGAAGGTCTGCAGCAGATCCACCTTGCGTTCCTCGAGCTCGAGGCGCTGTCGAGAGATTTTCGTTTGTTCCGCCATCAGTTGATTCTTGCGACGCACCTCCTCCAAGAAAAGCGACTCCAAGGAGTCGGCAGCCGGCGGATTACTCGAACCAAAGGGTCGTCCACGTTTCCGTGGCGTGGGTGTTGGTGCCAGGGCATTGCAACTGTTGCTGTTGTTGGTGGCAAGAACCGAGGGCGGTTGCATGTTCGCTGCACCATTGCTGTTGTTGGTGGCAACACTGATTGTGTTGTTGGTGCTGTTGATATATGCCACGGCTGTAATGGCCTGATGATTGATGGACGACGACGTGGAGGCAACATTGTTGATGCTGCTGCTGTTGTTGTTGCTATTGTTGTTGCTATTGTTGTTGTTGTTGCTATTGTTGTTGTAGTGTCCACTGCCACCAGCATAGCTCTGCTCGTAGCCAGGCTGAAAGTGCTGCTGCTGTTGTTGCTGCTGCTGCTGTTGCAGTTGCTGTGGTGTTTGCAGCTCAAGCAGCTGGCTGGGCTCGGCTGGTGAATACTGTTGCATCTGCTCCTGAAATGGCAACGAGCGATAATCCTCATCATCGTATTCCTGCTTGATGTCGTCATACTGATCCGTAAACAATTCCGTACTGAAGCTCATGCCGCTGTTGTTGTTGTTGTTGTTATTGCTACTGCTACTATTATTATTATTATTACTGTTATTATTGTTGTTGTGGCTGCTGCTGTTGTTGCTATTGCTGCTATTGTTGCTGTTATAGTAATTATTGGCCACCGACTCCGTTGTCAAATTGAGCACCGATTGCTGACCCGATTGTTGTTGCAACTGTTGTTGCTGCTGTTGTGGCTGCTGTTGCTGCTGCTGCTGCTGTTGCTCCTCCTCGCGTGGTGGCGACACATCCCGATTGTTGAGCAGCACATCGGGTGGCAACGGTTCCGCATTCTTCGGCCTGTGTATGTTCTTTAAAATACGATTAACAATATCGTATTTCTTCCAGCGCATCGGATAACTCGATGGATCATTCTGCAGGTGTTTCTTCACACTCCTACATGGATAAGCTAAACATAAATTTACGCTTCCTCGTCAGCAATTTGCGATAGCAACTTACCGAAATTTGGCCCTCGTCTGATTCACCTTCATTTGTATCTCCTCGGGCTTCACGTCGACGGCGTAACGTTCGCGCAACTCCTCGGACCACTGGGCAAAGAAGATGGTGTTCTTGCCGTTGCGTGTGAGACGCCAGTTCTCCCGGCCCCAAATCTCATAGAGACGCTCCTCCTCACTGGGCGTCCAATAGCGTCGCGCCTTCTCCTTGGCCTTGACCTCCAACAGCTCCTGGCTGCCGCACATATTCCCATCAACTTCGCTGGCCTCCTTTTTAATATTTACTACTGCGCTGGTCGCACTGCTTCCTCCTCCTCCTCCTACTCCAGCTCCGACAGCAAGATTCAGCGACAAGTTATCGTAGTCCATGCGAACGATGCCAGGCTTTGTTTGTTGTCTCGAAGCGTTACTCACTTGGCTCCTCTGCGCATCACTCCGCTTATATATAGAAGAGTTTGCAGCATTTACTCAACAGAAGCTTCAGTTTTTCGCTTAGAAAATCAACAATTAGGGATGGCTGCGAGTATCGATTAGGCAACGAAAGCGATAAGAGCAATTCGATTGCTGTCTTTTTTTTATCTTGACTTATTATTGAGTTACTTTCCTCATTTAGGGATTATTCCCAATTCTGCATTTATTTGAAGAAATATACACTATTATATTGGCATTCATTTTTACTCGTTTGCTGCTCATTAAAATTAAAATTCAACCGGTTTCGCTCGTAAGCATCGATATTGTTTGTACACTGTTAAAATTGCCCATCCACAACAATGCTTGTACCCAGAACAGTGTGACCGTTGGCAGGCATGCAATGAAATAACAAAAATACTAAATGGAAAATGTAGAAAAAGTAAGCAAAATAGTAGAAAAAGGGCCACAAGAAAGAAAAATTAAAATCTAATTAAATTTAAGACTAGCATCTCTGGCGAAATTCTAATCCATAAGCCCTTAATTAAATGTTGCGGTCAAAATAATATATATGCAGTACAACTAGCTAAAAATTAAATAAAAATGCTTAAATAAGTCATTTTTTTATTTAAATAGTAAGATATAATATTAATTAATAAATAATATCTTTGCTTCCATTTAATTGAAACGAATGCAATTTAATTCATATTTACTTAAATTTAGAATCGTTTTCTATTAAACACGAAAATATTATAACTTACCCAAATTCTATTCCTCCATTTTTTAAAAATATTTATCTTTTTATAAACTACATTTAAATACTAATAAAACAATCAAATATCGGCAAATAACTTATACTCGAACATAGCACGAGCAAAATCCATCGCTATATAAAATATCGGCGAAGACAATGCCCATCTCTATTAGAAGACTTATCCACTATTTTTGTATTGCGAATTAAAGCGCAACTTGGCCAGAATGAGCGAGCCGGAGAATGACTCGAAGGTGAGACGCGGTCCCAAACACACGCGTCTGCGCTACTACACCTCCTACGAGGAGGCGACCATCGTCAAAGTGTGGCGAGAGCATCTGCACGAAATCACTTCCTACACGGAGAATTTGTCCATATTTCGAGAAATAGCCTTCGATTTGCAGCAGCATCGCATCCGGCTCAACAAGCAGGAGGTGCGGCGTCGTATCAGCAGCTATCGCAACAAATACCTGTGAGTAAAACACACACAATAAATAGCACTCTACGAATACAGTGGAGTTGTTTCAGATTGGAGCGCAGTCGCCTGGAAAGCGATCCGCAGTACAAATCCGAATGGCGTCTGTTTTCGCTCATCGACTGCATGTTCCAGGCTGGTGGAACGGCCGACACGCCCCCAAACGCTGTCCAAACGGAACAGGAACTCATCGAGCAGCTGGAGTCGAAGGTGCGCCTGGAGCTGCCCAACTTGCCCCACTTCAGTCGCCATGATTGCAAAACCATCAAATTCGAACAGGATCCGAATAGTTGTCCCTTCCTCGAGGTGCAGCAGCAGCAGCCACTGCCCTTCCACTCCGCCCACACCAAGACGGAAGTAAAGCAGGAACTGGATGCAATTCCAACACTGCCCGAGCAGAAACGCTTCCCGTTGACACCAGCGAATCGCATCAATCAGGAGCCACATCTGCTACCGGTGGCGGCCTCGGAGCAATCGCTGTTCACCGGCCTGGACTCGAATCCGGCGCACTTTCCGCGACGGGCGCGTCGTCGCATTTTTATGCCACGCGCGGGAAGCATAACGCTTGCTCAGATCGAGCAGCTGCAGAAGGAGAACGAACTGCTCGCGGAGCAACGGGACACGGATCTGGCCAATCTGGAGCTGCAGGAGCGCCAGTACCAGCAGCTGGAGCAGAACTTCGACATCTTGCTGCACCAGCAGGAATTAATGCTCTACAATCTGGATGCGTATCTCGTCAATAACTCCTTAGATTAATTCTTCATCAAACTCTAAATGAGAATTTTCTCCATTTATGGAAATGGAATCAACCTGAGCTTTATTTTCGGGCTGCTTCCAATGAACACTTTTTGATCTCCAGCGCTCACTTTTTGTAGTTTATTTAATTACGCAAAATGTTATTTAGAGATTAATATTTGACTTGTAATTAAACCAAATACAGCGAAGTATTTAAGTTCCTTATAATTTAAAATTTTCTGTTTTCAAATTGGCAAATAACCATTACTTAATTTAAAATATACATTCTTATATTTCATTATTTGTGCATTCAAAGCATGAACAAAAAATGTTTTAAAAGACTAACTAACTTTAATTAGTTTTGCATTTAGATACGAAGCCTGAAAAAAGCTTAATAATATTTAAGTAAATTTGTAAATTTTCTTATGACATTCGTAACTCAAGTCTAATATAAACAATAATCTCCTCAGTGAGCAACCTCGTTTTGGTATTTATGAATATTAGGAAAACGGTCACTCTGCGAGGCGTTTTCAACGCATTGTGTTCAGCACATTGTTTAACTTGCAGTTATTTATTAAAATGAGTGCTGGCATAATAACAAATACAATTCGCATGCTGCGCATAAGCAGCCGCACCATCAAATGGCACATACCAACGCTGACTGCAGTGCGTCAATATGGTAAGCAGATGAAAAACTTGCAGATTTCATAACAACCGGCAACAAGTACATGAATGTAAATGCATCGATACTTTTTAGCCGCACCGCCGAAGCGTTTCTACAAAACGACCAACGTACTCTGCACGGATACGGGGTATGAGGTGACGCTAGATCATCGCAAACTGAAAACGCCAAATGGAACGTTGTTTACAGTTAAAAGTGAGCCACTTGCGATTGCCGTTGCCACTGAATTCGACAGCCAAAAGGATCACATTGAGCGCTCCCGCATGCATATTTCGGCTTTATGCTTCACGGCCATCGACAATCCTAATAAACTCACCAAAACTGATATGGTCAACTATCTGCTGAATTTTGCTCCGACTGATACAGTGCTCTTCCAGTACGATGTGAGTAAAGCAAGCAAAATGAAGTAAACGATACTTTTTTCTCATTGATATTTTTAATTGCAGGACGAGAAGGATCTGCAGGAGTTGCAGTGCAACGAGTGGGATCCAGTGATCGACTGGTTTAATCAGCGTTTTGAGACCAATCTGCAAAAGACAAATAACATAACGCCGCCTCAGGTCACCGCAGACGATAAAATGAAAATTGCCAAACATTTTCAATCGTACAACCTCGATACGCTGCATGGTAACACTTTACACCTCCTAAATGGCAAATGTAACCAATGTTCTTTTTTTTATTAGGCTTCATCTTTGCTGTGGACACGCTAAAATCGATTGTGCTCGCATGTGCCGTTATTGAGCAAATGATATCGGTGGAGAGAGCAGTTGCCTTGTCGCGCCTAGAGGAGGAATATCAGCTAAAGTTCTGGGGACGCGTCGAGTGGGCTCACGACTTTAGTCAACAGGAGTTGCAGGCACGCTTGGCTGCCGCTGTGCTCTTTGTGCATCTTAATTGTTCCGAGAACTTTGTTAAAGAGAAATTACTATTATAGATTTGTTGTACTTAAATCGTATTTAACTTGCTAGAAACTATCGAAAGCAGCCTCTTCTCTTTACAGCTATCTGGCAATGCTAGCAAGCTGTTCAAATAGTGCATTGCACTGCTTGACACTTAGCGCCAGTTTTCAACAGATTTTCATATTCTTATCAGCACTGCGCTAACGTAAACAATGCGCGTTTTGCAGGCAAAGCAGACGTTACCACTGAAGAAAATTTAAAGGCAGCCCGTGTGCCTTACACCTTCCCCCTTCCACCAGCACACTATCCGTATTCCCTATCTCGTTCTATAGTTCTAAGTGTATGTGTGTGTGCACACGACTCTCTTTGTCTATACACAAATGTACAGTTTTGTTTTTTTCTCTTTTGTAAGCCTTGTCATTTATCTGCTGTTTGCTTTGATTTTTATCGCATCCTCTGCTGATATGGATCATCATCCATAAGCAACGATTTCACAGTTGATTCTCAGACCTTTCATTGTCAAGTTGGAGTTTAAGTTTTGTGTTAATTGTTAATTTATTTTGCTTATCTTTAAATATGATCAGAAATGAAGACACGCCAATGGTGACGTAAGTTAAAATGATGCATAAAAAGGGTGCAAAACAAGTCGTAAATTTGTGCAAATTCTTAAGACGAAAAAAAAAAATTCTTGGATAAATTAACATAAAGCGTCGGCAAGTCGCCAAATGAGCTGCTGATTTGTTAAATAGGCGTGAAAGGGATAGACTGCTGCGAAAGAGCGTGGGATCAGCGGCAACTGTCGCCGGTGCAGGTGTGTGTGTGCGTTTGTGAAAAAGGGATGGCAAGATGGTGAGAGCTTATAGTGCAAGTGGCTACGCAGTCTATTTCTTTTTTCTTTTGCTAGCTTCTCTCAATTTTTTTGCTCCTTTCTGTTGCTGCAATTGCGTTTCAAACTTGCAGAGCAAGTAGTTTAGCGCTATTTGCACTTTCCGTAGTAAAAATTACCGGCCCCCCCCCACATCCATCCCGACCCACACACACATATACAGCAAACTTATCAACGGGCACATCAAATAGAAGCGCACACACACGCACACATATATGCATGTATGTGTGTGTGTGTGTGCTATTGTCGTGTGCCCTGATGATGGTAGGCGTGGGTGGAGGGGTGTGGCATTAAGTAGTCGCCGTAGTTTGGTTTAAGTAACAAAACTTCAAATTGAATTTTTCGTTACAGTTTTTCGCTTTAGCACCTATCAAAAAAGAAAAAAACCCTTTTCATGTGCATTTTTTTTATTCGCGTTGCTCATTACGTGCATTCGGGTACAATGCTTGGGAGATGGGCAGGGGTTTGCGCTTACATTGTGTTAAAGTTAAACACCGTACTTGGCAGCCATCAAGCGGCTTAATTCCTTTTTGTTCTTTGTATACTGGCGCCATCTGCAGCAAAAACAAAACGCATCGCAGTTTCGATACTTGATCATTCGCTTAATATACAGCATATAACCATTTCACTCACTCTCGTATTTACAGGCGCATCAACAATTACGGGACAACATCAACGCCGCAGCAGCAGTCAGCGGAGCGAGAAGGCAATGGCAACAACAACAATTTGCCGACACCAACACCTTCGCAGATTTTCTGTTTACACGGCCGATCAAACAACGTTGAAGTCGAAGGTTAGTTCTATGCAAATAAGTAGTCAGAGAGAGAGAGAGAGAGGGGAAAGAGGCACTTTTCGTGTCGATTTCAATCAGCGCCCAGCGATTTTTCGTTATTCATAAATTATGAAGTAAACGCAGCAGGCTACGGCATTTTGATGCAAAAAACAAACATGCTAAAAAAAGAGAGAGAAACAGAAACAAGTAACGGCAAAATTAGTTTTCACAGCATTTTTCGTCGAGCTTATTATTATTGTTTCTGTTATTGTTAAACGTTGTGATTGCTCAGTTTAAGTTTGGAAATCGAAAATATTTTCTGTTTGCAATTTGTGTGTTATTACCCGGAAAGCTCGCTAATTGGCAGACGGCACGGAAATGGAAATGAATGACGACTGCCGTGTTTATCGACAGACTTCGATGGCGAAAACTAAAACGATAAAGATGTCAAAGTCACCGTCGCGTCTGGAGGAGGTCCATCTGCCTGCTGTCTACGGTGAGAAAGTGTTTCTAACACCTCCATCCCCCATCCACCAACACCAATATGGCAAATGCCTAGAGATGGGCGCGTGCCAAATTAAGATTGAGTACTTGTAATTTACCGTCGTGCTGTCACTGTAAAATAATCACGATTTTAGTTCCATTTTAAGGCAATTTAATTTAAATATCAATCTATAATTTATGATAAATTATGAGATGCATATTTATCTACAATATTATGTGAAAAATCATACACGAACCAAAATAAGTCTGCAGAAAAATGTTCGGTTTGGCCACAAATCCAGAAATTTCTTGCCATCAATCAGTTGATGGTTTTCAACTTGGTCGCAAATTTGTGGCAACAGCCGAAGCAGCTGTGGCAGCTTGGCTGTAATCAAAATTTATGTTGGACCGCTGCTTGACTATTGCCATATGCCATAAATTGCCAAGAACTGGCTCATAACTTACGTGTGACAACGCTGCCAAATAAATGAACGCCTCATTTTTCTATATGCGAAAATGGTCAGCGCAAGCCACTAACAGCTTCCAGCTCCCAGTTTCGATCAACTCGGCAGTTTAATTTCCTCTTCGAAAAGTAAACATGCGGCATGTCCGTGAAAGCGCCGTTTTTCGTTTGGCGTCTGATTGGATTTATTGGCAGGCGAACGACCTTAAACGACATTTACATCACCGTCTAGACGGAGTTGCTCCCGACACCATCCTCGGCCTCCCGTCCAATATAACCAACTGCGCATCAGACGAGACTTGGCTGTTGCCTAATCAGCTAGCAACAATAATGAGCCAAGCATGTCGCTTAACAGTTATCGCAACTAACTAGCTGCCCCTGCAACGCGTTCCAGCTGCGACTATCTCGTGAATCGCAATCTGACAATAATATCAACGACAATAGTTATCAATTGCATTCCTATTGCATCTGTTGTTGTTGATTTTGCTGGCTATGCTTGGACTCTGTGCCATGGATTTGCTCAAGCTCCCTGAGCTATGGAAGTGTAAATATACTGAATATCCTGTAAAATGTGTAAAATTGGCTGTAAGCAATTAGTTAATGAAATATTTAATATTACTAAGCAAACATTAATTCGATCTAAAAAATGGTACTAGCTTATACTTAAAAGATATAAAAAGACATTTATATATTGCTATCTGTATCTTTTGTTCTGTCTCTAGTATTTAAAACTGGAAAACAATATTTTTCCTTCAACTCCCATTGAGGATCTCCCATCTATGCGATTCCAAAGATTCTACTATTATCTCCCATTAATTCCAAGTGAGGTCATCTCTCTATGCAATTGTCGTGTTTCCAAATAACATTTTAAAAATATTTTTGCTTACCATTTTTTTTTATTATATTCCTCTTTTTTAACGATTTACGTTTATAAATTTCAAAACATTGCTTAAAGTCCAGTCAACATTTTCGACGGCGTGTTCCAATATATGTGTTTGTATATAATTATACGATATTGTAAGGTGTCTTTGAACATTAATAATTTATAGAAAGCGAGTGCGCATTGTTGGCGTTCGAGAGACTTCAATGAATGCCAAGTGGAGAGGCATGTCTTCCGAGTGGCATGCCACACTTGCACATCTGGAGCTAGCAAACAGGAGGAGCAGCAGCAGGACCAACGTGAACCAATTAAAGATGCAGATGAATCGGAGCTGTTTAAATTGCAAGTATGATGAATTTTATGCAACGATGACGATGACGAAAGAAGCATTACAAAAGAAAGCAGCTGCCAGCTGAAGCGGCAAACTGTGTATGGGTGTAAGTGTGCGTGTGTCATGGCAGTGTGGGTGTATGTGTGTGTGTTGTGTTTGTGCGGGTCTAATAGGTGAAATGTTCATGTGGCATTGGGAATTCGTACCTGCACAGCTGGCCCCAGCCTTGGTTATGCACTGGAATTTAATTTCGCTGCTGGCATTGTTGCTGCACATTGTGCAGTAGGAGTTTTTCGAAGACTCTGGCAAGGATTGCGTCGGAACAGGAGGAGGAGGAGGAGGAGCAGGGAAGGTGATGTCCTTGTGCTGAATTCAAATGAAGAAACCGCGCAAACGAGCAAACTACAACTGAACCATATGCACATTCTCTCCCTGTGTGTGTGTGAGTGGGGCATGAACAAAGAAAAACTGCACAACACGAAGGGGCAGTGTGTGGGGTTGTTGCACCGTGTTGGGGGGTGTTCAAAAAGAGTGCAAAGAATATGCAGCGGAAATGACAAAGCATGAAATACGGCTGCGACAAATGCAATAAAGTATTTAATAGACTGCTCCTAGCCAAACGGGAAAGCGGAGCGAGCGAGCCTGTCACTGACACCAAAACCGGCTACCCAAGCCAGGACCAGCAGCCAGGTCCAAGTCGTCTCGCATGTGTGTGTGTGTGCCGTGGACAGAGGCTGAGCAGCGGATGGGTAAATGGGTGGGAGCATGGGAACCATGGCAAACAGCGTCGGTGGTCAATATTCACGTACCATGTTAAATAAATTTAAATGCCTGTTTTGTAAATATGTAAACGGCATAACAGATGGCAAGCGAGCAGGATGCAAAACACACAAAGAATGCGAACAGCAACAGCAGCAAAGGGAGCAAGGAGAGCCGGTAATATTGAGAGGGAGACAGATAGGGAGTGCTGCTACGAGTATTGCATGCAACATCCCTGGGGTCAAAATGTTGCATCGCAAACGCCGCATGGTCCAGTTGATATATTTTTAACATTCCTGCAGAGAAAGTAAGCAAAAAATAAAAAACAAATGGAAATGCATGTAATGGCAAGAAATACGACTGTAAAATTGTCATCACTGGCTTTTCCTTTCCCAGCAAGTGCCCGATTTTGAAGTGAAATGCTAAATGCTTTGCTTCTGTTTTTAAGTAGAGTTTGAGCTGAGTTTGTTTCCTTTGCATTCTGCGAGGAGAGTGCAATATTTAAATTGCAAAACACAACACAAGCTCATTATCAAAACACTTGTATATCGTTAACGGGTTGTTCATGGTAGCAATGCAAACTTTTTAACCTCACCCAGTTAAAACCGCAATAAATTGAATATAGTCATAAAAACCGAAAGTAATATTCTGCTGTTTGTTTATTCTTTGGTGACCTATTTAAAAATGTAAATTGTAATACATTTTTAAATAATTTTTAATTATATGAATGCAAATTTATTCTTAAATATTGCGCAAAAATGTTCAAATTCAATAAGAATTTTTTTTTTATAATTTATAATAAAATTAAGATGTGTGCAGATGGATCCTGGCTTGCAAAGGTATTAATCTTCGGAGGGACTTAGAAACCTGTTCTTTTTTCTTATTATATTTATCTTAAATATGTTATTATTTTATAGTTTCTACTCAAATGGAGATCTAATAATATAAATAGCTTTAAAAAAAATTGTAATTGTTTTTTGCAAGTTTAAATTATATTTTCTTCACAGTTTTAGTTTAGTTTTAGTCGCCATTGTACAACTACTAATCCTGGTATTATACTAAATTTAAATTTTAAGATTTAAATTTAACGTAAGATATTGTTCCTATTTTCTTATATAAAATAGGTTTTTACTTTATAGTGTAAAAATTACTGATATTTAAATTACGGTTTATATTTTTTCCACAATTTTCCTTTTGTTGACATAGTTTTAGTCGCTGTTGTATCACTATTTATCCGTTTCCTTATTGAACCAAGTATCATTATTATTATAATAACCTTAGATATTATTTACTTTAATTGTAATCCTGAATTTTTTTGTTTATTTGCAGTTCGGGATCATTGTCACCGTGCTCGCAGCGAGGGAGTGGACTTGAAGGCGCGTCGCAAGCTGATCATTGCCAGCGTTTTGTGCTTGGTTTTCATGATTGCCGAAATTGTGGGTAGGTTGTCCACACGAGGAGGCAGGCAGGCAGGCAGCCGTCCTTTAGTTTTCTTTTTACGGTTTTTTTTTTTGTTGTCCACTGTTGCTGTTTTGCGGCCTTTTGCTTTACATTTTAGCATTTCACTTTGATTTTTCTGCTGTTGTTTGCTTCCAATTCCCCCAACTAATTTCGCTCACCTCAGAGAACCAGAGAAGCGAACGTAAAGAAAAGCTTGGGTTAAAAAAGTCAGACAAACAAAGCAGAAGCAGGCAAAAGGGAGAAAAAAAAATTAAATAAGAAGGACGACGAGACGATTAAAAACTGAGCACCGGAAGTGCAACAATATGACGACCGGAAGGGCTTACTGTCTGTCTGTGCCCAACACGCCCAGGGGGTGGGGTGGGGTGATTGAGTGGAGTGGGCTGTTGTACAATAAACATTTAATTTTCAAGCGCTGCAAATGCGAAACTGTCCTTAGTCCTGCCACTCCGCCACAGTCTGGGGCTGTTGCTGTTAATCGTTTTGCAATTACCTACAATGTGCCATCGTTGCCTTTGGCCACATACCTCTCCCTCTCTCCCTCTCCCTCTGGTCCTTTTGCCTTTGCCTTTAAATCGAATGCGGCAACTCCCTTTTGCTGTTTTGCCAGCAATTTCATGACGGCGGCAGTCGGTCGAAAGTGGAAGAGTATCAAAGGGTTGGGGTGGGTTGGCAACTTCTTTGTGCCGCCCTATTTCCACAGATTGCAAGTTAATTTTTTTCCTTTATTTTCTGTTTTTTTTTTGCGCACTTATTTACACTTTACACTCTCGCACACACACACTCTGTCTCTGTCCCACAGGTGGCTATTTATCGAACAGCTTGGCCATTGCAACAGATGCTGCACACTTACTCACCGATTTCGCCAGTTTTATGATCTCACTGTTTGCCATCTGGATTGCCGGACGTCCATCCACGCAACGGTAAGTCTGCGCCACCCAAACACTTGCCGTAAACTGCATAAGGTAGACAGCAACTCGTATTCGCCTTTTGACAACCAAGGGGAAATCAATAAAACCGTAAACTTTTCTCCTATTTTTTTTTTTTTTCATCTTCTTTTGCGTGCTTTCCCAAGTACTTTTTGACACGACGCTGAAATTTGGTCTGTTCCCCCATGCGGAACTCGAACTGCACCCAGCAGTTAAACAATTTTTGAATGAACTACCAAAGAGAGCAGTCAAACGCTTATTTTTCATGAAGTTGTCTGTGCTGCAGTGCTTAAGAGAGTTATTTGTGTAGATGGCAACAAAAAACATTTTTTTTTTCAAATTTTTGTTAATATTTGTTTGAATCATTCAAGCATGTCCCTTTTGCAACACTTTCAAAGAAATTATTGGATGTGCTTAAATATAATATGACAGTAGGAAACTAATGCAAATATATTGTTAATATGATATTTAGTAGAAGTTAATCCAAAATTAAGTTAAATATGCCCATCGTATATATCATCTTCAATAGTTCAAAGCATTTTGCAAATAGAGTCTGTTTATAACATTCTTTTGTATTGAAACTGTAATAAGGACTCACATTGAAATGTCTCTTAAAAATATTGAAAACTTATTCATATTCGTAGCATTTTTATATTTTCAATTACGTATTTTATATATCTACAGAGCAACCTTAATATGTAATACGGCTAGAGCATTTCACGAGCCTTTAGAATGTATTCCAGTAAGACAAAATCTTTTGCCAAGTATTCTTTGCATATTCTTTTTCTTTTGGCATAATTTCTGCCGCTTGGCTGGTTACGTCTGCGTTGCAGTTGCATGTCCCTCTTCGCCTTCGTCTAATTAGGCGCAAAGCCTGTTTCCAAATTTTCACTGCCTGCTGCAGTTGCTATTGCTGTTTGTAGTTTTGTTGCTTTTGCTGCATACATTTGGCCATTGCACATTTTTCAATTGGTCTTTGCGAACTGCGTGTGTCTCACTCCACCCTACACCCTCACGTGCCTCCTGCTTACTGCCCCCCCACTCTCTTGTAAAGCAAAACTATGAAGTGGGTGCTTTGCATCCATCTTGTTCTCGTGTTCGTGCTCGCATTCATTCTCATTCCCGTTCTCGCATTTTCATTCTTGTTCTGGTTCTGGTTCTGGTTGCTCGCTGCTCGTCGCTCGTTGCTCGTTCTCTTCTTGGCTGGTGAGCTGCGCCGCCCGGCACGTTCTGCTCATTCATGCAAAAATCTCACTCACTCGACGACTCGACTCGACTGCAGCCACAAAGTGAATAATGAAAAACTTTTGCAATTTCAAGCGTGTTGCATGGTAATTTTGTAAATTTTCTGCCGTTGCTTCAGACTTTGTTGTTGCTGCTGCTTCTGCTTCTGCTGCTGCTGGTGCTGCTGTTGCAGCAAGTGAAGCGGCTGGTTAAAAGCCTCAGCCTGATGCGGTGTTCCTGCACCCAGCTCCTGCCTGCCTGCCTTCCTGCCTTCCTGCTCTTAGTGCGGTTCAGAGCCTTGCGTTGCCATTGCCGTTGCCAAGTTGACAAGCCTAATTTATCAAAACAAAACACATTTGCACAATTGCAAAAGCAAATGCAGCAACGCTGAACACCAAACAATGCACATTGGTGCGCAATTAGTTAAATTCCAGATCTATAAATCAAGTCCGTCAAAACTATAATATTTGCTAGCTTAGGCAACAAATAAATTCGGATCTGAATATATATGGAGTGGTTACGTAACATTATTCCCTAAACAAGTTTGTTGGTTATTAAGTAAACCTATTTTGCTCCTTATAATTAATAAAATAATTGCTTATAAAAGAAGATATTATTCGGAAAAGTAATACAAATTTTCTCTAAAAATTTCCAAAGTAAAAAAAAAAACTTTGGCTCTATTATAATTAAATATTCTACGAATTCACATAAACAAAGATTTTAGGTATTTTGATAATTTATATTATTTGTAAAACGAGGGCGATTCCAACTCGATATTCCTTATTTGTACCTTTCCTAAAGCAGCTAAACTCTAAATTAGCAGCTGAAAGAGCAAATTTCCTTACTATTTTCTGAATTTCAGAAAGAATTTTATTTTTAAATAGGGGTTTGCATTTCTACTGTCCTATTATTAAGAAATTTAACTTCCCAAAAATGTTCTTCACGTCTACTTTTTTCCGAGTGCCCAGTTTATTTATTTCTTTATGATCAGCGACCTTGAAAACAAGTCGTTGTTATTGAGTTGGTTTCTTGTTGGAATTGAAAGGCAACCAAATGAACTGCTAATATGGCATGTGACCGCTTGTGTTTATCTTTCTATGGGCTATTTTCCGCTTCATTTTGGCCAGTATCCAGCCCAGTGTGCCAGCGAATAAGGTGGCAAGTTCGCTGGCAACGCTCCCAGCAGCCAGTTTGCGTTGAGAAACCGACACCAGGGAGTCGGCAGGCGGTCATTAGGCAAATGGCTGCACTTGCAGTTGCAATGCATATATATATATATATATGTAATATATATATAGAAATGTATATAGTAAGCCACACACATTGGCACAATCTGCTGTTGGCGAGGGGTGTGCGGGCCAGTGGCGGAGGTCGACGGATGTTTGCTGGAAATTAAATTGTATTATTATGGCGAGACATTCGTTGCTCTCCATTTTTGTTGTACATTGTTGGCTGCCGGTGTGTCGCATTATTTAGGCTGGCAGCCTGCCTGCCGCACACACCGAGAGTGGCAAGCGGCGGGGCGGGCGGGGTTTTATAGTTGGCAGGCTGGCAAAATTGTTGGCGTTTGTCATTATTTCAATTTTATAACGAGAGTGGCGCCCCTTGCGAACCGCGCTTTAATTGAACCAACGACGGTCCGCTCCTCTCTCCCACACCATCCCCATCCCCCAACCCATCCCCATTCCCATTCCTCTCCAGGTGTTGACTTTGAACCCACCAGAAAAAGACAAAATAACACGCCGTACATGCAATGCGCTCATTACATTAGACAACAGAGCAACCAACTCCGTTCCACTCCACTCCAGTCCAGTCCAGTTCTGTCCAGCCCAACCCAAACTAACCCAACCCAACCACATACCCTTAACCCCCTGTTGTCTGTCCTTGCTCCTCCTGCCTAGCTGGACACTCGGCGCACCCCTAAAAACCCGAGACACTCAAATTAAAATGGCATTTGACAAATTTTTGGGGCGCATTTATCAACTTATGTTAATTTTATGCCGCCCTTTCGCTTGCCCCCTCACCTCTGGGTTCCCCTCAAGCCGGCGTCGGGCATGTTCATGGAAATTGCATTATCATTTGATTTAATGTTATGATTTTTACGCATATATTTATATTTTTATTATGGGGATAGTTAGTTAGTTGTATTTTACGCACTTATTCTTACACATACTTATAAGATTTGACTTAAAATACTTTTACTTAATACATTTTATTAATATGCAGTTTCTATTTTTTAAACACAACTTAATATGTTATACATATAGTTTTAATTTATGATAAACTGTAACTAGTAAATATACCATAAGTCTATCAAATTAATTCTACTCCATCCATCTATGCATAATATCTTTGACACAATCTGAAATCTGACACATGAACTTATTGCAAAGTTTTAAATCAACTCGTTTGCTATCTTCGACAGAATGTCCTTTGGCTGGTATCGTGCGGAAGTGATTGGTGCAATGGCCTCCGTATTTATGATCTGGGTCATCACTGGCATTCTGGTGTGGCTGGCAATTGGACGACTCATTAGTGGAGACTTTGAAGTGAATGCCGAGATCATGCTGATCACATCGGGCCTGGCTATTTTGGTTAATGTCATGTAAGTAGCGTTTTTGTGTCCTAGCTGTCTAAATCTCTGGCTTACTGTCGTGTCTGTTTGTCTGTCTGGCTGTCTGTTTGACTGGCTGCCTGCAGTTTTTGGCCCGAGCTCCCTTGGGCAGTTTTCCAATTGCAATTGCCGCAATCAACTTGTCCGGGTATGGGCCAGCAAATGGGTCAACAATGCAACTATCCTGGCACACAGTCAGGCAGCTGTGCAGCCGGGCAGCCAGGGCATTCCGTATACCAAACATTCCGGTTCTTCGAGCCATTTCCGCTAGTTGTTGCGGTAACTTTCTCCACATTTTAGCGACAACTTTTCGCTCCACACAAGTTTCGAATTTTTTTGCGTCAACAAAAGGCAAAAGCGACGCAAACGATGACTGCAACTACGGCGACGATTTTTGTTGCCTCTGTTTGTGTTGGGCTACTCCCAAGGCGGAGCTCTTCTCCTCTCTTATTTTAGAGAGTTTAATAACTTTGCGATGTGATTTACCTGTCTTAAAAGTTGTTAACTAATTGAATTGAAAGTGGAACGCTTTGCTTCCGTATTGTGTTTAGCCTTTCACATTGTTTCCATCAGCAATTTTACAACACTCTTCCAATGTTTCAGGCCTAGTTACATACTTTTACCAACATACTTTTACTTTTCAATATTTTAACAAATTATTAGCTAATTATTTAATTACAATTGAGAAATCTTTGACTCAAAATGCTGTTCAACAACTTTTCATAGGCTACAAAAATGTACCTTTTTTTTATTTGATTTTTCTTTGCATGTTTATACATTTTAGATTGTATTTATTTTAGAGTGGTAGATTTAAAATATAAACATTTTAACTTGAAGAATGCAAATTTGTATCGATTTTCGATAGACTTTTTAAGTGATTCGAGTGGCTTTCAAATTTCACTAATAGCAGTTTTCTGATTTACTCATTTGATAAGCAAAGTTTTTAAATATTCCACATCAGTTCCCAGCTTATTGAAAAATGCAAACTTTTATCGATTTTCGATAGACTTCTTAAGTGTTTTAAGTGGCCTAACAATTTGAACGACAGCAGTTTTCTGATTGACTGTTTTGATGCTCGCCACTCGAAATTGAAATTGTTCGCGCTTAATCGAAATAGAGTGTTTCATGTTCGTCTGATATTTGAAAGTTTGTTTGCTTTTGCTTGTTTTGATTGCGTCGTATGCAGCACCTGCAACTGTAGCTGCCACCTTGCTATGGCCCAAACCCCCCGCTCCACTCTCCCCGCATGCATGCTCCCGCTCTCTCTAGTGCTCGTTCATGTGGCTGTCGAAGCATAGTTTTTGGCGCATAAATCGAAACGTTTCAATGCTCAGCACATGCTCCTCCTTGCATGTGTGTGTGTGTGTGTGTGTGTATTGTGCGCCCTTCTTCTTTTGGCTGGTATTGTTGTTGTTGGTAGTAGCGCAAATTTTCCAGTTGACGTTGGCATTTTCAGTGTTTGCCACTTGAATTGTTTGATTACGTGAATTGATTGTGAAAAACGTGCAACGGCAGCAACAGCAACTTTTCCAAGTGATTTTTTGTGCGCCCGCCAAGGGACGAGGGGTCGTGGCAGTTGACCAGTAGGGTCAGCGGACCAGCAAAGTTTCGGGCGAGGAGAGTGGTGGGAATGGTGGTGGTCATCTTTTGCCATCAGCAAAGAAAGTCAAGTCAACGCTGAGGCTTGAGTTGTCCAAACGTGTTTTGCGGCACATCGAACAGCGATATTAAATGGCCACCTTTTTGCCGTTATGCGATCTCGAAAGCTCGTTTAGCAATTGTTTCAATTGTTGTTGTATCCAAGTTACCCAGTAAGGGGCAAAGGGAGTGGCTGGCCAGATGCTATTTTGAAGTTGCGTAACAGGTGATTTGCAGCTGAGAACTTTCCAGATTTTGCTTTTGTTTAAGTTATTCATTTTCATTCAAGTCCTTATAGATAGATATAACTAAGAATATTTATCAAAAGAATTTGTCTGATACTGATTTAATTTTGAACTGCGAAATGTTTGCTTAGATCTAAATCTGTGTTGGAATTTGTGAAACTGTTCTGCTTTCGTTTTCTATCTATTTTCTACAACTGCAGATAGCTCCTTGCTACCTATCGTACTATTGTTCTGCAGATGATAGCGCAGAGCAGAGCCTTTAAGTTTTCATCTATTAGCTCTGCTATTGCTCTAGAAAAAGTTCATAGCAATAGCAAAACAAAATACTATAAATGATAGTGTAGTTCTTTCAATCACCGATCAAAATATTACGAGATAGATATATTTGATTATTAAATTTGATTTGATCTAAATTTCCTTAAAGTCTCATTAGAAGCGTTGCATAAGTATTCGATTTTTTCACGATTAATATTCATAATTAGCATACGTGTGATAAACACATATTTAATATCAACAAAAATTTTATATTTTTAATTTATAAATTGATTAGAAATTTAGTAAAAAATGATTGTCAATGCTGATTTGCTCTTAGTATTCCAACAATTTCATAAGCACACGCGAAATTGAACGATTTTTATTTTATTTTTACTTTTTTTTTAAACTATTTGATTTATTTTATTATGTGCAAATTCAGCTTTGGATCTGGTTTCATGTTTCATTTGAGTACTCAACTCATCTTCAAGCAAACAACTACTAATAATAGCTATCATTATTTTGTCACAGAATGCTTTTAGACGTCTTTTTACTTAGTTTCATTTAGAAGTTTGCCTGAGTTTTAAGTTCAATTAGCAAAAGCCAGCAGCAAAGGCAGCAACTTTTGCGCGCAGCTCTTGTTAGATTATTTAGCTGAAGCCCGTGCGGAACGGCAGCTTAAAGCGGCAACCTCGGCAACTCCACATCGTTAAAAACGGCCATTAGGAACGCACACATACACACACACACACACGCATTCACACAAAAGCGTGGCCAGAACCGTAAATGGCAGGTGGGACATTAGCGCAACCAGCTGAAATATGAGAATGATGATGAGGTGGGTGTGTTGAGTTGCGGTGATGGGGGTGGTGCAGCTGGAGCGCAACAAAAAGTGTGGCTACAGAGTGGGTTTTGCCTCGACACTTTGGGTTAGTCGAGATAATTGAGATCTCGATTTGATTATAAAATGGGAAGCGGACGCTGATTACATTGACTGAGTGAAAGTGATCAGTTAAATTCTTCTTGATGGATTATACATGGAAACTACTGGCTAGATTAGTAGGGAAATGGGATTTTTGTGACATGGAAGTAGTTTCCAATTTAATTTTCATTCATTCAATGGTTTAAAATCCGGTGGCGGATCAGCCAGAATCGTTGTTCCTAGTGGAAGATCGTGTTTGTATCTGATTTGATTTTTTAAAGGTTGCATCAATGCAAGTAATTCACGTCTTCTTTGTCAAGGTCTCAACCTCAATTTGATGTTGTAGCATAAATGAATTTTCAAGAGATTCTGGAGTAGTTTCAAAACTAAGAAGTGTGTTTTTTATATTCCATTTGCAGAGCAAAAAATTAAATTTATGTTTTTTATTTTTAAGTAGTTGGGCAAATTAGTTTTATATAGAACTTCATAAAAACTCAAAATAGTTTAATAAATTATTTTTCGCTGCATTTGAGCACTCTATAAATACAATATATATTTATAAAAAAAAATTATAGTTTTTCCGGTCGAGAATCTTTGTCTATTCTACAGACATATAAATAATAATAGCTATTCAAAGTTAATTCAAATACTCTGGTTTATTTTTATTTACCTTGACCCATACTGAAATACACTTTATCAATGCCAATTGTAAAACGATGAAAGTTGTTATATAAATTAATTAATTGAAGCGTTTAACTAATTAACGATTTCAACTGACTCGCAATTGGAAATAATTAACAAAAGTGAATCAATGCACTTAAATAGTTTTTACTGTATACCAATCTATATGGGTATATAGATAAAAACTCTTTTTGATATTTATTTAGTTGATTTGTTGCACTAGCTGGTCGGTTGGCGAATGGGGTGACGAGGTTAGCACAGTGCGGGGCAAGTAAATAACAGCACTCGGTTGTAAAATGCGCATTAAGAGGAGCGTAATAAACGTGGCCCATCGTCGGTTCCATGGGGCGACAGCTTAACGAGCTGCTCAGCCGGTTGACATGCTCCGACATCCCGCCGTACCACGTGGTGTCCCAGTCACACACGCTCCGAGGGAGCGAAGGGCATGGTGAGGGTTGGAGACAGCCCAAGATATTCGCTAATATTTATGTTCCTGTCAATTAAATCAGGACATGTTGCCTGGCGCAAGTTGCCATTGCCATTGCCAGTGCCAGTGCCTGGGATCTTGCTGCCTGCTTGCCTGCCTGCTAACCGTCCGTCCGTCCGTCTGTCCGTCCGTCTGTACTGTTTGTCCATGCTGGTCGTAGTGCTGGTACTGGTGTTGGCGTTGTCATGGCTGCTGTCGTTTGTTGGCCACTAACGAGGCGAGTAAAGATGCCGCAAAATCAAGGGAAATGCTTCATTGCGCGCTACAAATTACAGCGACGCAGTGTGGCACAACAATGGGGCGACAAATGGCTGGAGCGAGACAGATGACTAGAAATCTACCACCAGCAGAAGCAGCAGCAGCAGCAGCAACGCCACCAACATCAACAGCCACAGCAACAGCAGCAGCAGCAGCATTGGCATTTTTTTCGCTCGAGGACACACACGCAGCGTTTCGCTAAAAGCTGAAAGCAGCGCTTTGGCCGCGTCCTGCAAAATGCCTTGGCAATCGGATGTTCAAAGTCAAAAAGCGTATGTGCTCGGCATTGAATCCAGCTCGCAGGACCTTCATGCAGCCAATGCTCCTTTTCTTGTTGTTGCTGTTGCTCTTATTGTTGTTGTTGTTTTCGACCGCGTGATGGGTGGTAGCCACAGCTGCGCAGACCATGACTATACAACTACACTCGGAAACAAAATGCCACCTGAAAAGATGAAAGAAAGTTTTTCCACTTTCCTAATTTACGAAGTGGATTCCATTTAATTATAAACACTTTTCCAAAATCCCAAGCTCAAAAATGAATTTCACTTAATTGAGGTTAAAAAAAGAGAGGATTTTTCAAATTTAAAATTTTCGAAATCGACCATTCAGAAAATGTTTTTTTAACCCAATTTAATTTAGGAAAAACCAGAAAGTGTTACAAAATTCTAAATTTGCGAAATAAGTTTCTTTAAATGAGAATGGTGCTCTATAAATTGACATTTTATATTTTGCCTTTATATAACTCAAATTATTTCTAACATTAAGAAATATGTGTCTTAGTAGAAGTGTAAAATTATTCGCTCTACGTTAATTGCGTATGTCACAGAAATAATAAATTGTGAATGCAAAATTGAGAAAAATCCACACTCGATCATAAAATGAATATTCTGGTTTTTAGAAACACACAAACTTCCAGTTTGGAAAATATATTTGTTCAGGCTGATTATTTTTCTGAGTGTGGGCAAGCAGCAGGAGAAACAGGAACAGCAACTAAAGCCCTGCTCTGTACAATTTATTTAGTGCCCATCAACGCGTCGCTCGCTCGAGCTGCGACCGAATCCCCTGCAACAGAGAAGGGTAGAGTGAGAAGATGCCATATTATATATAACCATCTAGAGGATATCACCATTCTGTTGTGAAGTATGTGACGCGTCAAAAGAGAGAGTTCTTCGATCACATAAAATATATATATTATTTATTATCATTAGCCGTGACAGGCAAGTGCGCCAGACGAAGCTGACTGAATCACTATATTATATAGCTTCAGCTTAAGTTGCGCTCGAGCTAGATTTTTTTCCCCCCCTTTGATATGCTGATCAAAATTAATCTAGTTAAAAAATGGTATACTAAAATTACATTAATACCAGCAGTTTTTAATGCTATTCATTTGTCGGCTGGCTGGGTCCGGTCTTCAAGGGCATCCAATCTTCGGCGTGTCCAAGATGTGCGACCTTTCCTTATTTTTTCTGGTTTTCTTTTTGTTGTTTTGACAAATTATGGCCGCATTTGGCGTGCCTGGTCTTAGAAATTGAAAACGAAATTGACTTGTCAGGCTAACAAGCTCAGGTTCAGTAGATACTCTTAACTCTCAAGTGGCCGGAATTCAAGCAAATAAAAATGAAGAAATACAGCCTCGGACACGAAACAAAATGAAATGTTTTGCAAATGTTATTTGCAATAAATGTTTGTTGCCGCCTATTCCAGTCAAGCTCAGAGCCACTTCAGCAATTGCATATGCATGAAAATCAATTCAAGATAAACAAAGATTAGAATTAGGAGTTAGAAATTAAGAATGAACAAAGTAAATACTGGGCTTTAAGGTTCACAATCGTGTTAACTGTTGGCGCAGAAAGTGCTGTGCATATTTTGTTGTCCGTCTGTCTGTCTGCCTCCTGGTTGACGAACTGTTTCATTTGAGATTTGGGGTATTCACTTTCAATCCCCAGCAGTCATTTGTTTTGATTGCACGCTGCTATCTTTGGGTCAACTGGGCCGTCACGTCAATTAGCCGCAAATCGACATTGTTCACGCTGTCCACATTGCTATGTGTGAGCGTGTGTGTGTGTGTGTCTGTTGTGTGTGTGTGTGTGTATTATGTATGCATTTGTGTGTCTGTGTTTTACCATTGGCCTGTGCGTAATTTATGCCAGTTTATTTATTGATGCCCGGCCTGGAGAGTTGCATTGTTTTCCAAAAAAGCCGGCTAAGTGCAGTTGGCGTAGAGCTGCACGCACACAAACAAGCACACACACACACACACAAGCGCACACAGAGATATATATATATAAAAACCAGCCACAACAGCCCACTGGTCGAAGGGGCTTTCTGGTCTTTTAGTCTTTTTACCCCAAAAATAGAAAACCCATAAATCTGCAATGTCGGAGCATTTAAAATGAATAAAAAGTCAATGTGCCGAGCTATTAACTGCCTGATGCATGCCGTCCAATAAGCCTGCTGGGAAGGATAGGGGGACGGAGTGGACTATGGGACCAATTGTGGATTGGGTTGGGGAGAGGGGGAATGGGAGAAGGGATACTAGTCAACGCAACCGGTCGCCATTTTCAACAATACATTTGTATTTGCATGCAGCGGTGCATCCGGACACACAGTAGCGAGTCGATCCGACGGACGGACGAACCTAGTCGAATGGGCGGTCGAGCGGCTCGCACACCTTCCGGTACACAGAGCACTGCTCCACGGCGTAACAGTGTGTCAAAATCGAAAGTTTTGGCAAGTTTCGATTTAATTTCTATATCTATATATGTAGTTAAGGCTACCAGCTGCACTCGGAAGTTTAATTTAAACAAAAGGATTTTTTATTTATATATGTTAGAAAATATTTCCATAATTCCGAAAGACGTTATGTAAGAATTCTGTGTACACTCTGCAAACTAGAAATAGTTTTCTAAACTTAAAGTGACTGGTTTTCAGAAAGACAAACTTTCGTTTAACAAATATACTTTCTAAGCTGACTTTAGCTGCCCTTTTTTTCTGAGTGTGTGTAAGAGTATTAAAGTTTTTAAATACATTTTAATTATCTTGATTTCAAAGTAAATTTTTAGCCAGATCTTTCAGCTTTTCATCTTTCTGCATATTTAGTTTTCTTGCACTAACTATTCTATGGTTAAACATTTTTGATGGTTTTGTATTCGAAATTTGTGTAGACAAATCATGCAATATATTTCAAATAAGATTTTCTGTGAATAAAAATGTTTAATTCAATTTAAAATTGAAATTAAAATTTATCTATAAAGTGAAAATGGAAAGACTAAAGTAAAGAAAACAGAGAGCATTTATTGCAAGGATTTGGAAACCCCAGTTAAAATCCAATCCGACCAAAAAATGGTAAACGTTAAGAATTGAATGAAGAAGAGAGGATGTTGCTCAACTTGAAATTGTCTTCTCAAGATCTTGAAACCATATTTCAAATGACAGTTTGTTTTCCTGTTTAATTTTTGATAACAATTGAAAAAACGGAATGCAATGCTTTATTTAAGCGGCGACCAAGAAACACTTTTGAATTTGGACTGCTACATATGAATTGGAATTGGAATATCAATAGCATGGCATATATTTTGAATACCACTGTG
Organism: Drosophila nr. perissopoda 5 BK-2023a; assembly: GCA_035044105.1. Classification (NCBI taxonomy): domain Eukaryota; kingdom Metazoa; phylum Arthropoda; class Insecta; order Diptera; family Drosophilidae; genus Drosophila; species Drosophila nr. perissopoda 5 BK-2023a. The sequence goes on along the minus strand of JAWNMK010000125.1, from coordinate 2,788,117 downwards.
CACAGTGTGTTTTGTTTGTTTGTTTGACTGTGCGGCGGCGGCCGGTACATTAAAATGCTGAAATAAAATGCCAAACAATGCAAAAGCTTCTGCCGCATGCCCAAAAATAGTTTTTGTGTGTTGGTTTTTGTTCTTTTCGTTTCTGTTTTGCGGCCGGACTCCCGTGACCGTATAGCTTACAGTCAGGTGGCAAGAGTTGGGGCTGGTATAGGCGTACATTAGAGGTAGGGGGTGGTGCAGGTTAGGGATAGCGTGGGTCTGCAACTGTTTCAAGTATATTGAATATATTTGACAGCATTTTCAATTTCGATTACCTTTTTCGCAATTCAGCATGGGCGTGCAGCTGCAGCATGGCCACTCCCACGGCCTTGGCGGTGGCACTGGAGGACATGGTCACAGCCACGGCGAATCAAAGAAGAACAATAAATCCAAGAAGGTCGCAGCTCATGTGAATGCCACATCGACGCCGTGCGCCGCCTCGCCGAAGCGGCGCATTGAAGGCGGCGTCTCCTTCGATCCAGAGGATGCGGAATTTCCTGGCGCAGGGCTGCCCAGCTACTCGTATCAGAATTCCAAGCAGCTGGATCCCGGACTGGATCTGGAAATAGCCGCTGTCATGGCGGAAACTGCCCCGGGCACCCATCATCATGGCGGCCAGACGGGTCGCGAGGCAGTCAACATGAATGTGCGGGCCGCCTTCATCCACGTAATTGGCGATGTCATCCAGAGTGTGGGCGTCTTTATGGCCGCCGCTGTGATCTACTTTTGGCCCAAGTACGCCATTGTCGATCCAATTTGCACATTCATCTTTTCCATTATCGTGCTCTTCACCACGTTCACAATTATGAAAGATGCGCTGCTGGTGAGTATATCTTCCACTTTCACTCGATTATTGATTAACAATCATTTTTAGACTATATTAAATAACAATTAGTACGGATTTTCAGTTATATTTAGCTGAACTAATTGAAAATTAAATAAGTAAGATTTATGTATTTAGATGCTTTCTTAACAATCAGACATGGAGAATAAGGACAGTCGAGGAACCGAAATTTTTGCTATGGTTATCAAAGTCAAGTTCAGAGCTTTTTCAACAATTTCGTTTGGCAGAAAAACTATAAATTTATTTTAGAGAATACGCAGTTATAATCAGAAATAATACTAATAATGCCTGAAAATCTAGAAAATTATATAAGAATTTATAATTGTAATAAAAATAAGTAGCAGTGAAACAGTTTTTATCGCGCTCATGCCAAAATTACTATACTTAAAATATTAATTTATAATCAAACAAACTGAATCGTTTGCGTTGAGTACTTTATTAGAACTCATTTTGTAAATTCCGGCTTATCATAATTAAGCCTCTTTGTCGCCGTTGTCCTCCTATTGGTGGAGGTGTCGGTTGTCCCCATTGGGTTCCCACTATGGTCCCCTAGTGGAATGTGCTTTGGATAGATTTGGCTATTTCCGGCTGAATCCAGCGCTTAGGAAATATGCCAACGAGGCGCAAGTGTCTTATGACATTTATTTTAGCTTGTCATTAGTTCGAGTACGTGTTTGATTAAATGGATTACAAATTGTGCAAATACTTAATGAAATGCCTTAATTTGACTTTAAATTATTTAACTATTTTTGTCTAGATTTAATAGTCAAACTGAATAATAACCACTGTAAAGATTTATATTAAAATGTGCTCCAGTTCTTATTTTGTATTAAGTTTTGAAAATGAACCATGCCATTGAAACTTTGCTTTGCACACATTTTTTTCTAAATAAATTATTGCATTCCATTCAATTCAATATCAGTGTTGGCCGTGCAAATGCCAAAAGCTATTCAATTTGTATGCAACTGCAAAAGTGAATGAAAATTTGATAAAGCTAGAGACTGGTTAATGGAAATTGACTCCGAAGTTATGAATTATATTCTAGACCAACTAAAAGAGGGCTTTAATAAATATTGATTATGTGACATTTATATATATGTTTGGTTTGTATTTGAAAATTATTATATGATATTTGCACAATAGATACCAGTTGCTAGTTTGTTATAACTAAATGTGGTTGGTTGACAATGCACCAAAAATCTCGAATTAAGTTGACCAGCAAATTTGTATTAATAAATGCTAAAAGTGTAATTTCCATTTAATTTCTGTTAGAATTGGGAGATTTGAATGGTTTAATTACTGCCAGGTTTACTTATATACAATTGTATATTGTAATTGTATTGTAAAATACCTTGGACAAATATTTGCAATTGTAAATGAAATTATTAGTATTATTTTTTCATTAATTGTGAAACATTTAAAATGAGTTTTATATTAGTGAATGGAATTTACTTTTTATTGCAATCGCCGAGCTTTTATAGCGGAATACCATTTCATTTATATTGTATGTTTGTTTCAGGTACTGATGGAAGGCACTCCCAACTATATGCATTATGAGGAGGTTCTGCAGATATTTCAGCGCATCGAAGGCGTCGAGCGTGTTCACAATTTGCGCATCTGGGCGCTGAGCATTAATAAAGTGGCGCTATCTGTACATTTGGCCATTGGTGAGTAGCCGCCGGGACTCAACAGCAGCCCAGCGAATATAAGTGGTGGGGGGGAGGGCTTACTATCTACATGTGTTTTCATTACTCTGTCTCTCTCACTCTGTGTTTGTGTGTGTGTGTGTGTGTATTCTGCATGGTAATTATCCCAATGGATTCGGTGATGTTGCTTTTGCTTGCTGTGTTGTTTGTTGTTTGTTGTTGTCTGTTGGGTTAGCCGCATTGCTTCATGTCCACGGCAAGCGAAGGCAATTAGGTTAATTATTTTTGAAATGGCTTTTTAAGCGTGGCCAATTTCAACAGGGCGACGACCATCAATGTTATCAGCGTTGTCGTATCCGCTAATCGTTGCTCACTTTTAACTAACCCAACCCTACTTTTTTTTTGTGTTTTGCAGGAGATACAGCCAATGCCAAACAGATACTCGATGCGGCTACTTCTGCGGTGCATTTGCGCTACAATTTCTTTGAGACGACCATTCAAATCGAGGACTATACGACCCAAATGGAGAACTGCAACCAGTGCACCGTGCCGGCAAAGTGACACGCAAAAGCAAACAAACCCAATTTCAGTTCATTCAGTTCCATTGGCCAATTACAAATTAGCACCTAAAGACCACATTGACATCAACATGCGCATACTATTAACAACGTACATTCGATTACAAAAATGTATATATATCTATGCGATAAGCACCCACCCACAATCCTGCCACCTGCCACCTGCACCACCCATCCACCCGCCCCAGCAATTTAATGTGCAAACAAATGCTGTGCTTTGCCATCACAACTCGGTTAGGCCAGACAAGATAACAATCATAAATATAATGACCACGTTTCCGTCACACGTCACATCATTTTAACATTTTGTCATATTTTCAAACACAGTGGTTCAATCTAATCTGTTGCATAACACAAATCCCAAATACTTAAAATGTTTAATCAAATTTAATAAATGAAAGCCTGATGTGTGTCAAAAGACCATTGCAGAATAATTAATGATTAATATTGTGTTTGAATTTTGTACTTTCAATAAGGCTTAAGCTGAACGCATTTCTAATAAATTGGAGTTAATTCATGATTTTCTTACTAAGAGCAATGCAAGTTAGCATTCGTAGCATGATAGCAAATAATAATTATAATAATAATTAAATAATGATGACTGGAATCAAAAACTTTAATACGAATATGTGAGAAGTATGTGTGCCAAATGTGCAGATACAATATCGATTGATAACATGATAAACATGGGAGGATATACCTTGGCTTTAGCTTCTCCGAATACCATTTACAAATTAACTATATTTAAAATCTACACTCGTCTTATCTTTATAAATATATGATGTATATTAGGATATATAACTTTCAGCATTTTGGAGACGCTATAATCTATGGCAAGGGTCTATATCTTTTATCTATATTTAATATATATATATATATCTATGCTCCATTAATATGTTAAGAAATATTTGAATATTTATAGTGGCGCATAGAGAAACTGTATTTGCCATTGATAAGGAAATTACGGTTACCTTTTTCAAATATCAATGTGAATTCTAATTCCCCTTAAATCGCTGCTGACTATAGCTGCCTAAAAGACATATATTCTGTGTATGTTAAGCATTGCATTGTTTAGCTGAAAGTCTAATTTCAACACTTCATTATCATTTGTGGAACAATTTGATGGCGCAATCTCTCGCTTTCTTTGCACTGCTTTTGACACCAATGTACCGCTGATGCCAAAACATTTGTGTGTCTTTGCGGGGCAAATGTTGCATCAGTTCGATGCGTTCGCGATATGCAAACACGCATAAAAGTTATTAAGCTGCCGCTAGCGTTGCACAAAATTTGCATCAGGCACGCAGGCAGACAGGAGGCAGGCAGGCAAACTGGCAAACGTCCTCCCACAGTTGCCATCTCTCTCTATACATACAAAACATACCGCTAATGCCAATTTATGAAGCGGGCAGCTAAGCTGGCCACATCGAATCACCTGGCCAAACAGCCGGACCCAACCTGACCACAGTACACACGAAAAGCCTGTGCATAATTTGGCATTGCGTAAGCGTCAAACAGCGACGCTGGCGGCGCTTGAATTATGTTTGAATTCGTGGCCAACAAACAAGGTTGCCCCCTGCTCGACTTTCCCTAATCGGCGTCAATTTGTTGACAGCTTTGTATCCTTCAAGCGTGCCTGGAGGTGGCAATGCCACCGCACTTCTTAGTCAGCTACTACACGCACACACACACAAACACACTCACCACTCTTACGAACTTGTTGTCTTCGCCAAAAAACTGCAGTAATCATCTTTCAGAGTCAAAGTCGCGGCTTGGGCAGGCAGGTCCGGCAAGTTGACGCAGGCGCAGTTTAGCCGGTGCTAAAAAGAGAGGATAAGGAGAGTGGATTTTTAGGAATTTTAGTTCATGTGAGTGAGAAGCGAACTCGTTGCGGCTTTCGAGTGTGGCTGCCACTTGACCCGCAGTCGACAACTGTGCATCATCGCTGCGTCAGAAATGCATGCCACGACATCAACACAGACACAGTCAGAGCGCTTAGCCTCAAGTTATTAACTGCTAAGGCGGCACTCCAAACTAACCTTGACCCACACAAATGTAATGCAAGGTCCTTTGCAATTAAGCGCACACAGCTCTCACACGCAGGCATCATTTCATTTGCCTAAACATATATTAAATGTTTCAATTAGTCGAAGTCATTAGCCAAATAGATTCCGTTAACGTATTGCGGCCAGGGCTTGTAACGGGAGCGCAAAGCTAAACCAGGATCAAAAGCAGCCCGCAGCGCGCATCAGCAATGTGCGTGTATATGTATGTTTGTGTGTGCTTGTGTGTGAGTGTGTGTGTGTGTGAGTGTGTGTGTGTGTGTGTGTGTGAATGCGCAAATGTTTATTTATATTTGCTTTTGAGCGCTTAAACACGCAAAACACTCAGCAGCTACAACTAATTAAAAGGCAATTTTCACATCAAATATGCTCTTTAAAGTTTGCTATAACTGTATTTATATATATATATATATATATATATAATATGTCAAAATACTAACTTATTATGAATGTTGTTTAGATTAATTTTGCATGTAAATCAATTTTATAAATAGTAATAATATTTTATATTGATTTTAATCAATTTCAAATAATTGGTTCAAACTTGTTTATATTTCCCATATGTTCCCAATCAAATTCAGTAGGTTTAATTATCGTTTATTTTAAATTTAATCTTATTTTCTTAATTTAAATATAATTTTTAATTTAAATATGCTTTTCGATGGCTTCAGGTCAAGCTTTTTTTATGGACTCAAATATATTTCGGAATTCATCTTCATGGAAAATAAAAAGATTTGACCTAGAGCCCATGAAAAACTTATTTAAATTATAAAAGAGGTCACCAAACAATAAGCAATTTTTAATTTAATTTAATTTATTTCTTATATTTCATATTTTTCTGTATCGACTTATTTTAGAAGCTGATTTCTATGTTGAAAATAAAAAACCATCAGCATCGAGCTACTAAATATTATACAGCTTCAATTATAATATTTATTTTTCAATTATGAAATTTGGTGAAAAAAATAGTATGAATGCGCTCTGCAAGGATATGTGGGTATGATTTCATCGGCATATGTATGTATGTTTTTGATTACCAAAAGTCAGTAATAAAATTGACCAGCAAATTTATATTTATATTAATGGTAAAAGTTTAATTTGCATTTAGTTTCTGTTCGAATTAGGATGTTTCAATGGTTTAATTACTGTCGGATTTACTTGTATACATTTGTGCAATTATATTGTAAAATACTGTATTTAACTTGGACAAATATTATCAATTGTAAATAAAATTATTACGCACTCTGCAAGGATATGTAAACTTTGGATTGCAGAAGCGGGATACTGAGGCTATGAAATACAAATGAATTTTACTGCCTTTTAAATTGAATACCATTAAGTAAGTAACGCTTAAGGGGTCAAGACGAGCAAATTCGGTTGCTTAATGTTAACTCATCGACGGGACAATTACGTGGAAAACCTGACTGCGAAACAATGCGCCAAAAAGTTGAACCCTTTTGCGGACGAACGCTCTGATTGCCATTTACCCGTTCCCCGCTCGCACTTCTGCTTTGCCATTTATTATCTCTTGCTTTGCATCTTAGCAACAGTTTCAGCAATGCTTTCAATACCAACTTGCATAAAAACCCAGCTGCGCAGTCGAAGTCGACGCATCCGTTGACGTCCAATATCGTCGCTGCTCATTAAAAACTTTGAGGCAGTTCGAACTTTGCAGCAGATAAACAACAGCAAGAGCAGCAACAATGGCAACAACAACAAAAAAATTGACAAAATTATAAATGCATAAAGGAATTTTTGCAAGCTGTTTACTGCATCATTTTTACTATTCCCTATTCAAAATGCAATCCAAGTTACAAATTTTAATCAGAGTTATTCGAGTATTATTAAAGAAGTTAATACTAGTTGTAAAATATCCACGAATCTGGTTGATCCACTAAGTAGATTTAGCCAAGTATAACCTTGAATCAGTAATCTTATCTGAAGTGTTTTCCATTTTTTTATAAATTCACAATCAAGTTTTTTCTTACATATTAATAATTGTCAAACTTTTTTTTATATACAAACTTTTATTTATATATATTATATATGTATTTATTTTGTGTATTCTTATTTAATGATTTTCATTTAAAATTTATATATGTATATATACATATATATACATACATATATTTTATTTGAGTTGGATAACTTTTTCTCGGTTTGTTCTTATTTGAGTTCGAGGAACTTTTTCTCGGATTCGTTTTGATAATTTAAAATATTTGATTTTCTTTTGTAGTTAGTATACAACTTTATTGTTAAATTTGCTTAATCTATGGCTACATTTAAAGCTAAATATTCAGTAAACGGAACGCATGCATTGTACTATTTGCAATTCCATTCGCAGTGACCTCTGCCCCGCTTGCCCTCCCAGCTGGTGTCCTTTACAGTTGTCACGGCTTCCTTTTATAGACAAATATTGCGCGCTGGCATGTGCCTGGCGGTCTGGCACTTTCCCCAGCTACATTGTGCCGCGAATACGTTTGTTTTTCCGTTCTTCCTTTTTTTCCATCTTTTTTTAAAATTTTTTTTTTTTTATGCTGCCCTTCCCAAAGGGTTTTTGGCAACTTGCCTGTGGCGCTCTTTGCACTGCATGGAAATGTCGCGGCTTTCTGTCTTTCGCTTTTATTTTTGCTGATGCTGTTGTTCATGTTGTTGTTTTTGTTATTTAACATGGCAGTGGTCAGTTACGGGTCTGGGTCCATGGGCATTCGGTTATATTGAAAAATTTGAATGCTAGTAAAAACTTTTAATTGTCGCTGGTCAACGACGCGTCGACGTTGACGTCGTCGTCGCCGTCGCCGTCACATGTTGGCCAGGACATTTAAATGGCGCCGTTGCCTGTTATTGTTAACAATATTTTTCAATGCAATTTTCCCTTGATTAAAATATGCAATGAAATGTTTTCCGGCATTGTACACTCGATCTACTCTTATTTCTATCTCTCACAAATTATGTGCAAAATTTAATTCTTTTGGCTTATCGATGATATGGCATGACAAAAGCGGCTTACAAACTTTCCACTTTATTTAATCAGAATGACAGCTGCTATTCACACGCTTTTCATGTTGGCAACTCATTCATCTTTGATTTATTTCTACTTATTTAAAATTCTTGACAAAAATAGAAAATTCATATTGCTAAATTTATTTTCTATGATTTCTCAACAGGTAATTAAATCAGAAAACTTGATTGCTCAATCAGTTTACTAATTTTTAATTTAATTATTGACACTTGTAAGAATGTAAAATATGGATGCTATATATAATTCAAATAGCATCTTTGCGTATATATCTCGACCAAACTGAATTATAGGGAGAATGCCCTAAGGTCTTAAATGTTTGAATATTAACCAAATTGTGTTAGTCATTATTATTTATTTCTACCAATAAAATAATAAAATTTATTTTTAAGAGTATATGTATATTTTTGACGTAGTCTTTTAGATGCTGTTCTTCTTCGCTCTCGGTCAGATCAATGTTTTATAACCTTTCAATCAAATTTTCCAATATAAATGTTATAAAAAAAGGAATCTCAAAATATAACAAATGCTTTAATTAATAAATTGGTGAATTAACTACACGAAGGATAAATTATAAATTTAGCTTTTAACGGTCAACGGAAATGTTATGATACTAATCGAAAATGTATAGTTTTTAAGACCAACATTGGTGACCATGTTTTAATTGTATTAGTAAATAAATGTATTATTTGGAATAGTTGCATCTCAAGCCACTTTTCAAATTTCCACTTTGATGTTCGTATTTCAATGGCACATTAAAGTTGTTTGCGGTTGGGGGCGGGGGCGACGCCTGTGGCAATGAATTATGTAGACTTTAATCCGAGTGCTTTTTATGGGAATCGATGGCAACACGGCAGGGCGGGGCCACACCGGGGCCATGAAGACGGTGCCAGCCAAACTGCAGCAACAACCAAAAAGTATTTTGGCCGAGTTTCTAGTTTCGCTTAGGACAGCAAATGGGAAATGGCACAATAAACACCGAACGCATATAAAAGGACATTCGAGTTCATTTGTTTGCAGCGTTGTGGTGCAGCAGGCGTTGGTGGTGCCGGTGGTGCTGCAGGACGGTGGGCGTGACGCCTTGCATTGCTGCATTGTTTTCGCCTTGTTCGTTACCGCTGCTGTTTTTTGTTGTGCTCGTTGTTGTTAAAAACAATGCCACAACGACTACGGTTCTGTGGCAGCGGCACCGAAAAGTAGCTGCACCAAACTTTTGCAAAACTATACAATTGCATAAAATTGTCAAAAATTTATAGGGAATGCGCTTCTGGGATATATGCGGAGGCAACGCAGCCGAGTGCCTAAAAAATGAGCACAGTGCGGGAATTGAAAACGAAGAAAAAAAATATATGGAAAACCATTTGAAGGCACAGAGGCGACTAAAGTAGATTGCTGAAATCACTTGAGTTATGGTCCGCATACAATTTCCAGCACCCCAAATTATCTAAGTACTACTGCTACTATCTAGATTTATTTCTAGAATGCAAATAACGAACTTTATATAGTAAAACACGTTAAATGTTATAAAATATGATCATATCTAGCAGCAGATAAATCAATAAAATAATACCTTCATTTTTTCTATTTTTTTTTTTCTGTGTTTTTTATTGAGTTTCCGTCTAAGAATTTTTGGTTAAATTTTCTGGTATAAAGAAGAAAAATTGCGTATATGGATCATTTTTTGATCAAAGACTTTGGTTCAAAGACCATTTAAGCTTGATTTAAGCTAAGCAAAAGAAATAAAGTATTTTTATTCCAGAAAAACTCGCAATTTCTTGCCTCTAATATGCATAATTTATATTTCAAAGCCTCAACTTAAAAAAAATGTTTATGAATATTAACTAATACATTACAATAATAATAATAATACCAGTGAGCATACTATAATTTGTGTACATGGAATAATTAATCTCAATTATACTATATATGTTCCAAGACTGATTATTAGGCTATGCTTAGGAAACCAGTTTTTAGTTATGGTTACACGGAAATTCCAACAAATTAGTTGTTAAGGAAATAATCCCTTGATTAGGCCCCGACATAAGTAAGAGTTTTAAGCTTTTAAAGGTTCTTTCCAACACCCCAACTGCAGTGGATCGCATTACCTGCATGTTCGTGTCTGCCTCAAATCGCACTTTTTGTGTGAAGCACATGCGAAAAACTGAAAATGAACTAGGACTGCATCGACTACTTGCCCCAACCAGCAACCATCCCCCTTAGCCCCCCAGCTGGCAGTTGCTGCTGCTGTTCGAGCGAAGTCTTAGCCACCGCATATTGTCGCCTAGCTCGCAACTGAAAGCGGCTGGTTTGCATGGCAACACTTAAAAAAAAATACTACCTATACATTATACATACATATGTATGTATATAGCAAGCCCCACACGTTAAGCCAATATTTTGCGGGTAGCCCCGAAGACCTCGCTGCTTAAAGTTATTCAAAGCTCTGCGAGGTTTTTATTTCCTTTGGTTTTTCATTTTACTCTGCTGCCGAAGATATCATAGTATATTGGTTTCTATTTTTTGTGCTATGTCTGTTATGCTTTCTGTCCGCCTGTATGTATGCAACTTTTTCGACACCCTTAGAGATAAGGACTTAAAATTTGGAACATATTCCCGCGTCAAATAAAGTGTAAGAATTATAGTGCTGCGTCCACTAGGAGGCTACGATAAAGTCACATATCTCCCACAGCGTGGAAGTGTTTTGACGATGTCCTTTTAAGATAGGCATATGCCACATCCACCTCTTCCGCCCCAGGCACCCCATACCTAAGTATTTGATTTGTGTAAATCTTTTTTGAGTTAGAGCCGTCACATTTGGTGGGTATATTAGAGATAAGGACTTTATAGATCTGTATTTCTTGGCTACACGTACCCCGTTCCTTGCTACATGTTATCAGCTGGTATTACTTATGGCATCAGAGTGTTTCGCAGTCGGTTACGCCCGACTGCAACGTTCTCACTTGTTTTCAGTCTCCCTTTGTTTTGTTTTATTCTTTAAGTTTACAGTCGCTAGTCAGCAAAAAACAATTAACCCGCTCAAGCCACACTCAGCAACTGGGACCTGCCCCCCATCAAGCAGCAGCGAAACCCCAAAGAGCTGACCGCTCAGTTCAGTGGCTCTTCCCGCATTGACTGGCCACAGATTTTGCAGTTTTTATTGTGCCCACTGAGAGAAGGTCGGCGGAGGCTGTAGGGGTTGGGGATGTGGCGCCCGCTTAGTCCGCGAGCACTTTCCACTTTTTTTTTCCTTTTTGATGCGGGCGGGCACTGCAGTTCACCCACCCACAAACCACACACGCACATAAATTGTGCACCGCTGACGTGGTGTCAACCATACGGCCGCTGCCAGCCCCAGTCGTGTGAGGATTCTGGGTGGTGTCTAAAAGAAACTGCTGCTTCTGCTGCTGCTGCTGATGTGAGCAGATGCACTGACTCCGCTTAACTGGCGCTCAAAGGCGGTGGGCTGTGTGGTGCTGTGGGCTGTGTGCTGCGTGCCGTGTGCTGTGGCAAGGTACGGTGTGGTGCTTTAACGACTTTGTCATAGAGTTGACAGTGTCGAGCGTAAAGCGTATAACGAGTGGCTGCGACAACACAATATATAACATGTTCAAATTGTCTTTTAAAAGTGGCTTCAGTTCTGGCTTCCTTCCTTGTTGGCAAAATGCCTTAAAGAGTGTGTGAAGTTGGCTTATAATCACTTTTTTTTTATTTATTTCGATTGAATTCCCATTATGTATATGCACATGAACATATTCCAAAAATATACTTTAATTTTATAGTAGCTGTAGCTACGAAATAGATTGATACTAATCTATCCTCCAAGTTTGGTGACTGAAATACGATTTTGGTTGCTACCAATATACCAATATACTCTAACTTTCAAATTGGGTATCGGTTTGGGGAATCTTAGTAAACGTGAATATGCAATTTTTTAAAAAACTCAAAATTTCAAAATTTCAAAATTTGGTGACTCTAGCTTACACATTGTGGAAGATGTGCACATTTTAGATTATTATAATAATAACAAATGAAAACAAACTTAAATTTTTGTGGTTTCCAATCTCCTTTGTTGGCATTTTCTACATATCTTTATCTTTATGTTTACACAATGAAGTGAAATGCCACGAATCAAAATATAAACTTGAAATATTATAATAATAAATAATAAATAACTGAGTAAAATTGCATTCGCATTGGAAGAGTCCATAAAAAATATAGTTCAAGCGACTTGCATATATTCTCTTCAGTTACTGTGCGAAACAATCAAAATAAATAACTTAAAAACTTTATACTTAATGCAAATATTCTTTACTTTTAAGATTTTATCTAATAATGTGATATAACTTAAGCTGTAAACGTAATCACTTTCAAAAATGTTTTGGTTTATTAAATTGCTTATCCAATAGCTAATGGATAGAGATTAAATGCTACATTCGATATTTTTGGAATGAGGGTTTTTTTTACTACTCTGCTGATTTGCATTAAATCAATTAACGTTTGCCTTCTTCCGTTCCTTAGACTTGTTCATAACATATTTATATCAGTCTGCTTTTTTCTCTCTCTTCTCTTCACTTTCTGTCTTGAAAGAAAGTTATAATATAAAATTAAAAACTACGTTTACATTTTTTAGCTCTTATGTTTCTTATTTCTCTCAACTATAATTATTTACTTCCAATTATTTGCATGCATTAACTGCACAAGCACTCCAGGCCAAACATTTCAAGCCTGTCTGCCCTTAACCAAGTCTTTATAATTAAACTGGCATTTCCGTTTTCGACCATTATTTTTGTTTTAAATTCATTTGATTAATATCAAGCCTCATTTGCTTGGGGTTAAACTGCCTGCCTGCTTTAACTGCTCATTAAATCCGAATGTACTTTGTATACCTTTGCATATAAATATACATATATATATATATATGTATTTGTATCTGTATCTGTATCTGCATGTGTATCTATGCTGTCATTCTAATGAGCTTACATTCCAGATTGTAAGTAATTTAAATTGAGCCCACTTGTTTAGCGCTTGTGCGGAAAATGAACTCGAAATGCACTTGCCATCCTTATCTCTACTTTTCCAACCCCTCCCTATTTTTTTGAGTGAATTGTGAACTTGGGGGTTGGGGGTTGTCAGGGTTGCGAGGTGGAGGGTGGGGGGTGGTGTGTATTGCATGTGTGTTTTGGCTGCTGCCGTCTGCGCTCGTTCAACTAAATGAATAAACTTTTTCCGAGCATACTCTTTCGGCGGTAAATAGTGTTAAAGTTCACACATTTGATTTGTTTTTTTTTTTTCGTTTGGTTTTTTTTGTTATGCCATTTTGGCATTTCTGTTTTACATGGTCCTCGCCACCCCAGCCTTATTTCTCGCTCCACTTGGCTGTTGACTGTTTTTTAGCATTCACACAATTTTTTGACAACATTTGTGTTCCTTTCGCAGAAATAGTTTTTCCATTATGGCATATAGGGGGCGGCAAGGGTTGCGTTCGGCTTTGGGGTGGAAAGAGGGGCAGGGCATGGCTTATATAAAGTAACCAAAATAACTAAAGTGTAAATTAGCTTTTGGCTGTTGTTGACGTTGTTGGTTTGGCTCTCGTTGTGGGTCTCTGGCTGGGCTGCTGTGTTGCAGGCAAAAGTTTGTCATTTGGTTTTAATAAAAACACTTGCACACACTCACATACACACACGTACACCCACAGACACAGACTTGAATACACTCATATACGGTATTCGCTACTCACACTCAAACTCACACTTTCCCTGCATTCACACTCTTGCAGCACTTCATTTGCGCACAACATGGAGGAAAGTTAACTGAAGGGCTTTTCGGGTTGCCGTTGGTCTGATAGCCCTGTTTATTTTTGGGTCTGCTGCTCTTGACACGCCAACCAGAATAAAAAAAAAGACAAAAACGACAGTCAAAGTTTATTTAGAAATTAAAATATTGTGCCCATCGGGCTTAAAAGATGCATCACTGCACTCAAGTTGTTAGGCAGACTTCAGCCCTATCCGATCCATTTCATTTAGCAATTTCAACAGCATTCTTGGAAACATTTACTTAAGCATTTCAGCGACTATTAACCATCAACTATTAATAAGCAAACAGTCAACTATAACATTAAGTAAAGCTAAAAGATTTGCTTTGTTCTGTGAATTATTTTGCTAAAAACTTAATTATCAAATAGAATTAGATATTATAATTATAGTACCCATTCAACCTTTTTGATTTTATTTACTTATATTATTATATATGTATGTTAATGCAATTTAAAATTAAATCTTCAGACCAAAAGTAAAAAAAGACAATAGTTAGGATGGTTTAATTGAGAAGATTACATGATAAGGTCTATTATTAAAAACACAAAGAATAAGCAGTACAACTGTTAAGAAAAAGTGGTCTAGATGGAACAAAAACAATATGTGTCTTTAAGGTATGAGAAATATTAAGATTTTAAAGAATAACTTAAGCACTTACTTAAATTCTCCAGCTTATTTTACATATGTACATTGGAAATTTAATTGCTTTTTAATCTTATTATATTATCTAACAAATACAAATACTTAAATGATATATATCTTTATTTAAAAATGATGTGAATTTCAAATTGAAGTAACACGCTGGAATATTAATAAATTTTTCTTAGTATTTTCTTTATTTTGGCATTTACCCCAACTATATTGACAGTTGTATCGAGTTTCTAAACATTATTAACGCTAACTTTGAATTGTGCTGCTGCAGTCGAATGATTTGCAGATGAATTTTCATAACAAAAGCTATAGGCCATGTCGGGTTCATGCATACTTATGGCCATTAGTCGGTTATAATTGAAATTGCATAATGATAATTCCACTCCAAATCAAACTCGGACAGATATGCTGTTAAACTGACAATTAGTGAGACAAGCATGGCGTTTGAGAGTGTTGGGGGGTGGTATTGGGCAGCATTGGGCGACATTGGAGTTGGTGTTCAACTTCACAGGCATACACAAATCACAGCTGTAAATAGACAACCAAAAAGACGTCCGACGTTTTGGTCAGTTACAGTTACATCAATTGCCAGACAACACACACACACACACACACAAGAAACAGCCCCAGCCAGCCGTCCATTCAGACGTAGGCAGACAGCACGGCACACAACAATGGACCGGGGACATGTTAGCCAGACACAAACATATCCAGTTGAGGCATACAAACTAGTCTTCACCCACAAACCCTAACTTACAGTTAGAGTTAAACTCCGGGGGGAGTTGGAGGCTACTGAAACGGGCAGCAAATGAAGATTATTATCGTTTGGCTGCCAGGCAGCATTCACACTTTGATGTACTCTTGTATTCACATACACCGAAAGCCTATTCATTATAATTAGTGGGCGTGGCTCTGGAGTGGTGTACTATGTTGTGTTGTGTTTTGTGTACCGTGTGTTGTGTGTTGGATGTCAATTTGTTTGCTTGCTCATTGCGCTCTTAAAGGCCTATTCATGTCCGACATGTACAATGAGCAGTATCCACTTGAGCCGATGCGACAAGCGCTAATTAAACAAAGTGCATTTTAGATTGTTTCTGATTTTATTTTTTAATTCACATATAAACTGCAAAATTAACAATTGTTTTTCCGTGTTGCAATGACAAGTGGCATGCCACACCGTTGGTTAAGTTGGTTTCACTTGACAAATGCGCTGCAGCGATAAATGATGAGGCAGCAAACTACATTTATTTCTCATAAGCCACAATTTAATATACTTTTTCACATATTTTTTTATATTTGTGTATATATTTAAAAATTAAAATTGATTATTTAAAAAAATTGTATTATTAATGCTGCTTTTTTTTGTGTTTGATTGATTATTATAAACATATATTAATGCTGTGACTTACTAAGACTCTGGATTTATGGAATTATTTTGCATTTGATATATTTTATTTTCAAATTTAGCTGCGTAAATGAAATAAATAATTTTCCAATCATTGCGAGAACCTATCTCAAAGGATTCTTAATCACATTGCTTGCAACTGTTTCTTTTAAATTGTGCGTCTGATGGAAACTTGCTCCTGTTGCAAGTAAAAGGAGGAAAACGAATAAGGAATGTAATTTGCATAGGAACGATGTCTGTCAATGATGTGGCATCAACTTAACTGAATGCATATAGACACACACTAAGCACACATTCATATATTTGCACGCCAGTGCCTCGAGCCAATGTCTTTCATCTTTTCATTTGACCCAATATGCCGCACACATTTGATGCATGCCCTGCAATGCACATTCGAGCATAGACGAATGTTTGTGCTCCTTGGACATGCAACATGTGCCGGAGGGCATCACGCAAAGTGTATAAAAATAATAACGTTGTCCTATATATGTATGCATGATGTTGTGTGTCTCTGTGTGTGTATGTTTGTGTGTGTGTGTGTGTGTGTGTATGTGTGAGTGCTTGTGGGTCTATGTGTCTGAATCCTGGACACATGATGCAGTCAAACCGACAATATGGAGTACATACTTGTGTAAAACAAGTTATTCCATTTTGAGGTTTCTGAATAATTAATGCAACTAAAAATGTTCAACTCGTCCATTTGTTGTTTCCATTAAATTGCATGCATTTGAGCGTTGCATCTGTGTTGTGCATCTGTGTGTTAGAGATGAGTGCAGCTCCACAATCACAATTACATTAGTGATTGGCAGCTGAGTATTATGGAAGCAACAATTTGATAAGCAAAATAAAGAGACTTAGATCTTAGATTAAGTGTATACAATTTGATAAAGTGTTTTCTAAACTCAATTTATGAATATTACTCTTCACTTATCGGTGAGAGAGAGCGCTACAGTGAATGTCGTTGTTTACAAATATTTGCTTGTTAATATTTCCTTTCATATACGCAGCCCTAATACACAACATATACATACTTAAAAATCAAGTATCTTTGATACGATCACAAGTTCCTTTTGATTTGCGTGTGAAAATAAGAAATTTTTTCATTGTGGAGCCTTATAGAAATAAGAAAGTATTTCTTTAAACAGTAATTTTTAAAAGAGTTCAATCTCAAACGATATTTCACTAATATAAGTAAAGATATATTTAGTAATTTTTGTTAGTATTAGTATTAGCTTTAGCTAGAGAGGCACCAAATATCTAGACTACTGCGAAGCCAAACAACTTTATGAATCTTGAATCTTATTATCATTATTATTTTGAGCATTATCTAGTGCGTATATATATTTAAGAATCTGCTGTCTTATGCACATTTTTCCTTTAAAAGATTGTACATTAAAGGTATAAATTCGAATGACAGCACAGATAAAATATCAGTTTTTCTCGACACTTATTTCCCATCACTATGCTGTAGGTGTCTCTATGTGTGTGTAATTCGAATATGTGTACTTACACAATTGTGTCTGTGCGCTTGTGTGTGAACGATGAGTGTGTGAATGATGAGTGTGCGAATGTGTTTGTTCATTGTAGTTATATAAAGCATATTTATACATTTTGCTTTTGCATTGTGTTATTGAATTGCAGCTTACGCAAGTTTCCTTTGTGGCAACTTTTCAGGCAGAATGCATTGCAGTGCGCCTTTTTCCTTTGATCAGCAGCCATAAGCAATGGTCGTTGTCATTGCAATAATTTCCATCTCCTTGGCAACTTCTGGGTCCAAGCAATTCAATTTGATGCCACCGACTGCAAGGAAGGCTGGCAGGCAGCTACTTAAATTTTATGAAGCGTCGATATGGCTGAAACGACTCAATATCCATAAGTGGTATCCAGAGAGAGACAGAGAGATAGACAGCGAAGGAGAGAGAGAGAGCGAGATGTAGAGGGAGGGAGGAGACTAAGGAAATTGCCGCCAATGCAACTTAATCTCTGTGTCCTGCCATGACAAATCGTCCTTATCATTTTACGAACGACAACAAAAAAAATCAAGTGGGTTTGGTTACGTTGTCCCTGATTGACTAGAAGATGCCTCTTAATCACTTATTAAGTAACTTGAGAGCAAGTATATATTTTTTGTTCATTAATCAGTCTTTGTGGTTAGTAATATAATATACATATATTCAATTCTGTGTGTAGGGTATATTAGACACTTATCGACTTAATGCATTTTACACTAATTGAGGTCACATGTTTTATTCATTTTATTTACATATTTACTTCATATTTTATATACATTTTATTTACATATTTACTTCATATTTTATGTACATTTTATTTACATATTTACTTCATATTTTATATACAATTTATTTACATATTTACTTCATATTTTATGTACATTTTATTTACATATTTACTTTTATTTTTATCTTAATTTTATTTAAATCCCTTGCGTCTAGCGCAACAATATAAGTTAAGCTTTTGGCGCTGGGATAAATAAATTAGTAATGAAAAATATGCACAATAAATTAATTTCAAGGCTTACAATGGATGCAAATAGAATTAATGTTATTCTTTGCGTATAAGCGCATTTGACCTACATATTAAAATAAAATATAATTTGCAAATGTACGAAAATCATCCATAAATAATAATAAAAGTAGGTTTGAGTCGTATTGTTGGATTGCTTATTTTAATACCAAATCTACTAACTTTAACTCTTATAGTTTTTGAGATGGATGTTCCATGATTAGCTAGGAGTAACTTTTGATATATATATATATCGTTTAGCTGGCTTGGAATATACAAATATAATATTACCTAACGCTATTACATATAGTGACTGAAAGAGAGATAAGCAAATTCAGAAGGCTATAGCAAATCTGAAGAGGTATGAAATGGGTCGACTCCTGTTCCACACATTTGTACAACCTCAGCAATTTGTAAGCTTGCAGGGTATACATAAGTATATAGTATATACATACTGAAACAATAGCAAAAACTTAAGGCAATGCTAAAGTTAAGAAAAAGCAAACAGACAAGTTGTAAAAAAACACACAGAAAACCAGGAGGGCAATTCACACGCACAACAAAATCGCCAACAACAAAATGCTGATAAAAGATGTTTGTTTGTTTATGTTGTTGTCTTTTTATGACTTCAATTAACTGCGTACCAGATTCAGGTCCAACTATGCTTCTATATAGTGCTATCTCTCTCTCTATGTCTATCTCTCTCACTCTATTTCATTGTGTTGTCTGCTTGCGTGTGGATTAAAGATTTTCGTTCATAATTTTTTATCTCTGCTGGCTGCGTGAGCTCAAGTTGTTGTTCCCTGATGATTGTTGTTGCTGGTGTATTGTTGTTGTTGTTGTCTTTGGCATGCATCATTAGTTAGCTTAATGTAGTGTATAGACTACATGACCACGCCCCCTTCTTTGGGGGACCAGCAGGTAGTCAGCTGGGCGGCTGCTGGTCATCAGGATGCCGCAGCTAATACAGTCTACAGTTTCGCAGCTCGAGTGTGTGTGCTCTTGTATGTGTGTGTGTGTGTGTGTAACTATAGATAACAATCACGTTTATTCAAACCCACACACACACACCCATTGACTGAGAAAAACGGGCAATCAATTGCCAAAATTGAACAGTCTTAACGTCTCGTTTGCGAATGCTTCGAAGATAATCGCCGGCAAAAACTGCGCCACTTAGAGCCAATGTATGGCGAACACTATTCCCCATAATGCCCAATCTTCCATATATCTATGCGTATATGTATGCATGTATATATCTACCAGTAAGCCAGCCGACGTTCTGTTGGCCCTCATAACGACTATCCAACCAGGGTCCATTTCTAGGCCGCGGCATCGTAGGAGGCGGCCTTTTGTGTGTTTGACGTTTATGTTAACATGTGTGTTGTTTGCCGATGCGTGTATCTCCCGCTCGGCTGTTGTCAATGCGTGTGTGCGAGTGTGTCTCTCTATGTGCGTGTGTGTGCGAATGCTTGTGTGTCGGAGTATCTGCGGCATGCCAGAATCCAGCTGAAGGAGCCTGGTTGCCATAGTATTTGCCACCCATCCGCTTTATGGTCCGCGCTGCCTCTGTCTGTCTGTCGCTCTGTCCCCTGTCCCTTTGTCCTTCTGTCTCTGGATCTGTGTCTGTTTGTGTATCGCTCGCGTGGCTGCCACGGCACTGTCTTTGCATGAGCCGTGCCACAGTGCCGCAAATTAAGCGATGAAGTGTGCAAATATTTAATTGCCATTACAAATTCACAAATTGAGAAATTCGTTGCTTTTCATTGTTGCAATTGCAGAACATTTTGATGCATCCAAATTATTTTCGAATTGCAACTCTCTGGAGAACTATATATGTTCATATCTTTCATCAAACCTTGCGATTAATGTCACTTTTAAAAGCAAGATGGCAAATAATCGAGATAATTAAAAAAATATTCTCTAAAAATCATTGTTTTTTAAATATATTGCGGAAGTATTTAAATTTTGGTTAAGAAATTTATAATATTCCAATCGCATCCTTACCAAAAAACATCTTAAGTTATATAAAATATAATTTTTTTCTAATTTTTCAAAGTATTTGGCATATTCTTATCAAAAATATTATTTACAATATTATTCCAAAAATATGTAAAATATCTTCATTTGAAATTTTAATTTCTTATTAATTATGCGATTTATTTTTATCTTTATTTTAGTAGTGCTTTAGCTTTTGTTCCACTGTGCCCTTTGAGGCTTTGTTTAACTTTCTCCGGCGTTGACGCTTTTGTTACTCTTATTGTTGTTGCTGTTGTTGTTGGCATTGTCATTGTTGTTATTGTACGGCTGTTTGTGTTGCGGGCAAAAGGAGACTGGATGGAGCGACAAGTGTGTGTGGTAGGTAGCGAGAACAAGAGTGACTCTTTGGGTGGGGCGTTGGGGGATGTGGGGGAGTGGCAGTAGGGATAGCGTGCGCCATAAAAAAGCGCTCGAGGTTGTTAAATTGACAACGTTAAACACTTTGTTTGGCATTTTCTGCATTATTAGGCGAAACTGCCGTCTGTCTCTGTAATTGATGCCCCGACAAACACCCGGCCTAAGGCCCTGCCACCCCACCCCCTATCCAACCCCCCGCATGGCCTTGCAACGAACTCACACACAGTTCACAGTTATCGCGACCCGAAGTCACGAAACAAGCCCGAGCACTGATTTAAATGGCTCAAAAGTTAAGTTATCGTAATGCTAAGCGGATTAGCTGCTCGAGAAATGGAGTCTCTCATATGGTTGACATCTTATGGCCAAAGCTTTAATGTGGGTACTGTTCGGGTGTGTGTGTGTGTGTGTGTTGTGCGAAAGTATTTGATTTCAGTTGATTTCACTGTCAATTTGAAATGACATAATAATATGGAAAGTTTTAATCCTTTTAAGTGGCTGCTGACGGCCGGAAGTGTCTTTACTGAAGTGAAGCCAAGTGAAGTAAATTGCTGTCCGCTGCTTGTTTTATGCATAAATTCGATTAAATGCCAAAAGGTTAAATCTCAGCCAGACATCCTCTCCGTTCGCCCCATTCCGCCTTATCCTTAAATTAGGCACGAGCGCACGTAAAGCTGTTGAATGTCATGTCAAAGGGCACTCAAGACGAGCGGCGCTCGTAAACTTTCAGTCTATCTTTATACATATAAATATACATATATATATATATACATATATATTCATATATATCTATATATATTTCATTCTTTTATTCGCCCCGCTCGTGCACATCCTTTTACGACAAGAGGCAAAGGATTATTCAAGTTGCTTGGCAAATCTCATAAAATGCAAAAGCGTATTAAAATTGACAATAAAGCGGCTTTTTTATGTTTATAGTATGCATGAGGACCCCCGGAGGGGCACCGGAAAAAGTGTACGGACCCTTCACCTTTCCCTGCCTGTTTCAGGCGATTGTGAAATTCGTTTAAATTTTTTAAAAGCCATAGCACTTTAAGGCTCGTTATGCATCTTTTAGTGGCCTCAAGAAGGTCCTGTTTATTTGCCACTTAATTTGCTACAGTCTGTTGCAGCTTCTGTTGCTCCAGCTGCTGCTGCTGCTGCTTCTCAGGCTGTCCCAATTGCCGTAGCCACTGGAGTGCAAAATATCCGCTCAACTGCAACTTATAACAATAATCCCCCCCACTCTGACTCTCTCACACCCCCCCCAGGATCTCACTCGCCATCTCTCACACATATGCATAAACACGTGTTTGCCTGTTATTATTGTTGCTCCTGCAAGTGCAGCACCGCACTCAATCCTGTGATTTAACACTCTACCCATTTTATTCATTTTTTCTCTCTTGAAGTGATTTCTGTTCCTTAATGCTTCCACTTGGGCAAGTATGTAATGGGTTTTCCTATATAGCTTGCAAATTTACGAGCGGGCAATTGTCGTTAATCTTTAACTTCAACTTTCTTTCTACAGTTAACAATCTATGCCAAAAGACCTTTAAGTGGATGTTTTCGAATGTTATAATATAACATTTCTCAAAAGTAACCTTAATTACCTTATTTCATTTCTTCTTTCTGCTTTTCGATATATTCCGAATTATTCTGATTTATTATTTTCCGATATTCTGTAGACTTTTTATTTTACTTTTTCGATTTTCGATATATTATCGACTATTATTGACATGTTATGGCATTTTAAATTGCTCACAATTAAAAATAAAAATGTCAATATCAACATTTTTAATTTACCTCACTTATTTTTATCGCTTAACTTTTATTTGAAGTCGGATAAACGTCGTATTAATGTCAAGATATTAAAAACCGTTTAAAACTTTTATCACTCACAAGCCAAGTTTTTGATGGAGTTTAATAAAATTTCGTTTCGAACTTAATAATATGCTTATAGAGCATTCTAAGGGTCGTTGTCTTATCGATGTTTGCACAATTTTTCGTTTTTGCTTGGATAGTTGTATTTTTGTATGAGTTACGGCAACTTTCAAAGCATAACAATTTCTTCCCACTTGGCTCCAACGAAGCATAAAAACTTATGACTTGTCTAGTCGCTTTATATGTATATATCTACATATACACTCTGGAAGACACACACCCACACACACTCAAACACACCAGTTAGAAATGAGCAGAGGCTCGTGCTGCATGTGCGCTGTTGGCGGTGTTGCACTTTGTTTGTTTGTGCCGGTAATATTTCCTTAAATCGAGTAAACAAGTGGAATTCAACAAAGCGGAAACGGAAGCACAATGCGTAGCTGCTTGTGTTGTAAGAGTTACCTACACACACACACACACACAGCCACTCTCAAACACACACAGGCAAACACACACACACACACGTAAGTCGTACGAGTTGTTGTCTCAAATATGGCGGCAAATATACTTTGCTTCTCAGCTGGAGCATCTCTTCACATCTTCGCTATACGCTTGCACTCGTCCTCCTTAGCTTTCTGTTGTTTTTCTTGGAAATTGCTGTTAAAAATAACAAAGCTCCTTGTGAGTTTCTCGCATCACGTTGCTTGCCAAGTTACTTCCTTCCTTTTCGTTGCCTTTTATCTACTATTTCTTTGCTCTTCCTTGCTGCTGCTGCCGTTGAGCTTTTCTTGGTGTTTGTCTTAGTTATGCCAGAGTCACCCCGGCTCTAACTCCGTCCAATTGAAATTGAGACGCGGCGCTCGACAATTGTATTTATTTGCTCTGCTAAATGGCATAATCGATGCCGACATACCACCCTTGTGATGGTTGACGGGCTTTGTGGTGCACAGATTTTCAAAATACCAACATCAAAAGGAGCAAACAAACTATGCACACACACACACACACACACACACACATACACTTAAATAACGAATCCAATATTTACCTTATTAGTGTAGACATTCTCAAAAGGTCTCTTATAAATGGATACCAAGTTTAGCGCTTGACTTGATTTAAAAATATATTTTTTCTTGTTGCCTAAAGATTTCTTCATTATTAACCAAGAAGAATACTTATATACCCTCAACTGAAGAATATGTGTTTAAAATTTAATAATATATCAAATATTAAATCAAATATTATATAAAATATTCATTCTCAGTTCACTTAAAAAGTAATGTAAGATAGTAAAAGTATTAACAATAATTTAATTTTAGTTTAAAATCGATTTACAAAAAAATTTTTTATTTGTTTTGATGCTTAAAATATACTGACATAATTTTTCTTATAGCTACCTGTCTTAATTTAAATTTTAATTCACTTATAGATAATTATTTAATTGGCACAAACTGCAATTATAAAATAATTTATTTGCAGTTGTCAAACATTTTCTTTACTAAGTCACTATCAAAAACGGTGAAACATATTATTGAGTTTAGAAATTGGTTTTTAATTGATTTAATGAGTTAATAAAATATAATTCGTTTCCCCAATTTGAACGTAATTTACTAAACAAATAAATCTCTGTCTCTAAAATGAATTATTTAATTGGCTTTAATTTAAATAACCTAAAACTACTTTAATAATAATAAGAGAAGTCGTATAGAAATTGGCCCGAAATATGAGTTAGTAATTTGTCTTTTAAATAAATACGTGCCAATGAATGGTTTGTTAAGATTCTTAAGCTATTAGGTCCTTAAGTTGACAGATCTTGTGGTTGTAAGAGACAACTTCAAAGCCACGTTTGGGTGCAAACTACAAGAGAGGAATTTATTAAATTCCGCTGGGAGGCTCTGGCCTCTCGGCCTGGCTCATAAGCACCACAACGTCTTTTGAAAATGCTCTGGAAAATTACGCAGCTGTGTAAAGTTTTTCTGGCATATTCAAGATGTTTGTTTCGCCTTGGTTTTTGTATAAAGTCGTCGCATAGCTGAGATGAGCTCGGAGAGCCAAAACAAAAGTTGAAGCTGCTGCATTTTAATTTATATGTATATATATATATATATATATGTATATGTAGGTGTATATATATTCATATATATATTTTTACTTTAACGTCTTCAAAGACAAAACGCTCAAATTGTTTGTCATCAAATTATGTGGGCAGCAGTTTTTGTTGTTTTTGTTTTTCTTACTGTGGCTGTTGTTGACCCTTGCCGCAAAAATGGGCATCATTAAAATGCTGTTACCGGACGTACAACGCATCAGCCGCTTGACCCGATCCAGTCACCGGACTTGGCCTACTCCTGTCAACGCTTTGGGCCTGGACCGCAACAGGATTGCTCAGGCATACCCTTTTTTAATTTGCAACATGTCATTGGCAGAAAGACAAGCAAAAAGGACGTGGCACATCGATGAGAGCAGGGCTAACCAAAAGTGAGCAACTTCCAAACTGAAACTGGGAAGCTGACTACCGGCAAGCTGAGAACCGAGAACTGAGCGACAGTCCAACTGAGCAACGCCCAGCACACGCTTTGTTGCGCCTTTTGTTGGGCTTTCTGCCGTGGCCGAATAACCGAGGCAAAAACCAAAATTAGCAGCCGCAGCAGGACTACAACAAAAAATATAAAAAAAAAAAATAAATAAAAAGAAATAAAAGAAAGCTCAGGCAAAACAGACGAGAGAGGGCAAATCAACATCTATTTAAGATGTACAGAAAAGAAATGGCAAAGAAAATTTTCTCGAGATCCGAGCAGATGCAAAAAGCTGCGTGAAATGAAAGTAAGGAAATGACAGGCAGACAGACATCTTGACCTTTTCAAACATTTGCACTAGCTCAAATAACTATAACTAGGAAAGCTTGTCTCGAGTTAACTTGAGTTGGCATTTGAAATTTCCCTAATGATACAAAATGAAAGAGACAAGGATAACATTGAATAGCATATTTAAATAGAGCTAGTACAATCCTTGATCAGCTCATTACCTGATTGAAAATAACATCATTTGTACAAAAAACTAAATGTTAAAAAGCTATTTTTTGCTTTAAGGAAAGTTGTTTGCACAATAAAATATTAAAATCAACAAGACTTAATGAAATGTAGATGAAATTCAATAAGAGCTTATGGAGAACAAATGACGCAAGCAAAACCTATTCAAATTTGATAGTTACAACTTTTAATAAGTAAATCACGTCTTAAATGTCTTAAATGTCATAAATTGTATATATTTTTTTATTTAAATATCATATTATTGTTCGCTCGAAAAGCTGTTCCTTTTACTGCTCAAAATTTGTTGATCTATTGTAATGTTGTCTTTAGCTGATAGGCCTGAAATCTATTATGCCACCCTCGTCCGTCCATACACACACACACACACACACACACACTCGCTCATACAATGTGATAGACGATGAAAAAAGCAAAAAGTGAACAAGAGGCAGAGGCAGAGTCAGAGGCATAGGAATTGGTCGTACTACCATGGGCTGCGGGGAAAGGGGGGACCAGGTTGAGGATGCCCGCCCCGAATGTCATACAAATGACCCATATTAAATTTATTACGGCACAGGGAGCAGCACAATGAAATTCAATAGCTGAAAACCTAATGGCAAACAAACCAAATCGCCGACGCCTTCGACTAATATATACAGTCTATACGCATACAAACATAAGAATATATATATATGTATATATAAAAATATATATCTGTATGAATATACGTACATAATGCCATTGTACACAGATCTATACTTAGATGCCTTAGAAGTTGGGGCTGTGTGTGGGGAATGAGCGATTTTGCTGGCTGTATCAAAAGCAGCTTAAAGACGCTTGTGCGAGTCAACTTTTTGCACTGCTTGTCGTTACACTGCCATTCTGGCAGCTTTTCCAAATTGATTTATAATCCTGCCTCGAATATCCTGAACAAGAGACATCGAGTCGACGCATGCAAAATATCACGAGCTGCTTTCAAAGTTTTGACGAGTTGCTTCGCTTTTATATTGTACATCTTTTCTCTTTATTTCATTTTCTGTTGCAATATTTGTAGCCCTTCAAAAGAGATTGTAATGAGATTTTTCAATTACTTTCCAATTATATATGCGTTATAAATAATGAGAAAAATTTTCTGTTGCTGCAATACTTGCAGGCATTGAGGCAGACGAGCGACGCCTCGACACGTCCATTGGCTCCATTATCCTACAGCTAATTAAGAAACGTGAGACAAATGACAAGCGCTAAAATATTGTTTGCCAGCTCTTAAGGACGAAAGCAAGACACACACATACAGATACGTAGCAGATGTGGGGATATCCATTTAGTAGGCAGTGATCGACTACACGATACGCTGTTAGCAGCTAATACTTGACTGATTGGGTGTCACATGGAACAAATAAAAAAAATAAGGTGTAAGGCCCATTTAAAAAATTAATAAATAAGAAATAAATATTGCATTTTTTTATAAATCATAATAAAAATATAAATATATTGAATGATTTAAAGACTTCACTTTGAAAATTCCTTAAATTCTTCTAACGTTAGTCGAAGGATCTCCATTCAAAATTGAATGAATACATGAATACATTTTTTCATATATTATTTATTTGGGCTTCCTCAATCTTTGCATAAAGAGTTGCACATTTTTAAAATTGACATATTCGAAGAAATTGTATTTTTAATATGTTTAAAAGTAGTAAATTAATTAAATTATTTTATACATATGGTTTTTTCTTTTGTCTATGTCGACTATTACATCCACTTTGAATAAGTAAATAAATAAATTGTAACGTCAATCAATTATCCTTCCTATTATTCACATATTGCAGAACTAGTCGAAAGCAGCTTAAGGGACTTAAAACAAAAAATAAAATGGTTCGAGTTTGCGGCTTAATATAACTCAAATCCGTTCAAGTTTAGACAAAGCCCTAATTAAGTGAGAGATATCCTTTAATTAGGTTACGCTGTGCTCTGTTCCAAAGCCTCTGCCAATAAGGAAAATATATAAATTGAGTTTTGGAATTGCAGAGTATCTGCGACAAGCAAATATCTTACGCTTAAGAAAACGCTCGAAATGTATTAATTATCAATTGGACTTTGAATTCGACCTCGATTCTAGTCACCTACACACTGAAGCAGACATAAGTACTGAGAGTTTTGCAATCACAGCCGCTTGATTGGCATTTAAAGCTCTTTAGGAAATCTGTAGTTACTGACTGGCTGGATTGCTGGGCTGAGCTGGGCTGGGCTGGACTGAGCTGTGGCGGGGCTGGGGTGGGGGGGGTTGGTCTGACGGCAAAAATCGAAGTGAAGTGGCTACATTCAGCCACAACTGAGCTCCTTAACGCTGCTCCCTGTCTGACATAATCCATGCAATTGTAAATTTAATAAGAGCCCCGCCACGAGCCCGTAGACGGCTCTTCCTGGACTTAGATTATGTAGGGAAGAAGCAAAGTGAAATGGAAAGGCGAGTAGTCAAGGCAATTAAGTGAGTCAAGTGGGGTGGCTGAGCCAAGAGGAGTGAGGGAGGAGTGTGGCCGAACTTGAGTGTGTGTATAGCACATTGTACATGCTTATGGGGAAGAAAAGAAAATTTCGAGTTCCATAGTTGTTGAAGTGGCATCCACTTTTGCCTATAAATGAAGGTCGAATAAGGTTGTCAAGTGCCATAGAAGTTCTTAAAGATCTATTTTGTATGGCAACAGTATCGATGCCAGTTGAGCTCATCCCAATATTGGAATTAAAATGTAAGACTTTGCGGCTGATAAAACATTTAATGAATTATCCAAAAAGTTTGCAAAAAGAAATATTATCGCGAATTGATAGCTAAACAATAATAATTTATAGACATTTTCTTGTCAAATTTTTTCATTTGTATATTTGTGTTTATATTGAGCTAAATAAAACTCAGCTGATAATTTGAAAAACAGTTAATAAATCGAAATATCTATTATGAATTAATGGCTATCGAAATATGCATAATGAAATGAAATAAATATGTGTAATAATTATTAAGATTGTGTTAAATCAAAATCTGCAGAAATTTTCAAAATTATTTAATAAAAGGAATAATATACAATAAAATTAATATAACTTCTAGATATCAATGTCGATAGATCGTTAAAAAGTTAGTGTATGATAAAAGGTATGCTATCGGTATGTCTATAGATGAATGAAATAAGATTATATATAAATGTGTAAATGGTTATTATTTAATACTTATTGAGCAGATCTACAGATTCACTTCAATGAAAAAGTTGACAGAAAGTGAAAGGACTCATTTAGATGGAATCCCATTTGGCGAGAAGTGGGCTGAGAGTGCGCTCAGCCACATTGTTGTGCTGCAGCGAGTTTTTTAGGGGCCAAATGTTGCAACGCCAAATAACATGCGGCATGTGCGATTTGATGTGGCGATACTTAACCCAAGCCGCAGCAGCACGACGAGAATGTTGCGCGACAGCTGCACGGCCAGCTCGAGGCGCAGCAGATCGCAGATGACATTTATGGCGCCCGAGTCCACGAAATCGTACTGAGCGAAGCGACTGAGGTGCAATGACAACCTGGCCAGTGTCCAGCCGGCAGCCAGACGCACTTGCTCGATCTGCAGTATACTCCAGGGATAGCAGAAGGGTCATCAGTTGCAGCAGCTGCTCGAGCAGCCCCGACTCTACGACAGCATCCCGCATGCTCCAGCCGGAGACGAGCACATTGCTCAGCAGCGCCTGGCAGCAGGTTTTGATGGTGCCATGCAGACGCTTCAGTTGCAGCATCTTACGCAGCAGCGGGACCTGCTCGGTGGTCAGCACCAGACGCTTCACATCCACCTTTGTGCATTCTGTGGTCAGCTTGTGGAGCACACGCAGCGATTTCACAAACAGCCGCGGCGCACGCAGCGGATCCTGTAAATGGACAAGCAATTCATTGATCAATCCGCTCTCCAGCAGAAAGTGTGCATAGTTCCTGGCGGTTTTAAAGTCGTTCACAACTGGCGTATCCATTGAGACGAATCGGGGGATCTAGCGAAAAAGTTCTAAAATTATTTCATATTGACGTATTTATTATTTATGTATGATTACCTACAAAACAAAAAATACGATTTTTAGAAAAAAAATGTGTCTGATTGATTTTAATTTTTCTGACTTCTGCTTACTAGAATTTTATATTTTTCGACGTATGTGCGATTTTTCCAAGGCATACTAAGTTCATAAGCCAAATAATAAAAGCAAAAAAGTAACTTAACATCTATAACATATCACACATCTTTAACATAACTCTCTAACATAACATCAGTAACTTAATATCTGCAATATAACATTTGCAACTTAACTTGCAACTGTTTACTTAACATATAATATCGAAATCGATAGAAATCCATGGACCATCGACTTGAAGAAGAAGAGCTGAATCGTTGTGAATAAAGAAAGAAGCTTGGATAAAGGATTCCATGCAGGGAGGGCTCCAAGCCGGCAATGCTGGCGCTCTTCAGAGGAAGCGGACAGAAGGACAGGAGGAACGGCGACAGCGAAAACAGGCAGAGTCAAGTTTGGGGCTTGCATTTGTAACTCAAATGTTAAGATTGGTGTGTATTAGGTGTGCAAGTTGATCTTGGCTCAAAACTTCGACATAAAATTAGTTAGGCATCTCATTGAAAATTAATAGACAGTGAAATCAAAATGAGATAACATTTTCAGTACAAGTTAAAAGACAAATATTGTTAGGTCCAAAATGTACATCTGAGATAGAGGACTATCTCATGGAGGATTGGAGTCGAGCTTAACCGACTGCGAAATACTCTGATACCATAGCAGATGCCACAGAACAGGTAATCAGGATAAAAAAATAATTATATTTTTACTTGTTTTGAATTCCTGATAGCATAGTATTGGTGTTAATTTTGGAAATATTTATTAAACAGAGAAGAAATTTAAATATATATATTTCAGTTTCTAAAACAAAACTAAAATTTGTGCTGCTGAAATCATTTAAATTTTGCAATAGCAATCCTATATGAATTTTTAACATCGATAATTGAAAGTATGCCAAATCTATGCAAATTAATATTTTATTTTTGTATGAATTTGAAAAAGTATTCCATGTTATTGTTGGGCAATTGGCAGTTATAACGAAAAAAGTTGGTGCTATCCAAGCGATTTTCAATTTATTTTTCTTTTTACTCGCATTTAACTTTGCAGCAACTTTTTCGTATGATGTGTGTGTGTGCGTGTGTGTCTGTGCGTGTGTGTCGGCTCGTGTGTGGCGGGGAATGCTTGTGTTTCTGGTGGGTGTTGAATTTACATTTCGCAAACTAATTGTATGTAAATATGTCAAATGTGTACCAACAACACCTGTAATTGTGTGTGTACTGTTGTGGCATGCGAGTGTGTGTGTGTGTGTGTGTGTGCGTGTGGTATGTGCACACGTATTTGTATTGCATATTGACAATTTCATAAATGCGGTAACGTTTTCAATTAAATATGCGCAACGCCGCAAACACAGTTGCACACCTGCCCCGCCCATTTGTTCACGCTCACGCCTATAACCACGCCCACGCCCACGCCCAGTCCATCAACCCAACAGTAAGTCGATTGATACATATATAGTCGATTGAATAATATATATATATATTTATTTGTGTGTGTGTGTGTGTGTACAGGTGTGCAGCTTTTGGTCGGTTACAAATTGCAAATCAATCAATAAATAATTGAAATGAAAATCATTTTGCTGGTTCCAACTTATCTTCCAAACCGCTTGCCCTCCCATCTCTCCGCTCCGCTTCTCTTCTCTTCTCGCTGCTGGCATTGCGTTACACTTCGTTTTGGCAGTGAATGCAAATGGGGAAAATTGTGTACATCTATCACTCGATTCGAATCGGAATCGGAATCAGGCAGACAGGCAGACAGGCCAGCATATATGTATATATATATATATATATGTATATATATATATATATATATATGTATATGTATACATATACTCAGAGCAATCGAATTGGGGGACTGCAGCGAGAAGCAAGGTGACGGCCGAAATTCAGAGTCGTGAGTGCGTTTCCAGGTGTGCCGGATTAGTGATGAGACAACTGATGTATGTACATATCTATGCACGCATAAGGATTTCTTTCTCTTTCTCTCTCTCTCTCTCTCTCTCTCTTTCTCTCTCTCTCTCTCTCTCTCTCTTTGAGTTTATTTTGTATGCGATAACTGCAGAAGTGATTTGTTGGGGCAACTGATATTCCCTAAACTGTGATTAGTCTGCACAAGTCTTGGAAGGTAAAATGCACTAGATTTGCATCATATTCAAATGCATTTTTATGGACAATGCTGAAAAGAGAGATATTTTAGTAAGAAGTTTGTAAGTTTTTTTCAGAAACTTAAGTGACAGAAGTTTAATTTTATTTGATAGGGTTTAGGCTAAATGGTAATTTAAATAACTTATTTTGTGTATATTGTATATAATTTATATTTAACCACTTCTTTATTAAATGTAAAACATATGCAAGTAAATGAGTGTATTCTATATGGATGTAGCAAATAAATAACCCATTAATTTAATTCTTCAATTGCTAAATAAATAAATGTTCTTTAAAAGTTGCCCAATTCTGTAAATTATGAATTCAATCTTTATTCATACAATTCACAAGCATCGGAAATTATAGAATATAAAATAACATATTTTTGAAAAATACGAAATAATTAATCAAAGCATTTTTTTCTTCGAGATTTATGCGGTAACTAAAGGTACTATTTTTTATCAGCTAAAATATAAGACAATGAAGTATAATATTTATACTGGAACAATTTTTATTGTACTTAAACTAATACATACTTAATTGGTTGAATGTAAATATGAGGTTCGATTTAATGTTTTAAGAAAAATACATGTTGAAATAAGAAAAAGTAATTAACATCTTCGAAATAATATTATCGCATTAGATATAGTTTCATTAGCGCATTTCAGATATTGTACAGTGATTTAATGGGACATCTCTAGTGCGTAGCTTTAACATTATTTGTTGTTGTGTTCGTGGGTGTACGTGTGTGTGTGTGTGTGTGGTGGATGGATGCATACAAAATATGTTAAATTACCAATTTCACAAATCTATTTGGCACTTTTTCAATAAAGCGATGACGCCTTAAAAGCAGATCAGAGCGTGTTGCGCCATTTTTAAATTGAAAATTTAACAAAAAAATAAAAATATAAATAAAAGAAGAAAAGAAAAAGCTTAGCCAGGCAGTCTACAGCTATTGCTGAAGCGTCTCCGATTCCAGCTACCACTCCAGCACCCACTTCAACTCCTACTGCTACTCCTACTCCTACTCCTACTCCTAGTCTGACAACCCAAGCTATAGCCACGGGTTAAATTTAATTTGAAAGTTCGCTTTTGTTTTTGGCTGCGCTTCGTTTTTGTCGTTATGCCCAAATCCCGCACAAATCCTTTGAGCTAGCACACGAACAGCTGCTTTGGCCCAGTACTACGACCAGAACCAGGACGATGATGTTGCTCACTTTTGTTGTTCTTGCTGTTGTTGTTGTTGTTGTTTTAAGCGCTTTGGTTGCAGATTTACGCACCAGCAAATCACAGAATTTATTTGGGGTGTGGGTGCTGTTTTGTGCTGGGGCCGAGCGATAAAATGCGCTGGGCGAGGCGGCATTTTCAATTTTGTCGCTGCACTGCGAGAGGCGTGCCAGTTGGCATGCATTTCGAACGGGACAGAAACCCAAAAACCGTAACCGAACCCCCAAAAACCCAAAGCCTCAACCGCTTTTCGCAAGCCCCCACAGGCTGGGCCAGCCTGATCTTGATTGCATTTGCCAAATAGCAACACCAAACTTGCAGACACCCATCCGTCAGTTTGGTGACAATCTAATCAAGCCAAGCGCCCCAAACGGCCCAAGCGTACCACGAGGTAGATACATATAGAGCCCTAATGGGCTCCTTAGTCGATGCTACACCCTACAACAACCCTATATAGTTTCTGTATATAGCCTGTTTGGCGGCGCTTCCAGAGCTCTGCATAAAATGTGTTCGAAAACTTTTTGAATAATTTCTTGAAACTATCCAGCCCAGTTGTTTGTTGTTTTTAGCACTTTGACTACTTTGTTTAAATCTATTAAATGCAATGTATTCATATTCATATGAGTATCATTTATATAATTACCAAGTGAATCATCGAGCACTAGTGCAAGTTCACATTTAAATATGTACTTCATGCACCAATTATATATCAATATTAATTTTATATATTTTTTTTTGTGCATTTGTTAATAAATCTTTGTTCATATATACAAAATGCAGTTAATTCACTCAGAAAAAAATCGTACTGAATTGGAAAAAGTCACCGTGCAATGAAAATTGCATTGCTAATTACAGGTGGAAATAATTATTAAATATATATATATACATATATGTAATGTTTATGGCATACATCAAAATTTAAATTATAATTAATGACTTAAGGTTAGCAATTTGCAAGCTCAGATTTTATTTTTTATATTTTTACTTTTTTCACTCGTTAATTATAGTCTCTTTTATTTTATTTATATTTTTTTATTATTTATATATAAAATATGTATGTATGCATCGTCGATTTCTTAAAATGAATTTGTAATTTTTAAAAAATATTTACAAACAATATAAAATATTAGCGGTCATTTAGGGTATAAGCAAAAGTCTAAAAAGATGGAAAACATTTATTTTTAATTGTTGATTAAAACTTGAAACAGAATAATGTGTGTGCTCAACTAGTTGTACAGGGTATTCAGTGAACCAAAACATTGTGCTGCTGTGTTTGTATTTTTCTTTGTAGGTTTTCCATTCGCTTCAATAGTAGTTTTATAGAGTGCCAATAGGGAGCCAAAGAGCCAAAGAGTTGTACGCAAAACAAGTGTCACCATAAAATCAATTGCTGCTTGCGCGTGCCGTTTACAGAATTAGATAGAGGAGACAGAGGCAGCTGCAAATGGAAGTGGGGAGGGGGCATAAGGATGTTGCAAATGCATTTGGTACACGTGCTGCACTTCACATGAGTGTTTCATGTCTGGGTTCCAGCTGTTTGGTCAGTATTTTTCTTCTTTTTTTTTTTTGTTTTGGCAGAGTAGTAGTGGCTTGTATGGAAATGAGATATTTTGTGGTTTGTGGCGCGCAGGCATTGGGGCACGTTCACATTCGAATGCGGTTGAAATCTGCATTAACTATCGCAATTAGTGCAAAATTTCGCATAAATTATGTAAATAATAGTTTTTGGCGCACTTTTCTATGAAGTGTTGTTGAAAAGCATTTACAAAATTTGTTTCGGGGCCGAGTGCTTGTGCAATCCAAATGCCACTTGTCAGATGCATAATGCAATTGAATTTAACATTTTATAATGCGATACTCATACATCCAATGGTTTATGCTGGGTATTATTGCTGAGACACTCACTTTAATTCAATTTTAATTAGATCATCATCTTCTGACACTGAGAATAATTAAATATTATTATTTTATCTAATGTATGTGATGGGATACATTTTCAGGGAAGAAAATTACTATTCGTTTTACAATCTTTGCAATCTTACAATATAGAATATAGATAGACAGACAAAGCTATTGCAATGTAATAATATTTACTTCAATTTCTATCCATTCTGTAATTAAATGTTTTAATATTGTTGGAGTTTGATTTGGTGGCAAATGCAAACTAATTAACATTTTATTTCTTAGATAATTTTAAGATTTAATTTTTGATTAATTAAATATGTTATTTAGTGCACACAAGTAATGAATTATTATATAAATAATTTGCTGAGTAATTCTCATTGCTTAAAAAATATAATTCTTAAATAAGTTTTATATATGTAATTATGTTAATGAGAAAGAGCATCTAGTCTTCGGCTAGTGTAGGTGTTTCATGCTTTACTTGTGCTGGAATTGTGCAATTTATATATATGTATGTATACATGCATGTTTAGATATTTTAGGTATTGATTGTCTGCTCGCCGTGTGTTGTTTCGCTTGTTTGCTGTAAATTCCGTTTAAATGAATATATGTTTAATTAAATTTTAATTAGCCCGTCTGTTCTATTGGTATTTATCTGTTTCAGTTTAAGCGCATGTGGAAATTAGATCTCTATTAGCTGAATATTCATCTACCCGCCAACCTGCAAAATAACCAATTATTTGAGCCGCTTTTCAAAAGGCAGTTTGGCATTTCAGTAGATGTGGCAATGGTTTTGTTTGTGGTAAGGGTATTCCCTCTAACTTTTCTCATGTGCCATTTAACTGTAATCAATTAATTCATTATTATTCGAGTTCTGCTTTCAAAACCCGCCACTTTGCTTTATTGCATGTTGAAGTTGTTTTTCGTATTTGTCCTACCTTGTTGCAAGACCAGCAGCAGCAGGGGGTCCTCGGGTCAGGTGAATTCCCATTTACGGGCAGTGCTTGCAGTGCAAAAGCAATGCAAACATGTCGGCAAGTTTTGCAAGGCTACTTTGCCACCCGGTTGCAAGACCACTTATTTTTAGCTCTGCTTCCATTTTTACCTCAGGTCTCACGGGCAGCATTCCAACCAGAAATACAAGCAACCGAGCCACATCCTTCAGCATTCATGTGAAGCGCTCTCTGCACTCAAGGTTTTGTCTTAGATCTGGCTTTTGCACGAAACTGCAAATACCTTATGAAGAATTTAAAATGGGATCCAACCAAAAATCTTGCCTTGCAAAATTATTGTATGTTATGATTCAAAGAAAAGTGAGAACGCTGCAGATTAATTCATATTGCATACAGATAAAGTTGATTTATTTATTTAATGTCGAAAAATACTTCAAAAAAACCAAATTAATCTTTAAATAAATTTGTTTAATAATAATTAATAATAAAATGTAGTTAATATGCATTTTGAATGAAAATTTAAAATATAAAATTTTTTTAAATTGGGGATATTTAATGGCAAAATTGAACATTTCTCGCAAGAACCAATCAGACAAAATAAAAGGAGTTAGTATCAATTCTGCCAAGCCACAAACGAAAACGTTTAAAATGGATACCCAAAATAAAACTGAGGAACTTTACTGACAATTTGTTGTTTTTATTGTCTCAATTTCATTTCTTCTGGAATAAATCATGTTTAATTGGGAATTTCACTCTCTAGAATCTCAAATTAAGAATGTTTTTAGGAGTTGAATAGAATCATGAATATTTATTCAGGACTTTAGACTTGTTGTATCTCGGTAAAGTCAGTCAGTCTGACAATTAAACTGATATAAATTATTTATAGTTTTTAGTAACCAAATGAAATGGATGATTTTTTTTTTATTAATAACTTTGACAAATAATTTTTTACGATTGTTGCAAGATATGAAAAAGTTAAGGTATGCAATTTAAATTGTCAAACTAAATTATAAAGAAATGAAAGTAAAATAAAATACGTTCTAAGTGTGTATTATACGATAAATAAAAATGTAAGCAAAAACCAGCTCCAGACTTAGTGAAGATTTCAGAGAACATCTAAAGGATGATGCTAGTTGAGAGGCGAATCTTTTCAACAACTTTTTTTTTGCTGTAATTCTTAAAGCGACCATTTGTTTTATAAGAATATTAAAAATTGGCAAACTTTGCTGCACTTGCTTGCATCAGGACATTATTACTTGTGTTCGCAAATAATCTGCATCGTTATTAGGATAATCCCAATCAACTCCGCCTTACCTTCCAGCACTGGGTTAATAAACGCTGGGCAATAAGCCCAGCTTTTCATGAGTATTAGCTGGCTATACTGCCTGGATAACCTGTACCATGAGCGGATGTAAGTACCCAACGCTTGCCATCATTTCTTGGGAGACACTCCCATTTCCCCCACTTCCTCTTCCTTGCCACATTTTGTTGTTGTCTTAAGCGTTTCACTTGATTGTTGAGCTCTAAAACGTTTTGCAAAAAAAAAAAAAAAAAAAACTTTTGCCCCTTGCGCCAATGCTATTAATGTCGAAAGCCACTGTAACCATCCTCCTACCAGTAGCACTCCTTCCACTCCACTTTCATTTTTCACTGCCTCAGTTACCGCCCCCTAATTCAAGAGCACCACATTGAACCACAGAACCACATTTGTTCCTCTTTTCATACGCAATTCGCATTCGCCACATCGAATGCTGTTTTTATTGTCGCGGCTGTTACAATTTTCATTACATTAACCGTTTGCCATGCTCATTCCCACGCCCACTCCCACGTCCATTCCCCTCCCCTTCCCTTTCCCACTTTCATTCTGCTCCTGTCTGTGCTGCAATGCGCTTCGATTGTTGTTGGCTTTTGTTGTTTGCTGTTTGTTTTTGTGTTTTTGTGTTCTAATGCCAGCTACTTTTTGCTGATGTTTTACAGCAACGCTGTTGATTCTGCAGTTGCTGCATCTTCCCCATGCCCCACCCACCCCCTCGCCCAACTTCGGCAAAAGTTTTGTGCTGTTGTCGCTAAGCGAAAAGTGAAACGAAAGCAAAAGCAAAAGCAAAAGCAAAGCAATCCAGCTGAGTTGGCTGAATGGCAACCAATTGCCAACTATTTTAGCAGCTTCCTGCTTAGACCAACTGCCAACCTTTTGCACCTTAACAACCCCTGCTCCCCCTAACCCCTCCGCGCCATCCCAAGAGCTCCCTTCGTCCTCTGCTCGCTCCGCATCAATCAATGGGCATATGATAGCCCCAAAGTTGAGGCCCAGACATGTGAAAGTAAGCAGCGCAGTTCATCGCTGACCCCGCTCAGTTCGGGTCAGGTGAAAGCGGTTTTATAAAGCTATAAAATATATATACGAAAAAAAAAAAAAAAATAAACAAGCCCCTGCGAACACGCACATAACCTTTTCTCAGGTCAATCGATGGACGAGGGGGTCTGATTTAAGGATTTGGCTGGGGTTGAAAGTCTGGAACAGGAGCCGGGCACTGTCAACGGCCTGTTGGCAACCTTTTTAAAGCACACTGCTTGCGGGGGTTGTAAGTAAAATACGATTTCGATTTGAATTGTCAATTTTCTTTGGGCAGCGTTTTTATATCATATTCATAATTTTTGATTATAAGCAAGAATAAAACGAATTACCTACAAGAACATATCGCATAATAAAATTAATAACAAATAATAATTAAATATAAAAAAATAAAAGCATTGTTGCATAAAGAAGTTAAACCTCTCAATCAATAGGAAAGTAGTTTCTGCAAATGCCTACTAAAACATTAAATAAAGTAAATCAAAAATGAAATTAAATATATTAAGTAAGTAGGCAAGTAATATATAAATTTGATTTAGATTGCCTCTCTGCTGGAAAGGCCTATAAATCTTATTTATTCTAGAACAATATATATATAAAAAAAAACAGAAAGACAAATCTTTGAAAACCGTTTAACATATTAATTAATAAACAATAGCCATAAAAAGTACTCAATCAAAAGAAAACCCGTTTTAAAGAATGCAACTCACAAATCTTATAAATAAATGAATTAAAACGTTAAGCGATACTTTTATGGAGTAAAACATCTCAACGGAACAGTTAAGGTGATATTCTGTAAGCATTGGAAATTCTCTTAATTAATTGATATTAATTTTTAAAAAGCGACTTTGTTTTTATTTATTTTTGGATTTAATCATTTTTAGTGTATGCTTTTTAAAAGATTTAATTATGGAAAATATTTTGTTGTCGGTAAAAACAAAAGAAATTAAATTAAGTTTTCACAATGCTCTAAGACTTTTCTTCTTCTTAGTTTTCAAGCAAGCAAATTAAATCGAGTGTTGCATAATGTTCGAAAACTTTTTTTATTTATATATTCATGCATATAATAATGAAATTTGTATTTCAATTTGTTTTTAATATAAAATAGAGGTCACTGAACAATAAGTAATACTATAATTTGTATTTTTGTTATAATATAATTTTTTAAAATTGGTTTTTCTGCTTTCTATGTGATTACTTTTCAAACCCACCTCGTTCGAATTTGGGCCTGATTATGTTTGGTTTATGTTATTTCGGCTCATTCAGACTCTCCGCCTCCGTCTCCGGCTCAGTCTCTTCCTCGGACTGTGCTTGGGCTTGCCCTAAAAGATTTATGTGCGTAAATTTCATGCTGACGGCATCAGGTGATTTAACACTTTAGATAACTTGGAACAGTTTATAGTCGAGCCCATCTCTCCATTCACCAACTACCCCAAACACCAACAAAAGCAAAACAAACAAACATGGCAAGTTTCAATGAAGGGGTGGAAATGGTGAGAATGTGGAGTTCACTGGACAAAAGTTGTATTTTTATTATTTTATTTTATTGCGCTTACATCTTTAAATATGTTTGCTTGCCTTGTTGCCACACAGCCCCACCCCTGTGGGCTGTGGAATTGATGTGTCTGTTGGGGTCATAAAAATTACAAAAATTTCTTCTGTATTTCTGGGCTGATTGTGTGCGATTTGAGAGCATCGGTGCCAGGTCCTTTTTGTAGATAGCCCGTCGAACGATATAAATTATATTGAGCGCTTTGAATTAGTTTTTTATGTGGCACTCATATAGAGTGAGAAATGAAATTAGATACGTGCGTGGAGTTGCCTAGTCCAATTGTGCACGACTGTGATTCGAAAACCAAAAGAAAAAAAATAACCCACCCACAAAATTATTTATATCTCGACTACTTTAAGGATTTTTTTTTACCCACATTAAATGCTTAGCTGGGCTGCATGCATCACACAATGCACCGCAAATTGCAATGTTGGAAGAGCATCCCTTAGAGGGGGGCATCCCTTGACCAGTCCTGGCAGCCCTCGTTGCACAACTGTGCAATCGAAGCACAACAATGGCGAGCAATTACCACCCCATCAAAATGTACCCCCTCCTCCCTCGCCAACCTCCTCTAACAACCACACAAAAAAAGGGGGCGTGAGATAAATACAGAAAAATTGAACACGAAAAGGGCAAAGCGCAAAGCGGGAAGTGAGAAGTGAGAGCAGTGAGAATAACATCGAATTGTTAAGAAACTGCAAACTGCAAACTGTAAATCCATTAAACCACAACAAGATGGGAGAACAGCGACTACGTAAAAAGACAAGCAATGGGTGCGAAAAAGAAAAAAAAAACCAACAAACGAGCAGATAGGTAAGGGAGTGGGAGTGGGAGGAGGACAGAGGAGAACTATTTTAAATCGCCTTCGTCGTGGGGAGTCCAGCTGACAAACACAATTGACTGGAAATTGTTGTACTACCAGCGTATTTGCCAATGTGTGTGTGTGTGTGTGGATTAGCTCTTAAGAATTGAAAGCTAACGGCATTTGCTTGGTCAAGCATAAAATATACGGCAGTTTGGCATGCATTCGATTTTAGAACGTTATAATCCCAAATAGCCACCAGGCTCAACTAGTTTAATAGCATATTCTAGTTAATTCTCTTTGTCTCTGCCTTTGCTAGAATTTGCTTACCATAATAAAACGGATCGACTGGCAATTAAGACTCTTTGCTGTCTTCTCTTCCAACCTAAGAGCTTATTCTTTGCCGCTCTCTTTGTTAGCATTTGCTTACTGATCGCCTGTCACTTAAGAGATACACAGAGAAACAATTTAATCGTAAAGCCCCAGGTGCATTCCTTGTAAGGGCCTTAAAGGCCATGTTGGAGAAGAGAAAAATTCACTGTATGTGTTTCTAATCGGATTTCCAAAATGAATGAGTATTACTTAGTTAAAGCTTGATACAATAAATATGTAAGCCAATATTAGTATTCCATTTGTATGCTCTTTTAAATTTTGTAAAACTTATTTAAGTTTGGTTTCTTTAGGAATGCAAAATTCTTAAATTACGCTTAGAACTTAAGTTAAGTTCGAAATGTTAACCCGCTAACAATTCGATCAATAGCTTAAGGTTTTTCATATTTATCCTTTAACAGTAAACCGCAGTGACTCCAACGCCCATAGCACCACCCACATTCCCCCTAACCTCAAGCCCTCCATTTCGATGAGAGTGAAAAATTCACCCTTTTGCAGCATGCCATTTATTTGACTGCTTGGCATCTGCTGCTATCATATCTTAGCATGCGGTTACAGAGCTACTTTCCTTTCCCCTGGGATATTCGTCTTCTTCTTCCTAATCTACTTCCTCATCTTCTTCTTCTTGCTGGCTACCTTAAAAATTAATTGAAGCATCACTAGCGGCTAATATTGTGTATTAAAAACCAAGCAGCAGAAGCAGCAACATCAACAACAACAACAAATTGTTGAGCATAAAACATGCAATGGCCACCAACACAAGCATAAAACTTTATACATATACATTCTAACGGTTTCTTGCTAAGAGTGGAAGAGAGGTGTGCGTTGGGGGTGGGGTGAAACTTGCAAATTGCCCGAATGCGTTGCCATTTGTCAGTCTTAGTTGTTTGGGGCTCTGGAAATGTTTTACAATAAATTCGACAAACATTTTGGGTTTTCGAGTTTATTAGCTGTCGGCCGGTGCCTGCTGCGGTCAAGGAGCAACAACATCAGCAACAACAAAAATTACCTACGAACTCACTAACCCCAACCCCACCGCCACATTTCACTCTACAAATCTCATTCATTCATCTTCATTGTGAAGCGTCGTCAAATCAGTGTCCGGTTTTTTGAATTCCAGCGTTGCCAGCTGCAATTAGTTAAGAAGAGCACTCGTACTCATGCTGCGCATGCCTTAGCTCTCTTAAGCTGTGTGTCGCTCTCTTTGCCATGACATTTTAATGCTGCTCATTGCACTTTTGGCACGTTTCCACTGTTCGTTCGTCTGTTGCGCCTAGGACAACGTTTTTCTTATTGTATTCCGTTGGTCTTCGTCGGCTTCGTCGTGTGCTTCGTGGGTGTACTAAAAACAAGCACGAAGCGCACGGCGAAGGTCGTCGGCCATAAAATGCGCATAATGTTTTGCGGATGTGTCAGTACACGTTTGATATTTGGCGCGACAGTAGCAATAGTAGTTGCGGCGCAACGGTAGCGGTAGCGTAAACGTTGCCTGTCCGCGACGTATTATTATTTGTCGGCATGGCGAGCGTAAGAAACGTAAATGATGTGTTGGCGTTGCAATTGTAACGGTTAAACCGAATCAAACCGTGTGTGTGAGTGTGTGAGTGTTAAGTGTTCAAGTGAAGTGCTCTTCAAACTGTATCCACATACTTAAATACTAGTAAAACATACATACATATATATATACATATATATATATATATATATATGCAACAACTGGATTTGACGGATACGCGCGTTACGCATCAAGCAGCCAAATAGGTAACGTAACGTAAGGATTGATGCTGTCTTTACCTCTCTCCCTGTTTATGAGCTCTTCACTAAAAGTTCAATTTCCTGCGTTGCTTTAATTGAAGCACATTGCACACATACACACACATACACACACAGACAGAGAGTCTGACTTTGGTCAGTCATTAGTCATTTGCTCATTTCCGCAAACGCAGCCGGACGCAGAGCACTTGTCAGCCAATAAACAAGCGACGGCAACGCAGACAAGCAGAACCGTCCGAAGGGAGGGGGATTGAGGTTAGGGGGAGCTGAAGTGACTCTCTTTAAATGAGAAACGCTTAAATCGAGGCGAGGACATTTTCATGTTGAGCTGTTGGGGTCTTGTACACATATATACAAATGTGTGTATATTTCTGTGTGTGTGTTTGTGTGTCGAGAGATCAAATCTGAACCGGGCTTTGCCAAATGCAATGGCCTATTCGAAATGGTCTTTTTTTGTTTTTTCTTTCACAGCAAAACACTTTGATTTTCTGTGTGTTGCATCTCAAAATGTGGAGTTTATGCAGCGTTTCATTAGAACCAACTTGGAATTGATTATATATATTCCTGAATATCCTCTGTGGTTTCCTTTTGATTCATGAACTGAAGTGAAATTGTGGCAATTGTGGCTTAATTTCTAAGCTTTTTTTGCTCATCAAGTGGATAATTTTGTTGGACTACTTTGCAGATTTTCTTCCTGAATGAACACAATTCAGAAAAGCAGATAAAACTATTTGATATATGTGTATATATTACAAATTACTTAATGTTTGCATTACGAATGCTTCCTATAAAAAATTGTATGTATTACTAAATTTTTATCTGAACTTCTGAAATTTTATTTCTAAATTAAGACAAACAATAATCATTTTTCTCTTAAAAATATATAAATTTTGCTATTTTTTACTCTGAATCTACTTTGAAGATTTGAATGAACGCCGCCCCTTAGGCGCATACGATTTAAATTTTTCTATTTTATATTCAGTTTTAGGTTTTAAAAAACGCTTAAGATTGTTTTTGACTCAAGGTCAAAACTATTCAGCCTAAGCTAAATTATAGCCATCTATTGTTTAACTTTCATATGCGAATTGATATCACTCAAATTGGCTTCTTAATATCTCAGTAATCTTGAAATATATCGTTTTTTTTTTTTGGATTGCCAGGTGTTGGGCTTTCGTGTCTCTGGGCTTTAACTTATCATCATCGAAAGTGGAACGCTTTTGAACACTGGCAGCTGGATATGTGTCATACATTCATTGCGGAATACAATAAGGGAGGCACAAACAGCAACAGACACAAGAACAAGGTGCACAACACACACACCCACACGCACGCACACCTCCACACAAAAATGCAGAAACGGACACGTTAACAATGGAGGAGTGCCGCCTT
Source organism: Drosophila nr. perissopoda 5 BK-2023a (assembly GCA_035044105.1). Lineage (NCBI taxonomy): Eukaryota > Metazoa > Arthropoda > Insecta > Diptera > Drosophilidae > Drosophila > Drosophila nr. perissopoda 5 BK-2023a. Next base: position 2,743,614 of record JAWNMK010000125.1, on the reverse strand, counting down.
CTCCGCCCATTTTCTGCAACTACTCAACCTGTATCGCCGTAGAACACCCACCCCCCTCCGCCCCAACACCCGCCCCAGTCCACAGCTATTCTCTTGAGCTAACCCAGTTTGTTGATGTTTCTTCACGGCCTGCCTTGGTGCCGTTATATTTCTTTTTATGGCTTGACTGACTGCCCGCAAAACGACGAAGACAAACCTCACTTCTAGAAACCCACCCACCCCCTCCCCTGTGTCTAGTCTGAGAGGAACCCACAAAAAGCAGCAGCGCTTTGATGGAACTTGTTTTTTGTAATTGTTTTTGTGTTGTTGCTTTTATATTGTTGTTGTTGTTGTCGGTGATTCATTTTCTTTCTTTGCTTCCTTTTTTTTATGTTTTCCTCATGAGAAGGAGGATTCCCAAAGAATTCCCGTTCTCACAGTTTTAGCCAGTTGTTTCTAGGCCCTGGGCCATTGTCACGTAAATCTCTGACTGAAATTAGCCTCGTTGACAAAAATATGCCTGCTTACACATTATTTGTACAAACAAATAGACAGGCTACCGTTACGGCTTAGGGTCTATCGAGGCGAGGGTGTGTCGGTAAGGGACACCAACAAAATTTGCATGGGAACTGCGACAGTTGCTTTTGATGTTGTTCCTATTATTGTTGTTGTTGTTGTTGTTGTTATTTGGGAGTTTGACTTCTGCTTCTGGTCTTTGCTCCTTGCTCTTGACAATAGTTTTTCACCCCAGAACTATGTTTTGTTTTATTGATCTGTTTATGCTTTTGGGTTCTGGACAATGCGAGTGCGCTATGGCAAATCGAAATAAATACGAAAAGAAAAAACAAGATAAAACACTGACGAATATTAAATACACTTACAGATATGTTGAGAATAAAAATCAACATATTTTTGTGGCCAAGGCTTACTTAACTTATTGTTCATGAACTGTATTTCCAAAACGGCATTTTCTGTCTTTTTTCTTTACATAATTTCAATTAGATTTTTGTAAAATATAGAAAAAATCTGTCAAATTTATTGAGATTCTCTTTTTTGAACACAGAAATAAATATATTAATTTATTTCAAGTCAAGTTCATAATATCAGAAAGTTTTCTTTAAATGTAAATATGTAATATTATACTTTGAATTTTATTTCAATGAATTTAAAAATTAATTAATTAATTTAATCTGCAATTCATATTTTTTTCTCTGATTTATTTCGATTGCCGATTAAAGTTGCCTTTGTCTGGGTGTGAAAACAATTTCTGGCTGAGTTTCCTATGCAACACCAGCAACCCAAATCGGAATGATATAGGTTTAATTCGAGCCGTAAACTACCGGAGTAAAAGCAAAAGCCTCTAACGAATGGTTACTGCGCAGAAAGGCGTAAAAATTATAATAAACAAGGATTTCTATTATTTTCTTGTCTATTATTTTGGGTGAAGCAGGCAGCGTCTGGCTTGGTCTAGGCGGGTCTATTGCATCTAATTATCATTTCATAAACAAATATTAATACAAGCAAATAAATGCAAACTGACTGACTGTCTGCCTGCCAAGCGCCCGGCAAAGAACTGTCATTCAAATCTGGGCATAAACATAGACTTTGATGTCTAGTGGGCGTTTACTAAGGCCCTCAAAAAACCAAAACCAAATAAAAACCTGGAAATGATTGAATACCTTTGCCGTCCTACGAAAACGTCAGACCTCTGATTTTTCCGGGGAGTTTCTCATTTTTGAATGATTATAGCTGCTTAGGCATGAGTAATGTGATATTTAATCATGCATAAAATATTTACAAATAATATTCAGGGGATTGCCCTTTGAGTTATGAAACCGTATGTTAAAAAACCTGGTCTAAATGCACTTTATGGTAACTCTGAAAATAGGATTTTCTATTTATATTTAACTTTTTTTAAGATAGTTGATTTTTGAGCCTAGCATAATGACTTCCCTATTCTATTCAAGTTCAACTATCGCATAATCATGGCTTAACTCTAAAAATAGCTAATATTACCAAATTACTCTCTACTTTGTAGCTTATATATATTATTACAGCGTGAACTGAAATTACCTTGACCTTGACAACATTTCCACTCAATTGCTGGCTCAATTATTCCACTGACCATTTTACATATATTAGTTTGGCCCAAGCGACACTCCCTGCCAGAAGTCAAGAGGGAAAGCGAGCCGAGCCAAATAGTTTACATTAAGGCCAACTACAGATTGACTAAGTAATCGAGCCGTCGAGTGAATAGGTAGCTATATCTATCAGCTACCAGCTTATCTGCAGTCTAGCATTGTGAGTGTGAGTATGATTATGAGAAGGAGTAGAAGTATGAGCGATCCCTTCCTGATTGATTGATCTGTGCAGTGCGATATTTCAAGGGGAGCACAGGATCGTAACTCTTGAATATGCTTTACATGAGCTTCATCAGTGAATCAGAGTAATTGAGAATTGAGTAAAAACATGTTTAGTCTGAATAAGAAACTTACCAATCTAATATTCTTGACTGTTATACAAAGCTTAACCTGCTCAAGATGAGCTTGATCAGTTTCTTTTCTGCCAGTTTTTGTACCATTTGTAGCAGCCTACAAGTGATGTATTAACTGTATTACTGTAACATAACATGCAACTATGTGTGCAACATGCGATATCGATATTGATCGATAAGAATGGTGTGATAACCAGCTTGAAGAGGAAGAGCTCAATCGTTGTGAATAAAGAAAAGAGCGCAGACGAGCTTGAAAGTTTTGACTGCAACACATTTCAACTTGTGACAGATGTTTCCTTTTTACTTTTCACCAGATTTAAAATCTGTCGTGCCAAATTATTTATTTAATTTTATTATTTTTAATTTAATTTATTCTTTTTAAAAGTAGGGCTGGCTAAAGTGTTGATTAAACGCGCAACATCAACACATATGTATAACGCTGTCTTTACCTAGTCACCACTCAATAAGTTATTATATTGTTCAATTATCTGTACAAAATTGCAATAATCGATTATACAACTCCATTAGAGGATATCGCATTTCGAATATGGACATCCCAAAAAGAATTTCACAACAAGATTGTGCCAGAGTTGTGAAAATTAGAATTTTAACTTAAAGTGTGTGTGTAGTGGTATGGGTGGAGGGGGATTGTGGAGATGTCCAGTTTCCACCGCACATAACCGTTATGTCAAACAAATTTCACAAATTTGTGCGAGAGAGTAAAAATAAAATTGGGAAATCGAATATTATCCAGATAGTGCAAAAGATCCATTTACGTGATGTCGGAAAAGGCAAATAAAAAGCGTTTGCATTTTTATTGAATTCGGCAAAAAGCGTTTAGGGTCGACGCCGTTGCGTGGCAGCGTGGCAGAGTGGCAGCGTAGCAGCAAACCTCTCAAAGTGGGGCGGGCGAGAGTTAGACCGACATAAATAAACCTCAACTAAGCCGTGTGTTTTGACATAGATTTCAATTGACATGCCTGTGCAAACAAAAACGGCAAAACGCTGAGGGAGGCAGGGTGGGGAGTGGGTGGGGTGGGTTGTGGTTGCTGGGTGGAGTGGGTGTGTAAGGGGCTTTTGCTGGTTGGTCTGTTGATGTTGGACTTGAGTAGACGCTGCTCGTGTGGCAAGCACAAGCCGCATAAATGTGCGTCAAGGAATTCAAAAACGCTCGACTGAGCCACATTCACAGCCGCACTAAAAACATACGCTCACACACACTCACACACACACTCACACACACATTCACATTTGCCTAATGCCCAGCGCTTGGCCATTGATACACATAGAAAGAAAGAGACGAAGACGGAGACGGGGCTAGGGATGGTGATGGGGACGGGTATAGACAGAGATGGAGGGTCAAATAAAAATGCAAAATAGTTTGTTATTTAACATATTTGACTGCCGCGCCTTGTGGCAGCCTCTCTGCGTCTGCTTCTTCTTTATGGAAATTGACCCTCCAGACGAAGCGACGCGTCGACGTTGTATGACAAACAGTCGCAGTGGGGGGAGGGGGGCAGGGAAGGGTGGTGCGGGGCTCAAGCATTACTGTTTACCCCGTTGACAATTCTCTTATTGGCCAAAACACAAACTAGCCTTAAATATCTGCCAGTCAAGCAGCTGGAAAAGCGGCCTTGCAGCTCTGGCGTTATGTTCTATTAACTGGGCTAACAAATGGCCAAATTGAAAGGCACACAACAGCAAAAAAATATTGTGTGTGTTGGGGTGTGTGTTTGTGCGTGTGTGGATGTTAGAGAAAAGAAAACAGAAATCAAGTTGAAGTTCCCTCATACAAAATGATCGACAAGTAAATGCCCTGTGAGTCTCCGCTAGAAATAGTTTATTAAATATCGCAATAAATACTGATTCAGAAAATAAGTTTTTCAAATCAAACGGGAAAACATTTTTTCAAGTTTAAAGTGAAATAAATTTTACTTTCTCATGCCAAAAAAGTTAACATTTTGGTAAATGCATTCAAACGAAAAATTAATAAAAGTAAATTGACTTTGGTAGAACTTTAAAGTTATTGAAAAGCAAAAATAAACTTTAGCTGTATGCTATAAAACCCATAAAATACATAAATTAGTAAAAAGTCTTAAACTTGTTAAATTTGCAATTTGTAATGTATCGATATTCCAGAAACGGAGGCAGTTATCGATTAAATAAAGCAAAATTGATCTGCCCCGAATGCACTAGAATCTTTTTTTCAAATTTGAAGTCTCCAGGTCTTATAGTCTCTGAGATAATACAGAAAGACGGTCATACGAACATGGCTATATCGACTCGATTGTAGATACTGATGAATAATATATATACTTTATGGTGTCGGAGATGCTTCCTTCTGTCTGTTACATACATTTGCACGAAACCATTATACCCTTTTTACCAATTTTTAATGGGTTCAGGGTATAAAAAGGCAAAATAAAATACGCCAAGAGAATCATTCGTTTCCCTCTATGAATGCCAATTGGTGCAGGGCCAATTTAAAAGGACTTACTTTTTAATGAAGCAAGCCAAGTAGGATACAAGAGACACAATAGCAGCTTGGAATATGTTGGAAACTGCGAGATAAAAAATGGACAAATGACTTTTTTTTTGTTTCGCAGAAAGTTGAGTAACTATCTGCAAAATTTGAATTCAAAATGTAATTGAATGTTGCACGACACACAATGAGGGCGAAAGATAATACCTAAATTGGGTAGTAAAAAAAGAAAGGAAAACTCCAACTTTAAGGGCTGTGCATAAAGGATATGTGCAATCAGAGTGTGATTGATCTAATCAAGTTGAGTATACCAGGGGAAAGCATAAAATTCAAGCAGAGAGTGATAAAATGTTTAAATTACTCAAATCGAGTGAATAATCAAATGATAAATAAAATTAAATGCAGAAAAATGTTTTACGGGAATTTGTTGCAAGCAAACACAAAACAGAAAACCAGAAAACCAGAAAACTCCACATTCCTGTTGGCCTCAACATTTTTAAATTTGACTACCATTTTATTATTACGTATCTCTGCATGAGCAAGCAATATGGAATAACGAATGATGAATTGCATGATGAATGATGAAAAATCAAGCAAAATATTTTACGCAAATATGTTGCAAGCATTGTAACATAAAAGGGCCTTAAATGAAAGAAAAAACAAGTAAACATATTTTTCACCTTTCGAAGCAAGTCGTGTTTTCTATTTTCCAACTATTATTTTTTGATATTTGTTTAATAAAGAGAAGCTTAACAAGTTCATTGATACACTGTTTATTTGTTATTATTATTCATGTAGTGGGATCTAGTAGAGCCTATAGCTCATCCATCAAGCCTAGTTCGTAATCTCAGTCCGGTTGAGGGTTTCTATGTCCTTCGAGTGTAAAACATTTTTCCTGGCTCAGGCGACCCAATCTGCTATGATGTGTTTTAAGGATTCTTTTTCATAATTGGTTTTGCACAGATTTCTTTTCCTTAGTTGTTTCCATATAGTGTGCCTTCTGGGCCTGCTTGTCAGCCTCTGCATTTCACTATTGTGTATTAGAGTTGGTCTAGTCCACTGATCATTTACTAATTCAATAATATTTAGCAGTTCTTTCTGGAGTTTCTGAGCAATGAGATAAGTTCTTAAATGTCCAACGAAAACCATATTAAATTCATTGCATTTAATATTGGCCCCAAAGTGATAAAATTTAAATTGAGCAATTGGATAAATTCATAAATAAATTACAAGACTTTAAAATTTGGCTTGTTATATCAACAAAAAGAAATATGGAATTTGTAAGTCCTAGCTTTCAGTAAAAAACGTAGAAATTTAATTTAACAAGCGAAAAAATGTCGCCTTTTACTCAAAATATATACATATATGCTTTAAAATGTTTATTTAGGTAAACATTTAATCCTACTTTAAATTTTACATTCTCTACACTAAAGAGTCCATTCAAAGCATTAATAATGCCTAATGATATTATTTGACTGCAAAAACAATTGAGCCACTGACAATTGGCTTAAACTATACAGTTCAATGGCATTGCCCTTCTAGAGTGTTAAAGCTTTTGTCAGCTATTTGGAACAACCGCATTTTTGCGTTTTTTTCTTTTGTCATTTGCATTTGCTCGCTGACTTATGGAATGTCAGCTAATGGGGTTTCCGTAACAAAACGTATTTACCCCATTGCAATGGTCTCTGTCTTTGGCACTGAGGGAAACCAAATCAAATCACATAACATGTCAGCCATTGCCACCAACTAAGCAGCCAACCAGTCAGCCAGCTAGCCAAGCAATCTACCTGTCAACATACCAAGTAAGCAGCCCAACAGCCAAGCAGCCAAGCAGTCGCACAACCCGGCGACCAACTAACCAAAGTCATTCCAATCCATGGGTTTTTTTTGTACCCAGCTATGCTAATAACGAGCATTTTCCTTTGCGCTACCCCTGTTTTATACCTTGCTACCTTGCTACCTTACTACTATCTGCTAGATAGTTATGCAGCTCTTCACACAACCATTCTGCCAGCCCCTCCCCCATACCCCCCGCATACCATTCTCCTTTGCGCCTTCTTTTGCATGCACCGCATTGTATTCTCACTTATGTTATGGTTTTCGGAATACACTTGTGTAGAACGGGTTTAATGGCTTGTTTCTGCTCTTATGCAACTTCGATTTGCAGTGCTTCAATATTTTGGATATTTTAGAGACCAAGTCTTGTCTTTGGCTTTGCTTTTAATTGGCCAAAAAATGTTCTTATCTTCGATATTTTCATAATTTTGAATTTAATAACAGTTCTCTGTTCTTATGCAACTTCGATTTGTATGGCTTCAATATTTTTGAAAAGAGACCAAGTTCTGACTGTGGCTTTTGTCTTTTGTCTTTTTTAACTAGCGAAAAAATGTTTTTAAACAATTTCGATTTGTTTGCCATTCAATAAATAAGTATAAAACTTTTCTCAACAATTTTGGTTTTTTTTTGGTTCTCTAAACACTATATTTAAAATAATGTTTGAATCTTTTCTTAACTAAATAAATAAAAGAGTAAGATATACATATATAAAAAGAAAAACATTTTTATGTTATTATAAAGTTAAGTCTCTCTTACAAATCTCTCCTACAAATGTATTTAGGGATTCGAAGAAGTGGAGTTGCACTTTTTTACAGGGCAGGTAATCTTCGACCTGTCAAATGTTGCATTATTATTTGCCCGTTTTCAATATTTATTCGTATTCGTATTCGCAATCGCTGTTTGTTGGCTGTCGTTGTTGTCGTTATTGTCGTTGTTGTTGTCGTCGTCCAATATGTGTCAAATGCAAATTTAAATCTTATTGAAAAAGGGGATTAGGTGACAGCAGCAGAAGCACAGCGCACATACGGGGATATATGGAGGGAATAAAGCGCGGGTTGGCGGGGGAAATTTGTGCAACAAAGCCACCTTTTGCCCAGTGTTTTGTGGCATCGAAGATGGTGCAAGAGCACAGATTGTGATAGTGACAAAGAGAGAAAGAGACTCAGCCAGAGAGAGAGAGAGAGAGAGAGAGAGAGAAAGGAGAAAGCAGAAGCAGCTGATGTAGATTCCGTCGACTCTGTGGAAAACACGCTCTCATTTGCATCGTCGTGTGCAGCTTATATATATATATATATATATATCTTTTCTATATTTTTTGTGGCTGGCAGTTTTAAATGGTTTTTTGTGGTTAGTGAATTGCATTCATAGTCGTATCATTTTGGCATCATCTCAACTTAACCAGCAGCTTCAATTTCACTCTCCCCCCCCACCACAGCCCACCATCCGCATGTTTTTCATAAAATAGAAATTCTGGAGCAGACCGTAGTCTAATCCCACGGCAACGTTAGACATATCAACAAATGTTCAATAAGATTTTGTACTCCGGCCACACACGAACAATACAAAATCCAACACAATGCCGGAGCCATACAATTTTTTCACAATTTCAAAATGTTTTATGCTTCCAGATTCCCCGCTCCTTTGTATGTATGTCTCTCTCTCTCTCTCTCTCCCCCCTCTCTCTCTCTCTCTCTCTGAGTGTGTGTGTGGGTTTTGAGGATATTCAATATTTTCTACCCATCGCATTGTGTATATATTTCAAAGCTTTTGTTATCAATATGTCGACTGCTTATTGAAAATATTATAATATATGTGTGCGTGCTTGTATCTGTATGTGTGTGTGTGTGTGTGAGTGAGTTGTTTTGTTGTGTGCGCATATTGTAGATACGTATGTATATATATGTATCTCTAGCTGCGGCTGTGCCTGTAGCTGTGATGGTGCACATCGCATTGTTACCTGTCTGGGCCGGCACTTTGGCATTGATTGCCTGCGTAATTTGAACAACAAGAGGCAACAGCTGATGATGATCTTGTCATCTTCATCATCATCACCATCAATTGTAATATTTATACCCTATGGCATAACATTCAGCTTTGGCTAAGCATTGTTGTTTCCTTACAAACATTAGGATGTTCTCGGTTAATTTTCATTTTATTTTAACTCCAAAATTGTTATATTTTCAGTACTATTTTTGAGCACATTTTATATATGAAATAAAACTAGAAGCGAAATTGGAAATTGCTTGCTTATATATTTATAACTGACAATTTGATTTGCAACGATTTGGTTTGGAGAAAATATTATGTTATTATATTTTCAACGAATGTTTTTATGACTTGCATTAAGACTAAACAAGCGGAGATTGTGGGGAAATTGTTGCTTAAATTTTTTTTATTAACACGATTTTATGCCCTGAACCTTTCATATATTCAAGAAATTCTATTTTGTAGCTTGTCTAAAATTTTGTACGACGAAAGCTACACATAAATGATGAAATAACAGGGTAGCTTCTAGTCGAGCACATTGCCTGTCGGCACTTGAGGAAAATTATGATATTGAATATATTGTCATGGCTTTGATTAAAATACCTCAGTTATGCCACACACACAAACACACACATACAGTAGCATACCGACACACTAAGCGACTTAGTGCACATATTTATTTATCCGAATTCAGGTGTAGTTTGGCTTATTTGTCTGTTTGTTATTGTGAACCAATTTCAATAATGGCTCGCTTCATGATCACATTAATGTATGCATGCCGCAACTACCACTGCACACTTTGGCACATGCAGAACATGCACATCATGTGTGGGTGTGGGTGTGTGTGTGGTTTTGTCTGAGATTTAGGCCAAATGCCTTGCACGTAGCCACATAAATTTCCAAGTCCAAGCAACACTAAGAGCTCTTCTTTAATACGATACATATGTATATGTGCTAATATATATATTTGCAAGTGTATAAATTGGACAATCGGCGTCTTGGAATTTATGTTGGGCTTTTATTCTCAGCCAGCAGCTGGATGGAGGCTCGTGCTCTAATTGAAACATGCACGTAAATACATTAAAGCCTAATAGCCCAAAATAATGAAGCTGATTAATTCAATCAGGCGAAATGAGGCACGCCTACATCGTGGGGCAAAGCTCCAAACGCTGAAAGGCCCAAACCCTTCAGCTGCCGTGCAAAGGATATGTTAAGGATGTTGTGTTGTTCCAGGATCATGCTAAGGCTCACTGCTTTTATGTGTGTTAAGTAGTTTAACACGCTAATGCGAATCCATTTCAATGCTAAGAACCATCCTTTAACTAACACGCCCACCCCCCCGCACCACTTCTCATGTAGGAATCAATGAGTGCCTAATGTGCGACCTACAACAACATAGAAATACTATAATCGCATCAATTTTTCAGGCAATCAACCAAGCACGTGTTTAATTTAGTGAAAAATACTTTGGCTAAACACTTTTGAATAAATGGGTTTATTTTTAGCTCTGTGTGAAATTATGGGAAAAAATCGCAAATATTTTGCACGACATATGAAATATGTTTTATTTGAGTTGAGCAACCTATTCATTTACTTGTTGAAGTTATAATTTAATTGCAAACAATAACAAAAAAAAAAGAAAAAACAAATCTGAATCGAGATACGTGTTGAATAACAATAACAAATTGTTTATTAATGTTAAGTTGCATAAAATAGCAAATAAATTAATTCAAAATCGGTTGCACAGGATATTCTATTATTATTACTAATCTGACTTTATTTAATATGATTCAATTACAAACATAAATATTAATTAAAGTTAAAAAGTAGCAACATTAAAGTTTGTTAAAGTAGTTGTATTTCCAGCCAAGAAAAAAAGGGTCGTAATGAATCATATGGCAAATTTATATTTACTGATTCAATTATCAGAATTTATTGAAGTGGAAATTTAATTACAATTTTTACGCAATAAATAACATTAAGTGCGTAAATTAGATTTGGGATCTATATGTGAGATTTATTTGCTTATGTTTGGAATTTCCATTATATATTTTTGTTTGTTGTTTAAAACCCATTTTATATTGATGTGGTCAATAAAACAAAATATATATATATATTAAAAATAAAAATATAATGAAATAAACTATAACAAGTATCAATTAGTTTTGGACAACAAATGAGGACAGAATAGCTATAAATAATAATGAAAATTAACTGAATTTAAAATTGAAAGTCATATTTATTCATAGCTAAACATATATCCCATCTGCAGAAGCAATTTACCCACATAAGCCAGAAGTTGAATTCTGTCATATTAAAAATTATTGCTGTGCATATAATTCAATCAGAGCTGTCCCCAAAACTGTTTTAACTCATCAATTCCATCGCAATCAAATTAAGAAACTGGCAGCAGATCAACTATATGTATGTCTGTTGAACCATATCACGATTGAGATTTTGCAGTGCATTGAGAGCGAATGTGTGTCGACCTTGACTCTTTACATTATCGAGTCTATCTATCAAGACAGCGACGATGTCAAAAGTCACAAGTTCAGTCTACAATTTGAACATGACATTTGGAGACATCAGGAGACGAAACAGGGAATTCGAGGAGTCAGGACACGGAAGGAAGGAGACAGAGACTGGCAGGCAGGCAATGAGATAAAGGCAGAAACAGAACGCAATGGCGACATATCAACTGAACCCTAAATCAAGTTGTAAAGAGGCTGGGCAATGTGTTCAGTGCCTGGCAGCAGCTGTTGATGAAATGCTAGCGACAATAATACCAACAGCAAAAAAAAAAATGAAAAAAAAAGAAGTAGAAAAACACGAAAGCAAACAATTCCGACAGCAACAACAAAAAAATATGCAGCTGGAAAAAAAAATAAAAGGTACAAGCCAAAATGAAGATGGGCAGCTGCGAGGCATATGTATGTTGAAGTGTGCAGACAGATCCATGTATATTCTACATACACATGGACCCATTTACACACACACACACACACACACACACACATTCTCAGCTATAAAAGTGACAAATGTTAAACGAAATGTAAAGAAAAACTGACAACAGGAAGACGCGACATAATGAAGCATAAAAAGCACATTTTTCAAGACGACTGCAAATACATACGGAAAAAACGGCAAAAAAAGAAACAACGACATTGACAACGAACATGATAAGAAATGGAAACTGAAAGCTATTTTCAAAATGTGTTGAATCTTGGATACACTTGAATGATGGAAATTTGATACAATTTTCGTAAATAGTATTTGCAATTGTACAAATGACTCTGTTTTTTTAGAAATGATCAACAAATTTTCATTACGAGTTTCTTCTTAAAAATGCTTAAGAAAATAGGAATCACCTAAATCATAATTCGATCTTATTTACTACTTGAACAAATTTGAGAGTTTTTCATTAACTCAAGATTGTATTGTATTTCATATTGTATTCATTTCTAAACGTTTAAAATAGCTAGCAAATTTCCGATAGACTCACTCAAAAAAGTATCGCCTAAATCTACGAAAATCGCCATACCTTATGTCTGTCTCCATAAGCCAGGATGCAAGAACTCTAAGCATTGATATTTTAAGATTTCAGATTTAAATCAAATTAGCTAATAATTTAAAGTCAATTAATTAAATAAACCATTGAAATTATGTCTATGCGAATAGTGCAGACACAAATAATTTAAAGTAGATTTTCTCAAACCAAATCAGATTTTATTACTAATGCTTTAAGAGCGTTTCTTTGGGCTTCGAAAGTGTTTGAAATCAACAATTTTATTTATTTGTTCCTTTTCTTTTATTCAAGTCATCAGATTCACTTTTACTCTCTCCCTTTTATATATCTGGTCTTTGGTCTTTATATATCAATATAAATATACCAATAAATGTTGGACCAATTGTGCAATTAATTATCCCCTAGAAATTGTATGATATTATTTTTTAATTTTGGCTGCAAATGGATAGATATTATTTCGCTGCCCACTGCTATTAGTGGACATTTAATAAATAAATAACATTTTTTTGTACGTTTTGCTTCCCTTTTCAGTTTTGCCATAATCTGTTGAATTCTTATCACAATATTTCAAAGTCACCCTGCTTTATTTATTAAATAAACTTCACTCAACGACGTAATGGCAAAGCCTTTTAGTAGCCACAATAGAACATTTTTATGAAAGTGCAGAAGACAAACTTGGATTTCCTTCAATTTCTGCGAGGGCAAAACCAAAAATCATAGCAAACCTTGCGGCGCCGACTAACAATGAGCCGATGTATATATATATATATGTATTTATTATGTATATATAATATAATATATATATCTGTATGTTTTACTTGGCGTAGTTACTGTGGTTTCGCGCTCATCATCGCATATTCAAAATACATTTTCACGCTTGTAATCAATGCGACGCTGTCTGCCTGCGCCCCCTTTGAGGTCTTATGCAAATTGTTGCCCTCGGCTTGGCCCCCTGCCACGCCTCGTAATTGCTAAAAATTTGTGTAAAAACCAAAAGAAAATAATAGGAACAGGAATAAGAATAAGAAAACGACAAACGGCAAACCGAATTTAATTTGTTTTCGCTCGTTTTGTGCGCGCAACTTTTCGTTTTTCGTGTATTTTGTTCAGATGTTGAGTTTCCTTTCTATTTTTTTCTTCGTATTTTCTTTTCACATTTTGTTGTTGTCTGGCTTGTAATATTTATTATCGAATTGTGTAAAAGCAGCGGCAACAAGAACAAACCGGCACAGGACCACATGCCAACGCAGTGCTAGCAATTTCAGAAACTTGACTTTGTCTGTTCCTGTGCGATGTCCTGTAGCGAAAGCTTAACAGTGGGCATGCTAAGTTTTCGCACAGCTGCTGCTGTTACTTGATTTACTTATTCAATTGAGTTAATTGGTTTCCAAAGTAATAAGTTGTTACACATTGAACTTAACTAAAAATGTATATTCATTAAATATGTTTTATTTTTGTTATTGATTTCAAACTTTGTCTGTCGCTTCAGCAAATTAATTTTCAATTAAACATTCTTAATAATTTACTTTACAAAGATGTTTAATACTATTTCTAACTGCCTATTATTTGTCTAATTTGAATTATGTTTAGTTCTCTATTAATAATAGAATCACATCGAATTGGAAACTCCAAACATAGAAATTAAAAGTAAACTTAAACAAATAGTTCTGTGGCTATTTCAGCTATCGTCTTAAACTCATTAATGTAGTTACTTGATTTAATGCTTATGTTGGAGATATGTCCCAGTCGTGCATACAGAGCTCTATCGTATTTCTTGTCATTTTCTTTGGGACAGGTTCCCCGAATAAGTTGCATTTGTAGCTAGCAGTTGTGTGCTCCGCTTTTGCCATTTTAAAATGTTTGCCAACAGTGCCATTGGTATGCACACGCGTGGACCTCGCATAGTTGTGCTCCATCCCCAAGCCCCACACTCGACCTCGTTCTCTTGGGTGGACTTGGTCCTGGTCGTAGTACTCGTGCTCAAGCTCCAGCTCATGCTCAACGTTCTAGCTGGAGTCGTAGTCGCAGTCATCGCTTGTCCTCAACAGGAAGTCTCGCCGGCATATGCCCTGCACGTATTGCCCTTATAAATTGTTGCCAAAATACATATACGAAATACATACTACTCTTTATAGTGTGCCTGTGCGTGCATGTTTGTATGTACGCGTGTGTGTGAGTATGTGCGTCTATGGGTGACAGTTGCAATTGTGTTTGTTATTGCAAGTTTTTTGGTATGCACAGGACAATTTTGCTAGCAGTTGAAAACTCAAGTAAACTTTTTGCCTGGCCATGTTAACTGCCAGTCAATACGAATGCGAAACAGATATGGCTTATTTGTGCCGAGTGTTATTGTTGTTGTAGTCAGTGTGTGTGTGTGTGTGTTGTTGTTGTTGTTGTTGTTATTATTGTTGTTTGAAAAGCCAAGACCTTATGACTTATTCAGATGATGTTGGCTCTCTCCAATTCGGTTCACTTTAATTCAGTTCTGGCCTGTTATGTTATGTTCTTTTCTGTGGCCCGGACTGACGTCATTAATTATATGACGCGTGCGACGTAGAGCCAATTAAATGTACGCATTTAATGAGAGAAGTGCTACACAAACGATGTACACATACGAGGGCTGTTCAGGAAGTTACGCCTTAAGCTCTTAATCCAGTTTGATGGAGCGCTTAAACAAGCATCCAGTTTAATAGATTGCTTAATCTATTTTTTAAAGCTTGAAAATTGTCTGTTTATTGTTAGCAAAAGATACAACAGTTTTCTCGAAATAGAAGTTTGACTTGCAATGAAACCACTAACAAATTGAAAGTATGCTGTACACAGCGAATCATATATTTAAATTTGCAGTTAAAATTAACTTAATAATTAATGACTTATGAATTAATGAGATGTATTTTTAAATGTATACATGTGCGTTTAAATACTTTTCGTGTGGCTTGGACTACCGAGTTTTATCATGAAAGATTTACTATACTCGATTATTTATCAACTTGTAAATATTTAAAATTACGACTGCCCCTCATTTAAAATTCCAGCTCAAACCCATGCAAATACATACATATGTACATACACATACATATATATATATATATATGTATATGTATATATAAATAAATATTTACGCCTCCAGCTACTTAGGCATCCCTCTAATGTTATACAGGACGCATGGCACATCTTGCAAGTTTAATACGTTAATTAGGTTTATAATGGCACACGCATATCATCGATGCGTACTTTGGTCTAGTCGTACCGCCTTCCCTGCCCCAAGGGAGCCATTGACACACATAGCTTGAAAATGGCCGGGGGCCTTTTGGGTGCAATGTATCAGTTAGGTGCCTGATAAGTCGACAGAAGTTTGTCGACTTAGAGTCCCAAGTTTTTGCTTTTATTTCGACCCGTTGGCGGGTCAAGTGCTTTGCATAATCAGCAGGCAGCGACGACGGCCCATTTAATGCCCAGTTGGAAGCTAAATCCCCTAAAAACATTTTCTCCTAGTGTTTTTTTTATTTATTTTATTTTTTATTTTTAGGTTCAGTGCGTGCCCAGATATTGCCTGAGTCGCTCGCAATTTCCAATTTAATTATACACCTGGACAAAATTTGAATATTCTCACATAGACGAGTGAATAAGTATTTCTACGCACACGCACAAGCACACGCACACAGACACACACACACAAATATTACTCCACATGGCATATACTCGTAAATTAGAAGCATTAAGATATTTAAATAATGGTTTTTTGCGCTTTGCTTTATGTGTCACGTGATTAGCTTGAATCATGCCACAAATTCATAAATTTTGCGTAACACCAGCTAAGCCCGCTGCCTCATTTGTGTTGCAGGGCACGAGTTCCATTTCAATTCATAATGAAGTAATTGTGGCAAGCCAAGTGCACATTTCAGGCTTGAATTCACATGAGAAATTATATTCAAATCGTGCCAACACTCCACTCACTCACTCTACTCACAAAGTGCTGCTCAGATCAACAAAAGCCTATCAAAATAATTTTCATGTGCTTCAAGATATAAGTATCGATTTCAATATTATTTCTAAGTTGGTTATTTCAAGTTCTCTTAGGAAGTATCTGTCGGAGCATGAGTTCTTGTGTGAAAAACATTTGTGTTTGTCAGAATATCTAAATCAAATTCAAAAATGTTCAACATCGGCTTCTAACTCATGTACTTTTCATAGGATCAATTGTTAATTTCTTTAAATTTATAATGGAATTTAGACGAGGGCAATTTGAGGTAGGTCTGCAACGGTTTGAAAACTTCTACGTGCCTAAAAGTAATATTTTCTTATTTTTATTACCATAGCCCAAAATAATATTACATTGGTAAGTCAGTACTTTAAAAGAGCGTAATACATATATGCTTTTATTTCAAAAGTTGAGTATTCAGATTTCAGTTTCTCATGTCCATTACTGACTCTTGTCACTCTCTCTTTCTCTAATGGAGTTAAGAAACCAGCAAATCTGAATGTTCATATCAGTGAGAGTAAAGTAACCAGTTTGCTGACAAAGCTTTGATTTAGCGAGTATTTCAAAAGTTGAACATTCAGATTTGCTTGTTTCCCAAGTCCATTTCAGACTCGTGTCACTCTCTTTAATGGACTTGCGGAACAATCAAATCTGAATATTCATATGCGTGTTAGACGCTCGTGCATTAATCTTGCTCGCTTTAAATTTTGTTCCTCTTGTGGCATAAATCACGAATGCCGCTCAGCTCATTGAAGTGTCGTTTATCGTTTTGCTATTTTGGCAACGCCTTTCACTAACCTCTTGGCCATAAATATGCCAATTTGGCACTATGCCCCCCAACGAGGTGTTAACCCCTGTCCCTTGCCACTCGACCATCTGCTTCCCATTCCGCTCCCTGCCCCGTCTTCTCGTTGAACCATTCAGTCAGTCAGTCAGTGAGTCAGTGAGTCAGAGAGTCAGTGCTGAACAATAAAAATAAAATTTATTACTCAAGTTTATGGCAATGCAATAAATGTATATTTCACTGAGAGTATCCTTTAACGATATCGGTATCTGTTTCTGTTTCTGTTTTTGTATACGTGTGTGTTGCGTGTGTGTGTGTGTGGATGAATATGTTGAGTATTTCATCCATATATAAATATGCACCCATTCGCACCTAGCCGGGCGTTCGGGCCACATGTGGTGCTGCTCTTCTCGCAGTTGCCTGCTGTTAAAATGATTATGTTGTTTCCCGTGAGTCGACCAAACCCACCGCTCAACCACCTCGCACCACCCGCACACCGCACAGCACTCACACACAATCACACACACACACACGTGGCAGCAAACAACCCTTGATTCAAATCCCATAAAGTTGTCCGACTTGTTGTTGCTGTGATAGTTTCCGTTTATATGGCTCGCAATTGCCGCATCATTAATCTTACTCACGGAAACGGCGCTTAGGTCAAAGTTTTGAGTTTAGGTAATTTATCTTCCAGTTTTGCCGCAATTATGTGCCGAAACGGTAAAAACATACAGCGAAACTGTGCAACTGCCTCGAACCCACAAAGCAGCACACCTCAAGTCCTCAGCTGCTAGCCTTGGCCTAGGCAAATGTTGATAGCCACCACACACACACAGAGAGGGGGAGGGAGTGGTGGCGAGGGAGAAAGAGTTCTCCGCCAGGTCCTCGAAAGTCCTTTGGTCGCGTCTCGAGTCCCCGCTCTAATAATTCTTTGCCTTAATAATTGAGCAGCAATTTCGCACTCACGGCACTAAAATTAAATTGAACTGTTTACAAACACATGAATTGCTTATGAGCGACAGCCAAAGCGACAAACTATGCAACACATAGAGAGGTGGTAGTGGTGGTGCTAGGGGATGAGCGTGTCGGGCTGTGTCGTGTCGCATGCGGGGCGTGGCTGGACGTGTGAGCATGTGCCGGTGTGTGTGTGTAATGCTTATCAAGCAAATGACAGTGCACAACTGAAGTTGAGTACGCCAAACGGATGATGACCAAGCAACCCGATCGCACAGTGGGGCCAGACCTTTGCCAAAAATTTTGCTATAATTATGAATCAATAGAATCTTCAACTCTTTTGCACAATTATTATTGTTATATACATATTAATATTTTACTTATATGTTTAATATTGAAAATCTGTATATTATTACTATTATATGTTTAATTTTCAACAAACCCATTATGCACTTGTGGATAGTGCGTTGTGGCCTCAATCGTGTTGCTTTTGAAATAATAGTATTTTAATACAAGTATTTTCATCATTTTTAACTCACTTTCAGCAAGCAATTTTATAAAGTCTGGCTGCCCCAAAATGTCCTTAAAATCACTTACTTACTACTACACTTATGTACTTACAAAAATTATATGGCTTTGGTGTACTGAGTAATGAATGCTGGTCTGGTTTGGCTAATGCCAGCACAAGCTATATATATGGTATTAGTTCATTTAGATTCTGATTGCAGTTAAGTACTTGATAATATATTAACAATCTTAAGTGGCATGTTTGAGCTTTTCACTTCAAAACGTAATTAGCAAAATCTATGAAAAAAATCAAGTCTAACAGTTTTTCGCCAATTTAATTGTGTTTTTACCAACTAGTCTCAGTGTGCAGTGCGGTTGGCCACACAATTAATTGCGTAAACAAAACGCAGTGGCAGAGTGCTATGGGCCAAGAGCTGAGCATTGAATTATTCAAATCGTCTATAATTACAGCTGGCAATTGCGCGCTTGACGCGTTGCCTGACGCATTTATCAATTAAATGCGAATGCGGCAAATCCAGCAATTGAAACAGCAGCGATGGCAACAACAACAATTTTGCCACTGGGCAGAGGCAATTAATTTAATAAAAGTTTGTCATAAATAAAGGCAGCAACTTGACAATTATTAAAACGAATTACATGCAAGTTGTGCGACCAAAATTATGACCCCGGGCCAACAGGGCCAAAAGCAATGGGCGAGGCACAGAAAAACAAAAACAAACAAAAAAAATTAAAAGGGATTTGCAGGCGGGCACAAACTGGACAAGCGTACAAAACGATATATGAGCCTTTAATTTATGCGTTGACTTATGGACACATACGCTCACGCATGTACGTGTGTGTGAGTGTGTGTGTGAGTGTGTGTGTGTGTGTGTGTGTGTGTGTGTCCTGCGGGTTTATGAAATACCAAGCGGGTGCTTTTTTGAACTGTTTAATCTCAATTACCAGTGCGAAATATGCAATAAATCTGTTATTGTTTATTGTTGTTGTTGTCATTGTTGCTGTTGCATATGTTATTATTGTTGTTGTTGTTGTGCTCACTGTCAGCCGTTTGGGTTCAAGTGCCTGCCGCAGTTGTTTCAAATTGCGCCTCTCGACTCCATTTTTTGTTTCCTCCTTTTTTACGATTGTTTTCGTGTATTGCGCAATAAAAACAAAAATAATGGCAGCAGTTGAAAAAAAAAAACAGAAATATATGTGTACTTACAACAGAATGTGGCAGGAGGCAACATACGCAATTTGTGCAGCGTTTGGGGCATTGTTGTCCACCTACTGTGTAACATTAACGGTTTGGCTTTGTGTGTGTTTGAGATTTTTTTTATTTTTGTATATATATTTTTTTTTATTTGTATTTTGTTAGGGTAAGTTAAAGCCCTTAAGCACATAATTTCAATTGCTGTACATAACACAAAGGGATTAACTTTGATTTTGACATATGATTTGTCGGTTGGCTCTCTGCTGTGCCTGTGTGTGTAAGTGTCTGTGTATGTGTCTATAAAAACAATTTCATGCTAGGGCTTTGGATTGGAATGTGGGCTTTATGCCCGCCATCGTGTAAATTACCAAAGGAAAGTACATGAAAATACAAAATCCAGCTCGAATTGCTGAGCTTGCACGCAGACTTTTTGGTATTTTGTGGTCTTGTAGCTTCTGTTGGACAAGCCCAAACTGAGAAGCACAGATATCTGTTTGACTGTGGCTTTAAAGCCAGCTGTGACCTCGTTGTCTGGGTTGAAGGTGTTTTCGATGTACTCACTTGAATAGGCAGATGCAATTAGAAGGCAGCTTATATGCATTTTTGGCTTCGATTCTAATGTCTCTGCAAAAATCAAATATATATACACTTTTGCTTAAGCTGTAAATGGTCCTGTCTTAAGGACCACAACAAAAATTAAATTATTACTAGGGCTTTACAATTTAATTACTTAAGTACGTGTATGCTCAGCAAAAGTTTTTATTTTTGCAAATATGTTTCATTTCTGTTTGATTGATTTTTTTAATAAGTGACATAAGCTTTTTTGTTGCTTGTATTATTAATTTAGGATTTGAAATCTACAAACATCTTAAATATAAAATTCCATATAAACATTTTAAGATCTCAGGATATTACGGAGGATTGAATAATGAGTTGCATCTCTATTATTATTAAAAAAGATATTCTATCATTATGAAATATATTTATAGAAAAAGTCTTTATAATTATGGAGTTTGCATTCGTAAACCTATTATTTATTTATAAAAACAATCAAAACTTTGTCAGTTTTTTAAATTTCAGGTCAATTTTTCGTGTTTAATTGAATTGAGTGATTGAAACTGGTATTTAAGCTACCTCAAATAATAATGGCTTATCCTTATTATACATTCATATGTAAAGTCAATTTTTTATGTACAATAGCAAAATGAGAATAAACGACGACTTTCCCGCAGTCGTGTCATATTATTAAACATTAATTGAATTTATTTTTCCAGCCGTAAATCAGAAGTGCACATAATTTATGCAATTGTAAATTGCAGAGGCGACAAATTCGCACATTTAAGCGTGTGTGGCATACAATAATTTGACTTGGTTGACAGAAAGCTGTTAAGTTACTGGTTCATTTCACATTTTTGACATGCTCTTTAATTGTTGTGGGCAACAAACAATCACAGCCGTCTTCAAGTTGCTTTCAACACACTTTCATTAACTGTCTCGGTATGCAGTTGCTATTTGTGAAAAAGCACGCCCAGGTAAAACAAACTTAAAACAAAAAACAAAACAATTTTCGTGAACTTTGAACCGCTCCTAATTGACTTTGAAGTGCTTTTACGACGATTAACTCGAATGTATCTCACAGATACACAGATACATGATGCCCCGCTGCTGCTGCTCATGCCTACGTGCCTGGAGGCACGCCCGCCCACCTGTCTGTCTGCCAACGGCGCTGAATACAGCCACACATACATAAACAAATACTTTTTTAAGTTCTTTTAAAGTTGTGAGTCGCGTCTGAGCGCCAGCTTTAAAATGTATTCGCCGCGCAGAAGCTGTGTGCTGCCTTCATGCAGTCAACAGATTATGCGGCGAAATTTAAAAGCTGCATGCTATTACAGACACATACACACACACATACATATATATATATATATATATATATGTATATGTATATACAGACACACACATGCATATTAAAACTTGTAAAAGCAACTTACATATGTTATTATCGCACAAGCTCGCAAATTTTCACCAGAGCTGCACAACGGCTCCCAAATGTATGCTACGTTTTTCCAGCATTTTTCGTGCTGCGCTGCGCTTCGCTCAGCTACACTGTGCTGCGCTGAGCTGCGTCGCTGCCCCCAATGGACACTCATCCTTAAATACATTTATTCTAGTGGCTGCTGGTAGGACCCGTTGGCCAGGACAGGAGCTGGCTGCTGCTTGTTTTGCAGCTCGTTGACATTTCATGTCACTGTGTCCCCGGCATAAAAAATTAAAAGTATAAAAATGATGCAAACCCCATGCCATGCAGCCAACTTGGTCGACGAGTAACTGAGCGGGGCAAATCGCTGGCATTATGTGCGTAATAAAAACTTGCGGTCGGCCTCCTGCCTCCAGTTGACCTTTTCATGGCACTCTCAAGCTGCCCGAGAGAAAGGACAGTTTATTGTGCTGTTTGCGCTTTGCCAGCTGCTTGTTATACTCTCTTCACAATTAGGTGCTCTTCTTGTAATTAGAGTTGAAGGCTACTTGACACAGCAAATCTGGCGCATGAATGGCATTATGTCTTCAGGGATAACACCCTAATAAGCTGAATCTATTAATATTTGTCACCAGATATTTTTTTAAATTTTTACTCAAATATTTTTATGAAAATTAATATAGAGAATTAAGTAATTAAAGAATGCCATTTCATCCTCCTTTCTAAATATATATTAACTATCGAAACATATACAAATTTGCATAAATTACTAAGTTTATTTTTAAAATCTCAAAATTGGTATTAATTTTAAATTATTATTAAATTTTTATAAAATCTAATCTTACTATCACTATTTTTCAAAGTAAATTGTTCTTAATTAATTAATTAATGAATTAATTATAAAAAAAATCATTAAATGCTCAAATATCAAGTGCATACAATACTCGGCTAAATGAAAATAAGTTTTTTCATTTTTATATTTAAAGTTGCCATTCAGGGTTGGCACCCGCATTGGGGCAACTGGCGGTCTGTGCGTGACAGACGTTTGCTCGCTTGTCACTCGCTGCTTGTTCACTTTCTTTGTTTTAGTCACTCCATCTCTCTCTCTCGCTTCACGCTTCTCCCTCTTGCTCTGCTATACCTGCTGGCTATGGGTATAAGGTCTGACAGACTGACTGTCTGTTTGTCTGTCTGTCTGTCTTTATGTCTGTCAGCCAACAAGTTAGTCATTTGTTGTATCAAAAATAAAACGCAAATAAAAAACTTTTACGACATATTTATCTTTTCTGGCGAAACTCTCGACCGTTCTTCCTGCCCTGACTGACTGACTGACTTTGTGCACTTGTGTGTGTAAGTGTGTGTGTGTCTTTCAGCAGAAATAAATTTGAAGGTGCATAAATGTTGATAAGGCAATAAGTCAAGAAGAACACACACGCACACACAAGCTCAGCCACCCAGTGAACTGTGTGATGTATCATTTGGTTTTACATGGTCAGCCCAAATGTTGCAAGAGCCAGATTCGATTTGTCACCATCAACATGATGAAAAACAATCAGCAAAAGTGCCAGACGGCAATTGAAGATTGCTATTGATTTTGCTGAGCAAAGCTAAATCTCATTTGAGCAGACACATAATCCGATGATTAACCAAAAACCATGGAATCCATAAATAATAAAACAATATGATGACTTTTAGTGAATATACCCAAGCATGTAAGCTGATAACTAATGAATCAAATTAATGCAAATCAATTATAATTTGCAAAGAAACCAAGTAATGGAAAATAAATAAATATTCGCATGGAAATTTATTCCCAAAATAATTGTCTGAAATATTATACAAATAAAGTGAGTGCAAATAAATAAATAGTTGCTTGTCATTCTAGTTGAAAGTATGTTAGCTGTTTTTTCATAAATGTGACCTAACTTGAACTAAATATCGACAATGAAATATGTGCAAACCTGATATAAAAAAAGGTTTGCTTGAAAATATAAGTCAGCAAATTTTCCGGCAATTTCTTTGACAATAAAATGACAAATTAAGGATGAATTACCGACAATGCTAAATGGTTTCATAAACATGTCAGACGTTATTTAATTGCGAGTAAGTGCTTTTTCTGGTCTCCGTCAAAAGCATTTGTCTCATTATTATTATAAGATAATAATGTACAGACTCTCTCTCTCCCTCTCACTAGTTCTCACTCTCTTCTTTCCTTCTCTTTTTATTAACCGGATAAGCATTGAATGACAGTTAGTTTTGTTGTTAACTTAGACTCGTGCTTGGAGCAAGCAACGGAATTGTTGCAGGTCCTTTGCATACTTAGGCTACTTGCCCCGCGGTCATATCTTCTGGACAGTGGCTCGAAGCTGCCTTTGCTGGCGGCGTTCCAAATAGCCGGGCGCAAAGTAGTGAGTTCGATGATAGTGGCTGCTTCTCAGCTGCCTCCTCTTTTCTTGCCACTCTACTTGTTGCTTGGGCAGTACAAAGCGCTCATAATACTCATCTGCGGTTTTCGAGGAGTTTTAGCAGTGCTTTTGTGTATTGCCTGAGAATTTGACTTACCAAGTGATAGTTTCATGGTTTCCGTACTGTTTCTTTGCTCGGATCGATTTGATACATGGCTGTTCGTATCAAGTTTAGTGGAATCAGAATTGACATATTGCTCGTAATACTCGTCTGCATGATGTTGACTTGGTAGAGAATATATATATGTATATGTATGGATCTATTATTTACCAAGCGTTAATGCCAATTTCTTTTTTAATATTTGCAAATCTTTAGCAGTTGGTTGTGGAGCCATTTAAATATTATTTATATTCAAGAAACTTTTCAAGCAAGTGCACTTCAACTCTTTGCAGGAATTAATTCTGAAGTGTCAGTGAGGCTGAAAGATTTCCCCCAGAAAATCCAGCATACCTATTTTCTGTCAACTGCAGTTTCAGTATTTTTAAAATACCACAGTGTGTGCCAGTTTAGTTGGGTGATCTTTTTCTAGTAAAATTTGAAATATTCCAAAAGGCTTTCCTTTTGACTTTCATTCTACTATAACTATTTTCACAACTGTATATAGCATATATACAAACTTGAGCTTCTAGGAACCAGTCGCTTAAGTCGCTTACTAGCACAGAAAACATATATTTGACTTAACCAAAATTCTAAGCCGAGTTAAATAACTTCTGCTTGGTACTCATATCACCTCGCCACACCTGCCTATCAGTGGATGCGAATATACATACATATATGTATATAAATT
Source organism: Drosophila nr. perissopoda 5 BK-2023a (assembly GCA_035044105.1). Classification (NCBI taxonomy): domain Eukaryota; kingdom Metazoa; phylum Arthropoda; class Insecta; order Diptera; family Drosophilidae; genus Drosophila; species Drosophila nr. perissopoda 5 BK-2023a. Next base: position 2,718,637 of record JAWNMK010000125.1, on the reverse strand, counting down.
TTTTTGGTTTTAGTTTTATGGGTGCTTGTAATGTGCGCGGAGGCACCCAAATCGTCGAAACCTTAAAGCTCAAAAATCGTGCTAATGGCCCGTACTCGTCATCGTCGTCGTCCTTGTCAGAGTTCTCGTCCTCGTCTTCGTCGTCCTCGTCGCTGTCGTCTGGAATGCCAAAGTTTTTATTTGTTATTATATACTTTGGCGTGTCAAATAAACATCACACATCTACGTACATGAAACATGTTTTATATGTCGCCGCTCTGTGAAAGTGCTGTGCCTCAGAGCGACTCAGCTAGTGTATGTGTGTGTGTGTGTGTGTGTGTGCATGTGTGGGCGTGTGTGTTAGCCTCTACGTGCTGTGGTTGCGCACTTCTTTAAGGTTCGAGGCATGAGAATGTGCGAGTGTGCGAGTCGATGAGTGTGAAAGTCGGAGCTCGTGTGTGACTGCGGCTCATTTGCATGAATTGTCCCAAGCTTTTAGGTGAACTTCACCGTTAGCTCAGCTAAGCCGAGTTGAGTTGAGTTGAGTAGAGTCGTTGCACATGAGGCGACAATGTACAATGCACAGTGGCACTAAAATAATGGCAAATTTTTATTTCCCTCCTATGGCAAGAAACTTACTAATGATATTCTCAATATGAGTGCAAAATTCAAACATCTGAACAGTCTCAAAGTTGTGCATAATTGTGAATAATTTCGCGAGTCCGGAAAATATTCTGTGATAAGTAGACTCTTAGACTGATTCCAATTTGCCCAACATTGCTTACATTCACATTCTAGCTATTTCCCTATAAAAGTAGCCGCCTGATTTTATTAAAAATTTTATCGGATTAAGTTTATTAGTCTCTTTTAAATAATTAAAATATATTACGGACAACAACCTATTTTTTTTGTAGTCAAGCCAACAAATAAGAAACAAAAAATTTAGTTATCATTTTTTTTTTTTAAATAAGCACTTATCTTTCTTTCTGATATTGCTCTACTTTTCATAACATCAATATAAATTCATTAATTCATTGCAAAAAGCGCGGAATACTCGAAATGAATTTTTAACATTCATAACATAATTTACGAATCTGGAATATGCAGAAAGTAAACAGTCAAAATGCTTTATGTAATGTACATAGATACTTAGGAATGTAATGAGGGCTGATAGTGGAAGCAGGCCTATATACTTTCTCAACTCTTGAGCTACACCCTAATGCTAGTTAAACGAGGACCTTTCGATCAAGTTTCTTTCGATAATCATTGCATTCGTGCTATTTATTATGGAGAGCCACAATAGCGGCAAGTGCAATAATAATGCCATTTAATTTGGTAAAAACATATTATTTTATTTGAATCATATTTTTAACATGAAGAGCAGCTGCAACTTTTCATCATTGATGGAGACATTACATCCAAATTGTGGGCAAACTAGCTTAAGAAACGGTTGATGATTGTAATCAATTCTAATGACATTTTGCCACACTGTGCCATTGAGTTGTGTCTTTTGAGGGGGTTTCTTATGCTAAGGGGTGGGAGTACCGTTAATTTTATGTCATTCTATTCATTCTAACGTGCGATTTATGCTAAGCAGCGACAAATAAATAAATGCGTAGACCGAAGGTGTAATGAGCGTCTTTATATGGCATGCCCCATTTATTTCCACAGCTCCAACGAGAGTTATAAACTGCTGTCAGCATTTTAAATATGAGCCTTATTTATTTTGCATTTATACAAATATTTTTGTTTTAACAAGCAGCGCCCCACGTGCAATTTTCACTCGCTACTATTGAAAATATATTACAAGCGAGTATTTATTTTTCTTAAATGCAGCGTTCAACCAGGTACAAATTGTAAAACGTGTTGAAATATTTACATTCACCATTTTTTTTTTTTCTTCTAGGTAATCATTTTTAATGCCTCTAGGTTCTTTAATGTGTGCATTTCCATCTGGTTTATTTGTATATGCTGCTCAGGTTCTTGGGGCTTACTTTGTTGCGAAATCTTCTTCGGAAATACTTTTGAACTGAAATACAATTTTGTAATTAAATAAATCCTGTTAAGCAATATTTGTAAGTATTCGGTTGTTGGGTCTTCGACTGCTAATACTTCAATTATCCGAGATTTTAGATATGTTTAAGAATGTTAATTTATCGACTAAAAACAATTATGAATGCCACAGTCGAGAGAGCCTAGCTGGGAGATACCCAGAACCCTGCTGCTAATTGTACTAAACTAATTAAAGCGCAGCTTTTCGTTTTATAGCCAAATTTCTCTTTAAAAACCATTACTCAATGGTTAACAAGAGTTCCACTTTTTGCGGCACATCTACTGAAGGGCTTGAAAAGAAATTTAGGCCATTGCATGCATTTATTCACAAGGCCGACCTGAAATCAACAGCTTGCCACAAACGAGTGCCTACAACATTTTTTCATTTATGTACATACATATGTGTGTATTATGTACGCATTCATACATATCGGTACGCTGGAAAATGCACATATATAAAAATGTATTTTATATATATATACATATGTGTATGTATATATATATATATATTTTTAGGCTCGCTTCCAGTATGCTGCCTCTTTCTGACTCATGATTTATTATGAATGCAAAAAGTGTTTGCTGCTGATTCTAATGATAAAACGTTTTAAGGCATAACTCCGGTGTTTCTTATTCGATATGAGCTGATCCATAATATTTATGATATATCAATTAAAATGACATATTTTAAAAATAAACTTGAAGTTCATGTGGTCTACGAGATCTTGTACTTCAAATTTAAGTATCTGATATTCGTGTGTTTCGGTCTGCTGTCCTTGAGACATGTTTAAATGGTATAATGTATCTCCTTCTGCATAATTATATCGGAGTTACTCAAATTTAAAAATTAAATAAATTGTAATAAAATGTTCGTATTAAGTTAAATTGTTTTTTTACAATTTGTTTTCGAAGTGTATCAGAAACATTAAGAATCAGCGGAATCTATAATCGTATCTGTTTAATCTGCTTGCATTTACTTATGAACTTTACATGTTGTGTTAAATCGCCAAGCAGACATTATTATTATTCACAATTTACTGTCTGCTTAGTGGTTGGATTTAAATGTAATCGTTTAATTATTAAAACCAACTTCAATAATAATTTGGTCTAATTAAGAATCCAACACTATATTAAACTAATCTGAATCTCCACTAATTTGGCACTCTCACTCTCCATTTCTCTGTTGCAGAATGCATCTGTACCTAGCGCTGATCTCGTGCCTTGTGTGCACCGCCCACTGCTGGCAATTCGATGGCGGGGGCGCTGGTGCGGCTGCTGTGCGGAGACTGCTGCAGCGCAGCGTTAGAAATACGCCACGAGCACTGGCACGTGGTCCGCCGCCAGGACGAGGATCGGCCGCGCTGCTCGGCAGCCAGCAGCAGGATGTGCTCTACGCCTGTCCACTGAACTCGATGTGCCAGTGCGCCGGTCTGCCCAACGAGACGTCCACGCTGATTGAGATTAATTGCAACGAAGTGGCACTCTACAAGTTTCCAGGTAACCAGCACCAGATGTTCTCTCATATATGTTTATGGGTTCGTAGCTGTCAATATGTCACAGCAGAAAATGACTAGCTTTTATTTATGTGGTAAATATTTTTGATGGGCAGAGCTATAAATTGCCATCCACAAATTGCTACACAAGCAGCCAAGCGTAAAAATTCCAGTTGCCAGCTGTCATTTGGCAATTGCTACTTTTCACTGTTTTCCTTTCTCTCTCTCTCTCTCTCTCTCTCTCTCTGTCTCTCACTCTATCTTTCTCTTTTCTCCTTTTGCGGTGTGTGTCTGCATTGATTCTTTGTCAATTTGTCTGGCTTGCCCGCCTGCAGCGCAATGTAATTTTTTAATGAAGCTTCAAACGGCTTTGTCCTGTGCTCCAAACAACATGCCGACTGCTGCGCTACCCAAAACAAAATTAAATCTTACATTTAAGTTTGCCAATTAGTTGTGAAAATAAAGTTTTTTCGGTTGCGTCGTCAGCCCCAGCGTCTACCACTGTTACTGGCATAAACTTTTTAACGATTGTTGTGGCATATTCAACGCTAATTTTGTAGTTTTTAAGTAATGAATGACAAGTTTTGTACTCCATTGTCATTTCGTTAGCAATGCGCATTCGTATACCCAAAATTCTACCCCCCCTCTGTCTCTCTGTGTATTTGTTGTGCTATGCCACAAAAATATTTCCATTATCAAAATGCATAAAGTTGCAAAAACCCCAAAAACTGTTGACTGGCAAACCACACAAACACGCAAACACACACACACACACACAGACGCACACACACACACACATACACCACACAAATTGACAGCACTCGCTGGCCAGGCAGCTGTCAGATTTGAGGGTTGGGGCCATTGAAAAGTTTTCTCCGCATACTGCTACCCTGGGTTTCTGCCCTGCTGTTATCCGCATTGCCAATTCATCTGCCACAATGTTCGAAGCATTGCAGAAATGTTCTTGCAATATTTGTTTCTTTCTCCACTTTTCTTTATTTCTCTTATAAATTTACATTTATTGAATTTGTGTGTGCAGCTTATTATACATAAATTTCCTTACGTTGACTAGCTTTTCGTAAAGTTGAAACATTATTTGCACTCAAACGAACCGGAAAGCAAAGTTTCGTCCATCTGTTTCAGTTATTATAGACGGTCGATCTTCTAGCTATGTTCACAAGACTTTTTAATGAAACTCTCGCCAATTTAATTGGTGTAATTCTTCACTTGAGCTATATTTCAAATTTTAGATTTCATTATTTCACGATCTCTCCGTGTCTTTAATTAAATTATCATATCTCCGGGAAATCTCCGAGCGTGCTTAACTGTGGTAAACTTATCTTGCTGATTCAGAGATTTGCTATATTTGAGATTTGATAATATAATTCGTAACTATAATTTGAATTAAACATTTTTCTTTTGTGTTAGATGTTAATTAATAAATTGTGGAGTAAATAATATCAAATAGAGCTCAAATTTTCTTATGGCCAAAATTTATAGATCTTGATTAATCAAACGGTTCTCTCAAATAGTTCTCAAGCTTTCTTGTAGATACAAATAATTGAATCCTTAAGTAGGATGGTAATGGTTTTTCTTCTTAAACCCTTTTGCATCAATTTTGATTTGATAACCTAGGGCATTCTAAGAAAGAGAATTCATTAAATGATTTACATTTAATTCAGAATGTAAACTTTCAAAGTCATTTCAATTAGGATTTGAAGCAATGCTGTCGCGTTTCTGTACTCAATTGCATTTGTGCCGTGGCAGTCTAATAAGTTTATGCTGTCTGGTCTGATGTCCTGACACTTCATATGCCGGCGATGCGCATTTACAACAATTACAATATGCTGCCTTCAAAATATATTCAAACAAATGTCTCACTTGAATGCAATTTATGTCTTCCACGTTGCTGGATTGCACTGAAGAAATGCAAAAATCCCAAAAACTTTTGGCAATTAGCAATTCTAATGTGGAAAAAACTAGCTGAGAGGGGTGGGTTGAAAAACACTTTGCTTGACAGTCTGGCTAATTGCGTGCCACGCCCGCAAAAATTGCCAACCGACCCTCCCCCCCCCCCCCCCCAACTTGCAGCTTCAACAGCAGCTGTATATTCTTCCATTTCTGGCCAAAGTCATTGGAATGCCTGGCTGCAGGACGCAGGACGCAGGCCACATAGTAAACGTTGCATACTTTTCAGCGCACACGCAAAAATACTCTGAAATATGCAGGAGAGATGATGGCAGAACGCGGGGCAGGAACAGGGAAATAGCATTGACGATGACAACGACTTGAAATTCATTAAAAATTCCAAAATTTGTGTTGCCAAAAATATGTGGCAGTGGCAGCCAGGCAACCAGGCAGCCAGGCAAGCAGACATCTGCCGCTGGCCAGGCCAAAATCAAATGTGTCCAAAGCGACCGCAAAATAAAATTTAAGCATTATTTGCATTATGTAGAAAAGAAAAGAGAAGAAATATTATGTCGAAGATTTCATACTCTTGCATATGCATGACTCAAGTAAGAATAATAAAATCTACCCATTTATATAATTTGTGGCAGTTTGGAAGCCAGACTATAGCAAAATGGCTTTTAACTTTAACTCTCATTTCCTCAACCATTTTCTGACAGTTTTTCGCTTTTATGATTCAATTTATTGAATAGCAATCGGTCAACATTTGATGTATATTTTTCATCAACGAGTGTTTTTTTTCTTATTATTTGTTCTCAATTTATTTAGAGTTAGTTCAATAAATAAAAATAAAAGACAAATTTCTGTAATTTTATAAAAGTACCCCCAAAACTTCAACAAAAAAAAATTAAATAAATATGCTGATTTTATTTATGGATATATCTGAAAATAGCCATATAGGTCCTGCATTAAAAATATAATAGACCATGACTTAACTTATGCTGCTGATGGCCATGCTGGAATCTCTTTCAATTCATGTCAAAATTATAATTCCCCTGTAAGTGTATTAAAAAAAAATAAAACATAAACAATTTGCTGTCCTTTGTGAGCAAGTTAAAGTGAAATTTCTATTGTGCTTCGGTTCGTAAATTATATTTAAGCTCAAAATGTGCAATTTAGATTTATATTTAATGTTTCTGGTCATTTTCACGCTTGGCCAGCGCTGCTGATGCGCCCCCAGGGCATCTGCTCCACATGCAATAGCAGCAGCAGCCGCAGTAGCAGTAACAACAGCTTCATATTCGATTCGGGCACAATTTTCATGCAGCAACTATTTCTCAACTGAAACAAAATGAACGAACCGAACCGAACCGTACCGAACCGAACGTAACCGTACCAAACTTAAGCGAAGCCAACATCATTCAAGCAAGCGAGTAAGGCAGGCAGTTGCACAGCTGCCGCATGTTTCCTGCTTTTTGGCTGCTGCCGCTGCTGTAACACAGGACACAAAAGTATATGGATATAAATGAAGCTCACACTTTCTCACATTCTTCGTGGTGGCGTCCGCTTCCTTGCCTTGCCTTGCCATGCCTTGCCCTGCCTGCCTCGATGAATGCCCGACCAAAACAATAACTTTTCAGCTGACGTAATCTTCATCAGCACATACGTTGCGAGGTCAAAGGGTAGGGCAGCAGGCAATGCTGCATTCGCCTTACAGCCGCCTGCTGCCCGACTCAATGGGGCCTACGAGTTTCATAAAAGCACTCAAATTCAAAGTGTGCGGCTGTTTGCGAAACGATAGCGTTACGATGAAAAATTGCTATTTACGCCTGTCAGCTGGACAGCTGGACAGCTGGAAATAAGAGACTTATCTCCGAATACATAATTTTACAGTTACCTCTATATTAATTAGTATGTTTTAAGTAATTAATCATTAGCATCATAAATAAAATTCTTTCCTCCATTTTCCAGTATTTAATATTATACTTTAAGTTCGACTAGAAAAAGTCTCCAAACCTCAAGCGACTCATATTAAAAAAAAAATCAAACACAATGAAAATTTAACGACAGCTTCAAAACTTTTTTAAAGCGTACTAAAACAAGTTTTATAACCAAACTTTCGTTCATATACTACCTTTTAAGATTTAATTAAATTCAATCTCTGAATAATGCTTTTGGAAAAAAGTGTGTTCAGAGAATGCAACCATATTTTAAATGCAGTTATTTCAGCAATTATTTAATAAGTGAATTTCATAACTATTATCAGGCTGGCTTTTGAAAAATGGTTTTGGTGACAAATTCCATTTGAAATATTTGCATTTGCACAACTATTTAATATGGGGTTGCTGGAACCAATGATTTTTGCCATAAACTACAATTTCTATGGATGCTTTAAGTCCGTTATTAATATTTGATATACTCTGGGAAAAATGGAGAAAATCCATTTGAAATACATGAAAATATAATTATTTATGCATTTTAAATAAATAATTATATTTTATTTCTGGACCCATAGATGAGCAGCACATTTTGCTCAATTCCAGTTGTCACAAAGAGCAGCACAACATATTTAAATATTAATATGCAATAGTTTCTGGCCACAGCATATCTCCTGTCTGCCGCTCTCATTTGCCGTATTTCCATCGCCGTATTTGCTCCTTGCAGCATGTCCTGGCCACAACACATACATACTTAGCTATAGCTTTCACTGTAGCTTTTGGTAGTTTGTTGCTGTTGTTTATTATTTTTTATTTGCTTGCTTTTGGCAAGTTGAACAAACACTTGGCAAGTGACGCAAACGAATGGCAAGGGGTGGGTGATGTGGTGGAGGGTGGCGGGTGGTAGGGCGCTTGGGCAACGAATAAAAATGGCGACGTTGGCAGCTAAAGTAAATAAATAAATATGCTCACCATTTGTCAGAGAATTGACTTGAGGCCATAAAATACAAGCCAACATACGATGGACATACAACAGTGTCCAGCGCTAACTAAACAGCGTCCCCCCCCTCCCCCCCCCATCCCTCTCCGTCCATCGTCCCGTTCACCCATCCCATTAGGCCTGCTGGCTACAGCTAGAAGTTTATTAACGCCATATGTTGTGTGTTGGTTGTCCACTCATAACAACAGCACGGCCGCAATAATAACAACAGCAACATCAGCTTAGATATGAACACACCTACACCTACACACACACACATTAACACACAAGCATACACAAATCGCCTCTCTCGTTGCCAGCTTTGATGCGAGCTGCCGTCATGCATGGCCAATGCGCTTGGCCACGTTTCTTGCCCATTGCGCGTGTCAACAGGGCGTATGATTAATATTGTATTAATATGCGATATGTAATTAAGATGTAAGCTGTTTGCGTATATCGTCGTTTAGTGCGCGTGCAGAGGTCGATATATACATATGTACATATATATATATATATATATGTGTGTGTGTGTGTGTGTGTGAGCTTAGCCACATAATATTTCAAGTTACATTTAGTCTTTAAGCTGTGGCTTTGAACTTTGGCAATGTGTATATAAATAAATTATTATCGAATGTGTCATGAATAAATTATTTTTTATTAACTGCATTCACAGAAAACAGAAAATTTCGAATGTATTATTCAGTTTTCAATTTCAAACAGTTCGAGACGATTTTGCTTAATTTTGAAATAAAATCTATCACTGATTGCACACTCAAAAAGCTGAGTTTTAGAATCCCATTTGCATGACCGATTCGTTGCAATCCTAAAAATAAATCAAACATTTTTCAAAGAGCTGCAGCTTAAGTCTACATATATAATATCAAATTGTCAAGCACCAATTAGTCAACAACAACAAAAAGAACTTCTTCGTTTAATTCGGCTAAAAATAAGTGAAAAGCTCAAAGGAATTTTTCAATAAAAAATCGATTTGGTAGACAATCGTTGGCCAATTCACTTATGTACTCTATTTAGTCATTAATTGTTTAAGTGCAGCCAACCGTACGAATTGCTGCTGAAATGTTCATGGCCAAATCAATGACAATCCCCAAAATCTGCTCTCGAATTCCACTTCGACTTTTGTCTCGGCCATGGAGCACACGCATACACACAGACATGCAAACAAGTATATTGAATTTCCATCAATTGTACCATAGGACGAACAAGAAATTTTTTTGAATAAATTAATTACTGACGGAATTTTCGGTTTATTTGGATACAGTTTGTGGGTAAATCAAATTTACTTGCCAGCCTAGCTTTTATTGTGGTAATAACATTTTGTAAAAAATTGATTAACATCGAATTACCATATCAGATAGCTCCCGTAGAAAAAAAATTGTTCGATTGATCAATTCATGTAGGAAAATCATATTTTTTTAGAGATTTTAGGAGCAAACTTTTGCTTTGAAAGTTTGAGTTTTTAACATAGTACTTCATGTGCTAGAAAATATACTTTTATTAAGTTATTTTTATTATTTTTTAAAGAAAAACAACAATTTCAGAGTACTCTTATATATGTGTATCTTTTCATTAGAATGCTTTGCAATGCTTCTGAAGCACTACTATTATATTGTATATTTTGTATAGTCCTGTGAAATCCTTCGAAAAAAGCAGGAATAAATTCCAAATGCTCCTATAGGGCTATAAATGATCAACAAAATTTGATATGATGATTAAAAAATGTAAAGAGCGGCACTATTATTATTTTAATAAATAAATAAATTTGGAAAGAAAAACTTTTGATAAAGAAATGTGTATTTGGCGCATGGCTTTCAAATACATAATTAACAGTCTACGTGCTTATTATCAACAGCAAACAGTATTGGCTTAAGCTTTGACATCCAACAATAAATATAAAAAAATATATATATATTCGATTGAATTCAATGTTTTAACAGCTGTTAATTCAGCATGAACCGCAAATGATAGCATTTTGTGTATATAATATAGGAAATTGATAGTGCATAAATGTATTTTGAGTATTCGAATTTATCACAAAAAAAGTGTTCAATTGACCTATGGTGCATCGCCAATGCATGCAATCGCAGCTGAGTGTGCGTGTGTGTGTGTACGTATTTTGAAAGCTGTCGGACCAAACCAGCTAACCAAAAATAGCGCAAAAAGCGAAAAAACGCAAAAGAAAAAATACAAGTTTGCAACCAAACCCAACCAAACCAAACGAAGTGAAACCAAGAAAAAAGAGAAATGACAATTCACGTAAAAAATTTTCAATTAAAAGTGAAAAGTGCATTTTCATGTTGCACGTCAGTTTTCTGGCCCGGCTACTGTAACCGCTGCTGCTGCTGCCGGTGCTGCTGCTGCAGTCATTCCTCATCTCGCTACCATATCGTCAACACTCGAAAAAATGTTTTTGTGTATTTGTATTTGTCTATGTGCGATGAGACCGACGGCTTTGGGAGTGGCTGGCATGTGCCGTTTGCTTAGGCCATAATTTAAGCTGACAGGCATGACATGGAAATTCCCTTTGGTGGGAGCAATTCGTATAATCAGGCTAAGAACACATGGTCACCAACCGTCTCCGCGGGCAACCTGCTGCCGCTCCTCTGAGAGAGCCAGAGACCAAGGTACTGCAAGGACGAGAGAGAGAGAGAGAGAGCGGGAGAGACAGAGGACCTTGTCACTGTTGTTAATTAACACATGCTCAACGAATCGCAAATTAATTGCGCCACTCACTTCTCCCCGAGGCCCAAGTCGCTTTGGAATAACCCATTAAAACTACACGTAATCGTTTGCCCTTCGACCGCCAAATGACTGAATCTCATTGTGAGCAACATATGCTAAAAAACGCCTGTTGTCCAAAATATATAGAGTGCACAAAAAAAAAATGAAGTGATTTAAAGGCCTTATCACAAATATTATTGCAAAGCTTGCAACATTTTCACAGACCTTGCAAATAGTTTATGGCTTCATAATTTTACAAAAAATGACGTACTGTATCCTGTATCCCGATCATATACTGGCAAATTTATTTGCGAAGATTGCTGAATTTTTTATCGAACTCTTATACACTTTCACAGACTTTGCTTTAATTATTTAATATGGCATACTTCCGTATACCGACCATATTCTGGCTTATTTATAAAGCAATTAGAGTTTGGAATTCACTGCAAAACTCTTCCAAAAATAGTAGACTGGTCAAATCGGTATCAGGGGCCTCTAATTTCGATTGTAATGCCAGGAATATTGAAAAACAAAAATAATTTTATTCAAATGTTGCTCTATAATGACGTACATTTTTTTTTCTATATTTCTCCCGTTATCTTATCTATATCTAACATAATGTTATAAACATTTTGTGCAGTTTCCCTTCGCTCCTCCTCTCGCCACGCATGGCAATCAAGTCAAGCGTTCCGCGCGCTTTGTTTGCTTTGGGAAAAATGGCAAGGATGTCACTCTTCCAATATATCTAAAGTGCCTTTTTAAATTGCTTTGGTCGTTGTCCTATTATGGTGGCGCGTTCGGCGTTCGGCGTTTGGAAAACGGAAAAAGCGCATAAAAATCAAAGTCCTGGCCTCCAGCTTGCTCCGCAATTCTCGTCTCTTTTGGTTCTTGGTTCATTGTGTGGGCCAATGGCTCGCTGATGACCCATTTGCTTTAACGCGCCTGCTATCAAACTGCCAAAACAAAAGCCATCATCGTTAGCCTCAGCCGCGAGTGGAGAGGAGGGGTTGGGTTGGGTTGGGGGGATAGGAGCTGTTCCCTCCGGGTTATGGGAAACGCTTCAAATGCCGTTTAAAATCAATTTGAATGATGAACTGGCGGCCAATACTGGCAGGCAGTGTCACACTGCTACATCGATATATGCATGTGCACACACACGCACACACACACACACACAAAGAAACACACACCGCTTTTTCATACACACACTCAATCTCTCTTGTGTTTTGTGTCTTGCTTTTAGAATTCATACACAGCAGCGTGCGCTACATCGAAATGTCCAATACACATCTGCAGAGCGTCGACGATGAAACATTTCAGGGACTGCGTCTGAAGACGTTAAAGCTAATCGACAACGAGCTGCAGGACATATCTGAGCGCAGTTTCAGGTGAGTGAAAGTCAACACCTCCCAATGACTACCAGACGGATGAGCAGTCAGTTAGGGGTGCTAAGTGCTAAGGGGTTGCCACTACGTGCTACTGCTGCCATTTGGGATTAGGGTTTCACCATAAGTGCTGAGCCATGATGATGCACTCTGCCCCATAAGCACACGCGCACAAAAGACATACACAAAAATATATAAATACCTAACTAAATACGTGTATATATATATTTCATATATTCTGATGATGCGACAGTTTTCAGCGGCCTATTTATATGGCCGCTGAGCGGCAGTTTTTCACGGCTTCTGCAAATTTTTCTTCTTTTTTTTTTTTTTGGTATTTTTGCGTGTTTATGTGTTTGTAGTGCAAGTGCTTTACCCACACACACACATAAAAACTACATATATTTTACAACATAAAACTGCAAGTTGTAAAAAAGGCGTAAAATTAAGTTTAACAAACGACTGGCAAAAGCAACAAGGGGCAAGGGGGGGTATGAAGTGAAGTGGGATTGTGCAGCGTATGCACTGTTTGGGAGTGTTTCATGCGCCACTCAGGCTGAAAATGCTGGCAGGAAATGCAAACTCACATGGCACACACTCATACACACACACACACACACACACACACACATATAAGCATACACACACATACTCACTCAGACATACGACGGGGCAAAAGAAAAACTTTCAAGCGCTATTTGTTTGAGTGTAAATAATCACAAAAAAGAATGAAGCAGATGCAAAGCGAACAAAAAATAAATAAAAACCTATAACGAAAATTTAATGCTCTAGCAAAACAAAGTGCATTTACTGAAAACAATGAAATCGCGATCAACTTATTTTTTATTCATGAACAAAAGTTAATGACACTTATGTGTGGTATAAATTGGGGATTTTCCTTCGTCATATCTATGTACATATATCAGTGTTTGGATAATGTTAAGAATTATGAACAGCTTGGAAATAGTTTATTAATAATAACTGTCCCATAAATGTTTAAATATGAACAATCAGAAAACAATGCTGTCAGTGCTAAAGAAAATGTGCTAATAAACACTCATCGTTAAATTCACAGTCCTTTGAAAAGACATCCATGACAATATGTATATTCGAAGTTGATGTTTAAGTGAGAAAAAGTCTTTAAATATCTTGAAAATTAGTAACTAATTTATACGACTAACATCATAGAATGTGAGCTCATTGAATAATTATGCTAATAAATACAAGAAAAAAATAATTGAAGTTGAAAATATTGCATGAAGTCGATCTAACTTCATTTAATATTACGGTAATCATATAGAATATTTATATATTGTAACATGTGCTATATATTTATAAATCTTAGGACAGGGTTGCCCTTATGGGACGACAAGCATATAAATGCAACATAATCTCAATATTATCAAAGAAAATAATGTTATATAAATATCTGCATTCTTTGGTGTCGTGTATTCCATCTTATTAAATATTTGAAGGCTACTTGCAATTTGAGACACCAAAATAATTTCATTTAATTTACAGATAATTGTAGACAAATTTAATGTAAAATGTATTCAATTCAGATGGAGTTTTGTCCATGTTCGGCTAGGCCGCCATGTCGTGGTACACCAACAATAATGCCCTTTGAAGAACTATAAACGAGAATCGAGAGAAAAACGAACTCGAAATATGCACGGAGCTCGTCAGCTTTTTTATGGGCCCACACAAAACGCAAAGTACATCACACATCACATCAAAAATGTGACTGTATGTGAACTGTGCCTGCCTCCATCTGCCCCCTCGGTCGCTTTCTGCCTTGCTCTCCGTCACTCGACCGCATTTGGCAGTTGTTTGGTTTTTCGCGCGGTATGAAATGAAACGCGAAAATTTTTTAACGAGCACAAAGAACCAAAGCGAGCCACGCTCCCCGCTCTGCCCCTTGCCAACTCCCAGCCTGCCAGCCAGCCAGCCAGCGTTTCTGCCTGCCCACCGCAAAAACCAGTAAACAGAATCCCAGCTCCATTCGCTGTTCCTTACGTTTGGTAAAGTTAAATGGACGCAAGTTAACAGTTTGTACAGTTTTTAAGAACCTTCTCACAAAAGTGAGCAGATAACGTGCCATAGTAGGCATGGGTTGGCCGGGTGTTGCGGTGGTCGGGAGGAAGGGTAGTATCCGGGTTGAGTACGCCGGCAAATAGACACAAACTCGCTCGTCATTAACAGGCCACATCTCAACTTAAATCAAACTAATTAATCTGCACAAGCCTGGCAAAAGTGGGGAGAAAAATTACCCGGCATCCTACTTTCCCCCACTCATTACCCAGTCCACCCATCATCTATCACTACCCATCTGTGTGTCTCCGGTAATCTCTTCCTAGCAACGTATGCTAATCAAAAAGTTTGTTTAACAGTTGCAAAACTCAGCACCAACTTCAAAATATTATGGCAAAATGCTCATAATAAGCACAGGAAAAAGTCATCTTTAAATATTATGATATTGTGCGTAGGCATCTATCTTTAAATAATCATATAAGAATAAATGCTAATATTGTTTTGTCATTTAAAAATATACTGAACTTAATTTCTCCCAAATCAATTTAATGACGATTTCTTAAAATAACAACAAAGAATGCTGTAGTCGAGTAAGCTCGATTACGAGATACCCAGAACACAGCTGCTGATTATATTTTAATAGTGTTATTTGCTTAATTTTCCAATAAAAAGCTTTGAACGCAAATGTAAGCATGTGGGGAAGTGCTTTCATTTCATTTAACTGGCACAGGCACTAAAGAGTAAAAGTCAGCGCCTGTTTTTATTCAGAAGCCCGAATTGAAATCATCGGCTTCCGATAAACTCGTGCATATACATACACACATACTAAAGGGAATTGATAAAAGGGCGCTGCAGAATACATACAAATATAAGCTCGTTCCATTTCCCACACATTCCGGCGCACATCTATGCATGAAAATACAGTTTGAGCTCTCACTTGGGTGTTTCTTATCCAATTTTAATAAAATTTGGCATGGTTTCCATAAAAATGTCAATGTATATTGCAAATCGATTAAAAGGTGGCATTTATTGATATCGAAAATATATACGATATGTATCGATATATGAGAATGTCGGCAGTTATCGATAATATGAAATAACCTTGATCTGCGCGGGAGAGAATTTATACCTTAAATTTGGATAAAATGCAGAGAGAAGCATATCGGGCCTCTTAAGTTATATACATATATTCGTAATGAGCACCACTAGCACAAAAAGATAGAAACTTAAAATTAGGAATATTAGTTCTTGAACACAGAAACATTTACATACGCGGATACGATATTTTTGGAACAAATAATATCAGTTCCGATGAAATGGTAAAAAGAAAGAATTCAATTTAGGATCCGTTCCGATTCTGAATTTCAATCGGTAAACATGCGGTTCCACTTCCGATTCCGGTATGACATGAAAATATATCTCGCCTAATGCTTTAATCTTTTGCTAGGCTAAACAATGCCATGCCATGTCGTTCATATAAGCAACGATATCAACTATACAGAAGCACAACACATACACATATGCATATGCATATTACTCAGATGATTACTGAGTAGATAATGGTTTCTTATCGGCTATTTCTGAGTGAAGTTGAAAGAGTGTGTAGCGTTCAGTTGAGTTTCGATCGCGCTGCTCGACAGTCCGACAAATTAGTTGAGATATGTACAAAATATTGAATGGCAAAGGGCGTGTATTGTTTTTTTGCTCATTACTTGCGCTGATAATGCGCGTAGCCAGAGCAGGCGATGAATCGCTCTTTTCTCGCGAAATTGTCAACTGTACGAGAAAGTGCCAGTGCTGGTTTCGGAATGTTGACTCCGGGAAGATCTTGGGACCGTCGAATTGCATTGGACTCTGTCTGGATTCATTTACAAAGCCCTGCCTCGATTATACACTTTGTAGTAACTATTATGGCTCGTGTAACTTAAGCTGCTCTGGCGCAGCTATATTTGAGTGCATTTCAAAGGATTATGAATTCGAAACTGGCAATAAATCGGAGCTAATCAAATGGTTATCCTATGCAGGCTATGCACTGTGTGCTTTGTTGTGTTTCGCAGTTGTTGGTTTTCTTATTGTTAAAAGACTTAATTACATTAGGAAACAACAATCATAACGGGCTGATGATAATTAAACACATTTAGAGTTGATAAAAGTGTAGAGGTTCATTATTTTAAGTACATAGAATGAGTAAAATAATGTGTGTACTAAGTAAACATAATAAATACAAAACTTAAAAATTATAATAAAATGTTCTATTATATACAATAACAAGCTGCAAATGCATTTGAACAACTTGTTTATTAATAATTTACAGTGTAATGTTGTAAAATACACACACATGAATACACTCACTGCATTGTGTGCGTGTGTGTGTCTTTATTATTGCGTGCTGAGCTTAAATATTCATATTGCTTTGTTTAGTGCATAAATATACAACTTAGAAATACAAATCAATACACGAGGGTTTCCCAACTCGAATACTTATAAATAAATAGCAAACGTAATTTTTGAGATTTTTTTTTATAAAAATTATGAATTGATTATAATAATTCAACCTTTGAAGATTTCCTTTTATGATTGTGTATATGAATTGAACCTACATAACTTATTAGTAGCGAGGTCAGGTCAATATTATTATGTAAGACTAAAGCTCGATAGGAAAATATTTTTATATTGAAGCGGTTCATTTTAAGATAATCATGTTTTCGCTATTTAAGTACATATTATGGATTTTAATTTAAATTCAAATTGTCAAAGCTCATACTAATCTGAGAATAATAAAAATTATAATAATAACAAAAAGTTTAATAATAATAAGAAAATTATAAATACAAATTTAAATCACTTTTAGCTACAGTCCTAAATCAGATCAGTTTTACATGATCCACTTGAATTTTATGTATTTGCAAAACTATTTGAACTGCCCTCGGTTTGAGCGCTTGCATATGCATGCTTGAGTACACAGCGAAGCTGCCATATTTACACGGGAGCCTTTTGATGACAAACGCAGTCGTCACTCACGCAGACACGCACTCTCACACACACAAACAAACGCAGCTTAAAGCGGGCGGGCGACCACAAGAAAAACAGCAATGTGAACAACAACAACAATAACAACAACAAGAGCTAAGCAGCGAGCAACCGGCAAACAGCAAATGGCAACCGAAACGCAAGCCGAAAACAGAAAACAAACGTTGTCGTAAGTGTGTGGGTGAGGTGAAGAGGCCGGTAAGAACCAAATTGGAGGAGCGAGAGAGAGTGAGAGAGAGAGAAAGAGCGAGAATGCTAAAGGAGCCACAAAAATTCGGTTTGCGCTTTGCGTTTGATTCTACGTAGCGTGAGCAGCGACAGCAGCAGCACCAGCCGCAGTCGTTACAACAGCAACCAGCTCGAAAGCAGCGACGCGACGTCGCTGAGAGCAGAGGCTGATGCTTGTTTGGAAAACTTCGTGGTTCTCATAATTGAGGTCGCACTTCTTCACATTCTCGCTCTCTCTCTCTCTTTAGTGTTTGTAGTGCGTGTATGTGTCACTATTAATGGAGTGCAGCAGGTGCTGAGGGTGATGTTGCGGGGAGTATATATGACAAGGGGAGAGCGGTGGGGGTCAGCGCCAGGGGATTGGTCACATGGCTTTGTCGTCGGGTTTGTGGTGCGTTAATTAAGTTTAAATATTTGTTTTCTGGCTGTGAGTGTGTGTGTGTGTGTGTATGTGTATGTGTGTGTGTGTGTATGTGTGTGTGTGTGTATGTGTATGTGTATGTGTATTTGATATGTCAAAAGGCAAGCAGCCACCACATACAAATCCATGGTGGCTTACCAGTTGGGCGATGGGGTAGAGGGCGTGACCGACCCTGAGCTAAGCTTAACAACAACTTTTTGCAATTTAAAAGTATTTAAATATATCATGATGCCACATTCTAATTTGCTCGCTATATACTTATCTCTCTCTCTCGCCCTCTCTCTTTTATCGCAGTACCATGACGTACTCCTTGATGACACTGGATATATCGGGGAATAAGATGCAGCAGCTGCCGCTGGAGGCACTGCAGAGATTGCACTCGTTGACGCGACTCGTGGCGCAACGGTAAGTGGATATAATCCCATTTGGAAGAGAGACAGAACATTTTTAATTGTATTCTTAATTAAGACGAATCACGTGTCATTAGAAGTCTTAACTAAGTCCTTAATGGTTCAAACTCAGTTTATTGTGCGTGGGCACATGAATGTATAAATATATTTTTCGGAAATATTTTCTACAAAAATTTTTTACTAAAATCGGAAAGAAGCCTTCTTAAATTTAAGAAATTTGTTTTTGTGTATTTAGAAATTATTAAAAAAAATCAAAATGTTTCTAGTTTTCAGGGCAATTTTTATTTGAAAGTGATTTTCTAAAATTCTGGTCGATTGTAAACTATTCCAATTTGTTAATTCGAATTTATTTCTTAATTTATTTATTTTTTGTTTTTTAGCAATCACATAACCAGCCTGGATGGCAACTGGGAGGCGCAACATGATACGTTGCGATCCCTGCATTTATCCGGGAATGATATCACAGAAGTGGCGCCAGGTGGCGCTTTCGATGCATTAACAAATAACGGTGATAACAACGGTACACTGCCCAATAGTCTGGCTGCGATTGGTGTGCAGAATGGCGTGGATGGTAGCAATGTGCTGCATTCAGCCAATCCCGGATCTGGGGATCGTTTTGAGCAGCTGCAAAAGCTGCTGTGGCTCGACTTGTCCAACAATCGGATAACTCATGTGTCAGCCAACTATTTGCCGCGCTCACTGGTCACCATGGACCTGTCCAGCAATCTGCTATACGTCTTCCCCCACCAGCTGTTCGAGCAGCTGCCAGAGCTCCGGATAGTTAGCCTGCGCGACAATCTCCTGCGCAGCGTCCATGGGAAGGAGCGGGAGAAGGAGCTGCAGTTGCGACCGCTGCGCATGCATCTGGAGAAGCTCGATCTGGGACAGAACTGCATTGAGCAGCTCGAGTCGGATTTCTTTCAGCAAAATTACTCGGATGTGCACATACGTGCGCTCAACATGGAGCAGAACTACGTGGCCCAGCTGCCGGCGGACGTGTTCCGGGCAACGGGCATTGTGCATCTTGTGCTAGCGTTCAACGCCATCAGTCGCGTGCATCCCTCGGCCTTTGAGGGTCTGACGGATACGCTGGAGTATTTGGATTTGGAACGCAATCATTTGACCACTGTGCCGGTGGCCATATCGACACTGCATCGCTTGCGTTACTTATATCTCACCTCGAATCGGATCAATCAGCTCAGCAATTTGCCCAGCCTCACATCGAATCTGAAGGTACTCAGTCTGAGTGGCAATAACTTCACAATGATTCCCGTTCTGGGACTGAAGAACTACACACAGCTATCGTATCTGAACATGGGCTACAATTCCATTGCGGACATACCCGAGGGCATCTTTGCTGTCGATGGTTGGGGCTCCAACTTGCAGACGATTCTCCTGCGGAACAACAAAATAACGCATCTGCATTTGGGCTCCTTTGCGGGCCTCGATCAAATCCAGGAGATAAGTCTGAGCTTCAATGATATAACCATACATCATCCGTTGGTTTTTGAGAACATTTCGCATACGTTGAAGATTCTGGAGCTGTCCTTTGCTGTATTTCCCGCTCGAAGTCTGGAATCGTTGGATCCCTTGGATGCCTTGCTGCCGCTGTCGCAGCTCATTTGGCTTGGACTGGACAACAATAATTTAAAGACAATTTCCAACGAGTCCTTTGCCCAAATGCGCGAACTGAGCTACATTAATTTGAGCTTCAACCAGCTCAAATCGCTGCCACGTGGCCTCTTTCTGCCCGAGGCGCATGGTCATCTCGTGGAGATTGAGCTCTCCTACAATGCCCTGGAGCGCCTTGAGCCGCAAACATTTCACAATCTGGGCGATTTGCAGACGCTGAACCTGCAGTCGAATCGGTTGCGGAGCATTGCCAGACACGCATTTCACAATCTGGAGTTCCTACGCTATATAGATCTGTCGCATAATCGGCTGGGTAATATATCGCATGGCGCCTTCACTGTGCTGCCCAATCTGGGTGCACTGGATCTGATGCATAATCAGCTGTGTGCGTTGTCCTTGAAGTCCTTTCATTACGTCTCGAATGCGACAACCCCGTTGCGCCTTAATCTCAGTCACAATCACATCTCGAGCTTCGACGACGAGCTGAGCAGCTATATGTACATATATCAGCTGGACATCAGTCACAATCACATCTCCAAGTCGGATAGCTTCACGAATCTGGCCAATACGCTGCGCTTCCTCAATGTTGCACACAACTCACTAGGTGGTCTGCAGAGCCACGCATTTGGGGACTTGGAATTTCTGGAGATACTCAACCTGTCGCATAACAATCTCAGCTCGCTGCGCCGGCGTAGCTTTCAGGGCCTGAATAGTCTGCAGGAGCTGGATCTGAGTCACAATCAGCTGGATCAGCTGCAGGTGGAGCAGTTCTCCAATCTGCGCAAGCTGCGAATCCTGAGGATCTGCTCGAATCGCCTGCGTGCTCTCCCCCGCGAGGTCTTCATGAACACGCGCTTGGAGTTTCTCGACATATCCGATAACCAGCTGAGTGTTTGGCCCGTGCCAGCATTTACGGATATTGGGTTCACCTTGAGATCCATACAGATGTCGAGGAATAATTTGGAGTATTTGGATGCATCGATGTTTGTCAACTCACAGTTCCTCTATGACATTAGTCTGGCACGGAATCGCATTACCATCTTGCCGGACAATACGTTCAGCTTCCTCAACAATCTGACCAATCTGGATCTGTCCGAGAATCCGTTAGTAACCACCAATTTGCGGGAGGTCTTTGTGCACACGCCTCGTGTCCGCAAACTGATCCTTCATCACATGGGTCTCTATGTGCTGCCGAGGCTGAAGCTACCGCTGCTCTCCTATCTGGACGTCAGCGGTAACTATCTGCAGGAGCTGTCGCCCCTGGGTGCACTGCGTCATCTGCGACACGTGAACGTCTCTCACAACAAGTTGATCAATGCAAGCTGCGCTGTGGAACACTTGCCGAGCTCGGTGCGAGTGCTCGATCTGGCTCACAACCCGTTGCGTCGGATCACGCTGCACGATCTGCTCAGCCTGCGGCATCTGTCCGAGCTCAATCTGCTGGACGTGAAGGTGACCAATCCGCAGGCCTTCTCAAAGTTGCGATCCCTGCGCAAGTTGCATGCCAGCTCGCATGCCAATCTCGGTGATTTGGTCGCCCGTTTGCCGGGCCTGCAGGAGTTACGAGTCCATTGTCTGGAATCCAATATTGGGGGTCAGCTGCTGCAGCGGTTGGTGAACAACACCAAGTTGCAGCTGGTAGAGCTGTACGGCAGCAATGTGCAGACAATCTCGCCGGATGCCTTCTCGGGTCTCGCACGCAACCAGCAGCTGCAGGTGAAGATCTCACATACTCGCATCTCCGACTTGCCACCCGGCATATTCTATGCGCTGCGCGAGGTGCCCCACCTATCCATTGACATCTCACACAATCGCATCAATGCGCTGGCCGCCGACAGCTTCTATCCCAATAAGAGCTATTGGGATGCCGTCGGCACGCGCAGCATTATGGGTGGTCTAATCACATCGCACAATCCCCTCGAGTGCGAGTGTGGACTGGTCTGGTTTGGACACTGGCTGCGACGCTGGCTCCGCGAATCCGCTCAGATCAAAGTCATCCAGAAGGACGACCTCAAGCGCATGGTGCAGGTGGGTGCTGAATGTCGGCTTAGTTGCATGCCTCTTATCTATCTGACTCCTCACTTAAATATGTATTTTTATTCCTGAATAATTTACCGCAAAAAGTTACCCCTATCGTTTGCCGATATGCGCGTAAGCTTTCTATTGTTTTTATTTCTTAAGAATACTAACTGCAGAGAAATATTTTGCAAATTTAAAGATAACTGTAATTGAAATTCTATTAAAAATCTAAAATTTAAAATATTTCAATTTACCATTTGAACTTTTAAATATTTACCTTAATTAATTTATTTAATAAATGCTGTCAATTTGTTTAATCCATTTATAGAATATACACCAGACCAATAATTATTCGTACAATCATGTCTTTCAAGCGCTTTCCTCTATAACTCATCTTAAAGTTCAATTTATCGGTTCTTAATAACATATGTTATACGGATTACCCAAGAAACTGCAGCTTTTAGTTTCAGTGAGATCCTATATTACCAAAACACTATATATTTCACTATCGATACTTTCGATAACTTCTCAGCTCAACGATTAATAAGTTGCACATGCAGATATCGTTAAGCACTAAACATTGTTCAGTTATCATCCAGAGCAGGGGATGAATGCTACACCCTGCCAAGCACAATATTACAGTAGATTACAGTTTTGATACTAATTATTGCAGATATTCCTCTGCAGTGCCTATAAGCAATATACTTACCAAATATATACACATAAACATCTGACACAAATATATATATGTATAAATATACTTAACACAATGTTTATTTTAATCACTTCTTCGTGAACAGCGTGCGCGTGCCAATACCTGCCATGATCCAACGTCGGGTCGTCATCTGCCCATCTTGGAGATCTTTCCGGAGGATCTGCTGTGCCAGGCCAGTGCGTTGAGCAGTTCCGGACAGCGTATCTTTCTGTTGTCGTTTGCGGCGGCGTTAACGTTGCCCCTCTTCACCATATCCCTTTGATGTTGGCTCTAACTGGCCAAGTTGTGAGTTGGCTGCATCGAATGTGGTCCAT
Organism: Drosophila nr. perissopoda 5 BK-2023a; assembly: GCA_035044105.1. Taxonomy (NCBI): domain Eukaryota; kingdom Metazoa; phylum Arthropoda; class Insecta; order Diptera; family Drosophilidae; genus Drosophila; species Drosophila nr. perissopoda 5 BK-2023a. The sequence goes on along the minus strand of JAWNMK010000125.1, from coordinate 2,695,368 downwards.
TGCCCGTTGGATAACGATGTGTATGATATTGTATATAGAGTTGAAGTTAATATATATGTATGTACTAAACGTAGCCTGAGTTTCGTGGCACACTTGGAATTAGCGAATGAACCCTAACAATAACGAAAACAGCAAATCGGTTAATGTCCACTCGTAACGTATAAGTTTTATATAAATTACAAATAAATTAGGACTACGAAAACAGTGACAAGTTGTCGCATTTCTTAAGCGCCAAGCGGTCGAAATTTATGTTAAATAACTCTAAACTATATAAATATTATTTAAACATTCGAATTATTTTTAATGTTAATTGATGGCTTCCCTAAACAGTTCCTACTAGACTCATTACTTCAACTTTGACTTTTGGTTCAATAAACTGTTTTCGATGCTATGTTTTATGACTGTCTCTGATCTGCTTATGTATGTGTTGTTTACCATTCGATTCTCTTTCCTTTAGCAATTATCTGTTTTATGCAATCATTCCTTTGTACACCATCAAAAGACCATTAGGTAATTCAAGAGCATCTGAACTCTGTTACCTAACTGCTTGGCGCTGTGTGTTGGCCAACGTAATTGTACTTAATGCAATTAATTACATAGACACAAACCAGTACACACACACACGCATCAGCGGACATATGATGATTCCTAATAACTGATAAAAGACAGACTCACCCAAACAAATACACACGCACACCCAGACCCCACACACACACATTTGAACACAACTAGAGCGCAGTTAATAAACACTTTTGCACCTATAGATTTAATAGACGGATAAGTTGTTAATAATAGTTTACATGAGGTATAATAATATAATAATATTTTTAAAAGCTGAAAACGATTCTAGATACAAATATGGAATACAATTTAGCAGCAAGGCCAATAAGTACATTATATATAAATAAATTATTATATATACATATTTATATATATATGATATAAACGATCAATTGGATAGCAATTATAATGGTTTTTTAATGAACGTAGAAACGCCATATTGCACAATTGTCACTGAAAACAAAAACCAAACGAAAAAAAAAAAAATAAAAAAAGATATTTCAAAATTATGGACTACTAGAGGGTTTTTGAACTTTGTGGCAGTCAATTTTAAAAACACATATATAAGTACATATCAGTTTTGGCGAAAGTAATATAAAAGGTCATAATAAAACATAATGAAAAGCGTAAACATTTACAGAGTGCACACACCAAAAGAGGCAACAAGAATACCAATTAAATGGAATAAATTATGAAATACATTTTAAATTTGTTCGACCCTTTTGTGTTTCAAAGAAAAGAAAAAAAAAAATGAAATAATTTTTTATTTTTGTGTGTGTTTTTTTTTTTTTGTTACAACAATGACAATCGTGATACTAATTGTAGTTGTTTACACGACGATGATGCAAAATGCACAAGTATAATAATAATATTAAATAAATATATAAACTATTCAACGAGAACAAATGAATAAATCAATTATAATACCAGTGAAACCCAAATGGAAATGTTGATTTGGTTTCGCAGCTGCTGGCCATGAAATTTTTTCTGTTTTATTTTTAATTTAACCATTTTTTTATCAAACGAACGCATTTCTGTCAAAAAAAAAACGTGTGTTATTTTAATATCAGATTGTATATAAATATATATAAAGGGAGCGTATTTAAAAAAATATTATGGCATTGCATTATGGTTTTTTAAAATTTGTTTTCTCTATTTGTTTTCATTCATATTACGCCTAACAGCAATTGCTAAATTAAAGTAGTGAAATTAAAAAAAAAAATAAAACCATATCAATATAAAATAAATAAAAATGCTAGAAATATTTACACGGTGTTTTGCGTAATGGGAAACATTTTAATTAAAATCTTTTTCGATATAGTAATAGTTGCCCCCAACTCATTTTCCTCACTCCCTATTCCCTCTACCCACCGCTTATGAAAATCAAGTCAGCCTTGGCTTCTACATCGAAAATCCCAAGCGTTTTCGTTTAGTTGAGCGTTTACGTGTTTTAAATAACAAACACAATGCGCTAAACGAAGCAAATGGGTATGCCGCACAACACACACACACACACACACACACACACACACATTTCCCCACCTGCCCCTGTACATCTGATAAAAGACTGGGACTGCGGCAAACCTCAGACATTAGCCCCACCCAGCTAGCTCCTTGGCAGCTGCTTGGGTTCAGGTTGCGGCCCTTCTATGCACACATTTTAGTGTTTTGGCCAATGTAACTTGATAATAACGCGGGCAGCCCACAAAGCCAACTGGCAAATAAACTGGCAAAAATTATGTGAGAGACGCGCGCACGCCAGGTTGTTCAAGCACCACCCCTCCTTTCCACCCTGCTCACCCTCCATCCTGCCAACCTAACGTCACCCCAAAGAAGTGTAACGACAGCGAAAAGGCGACCCTTGGCCAGACTGGCGGGCTATAGCCGTAATTGGATTATCGGCACACTGAAGAGCTCTGACGAGTGCTCTACTTGTGCACTAGATGCACTTGGCTCGTCTCTGATAGCCTGGCTAAAATAAAAGTAAAAGTGCGAGATACCTAAGTGCTCCAAACTGAAGGGCGATGTTGAGGGCACTCGCTCCATCTATTCGTGTTCATCTCATCTTAAAGTCCAGCAGCTAAATGTGGATTTGCATTTAAGAGAACCTGCTGAAGCTTCATTTTAGGAAAATCAAAAAATCATGTCAGAAACAAATTTTGTGTTCAGATGAAATGTTATTATTTGAATGTGAGAAAGAAATTACTCACGGTATGTTTTCAAAATGGTAAATGCCAAAGTGAGTGTTCAAATAAATATAAACCTGAATTCAAAATAAATTCGGAGCCAGTTTTCTGTTTATATTCATGGCAAAAATGGTTACTGACAAATTAAATTAATTGCTTTTTTCATATTTCGAAATGTCGAAATTTGGTGCAGTTTAATTAAGACATTAGTGTTTTATTTAAATTGTTTTTGTTTTATTTGATTGACAACATAAATTATTGTCCACATAAACAAAGACATTTAAAGTTTATCTATCTTTATATCAAATTTGAAGTCTAAAAATGTTACTTAGGTATTATTAAAGTTATTCTATACTGAAGATTAGTTGGGAACATTTAAGAGGGCGCTTGAGATTTGTCGCCTGCGTAAAGTAGAAACTGAATAAATAAATATTTCAAATTAAGCTTAAGAGTTGATTTTAGTTTAATTTCATTTAAAATGTTGTAGTGTTGAATCTTGTAAAAATTGTTTTTCTTTTCAAGTGCATGTTTTGTATTTGTTATTTTTTCTCTTATTATTTTTTTGTTGAAGGATAGCTGAAATTCCTCTGCGCTCTTAAGGGTTTCTTCGTGTAAGTGCAGCTTGAAGCTGTTGAAAGTTGCGCATGGATGGTGGTGCTGGTGTCGGTGGTGCATGTTGTGTAGTCGTATGTGTTCTCTCTCGTGCCGGAGATTGCATGTCGATGCAACTTAATTGCATTTCAGACAGCACTGCCAAACGAGCCGTTTGCCGTTTGCTGTTTGGCCGTGTTGAGCGGAAGGAAACGCCGCTAAGTACAAGTTGTCGGTACAATAGGGGGAAAGGCGGAAGAAGAGGAATGGACTGGAGTTACAAGGGCTAGCTGCTGGTATAAGTAACGGGATTGTTTAGCGAACAGCTCAAGGCTCAGCAGAAAGCGAAAGCGAAAACAAAGCAATGTGCTCCTTTCGGGGTATGTTGGCTCCCTTTGCTGTGGCGTATAAAATTCTGCAGCTTAATAGCCACCAAGGAGCTGCAGTCGAGTCGCAGTCGAAGAAGACGGAGTAGTAACCGAAAACTAAATGCTACGTTTACGTGCACCTGCCACGCAGACAGACACACATGACAGTGGGTGGTGGTTGGGTGGTTGTGTAGTTGGGTGGTTGCACGGCTTCCAGCGGCTTGCAACGGCTGTCACAGCTACGGCCCAAATCCAAATCCGCCCAATTTGCGCAGCACTCGCCACCATTCACCGCCACTCACCATTACTAATGCAGATGCCAACTATCAGCAGTAACAACAACAACAACGATGGGTTCTAGGTATGTGGCAGTAATGGCAAAAACCGCCGACAAATCTGCTGCATTGCCACTGCCCAGGATTGGACTTTAGGGGCCACGACTGGAGCCGAGCTGCGGCGAGGAAAGGCTGGGAAGAGGACCACTGCTGAACGGATGAGAGACCATCGAGCCGGCGGGCCAACTAACAGAGTGCTTATTTTAACGAAGTTACAACAACTTTTACAATACAAACAGTAATGCCAGGCAGATTCACACTCGGCAAAACAGACACACACACACACACACACACACACACACATTAACAGAAATTGTAAAATAGCAATGCTCCAGAAAGTGTGCAACAGTCGGTGAAGGTGTTGAGACAATAACGAACTTTAAATGCTCTGATATGCTAATAAGGTTGAAATGTTATCTAATATTCGAAATTTTACATTTCAATCACTTTCGCAATATTATTTCAAAAGTTTAGCTTGACTGATAGATACATAGATACATAATGAAAATATATATTTTCAAATAGGGTGTAAGTGAAATATAGCTAATATGAAATAAGAGCGAAAGACGACACGACTTTACAGCTTCTGAAAGGTTACTTTCAACTTCGTACCATCCAAATGCAGACAAAACTTGAGATTTTTTTATTCTTTTTGTGAATGCTAGATACAATTTGAAATCATTTCGAAATGCAGAACAAACTTGAAGAGACTCTCCCAAAGTGGGTGAGGATGAATTCATCCTACACTGCTAAAGATCGGGATAGCAACAGACTGTTAAAACAGATTTGTTAAGCAGATATAGATATTTTCATATCTCAAAGAGGTCTTTTCCAAAACTATTAATGGAAATCGAAATAAAGACAATTTTGATAGATTTTCTCTAGCTATCTGTCACAACCTCTATCATCTGAATCCTTGCTAGAAAATGATATTATTTTAGACTAATGGAATCATATCGCTGAAATCGCAGTGTGTATGAAGCTGCTGTGCAACTGCTGCCTGAAGTGCTAGAAGGTATACTAGGGGAGTGAAGTGAGCAGGGAGAAAGGTTAAAGCTTGGGGTCTGTGCACCACTAGAAACTTTACGACATGCAAAAATTGTGAGCAGAGAGCGGATATAATTGTCGGTCTTCTCGTAACTTTGCCGTGGGGAGTAGATTAGTTGATTTGTACGTACACACACACACACAAACACTACTGCACAAATACATTCACACTGTATTCGAATAGTTTTTGTATATAACAATCCAACGTTGGCGGCGTCGAGTAAAACGAATCCTCTTAACCAAATGATATGCGCTGAACAATTGTTCGCTGCTGCAGTTTGCATTTGTATCTGTGTTTGCCTAGGGCAGAGAGAGTGAGACAGATAGTGTGTTTGTGTGTGTGTGTGTGTGTATGTTTGGCCAAATGTGTAATGTGGGGCAGTAAGCAATAGTTGGTTGTTGCTGCCCCTGTACTGGGCATTTACTAACTTTTCTACCACATCGCAATTTAATTTTATAGTCGAAAACACACAGTGGCCGCTTCTGTGGCTCAGTGGTTTCTACTGCTGCTCAGTTGTGGCTCAGTCCATACAAAAAAATAAAACAAAAAAAATTCAAAATAAATAAAAGTTGAGCATTTGCCGAGTTTTGCAATTGAAGTTATCAGTTATTCCCCACCTCGTTTACCCCCGGCTGCCGTCAGCTCTGATTTATGGACAATGCAGGAGCTAAGCAAATCAAAAACTAAATCATAAGCGATTAGCTGACTGGTCGACTACACTGATTAAAACAAATAGACAAGCCACTCCACATCCCGTCCACCCTCCTCCCGTCCCTCCAACAAGCGACTGCCTCCCCTGAGGGGCACAGCTCAAATCAGTTGGCAAGCGCACACATGACTGAACAATGCAGATGAAGAGCTCAACAGCTCAAGAGGAGATCTATGTATATAAATGTATATATGTATATATACATACATGTGTGTGTGGGTGAGTGGTTGGTTTGGTGGTGCGCTGCTCTGTAACGTAATTTGATTTTTTAAACTTGAGCGAGAAACGTTGCCATTAATTGAACAGAACGCTGAGAGCTCATATGCTAATAAATGATTAGATCATGAAAAACCAATTGAAATTGCACGAGTGCAAACGAATCAACTGTGATTTTACTGATGGTAACTGAAAAATGAAAAATGGCTTAGATATCGCAACTACGATATTCTCGGAAACGCAACTCAATATTCAATTGGAAGCAAAATGCTGATATCCTTGCATATAAAATCAATATTTAATCGGATATAAACTGTTGATTTCCTCAGTGCTAATTTCAATCGAAATCAATTTAAATAAAATATTTGAAAAGACCACTTAATAATCTGTATTATTTTTCAATCATGTCACATATTCAACAATTTAAGCAATTGCTATCTGCTTGTTTTGAAATATGTTTTAAGATTTGTAATGAACCAAATTCAATTTCAAAAAGCCAACAAAATGGCATTTAAAAATTATAATAAAGTAGATAAGCACTTTGAACTTATTGAGAGTGGCTGTTTGCAAGCACACATATTAGATTTAGAAAATGAATGTCATATTTTATATACATATATATGTATATATATACATATATATATATTATTCAAGTACACCAATAATTATATGTATTTTATATTAAAAACTACTACAACAAGAGATAAAGAAATTTGTGGCTACTTTTCATTTAAGATACAAAATGATTGTCAACATTGGCGCTCTTGCAATGCGCTTTTAAACTATAAAGCAATTCTGGGCTGGATGAAAAGAGAACTTCACCCCAGCAAATACACTTGAGCGAAATTGGCTCGATTGCATATATTCTACACATTAGTGTAGCATAATATCGATACGTTATCGCATGCGATGCAAGTTTATGTTGCTACCTGACACAGCCACTAATGTGATTTGGGAGTAGGACATCATCGGCAGATGCACAGTCGCCACAGGGCCGCTGATATATTACATTGCTATCTCGAATTTGCGAACTAATCAAGTGCAGTGCCCAGATATGGCCAAAACATATCACAGCGGAGCAGTGAGCACGCTCTATGGCTTCAGACTTGTGCGCGACCACCAACCCCGCATTTGTCCACACAGCCACCCATTTTGTATGCTAACGTTGCGGCCATTTCAATTTCGGAGCGCTTTGCAGGCATAGATTTGTGCAGTTCTAGCAGCAAACAGCAATAAACCGAACCCAAGTACGAATGCGCATTCGAGTCCTCTGCTTTCTATCAATACTATAGCGGCACCACCCCCCTTCTCTCCTGGATACGCCCATCAAATGACCAACCAGCTCGGTGCTCATTGAAATGGAATCTAATCGGCTTTTGATTTTACAAGTCCTTTTCACAAAGTTTGTCGGTGGTTGGCGTTTTGCTCGATGTGTGTATTAGGACATAGGTATATAGATGCATGCACATACATATATTTGGACATATATAGATATACATATGGGTGCTCGCGGTGGTCTGGCAACAGCCCCACAGTTGTCAGAGTGTCTGGCGCAGCTCGTTGCCATTTTGCACTCGGCATAAGTATGCAATATCCGTTTCCGTTCGTTACGTTTGTTACAGGCTCGAACTTGACTCCGAACAGTGATGCTTCGCTGCAGGTGCCTGAAAGGAATGGGGTGCTGTCAGGACTCAAGGACTTCAATGCCAGCCGTTTTTGAGTAGAAGGTGGCAACGAGAAAGTCGCTTATTGTAATAAGCATGAGTCAAAGTGCAATTTCTTTACAAAACTTTGACACTACAGCAAATAAACAGATTATGAGGGTTGCACCAAAAGTTTGTGGATAAGAAGTCTCTTTGTAATCCTCTTGAGATGTGCACTTATTGAAGTTCTGCTACATGATATCTCATTTTTAAAATGGATATTAAATAATATATATTTTTAGTAATAAATTTTGTTGACTTTGGGTACTTTGAAGTTGGTTAACTAGTAAGGTTTTTACAGCTGCTATATCACAACTACTGTAGTGTATAAGTCAATATGTGATGCTTTCCGTTATAATAATTATATAATATTATAATCTTAAGGTCTCAAGGATTTTCATATCACACCTCGCCCAAAGATACAAGTGCAGATAGAGCTGCAGAAGAGGTCGCAGGCAACGCATCTGAAAGAGAGCTAAGTCTTTTGGCCTATGGCGCCAAATAATGTCCAGGAAGTGATAATATCTGAGCGCTCGAGATGCCAAAGAGTACTCGAACTGAGCCACCACCCGCTGCGCATTGAATTGGAAGGGAGGCCATTGAGACTTGACTGGAGCTGTGAGCATTTTGGAATGCTGGTTGTCGTCGCACTCGATGCAGTCGCCGTCGTTTTATCATCGGCATCAGACATTTTACTATGGCAGCGGAGCAGACCTCGAGTGTTGAGGGCTGGTCGGCCTTTTGGTCCTTGGACCACACGTCAATTGCAAAGCGGAAATTGGCGTCTGTCTGGCTGGAAAATGTGTGTCCTGGCTGCGTAGTTTATTACGTTTGCTGATTGATTTGTCACCTCTTGACCCCGCCTTTCGATGTACCAATCTGGGAATAACTCGGAGCTGGCATCCTTGAAACCGCCGCAACCAAAGTAAACGCAATCTTATTTAATATTTAATTGGTTTGCCATAATTACGTAAAAACATTAAAATATATTTTATTTATAGCCGAGTTCCCTCTCGACGATGGCATACTGAGAGAGTCAAGCTGAGCCGAGTTGAGCTGTGTTTAGTTTAGTTTCTATTTTTTTTTTGTTCGACAGCAGCACAGTTTTGGTAGCCATGGGAAACCGAGCTCTATCCCAGCACCCAGATCCTGCCAGCACCCTAGGTCCCTACGCCATCGAGCGCCCTCTCTCTTTATGCATTATACATTAATTATTTAAAATGTCAGAGCAACTAGGCTAGAAGCCGGTTGCGAATGAAAATGGGTATCAACGTTTGTGGCTTGGCTTACTTTAGCTTCACAGTTCAGTTGGGGTCGCGTCAAAAAGCGAAAACAACATATTTCCATCCAAAAAGTATCACTTAACAACATAACGGGTTAGTGTGAGTTAATTTCTGTTATGTTTGAGCATGTTTTGACTAATTGAATTTTGAAAATTCTTAACAAATTTTGTGGCTCCGCAAATTATCGGATGAGTCTAGCTGAAAAGCGAAAACGCCTCAATTTTGCCTTAGAAAAAACTCAGAGCTTAACAGAAGCGAAAGCACAACAATAAAACTGAATGCAGACGAGTGTTCCAAGAACCAAGGAAAACCTGTAACTATTTGTTCATAATTTATGAAACGTGTGAAAATCTAGTTAGTTCCTCCAATTATGCTTTAATAATTCTATGCTTGTGGTTTTTCAACTTGCATGCTTCTGGGAACACAGCACACACGAGCTGCAGGAGTAGTTCAAAGCTAACCTAGCGTAAAGCAGCTGTGGCATTGCCATCAACTCAACAAACTATATAAATATGCACATGCTACTACAACTTTTGGTTAGCTGCTGCTACTCCTGCTGCCCGGAACAATGACGAGCGTTATTCTGACTCTGACTCTGACTCTGAACTCTAAAATGCTGCTGCAGCTTCTCATTCTGCTTCAGCTGCTCAGGTGCAGTCGTTGTTCCCCTTCCTCTTTCTCTGCTGCTGCTGCTGTTGCTGCTGCTGATGTCGTCCTTCTCATCATAGCCTCAAAACGAAACGAGGTTAATTAATGAATTGTTAATATCATTTGCGACCACACGTCGCCACATACACATACACATACACATCATACATGCTGTCCTCAACAGCCAAATACTTATGTATGTATTCTGCAGTCCTTCTGCGTCACAATCCCCAGCCCCTGTCCCTGTACCTCTTCCCTTGCCCCAGCACCTCTCTGCCCTGTGTTGCCCGCTCTCAGCTAAGCAAACAGTTGAGGCAACGATCTGTGCGCCTTGGCAGCTGCAACATAATATTATTATGTTGGCATATGCGGGCGGTGGAGCTCTGTATTATTATTTTTTTCTTGTTATTTTTTTCCTTTGCCAACCGCCAGCTGCAATCCAATTTTTAGCTGAACAATGTGTGTGTGTGTGTGTGTGTGTAGACATGTGCTGCTAAAATAATAAAGCAACACACGCACACACAGCTGCTGGGTGTGTGTGTGCTGCTCATTATTATTAAAATTTGTAGAATTTTCGGGTTGCAACTAAGCTGCATATAAATTCAGTTGCAAGCAGCTCTCGAAATTTCGAAACTGTTGTGTTAAAGGATGCCAGCTAAACGGTTGCTGCTGCTCCTACTGCTGCTGCTGTTGTTGTTCTGCAGGTTGTCGTTGTTGTTGTTGGTGCCACATCGCGCTGCGTGCATCTACCCATCTACCCAGCAGCTGCCAGCTGCATAATTCAAAGCGCAACCGCAACTTGACAATTTGCAAGCATCTGACAGTAGCTGCTCCTGCTGCTACTGGTGCAACGTAGGAGCTGTAAACAATGACAAGAACTAACACTTAACCCACTTTTCGACCATGGGTAAAAACTCGAGCGATTTGCAGAGATTATCGCTGACATCTTTGGGCTCAAACTTCATATTTTTAAAAAACTTTTACTTCTGCTTGCTTATTCATGATGGTAAATAATATACTCGAGCTATTTTATTTAAAATCCCTTACATGCACATAAAATGAAAACAACAACAAATTCTTATTCAAAACATATGAAACTCAAGTTACCATTGAAAACGTGTAAGAACGGTATAATCAAGTTATGAATAAGAAAAAAAAAAGCCATACACAAATGTGGACTCTTGGTCAGCATCAAATGCCGAGACGATCTAGCAATTTCTGTCTGTTTTCATAAACAATACTAAAAACTAGAAATAAAGAAGTTATAAATTCAAGTTATCGTATATTATGGGAAATGGTTTCAATTCGAAATTTTATAATTCGAAATTAAAATCGAACCTTTTGTTGTTATCTATAATCGATTTTGATATAAATCTCGTGTCGGTAAAATACCATACGAAGCCTTGTATTAATAACTTCTAATACTTTGTCATAACTCTGATCAACTGTACAAATTTCACAAAAATCAATTGAAAAAGGAATACACAGAAAGTGCACGTATATATGTATACACATACATATATACATAAAAACACTCCAATTTCACCATTTATTTAAAAAAATATTTTGTGGAATAAAAAGCTTTCATGGTGGTTGGCCTAAAACATTTAAATGTGGAATGATATTGAATAACAAGCATTTTATGGATTTTCATATACACAATGTACAATATATATTGGATACTTTAATTTACGACTTTTCCTTTATTTAACAAACCGCACAATCGAAGCCAAAGTAAAGATAGATTTTTCGTTAATGGATAACAGATTAGTATTGAATTAAGTTGCGAAACAAGGTTGTACTCAATAGTAGCTGCTGACTTATAAAGAATTTACTACAACCTACTCTCAAAATGTAGTTCAGACACCTCCAAGCTTCCATTAAGCAGAGCAGTTCAAAAATGTTTGCTTTTCTTTGTTGAATCTTGGGCATTAAGTCAGCATGTTGTATAATTCACAAACAGATTTGGAAGCTTAGTTTGTTTTCAGTCAGTTCGATACAATAATTTACGCAGTTTCTCAATGCAATTATTTTCTTGCATCACAGTGCCTTTATTGGCACGTGAGGGAAATATTCATTTGTGAATCACTGACAAACAAATTGAATTGAGTACGTGTCGAAGTAGCGCCCTTTAAGTTTCAAGAAAGCACATAGTTTGGAAATTAAAGCAGACCAAAGCAACTGCTAGCTCTGCCTCAGGATTCGGCAGCGGCTCCAGCTTCGGTTCAGACTGGGGCTCTTTCTATATGCACTGTGGAGGCAGAGCTGAAAATCTATCAACCATAAAATTCGCAGTCAAGCGTACAAAGCGAGACGCTGCAGGCAGCCTGAGCCTGAGGCTGAGGCAGAGGCATAGGCAGAGGCAGAGGTAGAGGCAGAGGCAGGCAGCGCCGTCTCAGAGAAACCGAATCAGACTCCGCAGTCTGCAGATGGCAGTCGGTTGCTTTCGCAACATCCGCAGCCTCCACGGAATGCGGCTGCTTTAAGGCCATTAATCTTCAATGAAAGGCGTTTAATTTATTTGGTTTTAATTTAAATTTTGGCGCCACGATTTATAGGCCAAACTTTGACGTGCCTATACGAAATGGACCCACTGCATGTTATTGTTGTTCTATTTGTTGTTATTCTTGTTTCTGTTATTGTGGGTGCTGTTGTTATTGCTGCCATTGTTGGCTAATTATAATGTGGAACACGCAACGCTCAGTTAAAGATACACACTGTAAATAATTTATTATACCAATAATTGAATTGGGTTCGACCTGTTTTGTACTCTGCATCGCCCAAAAAATATGATTACTATCAATTATCTTCAATTAACCTGCTATTTCTCATATGAAACACATAAATCAAAAACTGACAGTTGGATTAGGATGGTCAATTCGATATGAAGGCGGCTGCAATAATTATCCAACTTGCTAAGCAAAAATATAAATGAATTTATAGGTCGTATTAAATCGAAAACATCTGTTTTGAAAAATATAAAGTATTTGTCGCTGGGGTCACCTTCACTTTCAGAAAAACAGGCGTTATATTCCCTGAGCTGCCCTATTCGTGCGCGCTCTATAAATAGATAGCTCGCTACAATCGAGCTTGAATGCTGCACAAAAGGAAATCCGCCAGTCACTTGCCGACATTAAGCATACGACATGTATACACTCATGTATGTATGTATATACATATATGTGCGTCTGTGTGGGGGGTGTGTGTTTCCTGGCTTATTGTTAGCTTACGTTAAATATAAATATCAATTTCGCATGGCTTGGCCTATCAAAACTAAATGTGAGCATTGTGCTTTGGTTCGATTGCCAGATCAATTGCCAAAATAAAACCACGTTAGCAACTATGTGTGCGGGGGAGTGAGAGGGGGGCAGGTAAGTGGGTACGGCAAGAAGCCGGAAACAATTCGACTGCCCCACCATCCGCCAATAATTGTGCCCCAAGCGCGCCACAACGCCCTCGAACAAAACACAAGTTGGCGCTGCTTATCTGCAGGCTCGATTTTGTGCTTGTGGGGCGGGAAAGGGTGCGCGGTGCGGAGTGCTGGCAACACACCCACATAGTCGTCAGCCGTTGGCAGGGCTGCCAAGTTGTTGCATGCCCCCGGGCTTACCCCTCCAATGAGCCCATCGTTGTGGTTATAATTTTGTGGTCTTTCCCATTTTGCGGTCAACTCCAATTGGGATTTAATTTGTACTTCTTTGTTGTCGTTCGTTCGTATTTTATTGTATGCCATGCCATACCAGTTTCAATAGCAATAGCAATAGCAACAGCAACTACAACAATAACAATACACATGACAACAACAATGTGCCTTCGATGCCTGCCATCATTTTGGTGACTCCCTTCCCCCCCCCTCCTCGAGTGTACCCCTAACAATGAGCGCGATTTTAAGTTTGAGCCCTGAACTGAAATTCAATTTTTGTTTGGAAGCACCCACTGTGTATGTGGGTGTTAGGCTCTAAATGTGTGTGTGTGGGTGTGTGTGTGTGTGTGTATGTGTGTGTGTGTGTGTGTGTGGCGAAATGCAAGCAGAGTTTATCCACTCGAACTGTTAATGGGCATTTTGTATTTTATTTAATGTGAAAAGTTTTTGTTGAATATATTTGGGGCCCTGCCTGCCTCCGCTTGGGGTTCATGCTGGCTGCTATCGCTGCTGCTAAATCTCAGAGAGGCCACAGAAAAAGTTTATATTGTAATATTTTAATATTGTTGGCATGTATTTCAAGCGATTTAATTAGCCATTAGAGTAGGCATTGTGGCTGTTGTTATTCTCATTGTGGCCCTGCTGGTTGTTGTTACTGAAGATTGCAGCACTTAGAAACAAATTAGAGCAATGTTATTTTAAAGCTCGATCGGGATGGGATGGAGAATTGGTAATCGAGGATAATTGAAGAGTTGAGCAGATGCAAGAAAACTTATTACGCGGAAGGGGATAATTTCTTTATTTAGCATGCTCTACTATTCATTAAATGAAGCAAAACAAGCTCTAGTTTGGTTTATATTTTTCCGCCTCATAAATACATATTTTCTTTACTAAAATAGTCATGGGAATAATAAGAAATGCAAAATTTTAAAATATATATTGATTATTTAAAATACTTTCAAATATAAGGAAAACACTTCTTCTGGGTGACTCAACAATTTTGTGTGCAATGAAAAGAATAATTGTAAATCCTTCAGAGTAATAATTGTCCTTAATGTGTGTTTGCCGACTGTCAATTTGTGAAAGTTCACCAACAATTTTGACAGCCTAAAGTTGACAACACAGCTTAGAGGAAAAGTTTGGTGGCAGCCGTGGCAAGGAAGTGCCAGGAAAACGAGTGAGTGCTGGTGAATTAAGGGTTAAGGCTGTGGTATGAAAATGCAGCCACGTGTGCCAGTTAGTCAGGCTGTCAAACAGCCAGGCAGGCCGGGAGACCCGGAGGCAGGGAGACAAATCAAACATTAACTAGTTTTTGGGTAATCCCGAAAGTCGCCTAGTCTACTCTATCGCTCCTCCTTCTGCCCTCGTCGCTGACTTACAGGCAAATGAACACGCTGAAATTTTAATAAGCCAACCTAAAAGCAGGCAATGGCATTTGCCAGCCAATTTGCAACTGCAGTTGACGAAGACGAAGCGGGCTTCACCAGTATAAGGATGAGGATGAGGATGAGGATGTGGATGAGGCGGAGAATGAGGTTTAGGATGTGGCCACGTTGTCAACTACGGCAGCTCTGGCTCTGGCCCAGCCACAGGCTCAGCTGCTGGGCGCTTTTAATAAGGTGGTAGCCACAAATTTTCGCGACGACTTTGTTGCATGTAGTGCCGGAGAGTACCAAATTAGAAAAGTCGCAAAGAAAGGCAAAGCAAAACACCAGAGAAGTGAAGTACACATCTGGGAGCAGGAGGAGTTGGCAAAAGGCAACTGGCAACTGGCAACTGGCAGCTGGCAACTGGCAACTGGCGACTGCGACGGAAATCAAGTGTCACGTGATACATGCAATGCAACAGCCACGTGCGGCTATAAATTGCATGTGCCAGCAGCAACAAGAGCTGACTAGTTGTGTGTGTGTCAGTGTGTGTGTGTGTTATGTTACTAATTATCTGACGGATTAGCTTAATTGGTAGCAAGTGCACTTGCAGCCACACTTCACAGCGACTCTGCGGCCAACTCGAAAGTGGCATTAGCCTACTTTTTGGGGCAGCATCCTCTGCTACTCTCCCTCTCTTACTGTCTGCATAATTTTTGGGTATAGTATGTCGGAGAGTATAAGTATGCATGAGTATGCATGGATTGCTTGTGTGCAGCATGTGGTTAGACCGCGCTGCATCTTAACATCAGCTTACCAATTACAATTTTCACGTCAAGTGGGCTTTAATACTTTTGCGGTGCGGTTAACACATCGAAACTGGTCAGGAAAGCTTCTTGCTACTAGTAACAGTAACATCAACTATTTGTAAAACTAATACCACTGATTTTACAGATGTAGTACGGCTTGACAGTGTTTTCTGAAAGACATCAGGCATTTAAAATATAATAATTGCATTGAAAAACGTTTGATTTAGCTTCAAGAGAAATATAATAATGTGAGCCAAATGGCATTTCTTTAGTTTCAAATTGTTAACTTTTCGAGAACTGTGCGAATTATTATTTAATTAATTAATTATTAATTATAATATATAAATATATAATGTATTTTATAATTTATACAAAAATACATAATAAATAATATTGTTTATTGTATAAATGATATTGTCAAATTAGCTTTTGAATAAGAATTGCATTTTCTAAACAAAAATTAACGAGATATTCTCGTAATCTGTAATTGTTTCTGTTCTAAATTCCTTACTTGTTAAGAATTTCGAATATTTCGCAAACTTTTTACTGACCCAAAGCAATCGCAAACAGGACTCACCGCAGTAATTGTGGGCATATCGGAGCCTGGCAGCTAACACTCAAACTCATCTAACATCTATGGGCAAAAAACTTAATCAACTTGGCTCAAAATGGCAGAGCAAGCAACAAACCTGAGCCGCTGGCTCTGGTCGAGCATTGTGTGTGGAACACATTTCCAGAATCTGTTTTACCTGTTCGTTTACTGCTGCTGCTGAGACTCCTGCATACTCTCATTTTTCTGTGTTGGCCGAATTCGTTTATTGGCACTTTGTTATGTGCTGCAAGTGACAGCAAAGACACATGGGTAGGCCAACTGGCTCTCTATTAGTGGTAGTGCCAGAGGCATTAGTATATTAGCCAGAGCTGAGACATGTGTCAAGGTTTTCGGCACGAGCACGACCCAAAATAGCTTTTCGGCCTCCAACTATCAATTATAAATCAGCAATTAAAATTAAAATATAACTAACTGAAAAATAAGCAATTTGCTTAAAGAATTTTCGTGCTATTTTATCAGCGTATTTTTGTATCGCTTAAAGTTTAAGCTGATTAAGAATTGCAATGCCTTAAACGGCGCACGAGCGAGTTTCATAATTTGTTTGTTATTCGCTGTATTTTTTCAAAAATGTAAACATAATTCAAGTTCTTTTCTTTCGACATTCTGCTAGACAAAAAGCAAATTATAAATTTGTTGCGTACGAACGAATTAACATTCTTCATGTATATTGCTTAAGCTTTAAGTATTTTAAGAAAACATTGAGCTATCGTCACACAAGCTTCTTACGCTTAAAGCATAAGCATAAAATATGTTTTCTGAAATTAAATGTCCTAATGAATGTGTTTGTTGTGGTTATATATGCAGATTGTTTATTTTAGTTATTTATATAGTTCTGTGTATTATTTTATTCAAAAATGAATGGTTAGGTTCTGTTATTTAGGCTTAAGCCATATACCATAGTAGTTTTTACAAACACGATGAAATCCTTTGTGTTCGTGACTGTAAAACGAATGTGACACGTGGCCAGCTCAAGTGTGCTAGATAACTTTCCACTTAGCTGCGCTCTGGCAAATTGCTAACAACATTGCCAGAACTGACTTTCATCCACTCCCGAGTGGAAAACATGCATTGCAACTGACTTCAAATGCACTCGAAATTCAAATGCTGAGGTTCTGTGGAAAGAGCTGAAGTTGCTGTCTGAAAATATATGCCTCTGGTGTAGTAGTTGCTAAGCAATAAGCCAGGCCAAATTAATTGATTGCAATACTTATGATTGATGACATTTGCCAGACGGCGCCTTCAATCATTTATTAACGAATCTGTTGAAGCAGCTAATGAAAGTTTGTCCATTTGCCAAAACTCGCTCTTTTTCCCTCTCCCTCTTACTCTCTCTCTCTGTATCTATATCTTTCAAAATCTCTGACTAGCACTGCATACATAAATGTATTTGTGTGTGTGTGTGTGTGTATGGTTATAGATTTTCGTGCCTTGAGCTAACTTTTTCAGGGGCGCTGATTCCTTTATTATTCATGCTCGCTGCTTGGACTGGCTTTTCATGTGCTTTGCCTTGCGTTGTTTGCAGTTTTCTTTTGCACACGCCACGGCTTAGCATGAATAGTAAATAGCCTCCGAGCAACACCCCTTCACCCGCACTCCGCCACTCTCTCGACAAAAGCCACCCACCCACCCACTCAATCTACGGCGTTGTTTCGACGGCTTAGACAACGGTCCACAAGAACTCAACTTCAAATTCTATACTACTCCGTTGCTCTTATCTTTTATCTGTCGTTTCTTCTGCAGTTGGTTTATCATCTTGGTCTTCTTGTACTCTTCTACTTCTTCATCTTCGGCTTATATTCTCTTTGCTGTTTTTTTATAGCTTGGCAGCGCACTTGCTTTGATGAAATATTGATTGCGGTCTCACTGCGTTTTCTATCTAATGCTCAACATGCGTATCAGTCTACCCCTCCGATCCCCCCCCCCCCCCCCTTACCACTTATGCCTACCCTATCGCTATCTTTCCTCTTATTATTTCACTCAGCCATTCAGTTAGACGGGTTTTTACACAACCAGCAACAGCAGGAACAGCAGGAACACAGGAACAGCAGCAGGCGCTACAAGTGAAACTGCAACCAAAGCTGCAACTTCAACTTCTACTTCCACTTCGAAACTCAACTTCAGTGGCAGCTAACCAAACCATAAATCGACTAATTAACCCTTCTGCAACCAGGTTGCTCGAAAAAACCCACTATACTTCACATTCATGACTTATAAATTTTTAATGTAGTTTTCAACTGCCATTTTCAAGCTAGTAAAAATGTTTAATCTTAGTTTTAAAAATTTAGACTAGTTTTTTGCGTGGGATGGCTTCAACATTTTTGAACTTAATGTTTTTAATTATTTAAGAATGCCCACAATTTTCCACAAATTTTGATTAAATTCAATGTTTGTAATAAATTAAAACTTCATAAGGACCAACATAATTAAAGAGATATAATAAATACATTGCTCATTGGAGTGTTCAAATATTTATTAAGATATACTTAATACTCATGTTTCAAATATCTTTTTCGATATGCAAACAAACTATTTTAAACTTTATTCTGTATCTGGATGTGGACCAGCAGCTATAGTCAGACTTAGCTAGAATATCTGGTTACTGTTTTGTCTCTCTTTATCCTTTTATGATTTCAATATGTTTTTCGTTGGGTGCAAGTTATGTGCTTATAATATTTTATACTCCGATTTATTTCGAATCCATTAAGTTTCCGGGTTCACAGCGTCCGTCCATTTCACAATCCGACACCCTGTTTAGTATAAGTATTCTTAAGACTATTGAGGCTGTCTCCATCAATTAGTACTAGACCCTGTTATGCCCATCATTTATCACCGTACAGGGTATGCGAGTAACTAGCACATATTTCACTAAGTATCGCTTAAGCAAATGTAATTAAATATTAAAATCACTTGTTAAATCATACGCCGCTGGGTTAATACACAGACGCACACACTCACATAAGCCCACAAATTGCTTACCTTTAAGAGTATACCACAATCACACAGAGACTAACACACAGACACACACACATACAGCCACCGCAACAACAATGAAAATGATGCGACGCAAGCACGCAACGCAGCGTAAAACGCGTGGAACGCGTCGCGTTACGCTGCAAACAAAAAACAAAACAGAAAAAACAGGACCCGGGTGGATTTGACTGCGAGGATTCGAAGGATTCTGATGCTGTCAGCTGCTGCTGCTGCTGTCAGCTGCTGCTGTAGTTGTTGCTGCTGCCACAGTTGCTGCTGCTGCTGCTGCTGCTGCAGTAGTTGCTGGCAGGCTTATGTTTTTCGTAGGAGCCAACGTCAATTTCATGCATATTCAGCTGCTGAGCTGCTGCGTCGACTGGGCCCGTTGACTGCTGCTGGGATTTTGCGGCAATTTCAAATACAAATTGCACTGTTTTTATGGCTACAAATGCCTTTTTGTCATTTTTTTTTCTTCTCCTTTTTGTACCCCGAGCCCATTGAAAATGTTTAAAAGGGTATAACGATGTTGTGTTGAGGCATGTAAACAAGCAGAAGGAAATCTTTCCGACCTTATCAGGTGTATACGAATTCGAATCTCAGAGACTACAAGAGCCAGAGACCTCTAATTTCGAATGCAAGTTCTCGTAAATCACACGCTAATCAAATTTACTTAATTTGATCAATAGCTTTCTTCGCTTAAGACTACCTCAAGAAATAAACGCCACAATTTTACAGATAAATCTTTCCAATTTGAACTTGGTATAACCTGTTCAACACAGAAGTAAATCGTATATTGATATTGACCAAAGCTAAATAGGTAAAAACTTAAAAACGTATTTCAAAACAGAGTATGTTCTAGCCGAGCTCGTTCGCGCAGAGAATTCTTACATGTTTTTATTATTGTTGCTGTTCGTTCGTTTTACATGTTGTTGTTGCTGTAAACAGCGACAGTTTGTACAAGGGTCTCAACGTTGTCGGCGACACACGAACAGATTTCATTTTAACAGTTTCAGGCAACGTTAATCCCCAATACCCAAATGCAATCGGTTTTGGCTGTCTCTTTCTCTTTGTGTGTGTGTGTGTATGTGTGTGTGTCAACCCCAAAGGCCTTAGCCATGGGCTGGGATTTATGGGTAGCATTGGCTCAAATAAAAAAAGGAAGAAAGAAGCCATATGCACCCTTATAACTGCTGGAACTGAGCTTGAGCCTGCACGAAATTCATTCTGAGTTTAACGCATAAGCCTCCAATTGCAATGAGAATTTTTTGTTATTAAAAGTTTTGAATATAGTTTCGAAAAAGATAGATGTGTATTTGTAAACAACAGTTTTAAAATTAAATTGGCTTGATTGTCTTTTCGATGAATTCACACATTTATTGCACTTATTTATTTCTTTTAATCCACAAATAATTGAAATTATTGATTAAAATGTGTAAAACGAAATAAGATGCATACATAAAAGAATTATTCAATGAAATCGTTTTTGGATTAGATGTTACTATTTAATTTGGGCTTAATTGAATTTAATTACAAGACTTTTTTAAGAATCAATATCAATTAAACTTAGTGCTCTCTATTCACTTCAAATATTGTGCACAATTTGTTGAAGGCACCTCCTTTCCATTAATCCATTAATAATTAAAGTATCAAAAGGTTATTCAATATGAGATTATCCACAGAACAAAACCGTTTAAAGCATGAGAATTAAATGCATATGAGTTAAAATATTTAATTAATACTGACAGAGACTGTTCACATTCCCTACTGTTACAATATTGTTTAATATTGTATTATTTAAGTGCATATCAAAATTGAGACATTTTGCGGCACTTCAATTGACTTTTAATTGCATGAAATTTAATCAACGGCCAATGTGTTTGCTTTTGTTTTCATTAGTGTTAGTTTCGGTTTTCCAACGCGTCAACATACCAAAATGATTGCTGGCCAAAAGTTCCACAGCCCCGATGAAGATGACAAGCGAAGCACAGCAGAGAGTTGGAAGCCATTCATAATAATGATAATGTTCGCAATCATGATGTTGATAACGATTATAATAATGATGTAGATGGAAATTGTTGAATCTGCTGAACTGCAGCACGATGCTGCTGTTCAAATGGTAATGATGATGATGCTCACTGCCGGCAATAGCAATGGCAATGGTGATGACAATAAAGGCATACATGCATTGTTTGCAATAGAGATGAGCTAAGCACTTCGATTCCAAAGCTCTGATGGGATAATGTTGGCAGGAGGAGAGCATACAGAGAGAGATGAATTTTTAATTGATTGATTACAATTTTTAATTCTCTTCAAAGTGAAATATCCTCGGTAGAGGATATAAGTTAATATTTGAATTCCTTATTCTTTTTATTTCTTCTAAATATTATATGCAGCCAAATACACATTTAACACACTTTCTCTACTTTACGTAATAGCTCTTCGATAAAATAATACTTCATTAATTTGGCCTATGCATATAATTATATTTGGTGTTATTATAATAATAGAATTGGAATAATTTCCAATTAGCATTTGTCCGTCGAGCACAGAAATTAAATAAATAAATATTCAAGTGGATTCAAGTGACTTGTGCCACATTCCAAAAAGCAAATCGCAGTCACTCATAGCAGTCGCACATCTCTAAACTGTCGTTTTGCTTAATTCAACAACCCTCCAGAGTGAACACCCCTTCGCCTCGCCCCCCACAGTCTTCTTCCTCTTGTGTGCATGTTGCTTGCATTTGCATATTCTCTAATTTGGTTAGTTTGGCAATTGCGGCCGATTTTGCAAAACGGTATTTGCCAGAGGCCACTGGTCTTGGGTATGTGACAACGTTGCCCCATCCCCTTACCAGTCCCCTAGCATCCCGCATCCGCCTTTGAATGTGCTCACAAGTATTTAGTCTATAACTAGCTGAGTGGTTTGAAGTGTACGCCCAGTGGCACAGCCGCAGAGAGAGAGACCTATCAGACAGAGACGGTTACCCTTGACTGTGCCCCTGTGACAAGACTCGTGTCGTGTGAATTTGTTTAGTTTGAAGTGGTGCCAAATGGCAGAGGCTAAAGTTTATACATCTTGCTCAGGCAGGCGAGGCAGGCGGTCGCTCACCTGTTCTGTCAATAAATTGCTCGACTTTGTCGTTGATTTGTGGTTCCCAGTTCCAGTTCCAGTGTGATATATGGCTTTTATTATAACGAAACGTTGCAAAGTCGTATCGAGCACTTGTGCTGTGCAGTCAGGCCAATCACATTATGAAGGCAACCAATTTTAATTACGACCATTACAACAAAACGCTCGAAAAAACCGCAACAACAATTTGAGTAACTACAACAACATTTAATGGGCAAAATGTCAGCTAATGCCTGAGCCAAAAACTCATTTACCAGCGTTAAAGTAATTACAATTTATAGGCCACAAAAATCCGTAGCACAACATAAATCCAAATGAACGCGCAATGTGACTACCCCCAAATGCAGCCATCCCTAAATCCTCCAATCCAATACCGTCCAACCCATCCTTGAGCGTTATGCTACTTGGCCGCATGGAGTTAAAAATTTTAACCACATACACAAAAGTCACAGAGCAAGCGACACCTGCCAACCCTGCTCTCTTCTCTACCCCACAACACTACGCTCCCGCCGGGCACGCCCCTTCATATTGTGTCTTTATTACCGGGACAAAGGCAACGCGCGATAAATAAATAAATAAATGCCGCCTAACAAGCCACAAGCAGGCGAAATTTGTTGCAATTCATTGACTTGGCGCACAGGCGCAAACATAAATTTCGTTGGCAGCCCCACCCCCCCACCTCTGCAGAGCCTGTAAAATATCGACAGCAGCAGCTACAGCAACAACTTGTAAATATATTGGACTAGTAGCAGTAGCTGACGGGGGTTACGGGTTACGGGGTGACGCCATGACATGGCCAGAGCAATGTTGCCAATGAGCTCAGCAGAAAAAGCAAAAAAAAAAATAAAAATAACATTGCCTACATATGGGCGCAGCATTTGGCATTGCAATAACCAACAATATAAGTAAAATAATACAAATAAAAAACGCACATTTGTGTGTATGGATTAGATTCAATTGTGCTCAGAAATGCTCTCTCAATAAAAAATAGGCAGCAGCAGCAGCAAACAAATATGCAAGGGGAGAAGTAGGGGATTTGTTTCATACTCACAAGCTCCAATAAGCAATTGCTCTTAAGCGAAAGTTTGACAATTTTCTTTTAAATCATCCATATAAATATCAATATAAAAAATTTCAAATTTCTTATAGTAATGCATATCATGTTTCATGTTATATTCAAATTTACGCTTGATGAATTACACAATTAATGTAAGTCAGAATACACATCAAGAATAATAAGTAAATACTCGCATAATAAATACAACTAAATTTTAACAAATATATTCGAAAATAATAAAATGTATAACATTTTCTAAGTTGCAATATGACAAAAATTTCAATATCACTAAACTTATATCACACAAATTTAATAAAATATTAACTTATTAAAACTATTCCCAAATATATCACAACATAATCAACCACGAAATATGAGCATGAGTTCATGTAGCAATTCAAAGTTAAGTGTTTTGAGAATAAATAATAAATATATATATATATATATATATACATATATATATGTATATATATATATCAATGTATTACTCATACGCATCATAAGCCCAACTAAGATATGCCAAGAGAACTTTAATCCAAAGATATTCAAGTATTCAAGTTAGCTTTTGAGAGCCGAAGTTTATTCCCTCTTTCTGTGAAACTCACCTTATTTAGCCTTTTTTTATAGCCACTAGTTACGCACTTTGTCCAAATCCTAGGTTGCCACGCAGCTAATCTACCCACTTTGGGCGGTTTATGTATGCATAGTGTATGGAAAAAAGTAAGCGGACTGACAGCAGTTCCAAGGGCAGCTATCGGATTTATTCTTCTTTTGCTTGTTGTCGCCTCTGCGATATAAAAGAGAGAGAGACAGGCGGACAGAAATAGAGAGAGAGAGACAGATCAGATGCCCTGTCAGCCCTTTGTGACCTGCTTGTGGGTCGGCACTTTAACTATTTATCAGCCAGACGGCAACTGCAAATTGAAGGCTGTGTTCTTGCTGCGTCCCAGTAAGCAAATCAGCCGCTTTAACTGTTTATCTTAGCAAGGATGCAAATTGAAAATTGTATCTGAGAGCCTAATCGACTGGCTGCCACCCACTGAGTGTCTATTTGTAATCGTAGCTTGTATCTAGTAGCTAGTAGCTAGTAGCTGCCGCTTGTGCGCCTGCTTCTGCTCCTTCGCTGCCTTCCCCGCTGCTGCTTCCTGCACCCACACCTGGCTGACTGGATTGGATGGCTTTTTTAACGCCTCGTTGCTTGGCGACGCCTTTGTGGAGGACAGAGGAGCGGGACCGCCCGCCGTCAAGCAAAATGCTGCTCGTTGTTCTTGCGCACAGTTGACATGCTCACCGACGACTAGTTTCTAAACTTTTCTTGCCCATTGTTCAAAGTTTGTGCTGGCGAATTCAGAGATTAGTCTTCCACTTGGCTAAATCTGCAGCAGTGGGCAAAAGTTATGGCCATGGCTGGAACCATTGCCTGTTATGGCATAAAGCAAGCGGCCAGTCGACCAGTGATACCTGCACAGTACCCTCCCCAGCCCCCATTTTCCTTTAGTATCTCACTCTGCCTCTGTGTCTCTCTTTCTCGGTGCCGGGCTTTGCCTTTGGGCCTTGCCTGTATTTGTGTCACTTTATTTGTATTAATGGCACTTGCGCATCCTGCGGCGTAGTTACAATAAGTAATATGATCGAGTGCCGAATGGGGCAACACGCAATACGCCGTGTCCTGGAATTCGCAACCAGCCAGCCAACAATCCCACAGTCCCTCCCTCCCTCTCTCCCCCCAGACGACCAACTACCTGACGCTGGTTTTATCAGTCGGCGATTGCATCGCCTTTGCATTGTGCACCGAGCTGGACCAGACAACGAAATGAATTTTTAGAAAATGGAAACTAAGGCAAAAACGATTGCCGAATACACTGCAATCAGTTATTATAGAACTATGTATATTTTTACAGTTTTATTTATCTATAAATTAATTAAAATATATTATTAAATTTTGTACATCCCTGAAGACGAATCGAGACTTGATCTGAAATACATTGGAGTATATACAATATCCTATTCAAATCATGAAAAGAGGTCACTAAACAACAAACAGTCTTTAAATCACTATTTAGTTTAGTAATAAATGATACATTTATATATACTAACAGCCCCAACAGTAATAATAGCAAAAATAAAAATAATAATAATAACAATAATAATAATAATAATAATGCTAATAATAATAATAATAATAAAATAAAAATGGTAATATTAATAATGATAATAATAATAATAATCATTATCACCACATATCAACGTTTAAACCTTTAGTTCTTACCATCTCCATACAACATGGAAATGGATTCAAAATATGCATTCCCATTCAGCTGTGAATAGTTCATGGTATAAAGTGGCACGAATACCACCATCGAAAATGGCAAACGATGCCCAAGCAGTGCAATGGATTCAAAGTGCCAGCTGGTCACTGTGACTGCAACAGCTCCTGCTCCTGCTGCTGCCACAGGATCTGGTCACAAAGGGGTACAGCCGCTGTTGGATAAGGCAGAACGGCAGTCGAGCGCAAGGGATTAAATACTCTAGATTTTATTAGATATAGGCGAGTGAACAGCAAACGAACAAAACATTGTTGTTTTCGTTCCAATTGCTCCACTTCTTACGCCCACTTCCACTCCCATTTACAGTGCCACACCCCCTCCTGCTGTGCAGTGCACTTATATAATAAATTTGCTGACATATGCAGGTAGAAAGTTTTGTCAGCCAGAGTTGAGAGCCTGGCATTACTTGTCGAGGCTGTCGAAAAGCCCAGAGGCTAATTGCAAACTTTAAGCCTGCTCGTATGTCGTTGCTAATGCCAATTGATTCGACACGGATATATTTGCATTAAGTTGTCCGGCATTTTGAGGACAGTTGATTAGACATCATTATCTGGCTTTAATGCAGACACGAATACCACATTGTGTTACATTGTGCATGGTATGCCGGGTGAAAGCCTCGTTTGCTCAATTTCCTGCCTTGTCTGTGCCTGCATAATATTTTCAGTTAAGTGCGTCAGTTGTGAGAACAAGTGGCTTGCGCTAGTTTTGTTATTGAAATGAGCGAGTCTCGCATGCTGTGAAAGCGACTTACATTCATAGAGACAAGTGCAGATAGCAGATAGCTACACAGCTGCACACACACACACACTCACACGCACAAACACAGATTTACACGCGACCAACACTTGCACGCATGCATAAGTAAACAAACATAAACTTTTGCTCCACCGGCACGCTGGTTATAAAATGGCATAACAAGCATCAGCCACAAATGCTAAAGCAAAGATAACAAGGATCCAAAAAGTAAACAATGCACTGCCATCTTATACCCTGGAAAATAGAAAATGCTTAAAAGATGTTTTACTATTACGTTTCTACTGGACCTTTTTCATATTACCAAGAACACTTCCCGTAAAGTTAAATGCTAAAAAACACACTTAGCATACACAACTCTTAAACATATAAAGCGAGCAGTTTCTCTGAAAATTAAGATATTACTAATGTTCTCTTAAATTCTTAAAAATAAATCTACAAAACATAATCAGCGTATTAAAAATCTTTTATTTTATTTTCCTAGCTTCCAAACATAAACTTTATTAAATGATTTGCATTTGCAATATTGCCTCTCCGCAATAAAACATTGAGGCGCTACAGGTGCACAAAGTTAAGTTAAGTTATTCAAACAAGCTTAACAAATAAATCATGGCAACAATTAAGTAAACAATTTCATTGTTCGACTTAAGTTGCTTATCCCATTCAGAGCCGAATTCATTTTGGACGTCTTAAATAGTATTCGAGGTCGTATTATGCTTAGCATGACTACCAGCAATGAACAAAATATTTCTGGTAATATTATCCTTAAAACAATAAAAAAACAATTCAAATAAATAAACCAAAAAAAATCGCAGTAGCTCATCTGTCATGTGACGACACTTTTGCCCATAGGCAACCTGTGCTAAGTGCAATAAATATTGTTATACAATTTATCACACTTATCACTTATACCACCCGCATGCACAACCAAAATAATTTATAGGATATCAAGACCGCAACAAATTCTGCAGCTGCATTTTGCCAAAGCTTCTGCAGTTGCTATTTGGCGTTACTGCCGCGGTCGCGGCTGCGGCTACAGCTGTGGCTGCCATCATCTTTGTCTTATTTGAGCAGCTTTTCTTTTGTGAACCGTTGTTGGCACCTTAACGAGCTGTTGCGAGCTGCACGAATCTTCAGTGCGGCAGCAAATCGAAAATAAAAGAAACCTAACACGAATTTCTTTGTGGCTGGGCATGCAATTAAATTGCAAGTTGCGCATTTCGAGGTTGGCGTTGAGCAATTGACAAGCTGCCACTTGAAGGTTGACATGTAACACATATCCTAAATTCACAGACATATGCACACGTACACACACTCACACTCCCACACGCGCACACACTCAGACACACACAAACACAGTTGAGTGCACATGCAATCAATTAAATTCGTTGTAAATTCACTGGCTTATCTGCCGTAATCAATCTTAATTTTCCACTTGACATGCGGCGCCGAGGCAAAGGCAACAGAAAAGTTGCTACCCCCACACATACACCCACACACTCCCTCCTCCATGGTGCAGGAGCACCTCGGAGACGTTCGCATTCTCCCTTACTTACTTACTTACATATTGGGCTCACATTACGTATACGCAACGAGAACGCTTTACGCATTTTAAATCAAAATGCATTTCCGGTTGACCCACAAAAAGTGCACAAAATACAATTTATTGGCAAAGTAAAAGCATCGAAGCACTTTAAGTTCACAGTGGGAAGGGTATGCTGAATCCGTTCTGCAATCTACATTCATCATCCTCCACTGAGCCGCACGAAAGATATTCAACAACAGAAATGTGCCAAGTATTAATTCATTCCAAGAAATGTAGCCAAAGCAATAGCTTTATAGCTTTGATTTAAATAAATAGAGATTGATGGAATTATTTATTTTTGTCAAAATTTATTAAACAATAATTTTATAGACAATATTGATATAATTAATAGTTTAGTAAAGTGATTACTAATTTTATTATATATAAAAAGCAATAAATATAAATAATATGCAATTAGCATATTCTGTACTTACATTCACATAACCATATATTTACAGATTAAGGCTAATTATTCTTCATTTTGTAAATTTAGTCCTTCAGGCTAGGGTCTCGTGCACGTATCTCCAATTTTTGTGAGTTTGCAGCGATCAGCTGGTGTCTTTTTAAAGATTTATATTCTTCTTCCAATATCATCACTTACCCGCAGATTAAATGCTGATTTTTTCAAGAGGTGAAATGAGTAGTCAATTAAATTTATGACAAGGGTCCGGAGGCTTTTAAATTGTCCAAATATATGTTGAATTAAAATCTTGACAACATAAAAAATGTAAATAATTTCCTTTTATTGACAAGTGAACACAATACTGAAAGCACTTTAGACTACAATATTATTTATATACTTTAATTTTATATATATTATTCAATTTATTTTCTGAATAAATAAGTGAAATATTTGGAAGAAAAACAAACACAAAATAGGAATAAAATCAAATGAATATTTTGTCTCACATTACTTGACGATTATTTAAAAACAAAAACCTTTATTTTGAATAACTTTTTTATTTTTTTAAAATAACTTTATTTATTTTCAGTTTTTTTTTAGGTATATGTGTTTCGTTATTAATAAATGATTTCAATAAATAAATAAAATAAACATAATAGAGTTCACGTAAAGTTTAGAGTTCCGGACCCTATTGTATATTATTTTATTTGCATACAAATATTAGCCATATTTATGCATGTTTACAATTATTCTAGGTAAATATTATACAAAACACACTTGCAGCATTTGAATATAGTCCGCATTTGCTCGGGCAGCAGTTCAAATATGACTTCATGCATTCAACGTTGATATGAGCGCAATAATCGCTTATGCAAATGAGGCCATTGAATCCTTAGCTAAGCAAGGAATATGCTTTTGCAATTTGTCTAGTTAGTGCTAGCGTTGACCGCTGCACACTTATCGCACACACACACACACACACACATAAACATACACATTTATAGTTACCGGTAGTATTACTTAATATGTGTAAATTGTGTGGCATCAACTATTATGCATCGTCTGTTATCTGTAGCTATCAGAACTACTGTTCCATCTTTAGCTTGCAACATGCTAATGCACACCCCCGCCTTCTACACTGAGAGAATCCACCTTTTCATTTTTGGGCAACAACGAATCTGTGGACTCCTTTAAAATGACTCCACTGGGAATCTAAGTCAAAAATTTCAATTTTGAATATTCTTTGAGAATAGAACGTTCAATTAAAAAATAAACGTTCACTGAAATTCTTAATGTTGCTGCTTGTTTTGAAAATGTTGTCTTTCAGTGTACATCTTACTCTACCGCTTACATCAGTAACTTTGCCTGCCCGCCAGGTCGTGCCTTGAACAATTTATCATTTGAGCATGACGCACGCACAACGAATACGCACATACACCAATACACACATACACACACAAACACACACACACACACAGTCATACACACCAGTGCGTTTTGCCATTGAGCTCATCAGAGTTTGCCGCAGGCTAGGGAATTTAACATGCAGTTTATGTTTGCCACAAGATCTATTACAGGAAATTCACATATGCCAAGTACGCAATGGCATGTTGAGGCGTTGGCCAGCCACGCCCCTTCACACCCCCTCCAACACAATCGAGCGGGGGGAGATGGAGAGGAGGGCTCACAAATTGCTGTTTGTAGGCATGGCCGCATGCGGCACATCTAAATCGAGCAACAAAACAAAACTTGATTATTTTGTGTGGTCTTTGTGGTCTGAGGTCTGTGTTGAGTGTTGAACGTGGAGCGTTGATGGGTTGAGGTTAAGGTTTTCCGACCTCGATATGCATCGAGCCTATGCATTAAATATTGCAAGCCCGAAAGCCCGAAAGCCGCACACTTAACAAATATGACGCCTGCGAATTATGAATGCTGCAGCATTTGGCTCCTTGCACACAACTCAGCTTAGTTTATTGATCGGCCGAGCTTAGTTTAATATCTCGGGCATCCCCCCGCACCCAAAATCCAATCAAGCGCATTACGTTTTCTACAAATGTAATTACGCATTTATAAGTAATTATTTTGTGCTGCCACAAGGAATGAGATATGTTGGCAACCTTTGCGAATGCAATTAAATATTTTATATTACATTGATCAAATTCATTGTGCAGCCATAAGAAGATTTAAATAAATATCTTATTTACTTTCAGATCTTTGTCAATTTTAATATTAATTATATTGCTTAGGTAATAAAATATAATTTTAACTCAGTGTTCTGGTTTTGATTAATCTCTGGTGAAAACGAATCGAATATGAATTCATAAATTTTTGTTGTTTTCCAAATTAAATTTACGTCCTTAACATTTTTCTTTTTCAACACGTGTACATATTTAAAACAATTGTTGATGCATAACAATCTGCATATAAATTTCATTTGTAATAACTTTAATTACTATTAGTGCTGCCAACTAAAAGCAAACAAACAGCACAACCAACAACGGCAACAACGGCAGCAATGTCAGTTGGCAATTAATTGCGTAAAAGCGCGTTGGGCACTTTAGGCTGGAGAAGAGAAAAGGGTGAGAAAGGAATCGGAATAGGGTTGGCGGAGAATGACACCCTCAAAATCAGCTCTCAATATAATGCAGCGGAAGCTTTTGTGAAATCCTTACGTCCAACTTTTTAATACGAAAACTTTTGCCGAGCTTAGTATAAAGGCAACAGCAACATGGACAACAACAAAAGCAGTTGCAACAGTCACTTGGTGGACTTGTTGTGGGCAAACGACAGCCACAGCTGAAGCCAAAGACCCTGGTCCACTCGCCAGCATATTGCATGTCCTCATGTCCGGGCCAGAGCTCCGGCTCCTGCTCCAGCTGAAGCTGCTGCCCCCAACTACAGGCGACCAAAGCCACTTGAGCAGCACAGAAAACTAACTTAATCTTGTTTACATTCTATGACGAGTTATGAAAATGAAAGGATTAAGCCAGCCACAAGCAAACGCACCAACAAACCAGCCAAACAACTAATACACACACACACACACCTACGCACACGCACACACAGTCACTAAGAAGAACAAACGCTGGGCTGCCACACATGCTTAAGCGCAGCTTGTACAAACAAAACTTACGCATGGAAAACGCTGGAAGTGAATAGAAACAACAACGGGAACTGCTCCAGTGAGGCCAGAGTGCAATTTGACAAGTTCAGAAGCCGAAGCCAATAATGCCCTAGGAAAGGCTTTCATTTCAATCTCGGTGGTAGCCAAGTGAAATCAGAGTCGAGCAACTGCTAACGATGCTTCCAGACTAATAAAGATAACAGAATGTTGGTTGCATGGAGCAATCAGTTTGCTTATTTAAACTCAGACAGATATTTAAATTTGAAGCAATGCTTTTTAAGAGACTCGGAAATATCAAATATAAATAGGATTTCAAGATTGAAAGCCAGTTATTGAGGATAATCGAGTACTAAGCAAGTACTTATATTATTGCCAAATTTTAATTATGTAAAGAATGATCGATTGTATGCCAAATCTTAAAGCAAAAACAAACCAATTTTTATTCAGATAAAAACAAAAATTATTTATCGCTCGTCTGAGAAAGTGATTGGAATTTATTTCAAATCATATATAGGCAAATTTGATTGAGTGATAAGATCTGAGTCCATAGATCCAGCGGAATTCATTTGGGTTTTCGTCAAGATAATGGATGCCATCGTTAAGGAATTACTCATATGTGAGACGTGGCTCGAACTCATCAACTTATCCGTGGAAGGTCAATATCTCGGTGATCAAAGGCCAGCGGCTGTACAAAATGCGCTCCAATTTCTTGACAAATGTTGAATTGGTATTTCTTTGTATGTTTTTTGAGTGATGGGGTATTTTACGTACATCAGACTTGGCAGCATCTCGTTCAATGGGTTTCGCATTGGGTTGAACCATGTGGAATGTTGTTTATAAATGTTTTTCAATGTGTTTTGTTTGATGAAGCTAATGCTAAACTTAACTTTTGCTAAGCGAACTTTGTGAAGTATAATTCCAATGCCAACATTGTTGACTTTATGA
Source organism: Drosophila nr. perissopoda 5 BK-2023a (assembly GCA_035044105.1). Lineage (NCBI taxonomy): Eukaryota > Metazoa > Arthropoda > Insecta > Diptera > Drosophilidae > Drosophila > Drosophila nr. perissopoda 5 BK-2023a. The sequence goes on along the minus strand of JAWNMK010000125.1, from coordinate 2,662,995 downwards.
GTGTGTTTTAGCACACCCCATTGCTAGGGTATATAAGTAGCTAAAGCCACATTCAACTGTAACTGTAACTGTAACTGTAACCGTAACTGTAACTGCAACTGCAACTGTAACAGTGACTACAGCCACACCCAGCCACAGTTATTACCGCCTCCTTTTGTCCTTGCAAATTAGTTGCATTTTGAGTTTTATTTCTGGTTGAAGTTGCTACGCGTTGTATTCATTTCATAAAAAGCCAAACGAATAACCACAACCACCCCTAAACCATAACCCCTAACCCCTAAACCCAAACCCATGAATTCCACTGTGCGCTAGGTGGCGCCACAGTTTTTACGTTTGTTTATACATTTCTCATTTGTGTGTCAGCCACAATGTTCCGTTCGCTCGGTTTGTTTATTTGTTTACCCTGTTGTCGCCGCCAGTTGTTTCCCCGTATTGTGGAGGTGTAAAAAATATTTAGCATTGCGGTCGCCGACACGTGCACAGCGCATCCATCAATTCTTCTGCCTCGCCATCCCCAACAATCACCTCATCCCCCCATTGCACCACTGCCCACTCCAAATTTAATTTGCCCATCGTTGATAAACAGTCGGCGCTTTTGCAGAGGAGTGGCTCGGCCCAATCGCCTGACAACGTGCGAGGCATGCGGCCAATTGTGTGCGCCTGTGCAAGTATGTGTGCGCGTGAATGGTCAGATCCTGGTCCAAGTACTATCCAAAGTTCCTAAACTCTGCATATGAATATTGAATGCGCTCCAGTGCACTTGTCAGCTAGCTCAGTTCATTTTTTTGGCTCTATTATGGTGGCTGACATGCAGCTTAAGTCTTTTTAGTCTGGCCGCGATGACAAATTGTTCACGAAACTGAGACTTGAGCCTTGAGCTGATTCCCAGAACTATTTCAATATCGAAACAAGGCAAATATTATTTTCATATTCATATTCATTCAATATTCATTTTTTTCACTACAAAATAAATATCAATCAAGCCGCTATACAAATCGGACAATTTGGTGTTTGTATAAAGATTTTTGCCAACTAAAGCGAAAAGTATTAAAACCAACTCTACAAAAGTCAAATTAATTTAATTATTTGTTCAAGATTTAAGAGGTGCCAATTTGTAAAAGCTTGCGATCTTTAACACTTTTTTGATTTTGTAGTCCTCAAAATTTGTGAGTGAGTGCATTGTTCAGCTTTATGCAAAGCATATGCATAAATTGTGGTAAGTATTTATTGTTATTAAATTAAATTTGCCACTTGGCAAGTGCAAAGAGACACGCAAGGGCCACGTGTTGCATCTGCTAGTCCAACAAAGGCTTGCGGCATGTTTGTGTTTGGCACTATCCACTTGCCAACGCAGTGGTGGTTGCTGTTGGACAAGTTTGTGGTTAATAAGTTTGCAGATTGAAGCAGAAATTGAAGGCCAACAAATTAAAGTAGCTTACTAAAAATATATTTAATGCCACCTACAAAATAGTTATTGATAGTAATTTACTCTTATAATTATGAATGTATCCTAAATTTATTATTTTAAGCCAAAAGCAGTTTCTGCATTATGCTTTGCAGTTTATCGATCTTAAAATCGTAATGTATATATGTAGAGAGAGTAAGAGAGGCGAAGCACTTTATACCGGTACAAGAAATGTTTCATTAACCCAAAAATTTCTGTTTCAATAAAAAATGTAAATGAATACCTGTGCATATGGAAATATGTCCATTAAAAATAGATGTGCGGCCGTTATGAAAATTGCAAAACGAGTTTCGCGACAGCGCCGGTGTTCATACATACATATATTCCGGATAAGCTGTGCCAACCAACTGCCACGCCCACACGGCCAGCACACGACCCATCGCCCGTTCGCGCCAGACACATTTGCGGTTCATAATTTGAGGTCCATTTTTGTTTGTTGATGGGCAAAATCAACACATTCCACACCAACAAAATCATCCTACAAATAGGCACAGACGAGAGGGTTCAACTCGAAGATACCCCGTGCAATGTGCTAAATTTTATGGCCAAACATTTGTGTTTTTTTATTCGGCTGCTAAAAAACATGTGCTTGAAATAAATTGTTTTATCCACCTTTAGCTGATTTAGTTTCATTAGAAATGAATGTGTTTCAATATGCTTGTGGCTAATATTTGTATAATCATTTTTGTTTCTATTTTTTAATGGGTGCTGGGTATAAAAAATGCAGTTTTCAGCTTGAATTTAAATTAAAATGCAAACGCGCTGAGGGCAAATTATAATAAATAAATACACAAGAATACATAGACATACATAAATGGTTAAGTACGTATAAGTATAAAGTGTGCATATATAAATTTATGCATGAACTTTATATAGACGATAAATATTGATTGTACGGTCACGTTAATTTCTGCCAATTACGACCGCTTCACACAAGCACACAAACACACACACACACACACACACACACACACACACACTAACACTCTTTCACACATGTGGTCACACCCATTTATGCACACTTACGTTTTACTAAGTATGTATGTGCGTGCATGTGGCCAACTGACTGTTGAGCTTTTATTATTTGTATATATTTGTGTATATATTATGAAACATACATACTTATGGCCCGATAATTATCGAGCTGTGGCCAGCCAGATGTTTAAATAGCCCACGGGGGAAAAATTCTCAAACTGCTCACAGACATTTTTTAAGCCAAAAAGTAAATTAACAAAAAAAAAACGAGGTTAAGTAGTAATTATTATATTTAAATTATGCATATAACTGTATACAGGGTAACTAACATACAAGAGTATGATTGATTTAAGATCGGTTGTGATTTATTAAGAAATATTATTTGGAATTATTAGGAAATTATTAACTTCCTTTCAAACTCCGATTATAGTTGAGGAATTGTTAAAATTTCATTATTAAATAAAACAGAGAATAAATACTGCGCGCATTAAAATATTAATTTCTGAAGCTTTTTCCTGTATTTATCGAAACATCATAATATAATTATCCATAATTATTCCAATGCTATTTAAAGCTGTGAAAATGACAGCATCGCAACCAGTCGATTCGCAACTCGGTGCGCTTTTTGCTCATCTTCACAGTCGACTCTTTCCACTCTCTTGCAGCATCCAATATGTTATCTTTTATATGGCATATGTGAAGTAGTCTCGCTTGGTGTCTGTATCTCGGTCTTGTTTTCGTATCTGGGCTGCGTTTCCTTAAACTTTCCGTTGGCATCCGTTGCTGTCTACGGGATTCTCTCGGTTTGCTTGGCTGGCAATTATGAAAGGCAAAATATAAATAGCATTTTTAGCGCTCTGCTGCAACTTTCTTCTTCCAGCACAAACTTTGCCAAAATAAAGATATAAAAATATATATATGTCAAAGTGAAAAATAGAAAATTAAGGAAACGTGAAACGTGGAAAGGAGAAAGGAGAACGGAAAGAGGAATAGAGTGTCTATAGATTCTGTGTACGTTGTAAGTTGGGTTACTTGGGGATGGTGGCGCCGTTTTGCAAATGACAAAAAAATTTTAGTGTAATTATCTTTTGAATAATTAAAGAAAAACGTTGGCAAAGCTTAACAAGAAGCAAAGCCCTGCAAAAATAGCATGAAATTGTGCCAGCAACAGGACCAACACCAGGACGAAAAAAACAACACACACCGAAACTCACAAACACACACACACACAAACACACACACATACCATGAAGCATGGTAGCTGATAACTAAAGCTGGAGCTGCTCCTGCCTTGCCCACCCACAGCCTGAATATATTTTTAAGTTTCTCGCGTCTCCGCCATGTCTCCTTTGCCCGATGCCTTAAGCCACCATAGGGCCACGCCCAGTCGCCCAGATGCTTGGCGTTCGAAGCACACGCTCTGTAATTTGCTTCAAGTTATGCTCATTATGCGCCAATTATTTATGTCAAATAAGAAAAAACGCAGCCAAATTTGAATGTACCACGAAAAGCGCAAAGTTTTTGTAGGTCGACTGTACAAGGGAACCCCAACTGCAGGTGCATATGTAAAAGTGAAGGACTTGACTATGGATTTAACATTTAATATAATTAAGGTAAATATCTCTGAGCTACAAGGCTTAGTACAATATAAAAATATGCTATCAAATAAGATTAAAATATACCTTCAATTTGCTTAAGCAAAAATACTTTTTTGTAGGACGATTGTAAAAGGGAAAATATTAAAAATGGATACTGTGAGGCACGATAAGGAAATATCTTCAATTTATTTAAACAATAGTAAGAGAAGATGAATATATTTCTTAATTTTATGTATGTAGTACTAAACACTCAATAATTTTATATTTTCATGGCAATTATATAGATACCATGAACGTATCACAAAATATTTAGCAAACTCATTCTCTGCATGGTATCTGTTTGATAAACTAAAGAAAATAAATAAAATAAATGTTTTTTTTTTTGGAAATTGAATAGCTTCTTTGCTGCAGCTTATGGCTTACATTTTAATTAGTTTTTAGCACGACTAGAAATGAATAACAGTCTTCGTAGAAATGCATCTTTTATTTCAACTTTAGTTCCAACTAATATTAAAGCAACACAATTCTTTTAACTTAATAGCAACAGTTTGAAATTTCACTTGATATATTAGTAAAAAAAAAAATATTAATAAGAACATTGTACTCGACTTAAATACATATACACGTAATACTTTTAAAGAATTTGTGAAGCACTTCAAGAGAATTTTGCCAACTTATATCTGAGAACTGTTTTAAGTGCTTAAGAAATGAAAGCCTAGGAAACTTTGATGCTTGGTATGCTTGAAAGCTTAACACATATTTTCTTTGGAATGCTACTTCCACTGTTTATAGTTTGTGTTTAATTTCTCACTGAGTTAAATGGGTTAAGAGGGGCATGGCATATCTCAGAGTCTGGGGAATTGCCGGCTGTCTCCAGTTACACTTCAGCAGCTGCTGTCGCCGATTTGGGTCCAGGCAGCCTGTGCAAGTTGATGCCTTCGCGCGGCCCTGTTGACATGCCATTACTGCAGCTAATTAGAGGAGCGACCCGGCGAACAGAGAGACTGGGGGATAAAAAAGGCGAGAAACGGTCGACAGAGAAAGAGATAGAGAGAAGAAGAGAGAGTGTCTCAGTGCCGAAAGAAGACTGTAACTGTCTGGTGTTGCGTCGACCTGTCATGTGACATTGTTGACGCCTCGCACGTTACCGTGTTGCTCGGTGTGTGTCAGTCTCCCAGTCAGTTACCCAACCCTGTCAACTTCCTTCCACTTCCAGGTCTCATTTGTGCGGCATTTCCGGTACAATGGTGGCACACAATGCCGGGAAGCGCGCACTCGACTTGTTTGTTGGCGACGTTTCGCCTTCCGACGCAACTAAATCATTTGTGGAGAAACTGTCGCCGTTGCCATCAGCAGTCACCAGTCCACAGTCCCCCAGCCATTTAGCCCCATGGCCCCCTTGTCCCCCTCGTCCCAGCTGAAACCCATGTCCCTGCTATGTTGACTGCAGTTGCAATTGTCTTTCTTTTCAAATAGTTTCGTGTGCTAGCCAGGAGCCAAAAGTTGGCACAGTTAATTCATGGGATTTCACGGTTTATCTCGCCCAGCTCCCAAAAACCATTCCTCAACTGCAACCCACTCTCTTTCTAACCCTCTCTCTCTCTCGTTCTCTCTCTCTCTATCTTTCTGTATCTTTCTCTATCTTCATCTTTCTCTCACTCTCTCGACGCTTGTAGTTTCTGTGCTGCGCATAGTTCACAGTTAATTAGAAAACTATTGCGCGCTCGGCGCTTTATCAACTTTTGAACTATCCACCGGACTCGACTCCACGCGAGTCGCGAAGTCAACTCGATAAAGGAGCATCGTTTAATTATATTTAACGAGAAAGTTATGTTTTTCCTTAATTTATGCATAGAATTGGTCACTTTGTTTAGCTCGCGGCTTCTGTTTTTTTATTCACTTTTTAACTTAACTTATCTTTTCAGCTTCTCTTTTCATTTTAAATATATGTGGGAAATGGATCAGAGAGTATATATCAAATATCTCTGTTCAAGTTTTACAGCCGAAGTTCGAAATGGATCACTTGTAGAAATTGTATTCCTCGAACTTGAGCATGCCACTGTTTTGCTGCTAAAATTTGAGGAAAATCTTACCAATATCAGTTTTTATTGGGATCTCCTTAAGGATCTTAATTCGGACATGCAGCCAGATGGCTGAAGAGAATATAGCGGGTGTAGCCTTTTAAAAACTCTGTTTGATCTTTGTGCAAATGTTTCGAAAGCTTCTTATGCTACTCTTAACATTTTTATGATGACATAAATATTGCCTTTTGAGTTCTTCACGTAGGTAATAAATTTGTTGTTGCTAAGCAATCTGCTACAATTTTGTGTTGAGTGCTTGAACTATTTACAAAACGCTTAAGAGTTGCCGGATTTAAAATAATCATATTTACATGATAGGCTAAAAACTTGTTGTAGGAAACAGTCACGCCACTTGTACGTAATGCCCTCGTTTCACATTGTGTATTTTATGAAATTTGAACAATTTGTAAACAAATTTTACACGCACTACACAAAAAGTCGCCCAATCAATTTTGTTGTTTGTCGCTTCAGCCGCAAAGTGTTTTCTGTTGCTTTTATTTATTTATTTTTTTTTTATTTCAAGTTGGAATTTATTGCATGCAGCAACTGATTTGATTAGAAACGCCCAATGCTGGTTCGCAGGCCACTCCTTCCCCCCGGCGCGCTCTCCGCTCAGATCTGATGGGCCCATTGGCTTGGCCATCAGTACAACGCTTTTGAGAGCCGCCTGCCCAAAAGCAATCTCTTAATTTGTTTACAAGCTTTGCTTTTGGCTTTCTTTGCCGTCCGTCTGTTCGCCTGTCCCCCTGTCCGCCCCCACCCCTAGCAACCGCCCAGCTGTGTGCTAGTTTTGCCGCACTTCTGAAAACCTCAAAAAATATGTAAAAAGCCAAAGACTCGACGTCGACGTCGACGTTGACTCGTTTGCAACATTTGCAGCGCACGTCGAGGCTGGCTGCGTTTGATAGAGATCTTGCCTTTATTTGTTACTTAGCATATTTTCACCTTGAGGGCAAACAATCTCCCACTAGACACAGGCACACCAACCCCCCCACACACACTGGCACACACACCGAGCGCCTGGCAGAGTAATAAATATTTTTTGCAGCGCTCTGCATGGGCGCCTTAGCTTAAAACATTTTCCTCGTTTTTTTTTTGGTTTTTCTTTGGTTTTTTTTTTTTGGAATTCGCCGCAACGCAGCTCAGATTTTGCCCTTTTGATGCGCTCGCAATGTGCGGCAGGATACCATAACTTCAGTGCAAGACTGGCAACAGTTTTCTAAAGCGGTAAAGCGATAAATTGGATTTTCAAATATTTGAAAGCAGTAACTGATCGATTCACAACTCCTTTAATATTTTTCAACACATTCAAAAGATTATAAATACTTACAGGCAATTAGATGATAATCCTATTACTATGAATAATACGTAAATTGCAGACTAAACTTAGTTCAATTCATAAGCTGAATATATAAAAGCCCATAAATACTGAGGCATATTTTCTCAACACTCTTTTCTCCTTATCTGTCAGTTCTTATATTACAGAGACTTGTGCACATCCCTCATCATTCATATTTACACGCATACAACCGTTTTCTTAAGCTTTCCACCCTAGGGTATTTGTAGTCTTCTTTGCTTTAGAAAATGCTCACAGATAATATTTTGCTTATCAAATCGTCGGCCGTTGACTTTGGCACACAATATATAAGAATCTTTATAAAAATATATATATCTATGTATATCTATTTTTATTTTTGTGCTTTTCATATAAGTATATTTATGTGTATTTTAAATTTAAATGATTGAATTGGGAGAGAAAGACAAAAAAAGAGATAGATAGAAAGAGAGAGAAAGAGAGGAATAGATAGAGAATACTGTCAGCCATTTGCAAAAATATGAAAATTGCCTTTAATATGAAAAGGCAGACAGAAAGTCAAACATTTTTTTCACATTGCCAGGCACTTCCATCTAGATAGGCCCTCTACAGAGGGTTGGGCTGGGCAGAGGGCGGAGGGCGGGACACAGACAGACAGTGAGACAAGCAGGCGTTCTATTTTATTTTGCTTTATGCCTTTATATTCTGTTTTGTGTTTACATAAAAGTGAAGTGAGGCAGATTGCGCTCGAGTGCGTTAATCAGCGCTTCTGGGCAGGGATACGGACCACGGACACGGATAAGTACGGCGAACAGTGCGCGTAGTGCGGGCCAAAGGGGAGGGAGGCGGTTGCAGGTGGGACGCGCGTTTTAAATCAACTTCAGCTGGCAAACTTTGGGTTGACTTTTTCTCTGTTGGTGTTGCTGTTGGTGTTGGTGTTGGTGTTGCTGTTGCTGTTGGTCAGGGTACTGACAAAACAGATTATACTGATTTCATGCTGGCAAAATCAAAAAATGAACGTGCGGCAATTTACATACTTAAGTTTAGCAGCACCCTCCACCACCCACCTTGCATTCCAGGCACCCTGCGGCACGGGATGTTCCCGAATTTATTGGCCACATGTTTTGTGCTACCTTCGTGAGTTGTACAATTTGCCTTTTGACAATATGTATAAGCATTATATAGAATTTCGTTTGGTTTTTTCTTTCTTTTCTTTTTTTGTGCAGGGGTTTGAGATTACAAGGAATTTCCGGGGATTCCATTTTAATTGAATTTCTTTCGGCTTTTTGTTGTTATCGTGGTTGTTGTTGTTATAGCTACTTTGCATTTTAGGCTTACGTATTTTGTGCACCCCACCAGACAGATAATTAAAGTGACCGTAGGCAAGTCGACAACAAAAAATTGTAGCCTAAAATTGGAGGCTGCGAAAAAGTTATATTTTTCTTGTCGATTGTTTTGATTGTTGAGCGCAACGAACTGACTGTTTACAGTCTATAATTTCCATAATAAGGCGCAAGCAGGCTACATTAATAATCACATTATAAGAAGCCGTTCCCCTGACATCCCCCTCCACACCCTTCCCGCCACCTGCCCGTTCACTCAGCAGCAGTTCCTCAAATGAAGCAAGAAAATCTAAGAGAAAAACGAATGAATGAACGAATAAGAGTTACTGCCGAGGAGACCGAGTTACATTAGAACACTTAAACACTTAGCTGCGCCGAATGCATTTTACCAGCAGCAAACAGCAGCAGCAGCAGCAGAAGCACGGAAAATGATTGCTTACCTCACCCTTTCCCAACCCCGAGCAGCTCTCCTTTCAATCCAATCGGCGACTGTAGCTTTTTGCGTGAATTGCTGTTATTCGAGGCACAATCCAGAAATCAATTTCTCGGTTTTCATGGAATTGTAACTCAACATTTTAATAAGAGTAATTGGACGAAAAATTCATTTTCTTTAATGACAAAAAAAAATGTTTATGTTAATTCATTAATTTAGAGTAAAAAGATAAGCCAACAAAACTAAGACTTATTTATTATGTCTTATTAATTTTTAAACTTGAACAGCATTTAATGAAACTTTTATAATAAGATTAGTTATTATATTTAGAATATGACTCCACATATTTGTATATTTGGTTAATTCTATTTAATTGTAAATGTAACAACATTTTAATAACTTCATAAAAATCAATATTATACGGAAATGAACGAAAACAATTTATTGGTGCTAAGTATGATTATCATGTTAAAACAAGTGCATTTTGCATTTAGAATTTTTACTTATTTATTTATTATATAAATTATAAATGAAACATTTTGTTTTGAATGCAAACATTGTATACAAATTGACTCAGTCAAAATAACTATTTAAGTTATGATTATTCGTATAAGTATGAGTGCTTCTCTCATCTTAAAAAGGTCTATAGTGCTTTTAAGATATATTAAAGAATATATTTGAAAATATTTTAAAGTTGCTTTACGCTTACGCGCAAAACTCATTTTCTTAAACTCCAAATTGTATGTTTTAATAGTTTTTGTAATTTCTGGAACGGTTGCCAAGGAACATGTATATGAGAGAGCTGCAGTTCTCTGCTCTGTCTCTGTGTGTGTGTGTGCACTGCAGATTTCTTGTATACTCAGCATGTCTGCTGACTTGTCAGTGTACATGTATGTGTATATATGGCTGTGTGTGTGTGTGTGTGTATGTGCTGCTGTATTCGCTCTTGTTATTTTTATTGTAACTCTGATTCGCGCTTTATTGCATTATAATTGAATCTTGAAGCGCACAACTAACGCAGGAAACGTTGCCTGACTGCCCGCCTCATCCGCTTCTCATTTCGTCGCTCCCCGCTGCCCCCTTGCCAACAGCGATGCCTAGCGGCAGCTGCTATCCCCACCGTTTCGCTTGCCCACAGCTGCTGCACTTAATGCCAAGTGTTTAAAAAAAAAAAATGAAAGAAACGAAGTAATATTTACTTACCACCCCGGCCCCTTATGCCTTTCCCCCTCTCCCAGCTCATCGCCTGCTGCCAGCTGGCCATCTACCATCAGAGCAGCGAGTCATTGCACCACCCACCGTTCACCATTCACCATTCACCATTCAGCATTCACCATTCACCCGCCCTCGTCCCGGTCTCCGTCTCTGCCCCGCTCGCTGTTCACCGCTCATTTTGCTCATTGCCAGCGAAATGCAATAAAAATTGTTTTCCCATAGACGGCGACGAGCTGGCTAAGCAAATGTTGTTGGAAATGAGCTATAAAAACGGGAAATTGTATTTTACAGTAAATTTTGTGCAGCACACAAACTAGCTAAAGTCCTCGATGCCACCACATTCCTGCCACTGCCCCACCCCCTGCCCCTGCCCCCTATGGGCGTTCTTCCACTTGCACGTCAACGCCTTTCAGCCTTTCATGGGGCTGTCGCAGATAATCCGTTGCTGAGTTGGCTTGTCTTGACTTGGCTTGACATTGGCTTTGGGTCGACGTTCCCTTCCGCTCTCGTTCCCACACCCGCACCCCCCTCCCCCATTGCCCACTGCCTATCTAGTATGAGCCAGCGCGCCCTTGTTTTGGTCTCGGCTCCGTCTAACGTGGCTTATAAGCTGCCAATATTAAAATGATGACAAGTTTACAGCAAAAAAAAAATATGGAAGGGAAGCGGGGCACTGGCAGCATATACAAAAATGCAATTCATCGCAAAACTGATGTCTGCGACTGAGTCTTTATTTTTTCTTGACTCACTGTACACAAAATTGAAGCCATGCGAATACCAAATTATTTCCTTGCTCGCCTCAAATGATAAGGGATGAGAGAGAGAGAGAGATACAGATAGAGATAGAGAGAGATGAAGGAATGGCCTCGACAAATTGGCCAACTTAATACAGTTGCATTCAGATAGATAGAAATTCTTTAGCATGAATTTGCGATATCATATGATAAAATCAGATGCTCACAAAAATTAAATATAAAATATTTGATTTACTGCAAAACCCAAGTATCACTCGTAGCTCTGGTTTTATTATGGTTCAATTGATTAAGCTGTGGCAGTCTAACAAAAATAATTATTATATATCTTCGATTAAATGGGACGCGCTAGGAAAAAAAAGGACATAACTGAGACACGATTTAAATATAATTTATATTTCTTAAAAACGCTTGAGGATGCTGAACATTTGTAACTGTATAAATTATATTTTTTTATCCATTGAAGCCAATTATTTGTTATACTCTGATAACAAAGGAGTGCTACGTCTACTAGGCTAGGAAATCGATTGAATCGATAATCGTAAATCGATAAAGGTTCATATCTCTCAAAATTTTAAGGCTACTGTCACCAAATATGGCTTTAAAGTTGGAAGATTTGGAAGGTATATTACCTGTAGCCGCCTTTAAGCATAGATACAAATGAATTCATGGCCACGCCCACACACTCGACAAAGCCGATATTTCGAAAAGTGTAAGTCGATAAAACCGCATAACTCTCACAAGTTTGAAGATAGACTCAGCAAAGGGGAAGGCAGCTTGCTGGCAACCTCTTTCAAGGAGCGGCATAGACCACGCCCACACCAGCCGACCCAAGGATCTTCGGCCCTAGAAATTTGAAACACGCATATCTTCCACAATTTGTAAGCTCGAGTCACCAAATTTTGATAGAATGTTACTGGCAACTCCCCTAAATTCTCAAAATCCCATATCTTCCGTAACTTATGAGCTACAGCTACCAAATTTCTAAGGAAGATGACTGGGAGCCTTCTCCCCAGATCGAAGGCCTCAGGGCAGCGGAGGTGGGCGTGGCATTTCCCGATTTTTTATGGACATCTCCAACAACCTACTAACCAAATTTGAAGATTGTAGCTTTACAATTGTAGGAGATACGTGGCTCTATCGATTTGCGAATATCGATTTTATCGATTTCCTAGCCACCTAGTGGACGTAGCACTCCAATTCTTACACTTCTGACGCGGGCACAGACCAGTAAATGTTCCAATGTTCCAAATGTCGAAAATATTTGCGATCAGACAGACGGATAGACGAACAGGCAGACAGGCAGCATGACGGACATTGCACAAAACCAATATACTATGATACTTTCGGTATCAGGGTATAAAAACGGGCAGGTTGAAATAGTGGCAGTAAGTTAACACATTAAATCCTCTAAACCGCTATAAGCACAAAAAAAAAACAAAAACACAAGCCAAAAAGTGGCTTCAAGCAGTTTGTTTAGCTGCAGTTCATTTTTGTTGACTGTCCTAAATCGTTGAGATGTGAAAAAATGTCGTATCTTTATTTGAATTCCACAACATCAAATACCTTTTGCTCCACTTGCCACAGTTGCAAGCCCCATTTTGCAGCCCTGGCTGAGTGAGACGAGAAAAAAAAAACATAAATAACTTTGCAGTGTTTGTGCCATTTTGGTTGCCACATTTGAATAAAATATGAATAAAAACCGAAATGCATTTAGTTGGGCCCAGGACCAAGATGGGTTTGGGGGGTATGCAGGAATGTAGACAGGCTTGTGCATAGCGTAGGGCACATCATTCGTTTTATTCCAGGTCCCCCCCCCCGACCACCTCTACACCGCACCGTTTCGGCCAGTTTGTCACCTTTTCGCTTTTGAAAAGGTCTCCTCCTTTTCGCTCTCGCATATAGATACGATAATATTTGCATTCAGTTGTGCCTGAAGCTGGTCTCGATGCAGTAGCTTCTTCAGAAAAATAAGACAGAGGGTCTTCTAATTTTGTCTCGAGTTGTGTAACGCCTTGCAGCACATCTTTGAAGACATACAGTACAGTGATTACTACTATCACATGAACAAATTATCTTAGCTCGAAGGGTTTATATATTAAGGCTGAAAAATTAATCACCATCGAATTACTTTATCATATTTTATGTTTCAATCTTAATATCTCTCTGTTCCTCTTTATAACATTTTTAATTTTGCAAATTACTAATCCACTAATGCTTAACAATTCTTCTAGTTTAATCTAATTTGTTTTTTCTGGGTTTCCCCAATCCTTGCAATAAATATTTCACCATTTTACATTTTAATACCCCCAGAATTATTTATTAAAATTAAAACTATTTAATTAAAGTCTGCATTTTAATTTTTTATAATTTAATTAGTTACTTTATTCGAATTTTTTTTTTAAAAGACATTCCACATTAATTAGATAAATATAAACAAGTTGGACTCCCTTCTGCAAAGGGTATTTAATCTACGACGTGTCGAAGTTTTCTGTTGGTCCTTGTTTTTATTTTGTCGTCAAAACGTCAGCGGCGACGCTGGCATAGACGTGCTGGTTATGCTGGTTGTCCTGGTTGTCCCCGTCTGGAGTTCGTTCCGGCTCAGCGTTCACTTGGCTTAATTTTGGGCTAAAGAAATGTGCATAAAAAATCGGCGGCGAATTTGCAATTTGAATTCGACTGTGTTTGCTGTCACGACTCCTGGTCCTGGTCCTGCTCCTGCTCCTGCTAGTGTGTCTCTGTCGTCTATATTGGACCCAGAACATGAATTGAGCTTCACTCTGCTCTCTGCACTTCCAACTCTCTCTCTCTCCCCATCTCACTCTCTGCCTCCCTCATCCTCTTTCTGATCCATTGTGGCAGCGTCTTGACAGCAAGTCAGGCGGCTATTTAGGAAGTAATTTTAGCGCTTTCATCGCAACTTCTTCTATTTTTAAGTTTGTCTGTCTATCTGTCTGTCTGTGGCTGCTTTTCGGGCACGTTATTCACGTTAGCCCTGTTATTTGAGCGGCTTCCTGCTGCACGCGCCTTTAATGCATTTTTTAAAAGCCAAGTGCGCAAATTGAATGCGCCTCATCCCGACATTACTGCGGTATCCTGGCTAGCTCATGGCGCACGTGCGCTTCCCAGGACACTTCCCAGTATGCCAACAGTAACCATATTTGTGGCCTGGCCGCAGGACGACACGCAGGCATAATTTCTGCACGCTGCACTCAGGCCTAATGAATATTTCAACAGTAATACTCTCTCGTCCATAAACAAATACATAATACACATGCTTTACTCACACTCAACCCCAAACTCTTCCTCATGCTCATCCTCTTCTTCATACACGTGCCCATTTACATGTGTATGGATATAGTTCCTTACTGACTGTAGCATCAGTTAAATGTCTGGCTAAATGAGCATCCAACTGTCGTCGAGTTTCCATTCGTCTCATCCAAATATTCGACATGTTTTTGCTGCCTGCTATGCCTCTGAAGTGAAATGATTTCGAAAGTGACGCAGTGGCACGAAAACTAAATGCTCTAAATATAATATATAAAAGAAACACATGCTTCCCCTGCCCATTCTCCAAATAAAACAATGCAGACACATGCTTATGCGCATTTGCAACCACATTTTGAGGTTGGTACTAAGTTTGCTGTGTACTTTATTAAATTAAATTTTTAATTTTCTTAATTTAGCAAAATAACCTATAAAAAATAAGTCGATTTACTTTTAATAAACAATTATATACATTTTAATTGTATTTGTTGGCAGCAGCAGCAAAGATCTTTGAATTGATAATGAATGGTTTTTCTACTGGAATTTGGAGCCCTGGCTTAACATAAATAGCTAATTGTTAGTCTTAATTACATATCCACACTATGTTAAGTCCAGTTTGAGATGTAACAGCCGGCGTTAGCAGCGCTCTCTTGGTACAGCGATCTCTTTGTGCAGCGCTCTCTGTCACTCTCTCTCTGTCTCGATAACGGGCTTTCGCTGATCGGCCGGCTGCTGCAGCTGTTTAGCTGTTTAGCATAACTGTAGCTAATCGGCCGTGTTTATTAATTACTCTCCTTGTTGAGAAGGTTCAGCGGTGGTTTCAAACCTTCATTTCGCTGATCGATCGTTAGCTACTCTCGTTGTGAATAAAAGGCTAAGCGTTGGCTGGCTTCTAGCCTCAGCACATATTGGAAATAAACTTTATAACGTAGTGGAAATGACTTTGTATTATTATTTTGTTGTATTAGAAAATAAAGCCATCAAAAAGCTGATAGCGCAAACAGTATTTTATTATACATACATATGAATATGACGAATATTTCAGTGTTGTCATCTTAAATTAGTCAAACTGCACAATTTATTTTTTGAATTCAACAATTTTTGATGTATATTACAAATCATCAATTCTCAATAGTTCACAATAACATACGAACTAAGAAAAGTAGTAGTAGTTTAATATTAAATCAAGTAAAATAGCAAAAACAGGTTGCAAATATTATAGATTTGATTTGATTGAAATATATTTTTATTAAGATATTAAGTTATTAAAAATCAGACTGATATATAATATAGCTTACACAAGAACCTTCGTCGATGTTAATTTATATTTATAATGCAATTTAGATGACAGCAGGCAGATGTCGCAAGAGAGTGTAATCTTCTTTATGTAATGAAAAATTATAACGTACTTGCCAAGAGTACAACATTTTATTTATGTAACTAATAACCAAAATATATATAGTTAGATATATTTTCGATTTGTTCTCGTGTTTCAATTGCTTGACGCCAACTTGTAATTAAAATTGCATCCCACGTCAGAAGATGCTCCTGCCTTGGAGTGCCCAGCACAACTGACCCAAAATGAACTCTTTCATCGCTACTCGAGCAAAGAATCCCCCCAAGCCCGCCCTTTAATACTCAAACCCCCACAAAACACCCCAGTGACTGGCAACCACAATTTAATCTCTGTGGCATTATGCACCAACCACTCCCCACTGCATCCCTTCCCCAAAAATACGCAATTTACTGAAGAACTGTATGTCTTGAAACATGCTCAGAGGTCTTTCCCATCTGCTCCTTCGGCCCCAATCCCCTCATTATCACGGTTTTTTTTTCTGTGCTCCTTTGTGTTTGTTAATAAACTCGCAGGCAGACTAAATTCAAATTACGCACACATCTTAAGAGAAGGCAACTAACACGGAGATGGAGACGGACATGGAGATGGCGATGGCGATGACGATGAAGATGGAGACTGGGACATAGACGTATAAGACGACGCCGACAGTCATTTCACTTATAGGCGGCTCATTATGTCAGGTCTATATTCATATACGCCTCATCCTCAACGCCGTCCGCCCCCCATTACTGCCCCTGCCACATCTGACGTATGCGTGAGTGCGTTCGAGAAGCTGCTGCGAGTGGAGCTTCGACTGGATGACTCCGCCTTTTGACTTGGCCCTGTCGTAACATTTCATCTTTATTTCGGCATTATTCCCATGGCAGCGCTTATTGTTTTGCCGTGAAAATGGCAACAGCAACGGCAACGGCTACATCAATGGCAACAAATTAGAAGCGTGCCCAACGCCCGAAACGAACTTAGCAGCAAGCAGCCAGTTGGCCTAGTCTAATTTGGAATAGCAAGTAGTCAGTTCTCTGGGATTTCTAGAGGGCTACGCCAAACTCCAATTAACAAATGGATGCAAGTCTAAGGTAGGCACTATGTCCAGAAACGGTGAAATTCTCATAACTTTTTGTGTTTTCCTCAGTGTTTTGGAATGAATTAAGTGATTAGTTTGCTATATAGCTAAAATTTCACTAAGTTCGAAAACTTAAGTCAGTCAAATTAGTGGATTGTTCGAAGCATTCGCCAAAGATCGACCGACCCCATTTTCCTTATTGATTTTATTTATTTAGTTGGAAAATTACTTTATTTAGACTTGTGGAATCCCTTAGCATAGGTCACAACTCATTAGACCAAAAACATCGACTAGGTAAATGGTGTGTGTCCCAGCTAAAACCCCTGATTTATTTTATCCAATTTCGTTTCCAGATTCTTGTGGAAGCCATTTAGCAAATGTCACAACCAACATAATGACAAGCAAGGCATTGGCTAAAATGGTGCGAGAAACAGCTCAAAATAGCTAAGGCAGTGTTGCATAATTTACAAGAAAGAGGTAATGTAGAAAATAGTTTAAGCTATTTTTAAGGCGGCTACACGTATTGTACTTAATAATTTTGTTTAAATCAAAAGCAAAAGTTTTGGAATATGACAATTATTAAGATAAATTAAACTGTTATTGAAAAATAACGATACTCAGAACTAAATTACGATGAGTTGAAACTCCTGCCTGCCTCTCAGACATACATAATGTTAATAAGAAACGTACGGTAAATATTGCTAATGGAAAAACACTTAAGCTGCCAATTCTTAAACACATATGTAAAGATTATCTGAATTCTAAGCTAAAGTCCTAATTATATTTTTTTAACAAATTTGAATGCAAGGATGGAATTACTTATCGGATCTTAGGCAAAAATCAAAATTTATTTTTATATATATATTATTTAGCTAAGATAAAACCTGTCTACCCTTTTGCTTAAGCATATTTATAATTATATACTATTTATTATATACTCAGGAGGTCTTAACCGAATTCAACGATCTATCTGATCTTTTAGTAAAGATTAAATGTGTAAAATATCCAAATGCTATACAGCATAAGAAATTAAAGTTATTTGCGGAGCTAAAGGTGTAGCCAATGTTTACTTGAATTTTAAGATTCCCAATGAAGAAATTTGACCTACAAGGGCCTCCATTTAAAATATATATTTGTTTTTCATTGCTTTCTTTCTTGTTTATTATTCAGTATAGGCAACGTAATCAAAGGATTCAGCTTTACATAAATTCATCATACAACAGTTGAAACAGTTTTGTTTTCTTTTTTCCTATTTTTCTTTCATTATTTTTAGTTTATGCATTCCGTTTTGCTTACAATCATTTTGGTATATTCATCAGCCAATTTCTTAACGTATCGCAAACTATTCAGTTGTGTGTTGAGGCTCGTTTCAAAAGAAAGGAAATTAAATTCTTTGCTTAAACGTTGCAAAATGTGTGTCGTGTTTGTATTGTCAAGTATAAACGGATGAAATGTTGTGGGCACCAGCTCCTGCTACTTCTTGAGGCCCCAGGCATTGTTGCTGGGCACCGGGACGCGTCGCTGGCCGGACTCGCGGGCCACGACCTCCATGATGCTAGTGGCGGGCAACCAGCACTGCATACAAATTATTTACAATCATTATTTTCCCAATGCATTGCTTGATTCTGTGTTACTTACGCGTTCCTTGTGCGCGGTGGCGACCACATTGCGATTGGGCTCCTCGTCATAGGAGACGGACTCCACGCCGAACACTTCGCACAGCTCGTGCACCATTTGACGCTTGTTGCGATTCATCGTGGGGAACGAGTGACTGCGCGACTTTTGCTTGCTCTCCTTGGCCAGCTTGACCAGATCGCTGAGCGTTTCGTAGACGCTCTTGATTAGCACCGGATTGCGTTTGGCAAAGCCGCGCAAGAATTCCGAGTACTTCGTTAGCGACTTGAGCTGCGACTCCGGATTCCGAGACTGTAGTCCAATGGCCAAGCGGCGATTGCGCTCCAGCAGACGACACTCCTCATTGCAGTCCAAACTATAATAGAATGAGTGGGTTATAAGCATATATGTGCATCATGTATCAGACATATATAAAAATAATATATGGGACTTGGTTGGTACCATATAATTCTAATAACTTATTTAGCTTTCTTTAGGTTCCACTCAGAAATATTGTATTTAAAAAAAAGCCTCAAAATCTTTCAACTATTTCCAACAGTTCTCAAGAAAACACGTTTTGAATTGCAAAATAATTATTGCATATTGATTGGAACGCAAAGCAGAATGCCCGTTTTGTGATTCCCATCAAGCAAATATTTTGAATACTGCTTTGAAAAAATGTGCATACACCAAAAATCATGAGTAGATCTGAAAAAATTGGGCAAACACTAAAACATATTTGGAGTCCCTTATTTCATGTTAGGAAACTTTCAGCTAGTCTTTGAGTAAAAAACGAAAAATATTGATATACTCATCTTTTCGGTATCTTAGATCTTAGAAACATGTAAAATCTCCTCTGCATTATTTTATATAACTTTGCCATTATTAAAAACTGTAATTAAAATATTATTTCAATTATCAATTAAAAATCATAATTCTAATATTCAAAAACACTTTCCATATCTGAAAGTTCTAATTTTGCAATCAAATCCATAAGTTATGTCTGGGATTATTTATGGCATAAAATAATAGCAAATACTTTATAGATATGTATAGATAAATGTGGAATATTTAGATGTTTATAGAGGTATTTATATAGAAGTAGAATAAAGCGATGAATAAAAGGTCTTTTATGAGCTTTCTTATAATTTTTAATTTTATATATGTTATAACTTACGTTTTATTGAATTTGTTGATTTTGGTGGGTGCGAGTATTTCGCTGAGCTCCATGTAGTTGCCGCGCGACATCTCCGCCATGGAGGAGGCCAGCTGAGCGGTGGCTATGCGACTGTGCTCCCGGGCGAGTTCTTGGCAGCTGCGGCTCTGCTTGCGATTGCCGCACTCACACTGCACCTCGACGAGCTCCTTGCACGGCGTCTCGGGGCAGACGCCATCGTGGCAGACAGCGGCACACTTGTGGCCGCACAACAGACGCGGCTTGCTGCAGCTCTGGCGGCACAGCTCGCCAGGCTGCTGTGGACACTCGCCCTCGTGGCACGGCCGGATGCATTTGTGGCGGCCACACGCGAGCGGCTTGGCGCAGGGAAAGCCACAGCTGAAGCTGGCCTGCGAGCAGGGTATCGTCTTGCGCTGCTCGTGATTGCCGTGGCACCACTTCGTGGTGAACATCATGCAGGGCGGGCAGCTGGCCGCCGCATGGCAACTATGCTGCGGCCCATGCTCGCAGCCGTGGGTACGCGAACAGGGCCGCTTGCAGGTCGGCCGTTTTGTGCCACACGGCACCGGTGGGTAGATCACTTCGGCGCCGCACTCGCAGTAAAGCTCCTCGAAGCTGCTGCGATAGCAGGGCGGACAATTGCCGCGATGGCAGGGCTGATCGCACTTGTGTTTGCCGCAGCTCAGCGTTCGGTTGCAGGGCAGCGGGCAGGCATGGTCGATGTCGATGCAACACTCCGCGTTGCATTTGTGCTTGCCACAGCTGCGTTTCTTCGTGCAACGGCGCTTGCAGCGCGCATCGTCCGCCCGGCTCGATAGCTGGCGGCACTTGATCATCTGATCCATGTGGCCGCAACGGCATTTGACGGCCGTCTGTTTGGGGCACGGCGGACACTGCCCCAAATGGCATTTGCTGGCGCACTGATGCGGATGCGCCGGCTTGCCGCAGCGCAGCGTCTTGCCACACACGCCCTCGCACGTCGGCACCGGATCAAGGCAGCTGTTGCGCTGCGTCGGAGGCACAGCCAATTTGCCACAGGGACAGCTGGTGATCTGCTGCGGACTCAACTTGCAGGGACGACAGGAGCCGGCGTGGCACGAATCCTTGCACTTGTGATTTCCGCAGGGCAACGGCTTGCCACAGCACTCCTTGCACGAGTAGCTGCGCTTGTCCTGACTCTCTCTGGTGCAGAGCACCTCGCGCTGCTGCTTGCCGCAGTGGCAGTGTTGCTCCACCTGCTCCGCACACGGCTCACATTTGCCCGCATGGCACAACTGCTGGCAACGATGCTCGGCGCAGTTAAGTGGCTTGTCGCAGGCGGCCTCGCACTGCAGTTGCTGCTTCATGGCGCACTGCATCATCTTGGAGGTGCGTCCGCAGCCACAGCCGCGCAACACGTTCGCCTGGCATGGCGGACACGGACCCGGATGACAAAGCAGGGTGCACGCATGACTGCAGCCCTCGACGCGGCAGCAGAGTTCGCCGCAAGTGTGTGCCAGCTCGTTGCGTGTGAGTGGCGGATTCTTTAACTTGCCACAGAAGCAGAGATAATCGCGCGGCAACTCTTGTAGCACATTCTGGCAGGCTGGGCAGCGCCAGCCCTCCGCCGACTTGGAACTGCTCGCCCAGGTGATGGTGCACTTCAGATGCAGCACATGATAGCAGTTCTGGCACGACCACGTGCCATGATGCGCCTTGATCTGCTCGACGCACACCAAGCACTCCAGGCGTCGTTGCTCGATGTCGCGCATCAGCTTCTCCCGCTGCGACAGCTTCTCGTTGTCAGGCGCTCGGCGAGGGGAGACTTGGTGTGGTAGCTGCTTCTCGGGCTGTTTCTCGGGCGAGGGCTGGGCGCTGTCGTTACTGTTGCTGGTGTCCAGTTCGTCGGCGGCGCGCGAATAGCCATTGATGCGGTCACGATTGCGATTCCAGTCGTCGCGTCTTTTGTTGCTGCGATGATTGTCGTAGCGCTGCTGCTTCTGCGGCTTCTTGCCACGCTCATAGCGATCCTCATGGCGATCTTCGCGATAGTCCTGGCGCCGCTGCTGCTGCCGAGTATTATTGCCGCCAGCCAGAGGCTTCGCTAAGCCCCGTTGAGCATTACTGCTGGCTGCCTCATGTGGGGTGTGCTGTGTTGTGGCAGTGTTGCTGTTGTTGCTATTAATATTATTATTGCCATTGGTGCTGCTGCTGTTGGCTTTGCTCGTCGTCAGGCTGAGCTTGGCGAAGTTGGGCACAAATTCGGGCGCCGATGCCTGCAGCTTGGAAGCGCTAAAATCGAAAGCGGTGCCGCCGGCAGCAGGAGCAGCAAATGGATTATTGCCAAAGGCTGAGTACAAATTGGGATAATGTTGGCCAGCGCCATCGCCATTCTGATAGCCAAAAATAGGAGCAGCATATTGCTGCAACATGAAGCGTAGAAAATAAATATAATTTGTGCATGTAATTATTTTAAATACCCTTGCAGAAATTTGACAGGTTTGATAATTATCTTATTATAAGTAAATTACTTAATTAATTGCAATTACTTGCAGCTCTTGCACAGAATATTTAAATTTAAAAAAAGCTGCTAAAAAAAAAAAAACTAACACATTTTCACAAGACGTTTTTCCAAACTGGCCTTAAAAAAACATATTAATGTGGACACGTATGTTCTGTTCACTTTCCAATAAAAAAAAAATAACTGCAAGGGTATTTCGAAAAAAAATCATGAAGGGATTCACTTACGCCGACGCCAAAGCTGGAGGAGTTGTTGGCAGCGCTGCCGCTGCAACTGGCGGGCGTCAGGCCAAAGGCGCCGCCGCTGCCGCCGGACCCACTGCTGTAGCCGAGATTGGAGCTGTGTAAATTATGCTGCGTAATGAACTGATTGAAGTTAACATAATTGTTGTTGTTGTTGCTCTGCCCATTGCAGGCAGCAACGGAGGCAGCGGCAGCGGCAGCGGCGACTGATTCATTAGAAGCTGCTGCTCCATTTGTTAGCTGCTGTTGCTGCGTTGGCGGCGGCGGCTGCTGCTGTTGTTGCTGTTGCCAATATTCGGCCATGGCAAAGGCTTGATTTGCGCTCTGCTCGGCGTCTGGCAGCGTGTTTCTCTTCTCCCCTCTCTTTTCTCCTCTTCGTTTCGTTTCTTTTCTTTTAGCTGTGCCCACCACGCTGGCGAAAAGTTGATCCGATTTATCGCGTGTGTTTGTTGTGTGTGCACCTGCAAGTGAATGCGATGGGAATGTTAAGCGATGGATGTGTTAGTTACATTAAATCATTCGATTTCACAATGAATACTAATAATAATTACACGAATTTTGTTAATGTCTCCGCTCGAAAATGAAAAAAAAAAAAAACAACTGCATGGCACACTCAGCGCGTGTGTGCGAATATGACGGCTATATGTGTGGTGTGAGTGTTGCTGACGTGCAATGTTAACTTTTACAGGTATTATCACGCAAGTAACGAGTCATTCTCTGTTAAGTGTGGAGTAAGTCTAGTTACCCAGGCGAGTGAGATATGTGAATTGGTGGAGTGGGCTGTTAGCGTGCTTAGCTCCCTATTGTGGACTGCTAACAAAGTCCAATTCTATTAAAGTCTTGGATATTAAACTATGTGGCAACGCGACTTTTTGACTTGAGAGCGTTTTATCGATGCCTTATGTGCCTATCGATAGTTTCAACACCAACAATGTACTGCAGCCATGTGGACGCTTTTTGAATAGATGTGAATGTAATTGGATTAATTTTTTTATTGTATTCTGAAAGCTGCATTAATTAAATTAATTAAATATCCTTCGTATACAGATAGATAGCGACAATCATGCCATATAGGCCCAACACCTCCGCAAATATGAGAATGAGGATCATGCCGATAAAAAGTCGGGGCTGCTGAGCCGTATTTCGAACTCCGATGTCACCCACTGTTCCGATCGCATAGCCGGATGCCAGTCCACAAAAGCCCACCGACAATCCTGCCGCTAGATGTACATATCCCTTGACCACTGAGTACGTGTCGGCCGAGTCTAAAATGCCGGCGATTAGCACCGCCACAACCAGACCGTAAATGGCAATGATTCCCGCCATGACAACGGGTATGATCGACTTCATGATCAGCTCCGGGCGCATCACGGCAGTTGCGACTATCCCAGTGCCGGAGACAGCCGTTCCATATGCGGCGCCAATCGAAGAGAACACTATAGAGGCGACCACGCCCATAACACCGTAGAATGGGCCGTATGCCGGAAAATAGATGAGCTCATTGACTTCATCCTCCAGCAAGTTCTTTCCAGTTTTCTCACCTAGCATTTGTTATTATTATTTATTTATTTGTAAATGTGTTTCTTTTATTTAACTTAAATCACATACAAATGCTAAGATAACCCTATATTTATGGACTAAGTTTCAAATTTATTTACAGGGTTTGCTACGTTTTCGATACATCGCACTGAAATATGCTATATATATTTATATATGTATACATATATATATAAATATATTTTAAATTATTGTAAATCACAAATTTAAATACTAACAAGTAAAGTTCAAATTTGTATGAATTATATGATTAAATAGATTGGCTGTTAATATACTTAAGAGAAGTATTAAATTGTTCAAAATAAAAACATGAAAAAACATTATTTTCTTTGTAAGGATATGTAATCTATTTCGGTTTCTACGATTATAGGATTCTATTTATTTTTTTAAACCATTTAACACAGTTTGGAAATGGGATAAAATAAACGCATTAAATTTTGCTTTATAAAAACATAACAGAGAAAGAAATTGATTCTAAAAACACAAAATTAAAATAAAATAACAATATAAAAAATAAAATAAATTGATTCTAAAAACATAAATTCCAATCTAGTTTCAAGAAATAATCATTTTCCATATAGAACGGCAAATTTTTAATTAAGAATATGAGTTTGAAATTGTGAACGGAAAATCATAGATTACGAATATTAATTTAAAATTTAAAATATTTTTTAAAATATCCGAAAATATCCGAAGTAAGCGGCCAATAAAATTGATGCATTCCAGAATAAACGTACTCAATTTAAGAATATATTCTTAGTTTAAGATTTTAGTTAATGCGTTCACTTTTGATGATTTTTTTATAAGAATATATTGGCTTGAGTTAGGGTTGCCGTTGGGTTCATTCTTGTACATCATTTAAGACGTGCATCTCACCCGTCGGAAATCCCCGTCTGTTCAATCTCTGGCAGATCTTCCATTCAGATCGCTTGGAATGTTCTCAAATTGCTGAGGAGCGTTTGCTGGGCCGGCGGAAAGGGGGATGAGGCTGCAGCAGTGGCAAATGCTGCCGGTGGCATGACAAAACTTGCAGCTGCTGGCAGCGCCAGCGATTGCTGCTGCTGTTGTGGTTGCTGCAGCTGCTTGTGAGGCATGGGGAATGGCTGAGCGCCATCTAGCGGTCGGTATTGGCACTTCTTGGCATGGGTGCGCATATTGCTGGACTGGGTAAAGGCCTGGTTGCAATTTGGATGTGGGCAGACATAGGGCTTGCAGCCGGTGTGATAATTGAGGTGCGTCTTCAGGTGATGCTTCTTGGTGAATGCCTTGGGGCACAGCGGGCAGCTAAATGGCTTAATGCCCGAGTGCAGCCGATGATGGAGCGTCATATTGCTGCGATCGGCAAAGGACTTGCCACAAACGGAGCACTGATATGGCTTCTCCCCGCTGTGCGTGCGCATGTGCTGCTTGAGCAGCATCTTGCGGGAGAATCGCTTGCCGCATTCGGCACACTTGTGCGGCTTGACGCCCGTGTGGATGCGCACGTGCATGTTGAAGGCGACACGCTGATTGAAGGACTTGGGGCAGTATGGACACTCGTACTCCTTCCGGTTGCGATGGATCTTCATGTGACTGCTCAGATAGCCCTTGTCGTTGAAGGTCTTGCCGCACTCCGGACACTCAGCAGCAAACTCCTTCGTGCCACGATGCACGGACAGATGATATTTATAGTTGCGCAGCTGCGAGAATCCTTTGCCACAATCCGAGCACTCGTAGCGCGGCGATTTGTGCGTCTTCTCGTGCGCCTGCAGACCCATAAGGAGAGGCGAAGGGAAAGGGATATTTTTATTTATATTGTATATGGATATTTTCCTAGTGCTGCATGCCTAAGTTTATTATTTAAGGCACGAGTTTTCAACTTAATTAAATAAAAGATCATGTACATATCTTAATTACACAATTTTAATTGGTTCATAGGTTAATATTAAATTATTAATATGAATGATATGTAAGTATTAATATTATTAATTATTAAGTATTCCATTTTGATAATTTTAATTATTTTAAAATTTGAACCTTGCTTGATTTTTTTTCATTTATGTATTTTAATTAAGTTTAGCTCTTAACTTGGAGCTTCTGATTGATAAAGTATCTGAATCCAGATCCAAAAGCATTATGCAGATAATCTTGTCTGCTCTTCTGGCTGAGTGGAAGAAAGAGATGAAAACTGCGACTGCCTATTGGCTGGCGGCCATTTTGTACAGCCGTGCTCTCAACTGCGCTCTCTTTCTAATGCTATGCGCGTGTGTGAGTGTGTCTGTGTTGCTCTCTGTGGCTGGCAGACTGCACCCATGCGTAAAACCAGTTCTCATCTCGCTTCTGTTTTGGGCGCCACCATTTTTAACGATCTTCAGCTACCTTTGGCTACCTTATCAGCATTTGCATAGGCACCTTCTGCCTCTTTCCATCGCTATCTCTCTCTCTCTCTGTATCTGTCTCTTTAGAGTTCATGTGACTCAAGCTCCGCCTGTTTACTTTGGACTCCACCCATAAAATGCCTTGCTTTGGGCCACATTAAAAACATGTTTGCAAATATATTTGAAGCATAAATATGCCTTTAGCTGCTTATCGAGTGCCTTTTGCAATATGTATCATATTTATTTTGATTAAAATATGTTATTTTAATAAAAGGTTTAAATTTCTCTTGATTTTAAACTTGTATTTTAGTAAAATTTTAAGAGTTCAAGCGTATTTGTGTGGATTTGTT
Organism: Drosophila nr. perissopoda 5 BK-2023a; assembly: GCA_035044105.1. Taxonomy (NCBI): domain Eukaryota; kingdom Metazoa; phylum Arthropoda; class Insecta; order Diptera; family Drosophilidae; genus Drosophila; species Drosophila nr. perissopoda 5 BK-2023a. Next base: position 2,636,337 of record JAWNMK010000125.1, on the reverse strand, counting down.
CGAAGAGTATTTTCAACTTGCTCAACTCAATAAAATCACAATGAATTTAAGTAATTTCCAATTGAATTATTAAGCAAATATTACTTATGTATCTGAATGAATTTTCTGATCTTAATCCGTTTTTTTGTACGTAACGAGGTAGTACTTAAAATGCTTGACATTGACTGGATATATGTTCATTTTCTATGCATCCTAAATGTATTAAAAAGTTATTATCTTTTGTAATTTATGTAAATAACTAAAGAAATTAATTATTTAGACAATGTGGACTGCAGCTGAACCTTTAACAGCTAAATCTTTGACAATACTAAAAAGTGTCATCCCAGTCAGCACAACTTAAGATTGAACTGATTATGTCACTAGCACATTAAATATTGTGCTGAGGCTTCTCTTGTCGTCTTACCATTTTTTTTTAAAGTTTTTCAAACCTGATAGATGCGAAAAAAAAATTCAAAATCACGTATTAATTGGGACATTTGTCAACTACACAAAATATTAGTTATTGATCAGGACGTCAGCTTAGTCAATTTGCTCAAGATTCGCGGTATGTCTGTTTGTATTATTACATTACATTATATTCCATTACAAAATATAGCCCAAAACATAAACCCAAAAAGAGGAATTAAGAATTCTACAAATCCCAATTTAATAATCAATAAAAAACACAAACAAGCTGATATTTAAACCTATATCTATCTTCCATTGGAAGAATCATTTATCATATATGGTATCATGTGTTAATTATTAAATTGTGATTTGTAAATTCCTTTCTTCGTTTTTGGTGACCTTTGTTCTACAATTTAAGGATCTATCTTCAAATGCATAGATGCAATTCTAACTGCGTTGTATACATTATAATTATATAAAATTGAAAGTCCATAGGGTCTTTGGGATATCTCATCTGAAGTTAAAGCTTTTACATGTGAATCTCCTAAACCTTTCTCCTAATAATGACCCCCTTACGCTGCATGCTTGTCTACATATACCTATTCCATAACTCGATCCCAGCACCTTTCAACTCAACACCTTGGAACTCACCTGCAGTGTTTCGGAGCATCCAAAAACCTTGTCGCAGATGCGACACTTGTAGCTGATCTCCTCAGCTGTCGCTGTGTTGTTGTTATTGGCAACTAAATTGGGCAATGCTGGTGTTGTTGTTGCTGTTGTCATTGTTGTTGTTGCTGTCGTGCTCAGATTCAGATTGGTCACCGTGGTGAATGAGATGTTGGTGGCGCCGCTGTCTGCCCGGCCGAGCCTCGAGCTGCTCGCACTGCTCACCGAAGAAGGCGCCGGCGAAATCAATGGCGTCGGCTTGTATCCCGCTCCAAATTGTCTATAGTAGTCCAGGCATTCCACGCAATCCGCGCGGGTGCAGACACTGGGTGCACTGGGCTTGGCCCGTGTCGGACTCTGACCGTTGATCACATAGGGGGCAAAGTAACGCTTCTGCTGCTGCTGCTGTTGCTGCTGCTGCTGCTGCTGGTGTTGCTGATAGGGCGAGGTGGGTGGCGTTGTGAAGCCGGCGGCAGCTGCTGCTGCCGCATAGGCAGGCAGCAAGTGTGGAAAGAACTGTGCATAGAATTTGGTTGCACTGGCCATGGCCAGCAAATCCGGTGGCAACATGGCATAGCCATAATTGGCTGTTGCAGTCTGCAAGGGCGGCACTGCCTGCTGCTGCTGCTGTTGACTGCTCTTCGAGAGATCGAGAATGTTGCCAGCAACAGCACTCGCCGCTGTCTTCTTCTTGGCTGGAGTATCCTTGCCAACGTTGCCCAGAATGCGACTGATGCTAAAATCCGTAACTTGCTGGGGCGCCTCTGCTGGGGCAGGAGATGCGGCGAGATCGTAGCTGCGTTGCAGCATCGCATGCTTAAAGCCCATGCCGCTGCTGCTTCTTCTTCGAGTTGTTGTTGTGGTGTGCGTTGCGGGTGCGTTGTTCATAGACCTAACTGTTGTGTGTGTGGACAACTGTCGCGTTGCGCGTCGAAACACGAAATGTGAGGCAACAAGTGCTGCCAACGGCCCACAACGTCTTTTGGCCAACAGTTTAGCTACAGCATTTAATTGGTCAAGAAACGGGTTTTCTCGAGCTGCGATCTCAGCGCTTCTCTCTCTTTCCCGCTCTCTCGAGAGAGACGCTTGCTCTCTCTCTGCCTGGATGCGGAGCCAATTAAGCCGCCCTGGCTGTCAGAGTCGCGCCTCCAATTACGAGCGAAGCTGCTGGCCAGGAGAACTATTTGGTAGTAGTAGCATTTAACTAGTCACATCCATCATAACGTTTATCAGCACACATCTTGGCTCATTCTCTCTCCCTATCTCTCTCTCGACTCTCTTTCTCACTCAGTATCTCTTACGCTAACTCAGATTCCAGCGACTTGGGGAGATTTCTTTGTGTGCGTTGTTTTTGTAATTAATTGCGGTAATAAAATGTGCGCATCGTTAAATTTTCAAAATGTATTTCTTCTGTTAGTCTTCATGCTGTTGTTGTTGTTAATTCTGCTGTTGTTGTTGTTGTTGTTGTTCGTTGTTTGTTGTTATTGTCTGGGGCATGTGTGAATCTTACGCTTATACACATCCATTTCACCTGGACCCCCTTAAAGGCGCTTACCTGTAGCTCACCTCATTATGGGCTTGTGAAGGGAGGAGGGTGTGGCAGGGGAGCAGGGGTTGAGGGGGTGAGGTAGAGGCACAGAGAACTAGGCAGCAATGACATAATCAGTTGTCCAGGCTTATGTAATGGCCCCAGCAGGAGCTACTGTACGTGGCAGTTCATGTACATACTATTCGTAACTATGATTTGAAATTTATAGTTCTGGATAGGAATTTTTTTTTAGAATGCAGAATGTTAACCCAAGAATTTCTCAGATGTTTGGTTAGATTACTTTAGACGGTTGTTGGCCAATAAAGTAAATGCACTTAGGCCAGAACTGACCATTTATGTTACCGTCACTATTTCGTTTTCCTAACTCAAATTGATTCAAATTTATTCCTTTATTTTTCAATCCTAGAGTCGACTAGAAAAGGATCTTCCCAGGGCTCTTAATCTCTTGCTGGCTAGTGCCCGTCAGGAACATCTTCTGCCGAAATCGTTGTAGGGAATGAATAGATGAGCAATAATATAATAATTAGAAGGAACTCGTGTATCAAAGTTCCGATTTTTCTTGATAATTTAGTGATTTTATAAAATGAATCGCATCAAATAGATATAAATGTATTATTGTTCTTTTATTCACAGTATATATAAATTAAACATGACCTTTATCGGGTTGAGCTTCCTATGGAATATAAGATGCCTTTTCTTAATCAACTACTTGAAAACTCATCGTCACATTTTCCCCTTTGCTTCTTTTGAAGTCCAGTAACTATTTAAGCAACTGTTGCAGGTTGCTCAAATGATTGCAATCCAGATGTGCATATGCTTAAGTGTATATATACATATATATCCAGCTTGGCACCGATCTGCATAGCATCAGTAGCGCCCATAAAAATGTGCAAAACAAAACGCCCAACTTGATTTGTATGAAGCGAAAGGCACATAAATCTAAAGGACATACAAACCAAATTCAAGGAACCGCTCGATTTATTTGTATGTATATGTATTACAGCGAGAGGGAGTGAGAAAGACAGACGGAGGAGGGGAATGAAGGGGAGTGAGAGAGCGAGAGCAGCCAATTGCAGAGCATCCAATTAGAGTAGAGCTAGCAGGTCTTCCATCTAATGTAAGCAGATCTCGTACACGATTTGTCTGGGCTCACTTACAAAGCGATCCAAATCGGTGGCCAACGGTGGCAGTTGAACGTTAACCGATCTGAGGCGATCCTAGACTGATGGATGGGATTGTGCTGTCGACAAGCGTGAGTGAGCGCGCTGATCTGCATAAATTATAATTATCTAAACGAAAACTATGTGCTTCCACTCGAGAGGCAGAGAGTGGAATGGAGCGGGAATGAGACGAAAACTTGTTCATTTATTTCGTGGAATTCCGCACAATGATGATCATTTACATATGCGAGCGAAAGAAACTTTAAATTTTAATTACACTCACTAAATCATCGAGACGACCCAAGCCAAGGTTCTCGAGTTGCTGTATTTTTTGGTCGCATGACTAATGTTTATTAGCTGCTAATGGTTTGTTTTACAAAAGCTACGTGGCTCGCTCCGAGCCTGAAGCCAGCCGAGCCTGGAGTATGGAGTATGGAGTTGGAGCATGCAGTATGGAGTTTGGGAGTCTGGAGTCGCCCCAACTCCAAACACACACAGAGACAAGACAACAATCTGTTTCACCCGTTGACATTTTGACAAATTCCCAGCTGCTCACTACCATCATTTCGGGGGGGTTAACGGAAAGGGGAAGGTGCTTCAAACGGGGCTCCAATGTAAGCTGATACCTATCTCAGATGCTTATATCTTTTCATGTGTGTGTCTGTGTGTGTTTGTGAGTGTGTGTGTGTTTGCCTGCCTGCCTTACTGCCATCATCTTTCTCGCTCGCTCTCTCCGTCCTTTATGCTGTTCTGCGTTCACACTATTAATTTTCCGCTCGTTTTTCGCCTCACCTGTGTTGTTGTGTTTGATGTGGTCATTGTCATCACTGCTGCTGCTGCTCATCTTCTTCATGTTGTTGTTGTTGTTGTTGTAGATCCATGGGGTGGTCGGCATTTATCAGATTTTGTGTGCGCTTAAACTCTTTTCACTTTGTTTGAACCTTTAATGTCATGTGTTATCGGTTAATGATCAGCCGTTGCCAAGTGATTTTATGTCAGCGGGTGATCACCGATCACCCATTCGCTTGTATTGTTCTTCTTTTGCTCTCTCTCCCTCTCTTTCTCTCTCTCTCTCTCTGTATCTGTCGCTCTCTTGGGTTTTAATGTGTAGCTTGACAAATGTGTTGATTTGCGAAAAGGTTTTTGAACGCGGTTGCCTTTAATTTAATGAGCAGCTTTCAGCATCAACGAGAATACCTTAATGATTTTTTTGCAATAAGCTCTTAAAGAAATATAATAGCATTCCATATAAATAAATATTTAAAATATTCGTAAGATCATATTTTCCGTTCTTAAAGATTGTTTTTAAATATAAATCTATAATTCATTTTTGCTTTACAATGCAATGCAATATAATAAATTTAATATAAAGAAAGTCTTAATAACTTAAAAGCTAAACTCTAATCGTTAAAATATATTTTTTACATGAATTTCGTAATTTATTTTTCTAAATTCCTAGTAAAAAAAACGAGCTTTTCATAATACGTATTTGCTTAAAGACAATCTTCAATCTTTACGCTGTGTTTAGTGTCAGCCGTGTGATATATGAGATCTTCTTTTAAAAGACTTCGATTAAAAGATCTTAATTTAGTCTACGCTTCTAGCGGAAAACTTCAAATGGCTGCCACTTTCCCAAAACGGTAGAGTTGCATTCCTTAAAACCCATGCAAATTCCCCAAACGCCCACAACTGTTAAACAGATTTTTATGTTGTTGTCAACAATGCCATAAACCATAAAAAATAATCAAAACATACAAACACCCTGCAAGTTCGAAGTGTATCTGGCAATGCGTGCGGAACCATTTAGGAGGTGTTATACTATTGTGTGTGACATATAATTTATACACATCTAAAATAAAGAAAGAAAAAAAACAGACAAAGACACGTGAACATTAACATACAGGCCAACAAAGCGATAATCATAAATTATATATATATATATATATATATGCAGCTCAAACTATATATAGGTGTGCGTATAGTATGCTCGGCGAGTCATGTTGTAGATCACAATCATTTCAATTAATTCGAATATAAAATACGAAAATACGCTCGAAATGAGGCAGACGGGCGGCTTCGCAAAATCAACCGAGTGCTCAAATATATCAAATTTCAATATAAATGAGCCACATGCATAAATCAAGAGGAACCCCCCAAAGACAGGCACGATCCACGTTCCGACCGAACGAAAGTGTATAAAAACACACACGCACAACGCACTGAAATGGACCGAACACCAAACACACAGAAACCGACCCGTCTAAACTCTATTTTAATGCATCCTAAAAACAACACCCAACATTTAACGATCTGACGAATAGCTGTCAATTCTCCCACTACTTCAGGCCCCCCGCCTTCCTCAACACTCAACACGCCAAGCAACTTTCTTTGCCTGTAAAATGTGATTTATTTTATTTTTACAATTCGTCCAAAAAAAAAAAAAAACGAAAATAAATAATACTAACTTTAATTCGACGTTAATTATGCTAATGAAAACACATTAAGAATGCAAGAATTAAAATCAAATTTTTCAATTTAAATTCGATCGCATCGCATGGACCATTTTTATCGAAAAACACATTTCATTGGAATCGCGAGCGACACTCTGAACTCATGCGAGTGCGAGGGAGCTGGCATGCGAGTTAGGATCTTGTTTGCTTATTGAGAAATTTAATGGAGCGCCCCATAAATCCCCCACATACAAAGTATGTTAAGATGTCGACAAACGTAGGCCAGTTTTTTACTATACCAGTTGTGCTTGTTGTTGTTGTTGTTGTTGGCGGTGCTCTTGTTGCTTGTGCGCCAGCAAATGAGCGATTAACTACAAATTTTTATTTACATAAAACCTTATGCAGCACTCGAAAAAAAAACTAGCTACGGACAACAGTTTGTGAATATTCAGTGAGTAAAGCAAACTTTTGCAATTTAAGTCTTAGTCAAGCCCTTCGGGGAAACTGGTTGAAATTAAATTATAACGATTATTTTGTATTGTTGACCATAAGGATCAAGAATCCTTAAGATCTTCAACTATTTATCACCTTAACTTTGCTTTAGGTTCGTGGCAATAATCTTATATTGTATATCTTTTTATTGCATATGCAACACAACCAAATAATTAATGAAATTTGTATTTATTTCTATTTTTAAGATTCTTAAAAGTGGTCAATTTTTTCCTGAATTTATTTTATATTTCATAAAGATTGTTAAATAAGTTGAAAACCGTTCTTACCGTTATAATTTTCTTTCTATCTATTTTTAAGAGCTGTATATCGATCTACTATAACTTTCCATATACTGTAGTTAACTGAAAAGTTTCACAAATTTATATTTTCATGTCTTCTCTTTTATGTGACAAATATCTTCTATGCAGTTATATCTGAAATTAAATAGAAAATAATGACCATCGAGATCCTTGTAAAATCAAACAAATAATCATATTTTCTAACAATTTATTTATTTACTTCCATTAATTCATACATATTTCATTCATTCAATAAATCTTTATTTATTTTTTATTGATTTTATTTATTTATATTTTTAATTTCATTTTGTTTTTGATTATCAAGCGGCTTTAGTACACACAATACTATATGATTTTGTATGTGTACAAATTTGACAACATGTACAAATTGTTGTCAGTGTAATGCATCTGATGCGTCGACGCAACGTCTCTTGAATACTTATGAAGCAAGGTAAAAGGCTACCCAAAACTTTTTGCTTTGCGACACATGAATCGCTTTAATGCTCGCCACATTTAAATGCGCTACATTCTCATTAAGATCTCGTACGAACACTGAGTATACGAAATGTACGATGTGGATATAACTTTGTTTATATGAGCCAGCTGCTTGCTTGTCTTCCTGTCTGCTGCTGTTGTTGCTGTTGCTGTTGCTGCTGCTGAGCAAAATCAATCAAATTTAACGATGTGGTAACTTGGCATGCCCCTTCCCCCAACTCTAACTCTTTCACTCCCGGTGAAGGCGACATTCGCCTTCAATGGGGCTACACATTAAGCGATGCTTTTGGTGTTGGTTTATTGTCTTTCGTGTTGACTTTGAAGTTGCCGCCCGAGCGAAATCGCAAATTTGCATAATTTAATTATGAGTTCTTTCCCTCTGTCTGTATGTGTGTGGCAACTATTTGGGTGGCACAATCGCGATAAGTTGTATGGCCATTTCTAGGCGATTTATGGGTTGTGTATCGTCAAACATTGGGAAGTTGTTGTCTCCTTAATATTTCTGAGTAATGCGTTCCCCTCCTGTCTCGCTCTTGCGGGTATCCCAAATAGATGCTCCCAGCCAGATAAAATACACAATTAAAGCCAGATTGTATTTTTCATTCATAACAAGTTTTTACGATCGGAGTTTACGAGTTGCTGCCTGTAAAAGGATGCCCTGTGTGCATTGTGTGATCTTCACTTATCAATTTTCACTTTTTCTTTCGTCTGCTAATCAGCGCTCATAAATCTTTAGAGCAACCCATTTTGCTTTTTCATAACTTTTCATTTAATAAACTCTAGCGACCGTCGGCCAAGCCACATACTTGCCAGCAAATCCCAAGCGGCCAGTTAACTAATTATCTAAATGACAATTATTATTAAAGTGCGAGTGTAGAGGAGCATAAAAAACTGAAAAAAAAGACTGTTCCTCAAGACATGACACAATGGCCCACAATTATCACAAATGACCATAATTATTATCAACAGATTATAAAAAAAAAGAGTAGTAAATGGCAGTAAAAGGATCATAAAAACATTGTCTTCTCAGTAGCATCGGATATGTCTTTAATGAGGCCCAGGAAGTGTACACACTCGGACAAGCAAAAGAAAAAACTTTGTATTATCTGAGAGAGGTAGTTTAAGTGTAAGCACAAACCAAAATTAATTGAATATGCAGCGTACACTCGAAAAAAAATGGTTATACAGGAGAGAAAACGTTGGAGAACATTTGGTATGTGTGATTTTTTATTTTACTACATTTTTATTTAACTTTTTTTTATTTAAAATATGAACTTGTTATAACATATAGTTAGAATAAAAATCTTAATTTTCATTTAATTTATTAAAATGCGAAGAAAAATATAATAAAATAAAAGTTTAAATGTTGTAAATGTTGAAAGCCTTTAAGAACAATGGAGTTATGTAAATTGATATATTTTATTTATTAATAATTTTGATAAATAAGTAAATGAATAAAGCGGCAAAGGGCAATGTTTTATTACAATCTGGCAAGATTTATATAACATTTCTACTTTTCTTCATTACAATAAAATATTTATTTTATTTATTTATTATTTATTTAAACTGACCTTTTATTAGCTTATTTATATACCAGTAATTAAGTATTAAATAAATAAACCCAAGCCATTTTGCACACCTAAGAAAAACAACTTTTGAAGCAATTATGTACGAGCTGTGTTGTTTTTTAAGTTGCACTGCGATGGCAGCTTGGCCTTGCCATGTGATTGACATGAAAATGCTTAAAGTTTACCTTAAAACAATGATAGAAATGTTGCTTGGATGTGCCTCGTATTTGGTTGGGATTAGAGTTGGGGCACAGTCAGGTTGAAGCGGACCAACCAACACCTGTCTTCCATTGCGGCGGCATTTGGTTGTTGTTAGCTTGTTCATTAAAAGCTCGGCTTCTGTGTAAAACATTTTTTAATAAATATTATAAAATGGGAGCTGCACAAAAACCAAAATCGTTCACAAGAAAAACAATTAAACTAAACAAAGAAAAAACCAGAGCTACGCAGCTAAAGACCCTAAAAAATGTCAACTGCCGCTCACCGCTCAACTGACAACTGGCAACGGGCAACCGGCAATAGTTGGGAGTCTGTGGCCTGGGTGCCACATCGGCTACACAGACCTAGAAATCTCGCATCTCGGGGCACTCACATTTGTCCAGCGGCGGTCCCCACTCTTGTCGGCTGTCATAAAACAATTAAGTTTAATTTTGTCACCGTGCCCACCAGAGGCCCCCAGCTGAGCCCATGGCTCAAATCAGTGAGGCTGTGAGGCATCAGGCTCAGTCTGTTGCACGTAATTAACGCATGCTTTTTAGTTGTTCGCTGTCGCTGTTGCTGTTTGTTAATTGTGCACCTGTTGCCGCCTTTTCTGTCCATTGCAGTCACATAGACAACAAATTGCATGCCACAGATGCCCAGAGCAGCTTGCGAAATCGGCTAATGGGTTTTACTTGAATTTTTATGCAGCCCAAAGACAACGCAATATTTTCATATATTTATAGAGATCTTAAGTGGCGATTTCACTATTCACCTACTCGGTACGAATTCTTTTATATATGTTTTTAAAAGAATCTAATCCGTTCCTGTAAATATCTCAAACATTTGTAGTCAACTAGTCGCAAGCGAGTTTTGATCATATAAATGAAATTAAGATCAATGCAATTGTTTTTTATATTTACTCAGTTTTTCTTTCGGAATCGGAATGCAGCTTCAATCATGAACGTGAGCTAATGGAAGTCACAAGTTATGCTATAATTTTTATAGCTATGCCATGTCTAGTCATATCCAAAATTACCACAATTCCACAGCATTTACAACTGACCCGCGTCTTGCGTAGTTGAGAGCTGAAAATCTGGAGAGTTTGAGCTTTATACAGTTGGTAGCTTTAGTTCCGGCTACTCATGCGGCTCATCTTAAATAACTAAGTCAAACAAATTGAATCATAAAACACAGCACTCGAATATGGTGCTAATTATACGTCACTCGGGCGTTCGAAAATCCCAACTTAACAACGAAAGCACATTGTCTACAAACAGACCATGGGCTATGTTTATGCGAAAGAAAGAGACAGAGACAGAGAGAGAGAGAGATAGATAGAGAGAGGAGATAGATAGAGGATGGGCTATCACAGCACCCACAACAAACGGTAGCCTCTTCGATCAAATGAAATATTGCTACACAATATACGTTTTGTGGTCTTTTTTATGGCCACGCTAATGAAAATATCTGGCAAGTGGCGAAGGGGGAGTGAGCTGCCAATACAGCGCATTGTTGAGCCAACTAACTCCTCGCGGCTGTAAAACATAAATAAATAAATTCAAGACTCGTGACATTTGTAAATTGTTTTAGCAAATCAATAAACCCAATTTCACGGCTAGCACTTCAATCGCATCGCTGCGAGTTATGTGATAATTGACAACTAATTGCGCAAGTCCATTCTCCGACCCGCCAGACATACCCAGGACGGCAAACTCTGACGTTCGTCCATCATCAACAATTTCTTGCCCTTTATTTATTTATTTTTTTTTTTGTCTGTTCCGCATTTTTGCACAGGCGCCCGCGTTGCGGTTCGGGTTCGGATTCGGATTCTCCCCAGCTGCTGGCCGTCGCCTCTTTGATTGATGGCGAAAATGTAACCGTCACTGGTTACATGTGGCTGCCGACTACTGACTACTGACTACTGGCTGGGGAACTCACCTGGGTACTGCTCTGGTCACACACAGACGAACGGTGGTCCATTCCGGATGTGGTGTGCCGTGAGGATGTTGACGTTTAACTGTTTGCCGCTAATTGGCCGATTTTTGCTTTATGCTACCTTTTGACAAATGACAAACCATCCAATGAGATATTGTCGTACATTTAACTGGCATTTGGACGACGACGACGACGACGACCACAAGTCTAATAAACGCACTGCGGTGGGGCCAACTATTATCCAGCTGCACTTCCTATATTCCACATAGCGGTAAAAGAGGTATGACTGCATTTCGAAAATTCCTTAAACTCTCTTATCTAAATGCTTATCGAAGGAAATTGTAGGTCACATTATGTCATAGAAATTGTCAGCTAAATATATACAAGCTAATACATGCTATGAATAAGTTTAATCATTATTTTTCTAGTATTTTGTTAGATGATTATGATTATGATGATAGATAAAGACACAAATATTTGTTTGGCTCATGGCAATTTTTATAATCATCAAATATAAATAATCATCTACCCGTTATTTAAAAAAAAAAACCTTTTCGCCTTATTTTAGTATGTTAAACAAAATAGAAACAAAATATATGTAAATTAAGTTTTCAATTAACATGCGATCACATTTGTATGTTCTGCTTATTTCAAATATTCAAATATATAAATGTTCGAAATTCCATTGCCAAATGAAAACTGACAGCAAGCATTTGTTCAAAGGCAAATAGGTATTTAGTATTATATCATGAATAATCCACAGATTCAGGTAATCATTCCCCCAACTGAAAACGACTTTTTTAAAATGGAACTTGTTTGACTTAAAGTCTAAAAGGGTAGAGTAAAGAATGCTTTTATGTGTAGTTAAAGTTAATTGAATTAAACAGCCACAAAAAAAAAAACCCCACCATAGAAAAACAAAATACGCACATTGATAAGTACGAGTCAAGACCTGTTCATAGCTTTAAAAAGTTGAACACTCATCTGGCGACAATTTATGAGACACTTTTTGTTTACATTTTGCTTTATACTCTTTTCTGAGGTACTGTTATTTCGATACAAAATACATAACAAATAATAAATAATCAAAAAAAGTATTTATTTTATTAAAATTGTTAAGAAATAGCATTATTTATGCCAAAAAAGTGCATAATGAAATTAATTTTTTTAATTATGATTTATTTTTCTTATGTGAAATAATAAAAATGATTTTAAACGGAAAGTAATAAAAATGTTAAAATATTTTTGTTGTTAAACTATTGTCAAAGTATTTAATATTTTATTTTGATACAATATATATCAAAGATAATAAATTCAAAATAAAAAAGTATCTTACTTTATTTTAAGTTTGTAAGAAATACCTTTTTGTAAAAAAAAATAACTCTTTGTAAAATATATTTTTTTATTATGAAATAATTATTTGAATAATTTTTAACTTTTCATATCCTTTATTGTGAGAGAGAAAACATGAAATTAAAAGAAAGTGTAAGGAAACAAGGTAATTATTTGAATGAGAATTTGATGAGAACCTGCAAATAAGGGTACTTAATGTTCGTCAGCTAACCACTAAACTAAACCACTGTTATTTCTGGTTATTATTATTTTGTGTGGCATTCGTATAACCAAAACGTCTGTTTAGCTGAGTTAAGATCTTCATTTGAAAAGCGCACGCTGAAAATTGTGAGCAATTTTGATGAAAATAATTGGCCAGATGTGAGCTGTGGGCGACAGCCGGTGGGACGATGGGACAACGGGGCGATTGGACGATGACGATCCAATTAAGGCGGCGACAAAATGCGTACGTGTTCATAAATATTGTCAATTAGCGTTGCTTGAGCCCAACGATGGCAGCCGAACGGCTAATTGCGAACGAACCTTGGCTAACAAACAAACACACACACAAATACAAAAACACACAAACACACAGGAACAACAAGTTACGCAACGTTCATCGCAGCCACAGGTCGAAGTGACATCGACAGCGACTCATCAATGGATGGATGGGGATTGAGTTACATTTACGAGCTCCAGTTGTGGCACAGTTTGCCCCGTTGGCGGCAGTTTGATTGATCAAACGGTGACAATATGGCACTTACGGGTGCGATCAACCAGCAACAGCTGCTCCCCCTCTCAGCCTTCCCCGCCTCCTCTCCCCCACTCTGCCTCTCGCTCATTATTTTATAAAGCGTGCGGACTGCATAGCAAAGCGTTGCCATTACCAGCATGCCGCTTGATTAGACCAGAGCATGTCGTCTTCCCTCAAGTGGCCAAGTGGCCAAGTGGCCACTCTTTGCAATTTTGATGGTCTCCTTAATTCACAGGCATTTTCCATTGGGTGTCGTTCTGTTATTGTGTAATCCTTTAGTTAATTAAATTAATTAAATGAGCGCATTGGCACTTCAGGGATTTCGACAGCGTGTGAGTTATGTATGTGGAGAGTGCATAAAGTGGGGAGCACTTCTACTACTGTTGTTGAAGTTAGATCTCGATAGGAGATAAGCTAAAGTTTTGCACGATTGCATACTAAGAGGCTAAATAAAAGTCGAAATACAATTTTATTAAAAATGCCTTTAGCTTTTTTTTTAGTGAAAGTTTAAATTTAGAGAAAACCCCAGTGCAAAGCAGAGTATCCCTTTCATGTGAGCTATATTTTAAACGTAAGTTGTTTGTTAGTTAAGCGATGAGGAAAGATATAAAATATAAAATAAAAAAATTAAAATTAAATTATATGTAATTTAATGGAAGAAATTAAATTACAAATTTGAAATGAAAGAAAAAATAGAAAAGGAAATTATTACATAAATCAACTTAAATAACCAAATAAATATTCTAACAGTATTTGGCTTACACTACAAAAATAAAAAAAATTCTTAATAAAATTTGAAAAAAAAAATGTACAAATAAAAATTAAGTCTTATTAGTATTCACTAAAACTTGACAGAGAACCGAGAACCAAGTTGGCAACACAACCAAAATATCTGCGGACAGGAAATACTCTGATATTGGGTTGATATTCGATGATATTGGCTGTCTTCAAAATAATAGTCGATGGAGACATTTGGAGCTTTGAAGCGACGCGTGTGCAGGTTTATCTCGAGTTTTAAAAACAACTGATTTCCTTGTTGCTGATTAATACCAGTAGTAGTTTATATGCTGACTGACCTTAATAACGTGGAGCTGATCAAATCTGTTGGTTTCATTTGCTAGGCAGCAACTAATTGTTGCCTAATTAGAGCACACCCAAGACGCCAAGACATTTGGATCTCTAGGCAAAATCTTGGGGAGCGGCAACATGTTCAAGTCACAGAGAGCTTCCGTTTAATTTGCTTATACGAGTAACGTATCGATCTCTCTTAGCCGACACTGTGAGCGGCCTGGGAACGGCTGCCCTAAGTACATTTCGTTTGAAATTCAATTAAAAGATCTCATTTGACCTTTAAACGTTTCATTCTCGAACGGTAGACACAATCCACAGGTGGCACATTAAAGCGATTTCTCAGCTACTTTTCGACTGCTGCATGGGCAGGCAGGCAGCCAGTCAGTTAGTCAGTCTGTCAGTCTGTCGGTTTTATGATCGCTGCGGATGAACGAAAATTTAAATTATAAGGCAATTAAAGAGCACAAATAACAAACTAAAATAACAAATAAGACAATCGAAAAAGAACTTACAAGAATGTTAGATACCCTTTATTTAACTTTAATTTTTCTGTTTGTTGTTGTTGTCTGATCTACCAGAAATGCAGAAAAATATTTAACCATATAACCATTAAATATTTGCTTTCTTTAAAGTTTGACTGAATCAGATGTGATTTTCATTCAATTGTAACAACATTCTGGAACCAGAATGGAAGCAGCCGATTTTGTGTACCTTTTTTTATCATTTGTTAATGGGTACAGAATAAAAAAATACAAAGGCAACAATTGCCGTCGAAACGGCAAGTTGTATGGCCGAGCTCGCATGGGGCGGGGTGGTTGGTAAGGAAGGTAATTAAATGTAATTAATTTTCACATGCCACAAAATTAAATGCATTTAAATCGGAGCTCAAATGCGGAGAGTGTGAGCTTTATAAATAGCGAATGGCTTAATAGCCCGACGTTTTTTAAAAGCGATTTAAAAAGTTTCATTAAGATAAAAATAAAGCAACAACAACAACAATAAACGCTCCGTGTATGGACAATTTAACAACAACAGTCAGAAATAAGAGTTATTGCAATTTTAATTTTTAATTTTAATTTCATGTCGACTATGACGACAGGTGAATAAACCGTGGGTCAAGACGACCAAAAACAAAAATAACTTTAAGCCAACATTTGGGCCATTTACCGTTGCGCCCTCGAGGCGTGGCCATGTTTCATTTTTGAGGGCAACATTAGTTGCCAGCTTGCTATTGTCGCTACTGAAGCTAATGCTGTAGCTTTAGCTGATGCTGTTGCTGTTGCTGTTGCTGATGCTGTGGCTCTATACGATCATCATCATTGCTATCTCGCTCACTCGCTTAACGACCACAAAATTCAACCGAAAAAATGGCGTTTAACTGTAACTGGGCAATGTGAAACATTTTCGGGTCAGGTGCTGCCAACGAGATTTCACCAAACAGCCAACGCCCCACAGTTTTCATTATCTTACGGTAATATCGCTCATAAAGCTCTGACTTTAGTTGTTTTTGATGTTTCATCATCAGCATCATTATGATCATGATCATGATCATTTGGTCAGCCTTCGGTCATCATGTGCTGATCTCTAGACCCATATGTATGTACATTCATATAGCAACTCCAGCTCGTTATGGTTTCCTACATGGCTTGTCGTTGCTTGGCCTGCTTGGTCATTTCTACACGGTCGCCTTTTGCTGTTTCTTTGTTTTATTTTTGGTGTTACTTTTTCGTTTGGTTATTGCGCAGATTTATCTTAGAGTTTGCTCTTTTGATTGGTCCGTTGTGTATAGTTTTTTTTGTCTTTTTTCCTCTTCTCTTTTATTTTTGTTGCCCGTCGTTTGTTTTGGTGGGTCAACCGTTTGTTGCAATTTCCGGTGAACTTAAAATGAATTTGCCATTTGTGTCGGCTTAAATCAAATACAATTCAGAGCCGCTGGGAGGAACGTAAAGCTATGGCATTTAAGTCCAAGCAATTCGATTTTGCGAATGGCAACAATTGTAAAAGTAATTTTGGAAAGGCTCCTAGTTAAATTTGACTAAATACTTTCTTATATTTTTAAATCACATTTCTTGCTTGGAAATTTGCCTTAGCTTGTAGTAATAAACTTATAACTAATAACTAAACTATGGATTAATGTATAAGAATGTGAAAGTCTCTATGGATTTTTAAAAATGAGAAAATTTTGAAAAGCGCCAAATTTAAATTATTTCATATATATAACTTCCTTGGGACATTTCGAAATTGGTACACAAAATGATGTTATAAAAAATGGTGTAATTTTGCAAGTTTTAAAACAATTCAACCTAATCAATCCTAAAACACACAATTAAGTTTACGTCAATCTCACATCCATCATCTAAATTAAACATATGTCCATTTGAATGTCTTAAATAAATTAATAAAATTATTATTAGGAAATATATTTCAGCATAATAGAGAAAGTCTTTCAACTTTAAAACCATTTGTTTTGTATATTTAGAGATTATTATATTTTTGAGGCTATTTTCTAAATTTCACGCCGATTTTTTTTCTGATGTCCCTTGAACCTCCTGTAAATTTCCGAACGGACAACTGTTGTTAATTATCAACTCAAAGAGATAAAACTGCGATTAATGACAACTTATAAAAATTACGCATTGTACGTTGAAGCATCCATGGGTCAAGGATAATGACTATGGGCCAGTTGAAAGTTTCCAAGGGCGTAGCCACTACAACAATTTGGTTACACACGCACCACGGCAACGGCTTAATCATTACGTTTAAATCTAATAGAGCATTCAGCATCGTAGTACGAGTGCATATGTCTGAACAAGTATTCATTTATTATCTGTTTGCAGTTTTTATTATTTTTGTGCAACAACATTTCTCATTTTGTTTTATAGTCAAGCAGAATATGCTACAGGTGGGGTGGGGAGCTGAATGCGAACACAGGGGTCAAACTTGCACACTTGAGGCACTCTCATCAACAGGAACATCAACAGCAACAGTAACACATGTCATTGTTACAGGTGAGTTGTCCGACTGTTGCTGATTTAAATATGTTGATAACACAACGCGATCTCTGCTGCAGCCCGTTGAGTGCCAGGCAATGCCCCCAGATCCAGTCACAGTGCCCGATCCGAGCTCCAGCCCGATTCCATTTCGAGCGCCTGACAAAACGCACTCCGCACGTACCGCTAATTAGCTCGCGCTTTAAAACCCCCAACAGCCAGGCGGGCAAGCGCACGAGTCGGGATCCATTAAAAAAAATACATATATATATATATATATATATATGGGTATGTAGTGGTAAGTACGTAGGCATACATATACAATGTACATTACGGGATGAGTTAGTGCGTCCACTCAATGGCATGCTTGTTATGCCTGTGACAGATACTTGCCACATGCGCTCTTAATTTTGGTTTTAAAAACTTTTGAAAAATTATCTATGATCATTCGTCTCAACTACGTAGATTAAAAAGTGGCTGAATGAAAAATCTAATATTTTGGGTACTCCTCTCTTGCTGAGGTGCTGAGAGCATGTACCCGAAGGCATCGCGACGAAACTTTTCTTATTTTCTGCTTAGTGACTCAACACAGCAAACAGGATCCCAACATAAACTGAAACATGCTTTGAACAGCAATGCCAGCTACATATGTATATAATGCCTATATATATTTTGTTACTCAGCACTCATTTTAATGCGTACGTCATGCATATCAGTCGGCCCATTTATTTATTTGACAAACTCAATTTTTCATTCTCATAATATATAATTTTCTGCAAAGGTTATTTATCTATGCTGTGTGCTTTGGAATCTACTACCCGGAACTTTAAGAAAGATGGACAGTAAAACGCCTTTCTGGGCTTTTCCAAATATTAAATATCTTGAGATTATGGAATTATGATTCTTTAGGGATATTTAAAGTTATCATATTATGAATATACAACAATATAATTCAATTTAAACTAAATAATTAGTTGTTAGTATTAGCTTGAGGAAACTGTGTTAAATAAATTATTGAGCATATTAATAATTGTAATTTTATGATTTTCCTAAATGGCATTGTGACTTGCGCAGTTAATTGTGAATATAGTTGAAGCGTAGATAAGAAAATGTATAAGACTTATAAACAACAAAAAAATATACAAATTTCATTACTCGATTTGATTAATTTATTTTTCAATAAATATTTACCTTACCTTTACCACAATGTATATCATTTATCGAGGTTTCATTATTTTCGAAATTCAAATGTAATTTTATCTTAAATTGTTTTCTCATTCATAGCTACGTCTTTAATCGGCACATATCTTATGATCCAATTTCTATTTATAAATTATAATTATTATATTTCATTTCATTAGACTTTAATTAATCGTTCATTGTAACTTTATTTAAGCTCAAGAATTTCATTTTCATTTTTAAGGCGTACTTATCCCAATCTATTTTGTAAACTTGTCACATTTTTGAAATATTAGTGCCTCCTCAAATTATGCCACAGTTTCCTGAGTCGATTAGCTGCTCTGTAAGATAAATAAACAGCCGAAAAGAAGACCACAAAAAAAAGATGTGTTTTTTTTCAAATATTTTGTCAAATATATTACTTAATTCGTTTCCAACACAAAGTCATATATAATTGTAATTATTTTGTATTTTGTGTAAATTTCTCGTTGACACTTAAATGCTAAATATTATGTACAAATATCCATCGGTAGAGTTTTGTGTGTGGTTTTTATGTCTTTTTTTTTACGTGTACAGCCTAAATACTATAAATACTCGTGATTTGCTCAAGCAGTAAACAAATTAAAAATAGTTATACAAAGCTTTATGCAACATTTTTACTGTATTCGAATTCTTGTAAATATAGATTTATTTCCATTTTGAAGCGAGTGCGGCGATTTATCCATGTAATATTCCCGACTTTTTCCCCCTCTCACTTTGTCTGCCTCTGTAAATATATACACATAGATGGAAGGAACAATGGACGACATATGCGAACACAGTTTTGTCGTTGTATAAGTGAGTGTGTGTGTTTGTGTGTGTCTGTCTTTTAACTGCTTAAAATACCAAAGACTACTGCAATGGGTACCGAAAGCAAATACACATTAGTGTGCTTAACTGAATTGCAAAAGGCGTGCTTTTAATAACGTTTAGGATTAAGAATCATATTAAATTAAGTGGTAGTACGTAAGATAAGAAAACACTCATTGCAGCACACTTTTAAGTACGTATATCTTATTTTAAATATCAGTAATATGTAATCACTTACTGGCAACATAAATGCAAAACGTAACATCAACTTTTAACAAATTGCTTTTTTCTTTTGTTTTTGTTTTTAACTTTTTAGCTCTATGCTAATAACATTAACTACGCAAAAAACATTTAACGACTAAAACGCTAAACAAAATTCGTTTTATATTTCATTTGACTAACATTTATGCGATTTGCGAGTTTGATGAAGAAAATATTTTAAGCGATTCAAGCCTCAAACTTTCCGATTGTGATTTTAGCCATTTAATGAAATATTTATGTTTTGGTTTTTTACTTGTTCGGTAATTAGTTGTTATTGTGAGTGATTATTACTAAATATGTATAGGTTATTTAGTTGCTTCCAACTCTGGACAAGACACACATTCAGCAAATTGCTCATATCATCAATTAAGGTTATGGTTCGTTTTAGTTTTCATTAGGGAAACATCATTAAAAGTGGACCAGATGAGGTTGTGCATAGAAAAAATTATTTACAATGTGCGCTGGGATTATATAAGATTTAGTTTTAGTTGTTTTTTTTTTTGTCTTGAGTTAAGCTTAGTTATCCGTTTGATAATGCTGCTGTTGCTGTTGATGATGCTGCTGCTGCTGCTGCTGTTGATGATGATAAAGAGAAGAAGTTGCTTGTGACGATGAGGTCGATGTTGTTGCTGTTGTTGCAGCCTTGATCGCTGGCATAATATCCTCAATTTGAATTAGATGTTCGATGGGTATTAAGGATAATTCACCGCCCACTGGCTGGGGCATGGGCAGCTTGGCCAGAGCCTGAAAAATGCAAATAAGGCAAGTATATATAGGGTATATTGAAGTCGTGTCAACTCATCCATTCTACCTTGGCATGCTCTACGGCAATGGTCGCCGCCTTTTCAGCCTCGCGCTGTCTTCGCTCCTTCAGCTTGAGTGAGAATATGGCCACAGAGCGTGCACTTTTGACCAGCTTCTGTTTAAGCCGCGATTTCTTGGCCGCCAATTCAGCAGCTGTAGAGCAAATATTTGTCAAATTAAGTAAAGGTTTTTTTCTGTTTGCGCAATTTGTTAGACTCGCCTTTTGTCTCGTCGTCTGCACTGCCGGATGCTGCAGATGTGGATGCAGTGACAGCAGCAGCAGCTGCTTGTGCCTGTTCCTGCTCCCGTTCTCGCTCCCGTTCTCGTTCTCGTTCTCGTTCCCGTTCTCGTTCTCGTTCGCGTTCCTCCTTCGCCAGCTTCTGCTGCTGCTTGTGCGATGAGCCTGATGAGGAATTCGAAAGAGCGCCCACACTGGGTCGAGACTGTGAATTGCTGATGCCGCTGCCGCTGGCTGTAGGGCCGGCGCCACTTGGACTAAAAACGCTGCCCCCGCCACCCGATGAGGATGATGATGAGGCAACAATATGATGTTGTTGTTGCTGCTGATGTTGCTGAGAGGCTGGCGGTGTGGCCAACATCATGCTGCTCGTTGCGCCCGTCTTAAGCGCAACATTGCTCCACGAAGGCGCTGGCTTTAAAATGTCGGTGTTGTCTGCTGCACTGCTGCCGAGTTCCTTGTGATTAGATATGGGGAGAGTATTCAGAATTAAGTTAATCGACCTGCTAGCTATCTGAATGCATACTACACACAAACACACACTTAAAGCTTGTCACATGCACATGTTGATAATGGGTTTGTGGGTGTGTTTGAAGCCAGCGTGAAATTGGTTATACATATGAGTGAGATCAAGCAATTGCCATGCCGAGAAGTTAGAGCCTTTAAGATGATTGTTATTAGGTATATTTCAGTTGCCTCAATAGATCTTAACTACACACAGAACGCAGCCTTAGTAGCAACGCAAACATTTAAATTGAGAACATTATATTTATATAGGTATATATAGATCTATGGTGGGTATATCAGGCACTGTCAAAACCCACATCAATTAACACATATTTAATAGGGGTTTATGTCAGTTATCTCTCGACTACCTTGGCAATACAATCTATGCTTCTATGCAGGCTCGTATTATCGTTGACCCTTAAGCGGGACATCCATTCAGGTCCGTGGAGTTTAATGTGTAGTTTATCCTTTAAACAGGAGAATGATGTTAGAGTAACTTGTGTGTTTAATGTATTATCAGTATAACCTATACAATAAATATAGTTCAAACCCATTCTCAGTTTTTTTTTTTCATTTTCTTTGTGAATTCTTCTGTCCTATCTTAAACAAAAAAAATAAAATACATTTTTTTGTAGAGGAACACCTTAGTTTTTATGAAGAGGCTTAGCAAAATTTTGAAAAATTATTTTAATTATTAATAATTCCTAACGTGTACCCATTAAAAATATTTAATAATGGTCAAGGATGGATGAAAACATTTTCGCCGTTAGGTGCACATAATCTTAATTTTTAAACAGTTTTTTTTATCGTTATACCCTTTTCTTGGTGCATTTTCCGTTCAGTTTAAAATCGACAAAAATAAAATATGTGTTCTTGTAGCGGAATAGCTAAGTTTTTGTGTAGACGTGTGATCTAAATTTGGCGAAATTTTTAAAATTAAAAGTCTACGAAACTACTCACAGAGGATGCCACAAATATTGTACTTTATTTTGTATTTTGTGGCACAGGTGTCATAGTACTACATACTAGCTGGGTTTGTATTTAAGCACCAGGGGTTTCAGCTACACAATAAGGTTCAATCTTAAGTTTTTGTTTATATATCTAGAGATAATATGAAATACAAATGTTGATCTGTGTCTTACGCTCATCTGCAATTGTGTTGCACTCTCCGCGGATATTTTACGCGTCTTGTTGTACGGCGGAATCTCTGGGATTTTAGATGTCTGTTGTTGTTGCTGCTGCTGCTGCTGCTGCTGCTGTTGCTGGTGGGTTGACTGCTGTTGTAGTTGTTGCAGTTGCAACTGACGCATCGAGGCGCGGTGTGGACTGCTGCCTGTGCTGCTGCCAGTGTGATCAGCCGAATCGCTAGATTTCTTGCGGAACGGCGGTATATCTTGTATAAGGATCGACTGCATTCGCAGCTGAGCGTAGCTGGCAGCGGCAGAGTTCAGGGCTAGTGTGCTAACTGAAGCGCTGTAAGGTGCCATATGAGCAAGCAAGACATAAAATAGATCAAAATAGAATATGATTGGTTTAAAAAGTTGGAGAAAAAGTAGCGGGTATTCCAGTAATCGAAATAACTTTTTCACTCGATATTATTTTTATCCTTGTTTGACTTAAGTTCCGGCATATTTTAATACTTTTTTATTATTGGATTTGCTGGAATACCGCAACATGACATATTATTCACAGCTATATTAACAAAAAAAGAATATATACATATATACATATGTATATACATATAATATATATATATATATAAAGCGACTTGTAAAGTTACGAGATGTGCCAATGGGAGAAGAGTTTTGCATCACAAATTTTGAATTTCGGAAAGCGAAAAGAACAACAACACACAGCAAAATCGAGCACAAATATCGGTTTTATATTCAGATACATGTGTACATATAGGCAAATGTTTGTATATACAGTGTTTGAATTTACTGCTACCGCTGCAGCAAGAGCAATAGGAATATTGCTCTGCTATTGCTACTGCAAATCAAATCAGAGCAGAGCGAAAGAGCAATTACTTCAGATTTCTGCTATTGCTCCATTCAAGTTTGTAGCAGTAGCAGTAGTATAACGAAAGATTAGGAAGGAGAGTAGCATTTTCAATCACTGTCTATATATATGTACATGTGAACATCTAAGTACTGCAACTATAGATTGGTATAGACTAGATTTACCCGCTAGGCAGCTGTTGTTGTTGCATTCTTTGGCTGTGAGATGACAGAGCGCTCAAATTGCGCACCGAACATCCAAGAAATGGCGGTATTTCCGGTATGAAGAATAGCGATTTTTGTCTACAACCTTTACAAGCACTGTGCAAGATTTTTTTGTTGGAAAAAATATAAAAGCAATTTGTGTGGGCAAAGTTGATGTATAAGGAATAAAAAACAGTGCCCATTATACAGTAAATGAAATAAGAATGAGAATATTTAAATAAACAAGACTTGTTGGAAACTATTTCGAGAACTTTGAACGTGCATCCGAGTTGCACATATTTGAGTGTGCCGTGTGTCTGTGTGTGAGTGTGAGTGGCGTGTGTGTTTGCTTATGTATCGTGTGTGTGTGTCTGTGTACTTAATTGAGTTGGCGCGTGCAGGATAACTTAGGCTCTGTTATTTTATAGTAATTGGCTGCCTCACCCATTGCCATCCAGATGCAAGCTGGTCAGCGAGGCGCCACCGTGCGGCGGCGTCGATTCATGCAGCGGTCGTATGAGTATTGTGCTCGTCTGCAATATTTAAATAAAATGCGTAAATAATTCACTTCCGTTTTAAATGGATGCATTCGCTTTACACGCACCTGCGATGGCGGCGAATCCGGCGAGGAGTCGCGACCCTCATAAATATTAACATCTGCCTCAATGCTGCTCCGTCCGTAGCTGGCAGCCAGCTCGTGGCCATAGAGCAGCATATTCTCGGCCAGCTGACTCTCCATGGACTGATCGTGTGTGGTGTTCGAGCCCGCTCCCTCCTGTTCCGGCTGTGTGGATGTGGTTGATGGCGGTGTCGGCGGTGTGGGGCGTGGCGAGGTGCCCTTGCATTGCATCTCACGGCGACAGTGCTCGGCCCGAGCTATCTCCGCCGCCAGCCAGGAGGGCAGCTCCGGCAACAGCCATGTCAACGCCTGCCGCAGTCCCAGCATGATGTGCTGCGAACAAAAAAGCAAAGAAAGGCTATTTTAGGCAATCCACATTACATATGTCGACCGATTGTTCCTAGGCACAACATAGCTCGTTAATAATGAGTTTGCTTCAGATATAAAAAACGTTTTTTGCACATGAACCCATGTTTTGACCGATCGCTGCTATGTCAGCTATCAGCCTACAGAATAAATGTGGATATACTTAATTTTTTATCAAGGCGTCTTTCAAACTGAGAGACTTGTTTAATAGATCAAGAACATAAATACTTTATGGGATCAGAATATTCTCCTTCAATAAATTACAAACTCCAGAGATCACACTTACCTCCAGCGTAACTATCAATATAATAGTCTGTGCGGTTGACAGGCCGGGCCACAGGCGAGACACCTGGCCGGACAAACCAATCAGCGCACAGTTCACAATTACCGCGGCCAGCGACAGGATACTCAACGCATTCTGCCAGGTGCCAATGTTGGCCACACGCTGCCCAAACGGACGCTGATGCACGTGGGCCAGCTTGAATGCATCCGAGCGTATCTCCATTAGGTTGTTTATCAGCGCACAGATGCCAGCCAGGGGAAAGGCAGCCGAGAAGAGGACCACATAGCCCATCTGCACCAGCATCTCTAAATGATCCGAGAAGGTGCCATCGTACTGCAAAACACAAAAATTCACATTTAAAGTAAAGTCGAATAGCAAATTAAAGTTTTCCATAGTATTAATAATAATAGTATAAGGATCAAACATGTCATAAAATGGTACGTTTAAATTGGAATTTTATCATACGTTTTATTTTATATGTTATGTTCACAGTTAGCTTTTCTGAATGACTGAAAAGTACGTCTACTTTCACAAGAAATACTAACATTTTAATTGTTTTGGCACTGTTGAAGAAATCATTCTGAATTGATTCTCAGCCAACTTCCATTAGAACTAAAAGTTGGCTAACGGTTTGACTTCTACATTAAATATGCATTTTTATCTAGTGTTAGTGTTAAAGCATTGTTGAAGAAGACATTCTGAATTCCTTATCGCCTTTTCGAAATCAATTCTCGCAATTCCGATTTGCTAGTATGTTCCTATAGCACTTACCTTGTAGAATGAGCTCTCAATCTCAGCCTGTCCAATGTTGCGTTTGCTTGTCGCATGCTGCTGCTGGTGCTGCTGCTCCTGTTGGCCAGTTGCAGCTGCCTCATCCTTAAGTTTCTGCTCGGCGGTGGCCAGTTCCTCGGCCAGACTGCGATTCACAGTCTGTGTGGGGCTGAGGGCGCCCCACATATTGAAGCTGAGTTTGGCAAGCTTCCATTGCTCCAAGAAGTAGGGAATGGCCGATTCGCGTAAGTTGCCAATGATTTGGCGCGAGATTAGCAAGCCAGCAAGTTGCTAAAGAAAAAATTAAGATAATTATAATAATAAATGCGTAGAATATTTTGAGCAAACCTCTTTAAGCTTATCCTCATCACGCAAATAAAATGCAATGTAGAAGAGCGATAGAAACGAGTTGACAAATTGAAAGAGGGCCACTTTGGCTATCAAATGGTTCTCATACTTCGATTGCAGTCGATAATTTTCTACAGAGCAAATAAATGTTTATAGATTAATTATCCAAAGCTGTTGTTCGATTATGTCTTACCTCGATCGTTAAGCCAGACGGCCAGTTTGAAATATGCCTCATCCATCAAGGTAATCGCACCAGCCAAAAGCACTTTGGGTATCACACTCAGACAGCACAGAACACTCTCCTCCGGCAACTTGGAGTCCCACCAATCCTAGAACACACAAAAAACAAATAAAATTAACGAGTGCATATTTACACAAATCAACTAATACTATATACGGAAGGAAGAGAAAGGGCGTGCGAGTGACGAAGTGGCACCTTGTCAATGCGAGCACATTAACCAAGCATAAATCGACACTTTTGCTGGTTGCCCCCAACACATTTAATAGCATTCGATTTTGCTACACACGCACTTCATTTACTACATTGCAGCTCTGACTACATTAAGATATTTCCGGCATGAAGTGGTTGAATAAGAGGGGGAGTGGCTGATGGGGGAGTTGAATGGTTATTAAACGTTTTGTGTACACTAGCGGTTTTGGCTGAGAGCTCAAACTGACATATGCAGTCTCCGGGGTAAACTCGAAACAATTAAGCGATATTTTAATTGCAAGCGAAAGTCAAACAATTACCAGACTATGATATACCCTATAACTAGCCAACACCTGCTGAATTGGTCTCATTGAGCTTTCTCTGTACTTCCCTAATCCTTGCCATACATTTTTTACTTCTTGTTAATTTTTTTATTTTTACATAAGTTTAATTCTCATTTATAATTGTATATAATTTGTTTTCTTTTGTTCTCTCAGCATTCCTTTGTTTAAACTGTACTAAATAGGAATATGCCGTTCTACCTGCCACTTTTGCTGGGTATTCCAACAACACCAAACTCATTGGCCACTAGCAGGCGCCCATTTTGTGGCACGCAATAACAAAAGCGGTTTGCGCTTTTTAATCTGAAACTGTTGCAGCGTGTGTCTGTGTGCTTCTCTATATGTATGCGTGTGGGTCTCTTTTGTGCTGTTGCATCATTTTCAACTTAATTAGCAGCTTGTGTTGGGCCAACTGCAAGCTGAATTTCATAATTTCCGCAACTCGTTGTCATGAGCAGCACACCACAAAGAACAGGATATAATGAATGATTACGAGTGCAAAGTGTTTGCAGCTTTTAAATTATGGGGCAAATGGGATAAAATAATATTATAGGTCTTAGGGATTTTAAATAAAGGCTTAATTTGCATTTGTATTTTTCAAGTCTTTTTATTTTCTATGTGTAAGTTCAATTTAAAAATACATTAAAATAATAATTCAATAAAAATCATGACAAATTTTCAAATAAAACTTGAATATATTTAACAGCTGGGTTAATGGTATATCGTAGTCGAGCTCACTCGAGCTCACAGCATTCTAACTTGTTTCTAGTTCTACTTGTTTTTGCAAATTTTGCCATTATCTTTTTAATTCAATACCCAACATAAAAGTTAACTGTGAATTTATATTAGAAGCTCAAGAGCGGGGCATTAAAACTGGACATACAATTTAGTTACCTTGACTTGGCACGAGTACAACACCTAGCAACTGGCCCACCTGCTCAACGTGACATGCAAACACCAACAAACTGAAACATATACAAACGCAACCACACACTTACACACACACACACACACACACACACACACACACACACACAAGCAGCAGACTGCTCTGTCAAATGAAACCCCTTTTAAGCCAAATGCATTGTTTGTGTTCCAGTTTTTTAGGTTCTCCGTTTATACCATGAACTCATTAAGAATGGGTAATGGTTTTGCGCAAGAATATGTAAAAGGCAAGCGGAAACAGCTCCCATCCCATATATATTCTTGATCAATAACAAAAGCCGAAACAGATTTCAACTGTAGAACATAAGTTCTCTTGTAACCAGTGCAGATAAAGTATAAAGTTGGTTTTTTTTTAGTCTTCAGTAACTGTGCCAGATATAAAAACTTCAAATGGGAAATTAAAACTGGGTATATAGTAGTCGAGCTCACTCGACTACAGCACTCCGGCTGTCTACGCAATGCATAGGAGGACAAAAACAGTAAAAGCATGCATGAAAAAGGACAGCAGCTTAATAATGTCATTGTGAAGTCAGATTATGGATAGCCCAAGTTGGTCGGACTTAGTACTTGAACTAACGGGAAATGAAACGTATCCACAAAGTGCTAGTTCTTTTACACAATTTCAATTCAGTCTGCTCAACAGACAGAAGCGAACTACAACAATTTGAACACAAACTTGTCTGTTTCATTGTTGTTAAGCAGCTTAAGCCATTTGTGATACAGTCTCGATTTCCCAGTCTCTTAACCTATGTGTAGTACAACCTATGCTAAACTATACATAAGCCGACCAAAATATTAATATGCAACAATTGGTAAATTGCAAATTTTGCTTAGTGTCTACTAAAGAGATTTGTTCCTTTGAGTGTCTTTAATTGTTTCATTGTTAGAAATTGCTCTTAAATTAGGAGCTGGAAATGGGGGGCTGCCTAAATAATTGCTATGCCACTTTGTTGGCATTATCTTTTGTTATGGCTGTGGCTATTGTTGATTCTTGTTGTCGTTGTTGTTTAGCATCCAATTATGCGTAAAATATGGCGAATGTCAAGCAAGGCGTTGCCCATTTTATCATTGTACGCGTTTGGTTTCTATTTCGCATTACTTTCGGCCTTCCTTCTTAACTTTGGGACTCTCACTGCAAACTGTAACAATGCCAACGCCGCTGACCATTATCTAAGCATTTTAATCAACGCCAACTAAGAGTTCTCTTTCGACTGTTTGTTTGTGTGTTTTTGCCTTAAAAAGTTCCTATGTAAATTGTTGGCCAAAAGGGTATGGATAAAGTTTTAATTAAAAATCACCCAGCCAGTCACACGCTGAAAGCTACTTTTTTAACTCATTGACTTCTGGACTAATATATTACATGCAATTTTCACTTTTTCACTTGATTGAATACTTAATCCCTTTTCTAAAAAGTCTTTAACTCATTTCATAGAAAATAAATTAATTCAAATGCATTAAACAAAATTAGTTAACACTGCTTGCAGGAAACATTTCGATTAAATAAAATTAAATAGTCTTAACTATTTCAAAAAACCTTAAGCTATTTAAGTTTGTTAGTTAAGCAATCACTTAAATAATAAGTCAACAGCGATTCAAAAATTGTATATTGATTTAGGGTTCCATTTTTTAATATACACAAAATTGGTTCATTATGTTCAGACTAACGTGGATGAAATGACTTATCAATTAATACCTTAGGATGTTGAAGGTGCTAAAAAGTCGATTGATATTGTCCATCTTGTCGTAGATCTGAAGTGGTTTGGATTCATGAGACAATAACAATTCGCCTTTCACCCCTAGCCCATTCACACCTATTACGAAAATCAGATTACGTCTTTGGTATTGTTGGGAGTACTGCGTACGAGAGGTGGATGGGATGATAGCTAGCTCTACTGATCTACCGATTGAAGTGTGAGCACAAAAAATACATATACACATACTAGAACAAGTACGAATTGTAATAATACAAGTTAAAAATGAATAAAAACCTTGTGCAAATTATACATGCATTGAGCAATTCCTTTATCGGGTATGTTATGATGATCCAGCCAATCCTGCGGAAAAGAAAATACAAACAAACAAAGAAAGAACGGAAAGAAAGGAAATAATTCAATGAGGCGTGATGTATGATAAATAACGTTTTCATTTCATTTGATTTTGTTGTATTTGTATTTGCTTTTGCACTGCAAAAAGAAACTAAATAAAAATACAAAAAAATAAAAAAGAAATCGAACCAATAAGCACAGGCAACAAAAAAAGAGGTGCGCATAAGAAAGTCAAATGCAGAGGAGCAAGCGGCAGCCGCAAAATGAGTGTGAATGGTGGGTGTGCGAGTGTGCGAGTGTGTGGCAGCTAATGTGTGTGTACGTGCGTGTGAAAGTGTGTGAAGGGCAACAACAGCAGCAGCAAGCACGCCAGCGAAATGCGAATGGAAACAAATGGAGGCAAATTCATAAACACACCCCACACACACATTAAAAGGCGTTAAACTTAACACACACACACACACACACACACACACGTTCTCAAATTATATCGGATGGGTTTCGGTATTATACATCATAAAAATAAACCATATTAATTATACGCAAGGGAATACTAAATTATTTCATTATATTGACTGTTACTTAATGATGATGTTACCCGATACTTTCAGCAAGTCTTCTGACCTTAATTTGAAATGCTGATAAGTTAACTCCAAACATTGTTAAGAACATATTTAAGAGTACAGGTCGAAAAGGGCAACTCTTCAGTGCCCAAAGTGAATAATCTCAATTTGAGTTAGCTTTATTTTTCTATACCTAGTTTAACCAACACAATTAAAATCTGTTT
This sequence comes from Drosophila nr. perissopoda 5 BK-2023a, assembly GCA_035044105.1. Classification (NCBI taxonomy): domain Eukaryota; kingdom Metazoa; phylum Arthropoda; class Insecta; order Diptera; family Drosophilidae; genus Drosophila; species Drosophila nr. perissopoda 5 BK-2023a. The sequence continues at coordinate 2,606,014 of JAWNMK010000125.1, read as the reverse complement.
GATAAAGTATAGTAAAATAAAGTATAAAGTATATCAAAGTATCTGTTATACTATTGTATAACAGAATAAATAATAACTGATTTAGATCTATGGTATTTTGAATTAATTCACTTCTGATAATTCTTCTAGGAATTCCATTTAATAATTAAGTATTATAATGAAAATGTTTTCCAAAACACATTTTTCTTATTTCCGAATTTAAAGTTAAATATTTAATTAAATTTATATTTCCTTTTTTTATTTTTCTGTGTTGACTGATATTAGTCGGCATTAAATTAATAAGTTCTGAACTTCAGATTTATAGTACCTAATGCATTGAGCCCTTAACATCATCAACAGAGGTCTCCATTTATTCAATCTTTGCTTATTCGTTGGCATAAGAAACAAAGTTACCGAAAAAGTAAAACATGCTAAAGGAAAAAACAAACTTGTCTCTCTTCTTTGCAAGGACTCGCAGTAGTCAATAAACCAAGGATATTTTTCATTCAGCTCACCTGGAATCGCAGCATGAGAAACATCACAGCAAACACCACGCAGAGACAGAGTCCAATCACTGGAAAACTGACCAAATAACGAAAGGCGCGACGCTGCCAGGCGGGTGCCTCCTTGGGCTCCAATCGACCCGTCACATTGTTCTCCTCCAGCGGGCCCTATTAATAATAAGCAGCATATTAAGGCCAAGTTAACCAAAATTGAGTGTTGATGGGGGTCTACTCACTTTATAGAGCGGCCTGGGCGGTTCGAGTAGCTCTGGGGGCGTGGATAGTGTGCCCCAGCGAAAGGCCAACTCCACGGAATACCGCTTCCAGGCCTCCAAATACAGCGATGCCCAGGCTACATTAAACAGCGAAAAGAGCACATGGCCCATATCCTGAGCGGTTTGGCCCTTGCCCCACAGTATGCAATAGAGAATGGTGCCAAACACAGCCGGCACGCCCAGAGCACAAGTGTAGTGCCCCAGCCAAGCAAAGTAGAGCGCTACCTTAACGCCAAAATATGCGGCTATATCGTCTGAAAATGGAACAGAATATTACATTACAGTTCATAAGTCAATGCCAGCATGCTCAATAGAGTGGTTCTAAGAGTTAAGAGTATATTTTGTGGAAAGCTTGGCGAGCAATAAATGCAATAAATCGTATTCTTTACGGCTTCAGTCTTTCCTATCTCTAATTGGGTAACCCTTGCAATACATATATAAAACAAACATAAATTTGGAAATCGATAACCGTCCAAAGTCTCGAGAGATTTGTATGCCAACCCAAATAAAATTGGTGAATTAGTGCAGAAATGCAGACACTCACCGAGTGGCTGTGGGGCAAAGATCCGCTTGACCCAGTGCGTTTGCAGCTGTGTCAGAGAGCGTGTCTCGTGCAGCGGAAAGACCTGTGTGATTAGACCCGACTCCTGCCAGGCGGCCACAATGCTCTGACCCTCGGCGACAGCGGCGCGTCCCTGCAGCGCATCAATGTCGCTGCAGCCGGCGCGTAGTCCCTGCAGTACCTGCAACACCAGCCACTGGCGCTCCTGTGAGGTGAACAACGCCGTGCTGCCCACATCGCCACGCAGCTGCTGGAAGCAGTGGCTCTCTCGGGTGGTAAACTCACGCAGTGCCCCGCCCAAATCTGGACGTAAACGTTTCGGCAGGCGGGCTTCCTCAGCGGCTTTGAAGAGGCTGCAATAAATGCATTTGCAACATACGTAATGAAGATCCGGATCCGAAGCGTTATCATCAAGCATTACTTACACATTAACTGGCGCACTGACGTAGAAGGCATTGCGTCTGGAGCTCTCGTGCGCCTTAACTTGAACTAGGAGGCCCAGACCGGCTGGTGGCTGAGAGCGTATGCGGGCCAGAAGCCAACGAAGCGCCTCATCTGGCGCATCCTCGGGAAACTCAATGACCACATCGCATTGTGTCGGTATTTTGTTGAGCCAAAGGCGACGTGGCGTCATCAAATGACCAGCGTAGGGCACTTTGCGGCGTAGGTGGCGGGAAGCTGCATATACAAATTCAGATTCAATATTTTTAGAATGAAATACTTGAAACTATCGAAATGCATCAAAGTGTTGACAACTGTGGCACAAATTAGCTTGCATCGACTACTTTTATAATCTTATGTATTCATGTACAAATTAATCCACTTTAGTCTTAATAGTTTCTGCGAAACGAAAGATCATTATAACTGGAGCATCCGAAATGAAAAGAAAAAGTAGAAAATTTCTCAAACTCCTAATTAGAACTGCTGAGTTAACTTGGCTGATTAAATCGGAACAATCAATTTGGCCATTTATTAGTTCAGAAAATTAAGGAAGATTAATTAGCAAATGCCTACAGCAATTGTGTAAGCTATTATTATTCCAGACAAAACTTAACTGAAATTGTTATTGTATTTTATGCACCTTGTAATTGGAAAACCATATAAATTATCTATATTCAAGCATATCATGCAGAAGTGGGTTATAAAGAGTTTTAATAAGGTATTGTCAAATTCTTTCAGCACAGCTCAATGACAACAAAAGGCAGAAGAAATATGTTCGTCAATCTTAAGCCCAATTGGCTTACAATACGAAAAAGATTTGAGATATATTAAACATATAGGATATGATAAATTTGATTGCAAATGACATCTTCTATGCTAAATTTGGCAAACAATACAATCGCTTAGCCAGTTTCAATGCACATAGAGTATACCCAATTTCATGACATAGTAAACTCCTTCATGGAATATTTGTAGCCGCATAGCAAATGAAAAAATGAATGCAAATTTTTTTGTGTTTTTCCCCATTTGCAGATAAATTTTGGTGCTGTTGCTTTCGGACCGAATGCATATATTTATAGTCTGCTGTTGGCGGAGGATAAAAGGACAGCAAGGCTCGCAATGCACAAACTGCTTTAAATGCAGGTATAAAATATTCCAGTAGACCATCAGGTACAGATACAGATACACAATAAAGCTACAGATACATATATATATATATATATATCTTTATATATATATATATACATATATATGTTGGGTATATAAAACATTTCAACAGTAAAGCGTATATTAAGGTCACATAAACATTCCTCGTGATATCAAGTTAGTTGGAGTGAGTCAGAAAGAGAGAGAGAGATAGATATATATAGAGAGATGGAGGAAGAGAGAGAGCGCATAATGTTAATGTCACCTGCGCATTTGTTGTGACAAGCAGCTTGTATGACAGAATGTTGCAAAATCCAAAATCGGATTTAATTATTTATGGAAAAGCTCTCGAGATTCTGCGTCTAGGCATTGTTTGCACCCAAACGACGTACTTAGTTCAAATGCTGCACAAAAGGCCACAAAACCTGCGGCTTTGTGTTGCAAAATTGTATTGCATAACCAACAGCCGCCAGGTACAGGAAGCGGAAAGGGGCACAGCAAACATACAAACATACAAACACGAGAGTAAATGACAGACCGTAAAAATCTACCACAACTTTTAATTAGAGGTGTTGGCAACCTGCAGCAATGACAAAACGGCAACAGCAGCAAACACAAACACAAAAAATGGGCAGGAAACTTGAACGCTGCCGCCCACTCAGGAAAATGTGAAAAGCGATGATAAGAACACACAAAAAACACAGCACAAAAATTGACTAATGGCAGCAGCCAAAGTCGCAACACGCAAATGCCAAATAGTGTAATGAAAAAAGGTGACTTTAGGTCTCTGATATCTGCTCCTGCCACTTGCCCCATACACGAGGCCGCCATTAATTATAAGGTAAGTCACGGACTGCTCTGTAACTGATAGCAAACGGGCAACTTGCAGCAAAGTCGCAACTCTCCTTCAATTTTCTTATCAGCAGCTATTATTTTGCATTAAATTAATGGCTAATGCAAGTTTCACGTTCTCATGGTTAATTTCTGTGACGCAACTTTTAATGGTTTATTTTTATATGAGGTGCAAGTCAAATAGATACTTAAGTAGCAAGTGTTATTAGATGCTTAAGCGTGACAATAACTAATCCAGGTTGCTTCTAAAATGGAAAACGAAATTGGAAAAGCTTTCACTGAAAACTTTTACCCAAACTGAAATCTGCACAAAAACGAGACCAGAATAAACCCAGCCCAAAAGATTAAAATATCATTAGAGGCCGACGGCAGTCAGTTAATGTAAATTTCAATTTCAATTGCAACATTCAAGTGCAGATATTTATATAACAAACTGATTAAAGGGGATTTAAATATTTTCTACATCTATTTAAACTCGTTAGGCAAGCCGAGAGAGAGAGAGAGAGAGAGAGAGAGAGAGAGAGAGAAAGAAACGGAGAGGAAGAGAATGCTTGTTTATGCTCACAAAATCTGTAGCTCGGCAATTAATTCCATAAATAAAATCGGATGCACAGGCAGAGTTCACACAGATTAATAGATATGTTGTTGAGTGTATACTTATATATATATATATATATGTATATATATATATGTATATATATATATATATATATATATATTTGTGTACAGAATGTGTAATGGCAGTTGGCAAATAAGTACTAGATGGAAATTGTTTCATTTTATTGCTGGCTGCATAACAAATGAGCTGTGAACTTGTGGTGTAAGCTTGTGCGCAAATTGTTGATGCAAATTTTGGCCAATAAATCCCAAAACATGCCATTTTAATATGCTGCTCGCATAGGGTCCCGCAGCCCATGGGGAACGCAATTCATTGGCGACACGAGCCGCACGCTTCGCTCATAAAATCCAGACAATGAATAAAGGCATCACACACCACACACACACACACCACTCACACAAACACAGCTAACGCAATATCCCTTGGAAAGGACCATACGCAAAGTAAATAGTGAGACACTTTAATGCATATCCTGCGCCGGCATAAAACGGGGATTAAAGAGCAAAACGGATTTAAGCTGCCCAAGCCTATGGTAATGGGCTTAAGCAATAAGCCGAAATGTTTCATTCATCATTTTAGCCAATTAAATAGTTTCATAAGATATAATTTTTAATAACTGTGGATTAATAGTTCATTAAAAACAAACATAGAGGATTATGCGGTCTTTAGAAATATCCTTGGTACGCCGAATTTTACATACATGTGCAGGCTGATTGTTTAATATTGTTTTGTGCAAATTATGGGAGCACTTTGCTTTGCTTCTTTGTAAAGAAAAAAGTTCATGTTTGCAATGATTTTTCCCATTCAAAATAAATGATATAGTGATAAGATCTGGCCATATCCGAATAAGCTGATTGCAACCAGAAAACAGATATATTTAAAGTTTTATAAACAAAGTTTCAGAACTAAGCGGCTTTTGTAGATTGAATAGAAACAGACAGACGGGAGAGAACTGGCTATACCAACTCGGCAAGTGATGCTAATCGAGAGTATATAAATATACTTAGAACAAATTTTGTGTAAGATTACATTTGTTTTGCTATTTGCAGAAGAGCCTGGACCTAATCAACCCATAAATTAAAATAATTAAAGAACAGTAATTTGACGTAATTAGTGAAATTTGCATGTAATATTGAAATTAGGAAACCAAGGCATTGTAATAGAATTCAATCTAGCAAAACATATCTAATATCAAAACTGAACAATTCATTAAACAACACAAACTACAATTGAAATTCCGTTCAGCACCAGCTGGATCTTTGCTACATCACAAATAGGAAAAAGAGGGAAAAACTGCCAGCTGGAGGCTGTGTGCTGAATAGTTAATGAAAGCATTGAAGCAGAATCCCTGCCGGCTGGCAATCGGGAGTGAGCACCGTAATTTGTAAACCTTGCGCAACACCCAAAGTCACTGATTACCCACGAGCACAAGCAGCAAGCAGCACCACCCAACCCACCCAAGCAGGCCAGTAAATGACTCAAATTTAATCAGTTGCTGCAGCAACAATCAACTTCAGATCCTGTAATTGCGTGAGTCGTGAGCACATTATATCTACTTGAGACCGTTTATGTTTTAATTAGACTGTGCTGATGACATTGACGAGCGGCCAAAATGGGCAAAAGAAACTCATTAGTAATCGTGCACTGAACGCCATGTGGCCCAAAATGAGTTTAATTGAAATTAAATTAGGTGATGTTAAGACTCGATGGATTTCATGATTTCTCCTTTTATGTGACATTTATTGATCTTAGATAAGTTTACTCGACAACATTACAACGTCTACCAATTGAACATTATTAGCTACAATAAAATAAGTTAAATTTGGTTGCCTAGAAAGCGTTGTTATCAGAATAATCTTCTTCTACACAACTAAATGGCACCGGGGCACGTGACAATTATATAAAAATTTCAGAACAAGGTCGAGAGGAAATATAAAAGAAATAATTCGTTACTGGTGACTTTTATTGGGGCATTACTGTAACGACGATCAGTATGCAAATAACAGCTAATCGATAACAATGTGTTGGCAACTCTGAATTCAGAGCAACTTAAGTCATGCAAATTTATTTGCTATTGTGTAAAATATTAGTTAAGTAAAACACAGAAAATGATGCGAAATCAACAAATTACAAACTGATAACAGTGGAATTACAGAACGGTGGGATTACAGAACATTGGCATTACAGTGCTGCTGCGTGGCAACGCTGGTTAACAGATCTAACAGCAGCATAAGCATAAATGGAAGAAGAAGAGTCGTAGAAGAACAGCTGAACAATAGAGACGAATTCAGGAAGCGCAGCGTTAAGATCGTCAATGAGAAGTAGTCAAAGTCCGAGTACACAAAGTTGTAAAGTTGTCGGTGAGTTGAGGAAATATGACATTGTTTTATATAGTCGAACATTAGGTTGTAATTGCATTGCTCATATTTCAATGAAAAATACTATTATATTAATATAATTATAATTAGAACTAAAGAAACTAATATGCACCTGATATAAATATAATTTGGCATCGATAAAGGGTAAAGACATCGAATATTAGTCTTTGCAGGTTGGGCGGGTAAAAGAAAAATATCATCACTATCTCTGGCCGTAAATATATCACTGGTGGATTCTGTTAACAATTCTGATTACATTTTATTCCATTCATTTAGCACTCTGTCTGCTGTTCTTTAGTTACGGGACACTGCAGCTTAAACGGTAGCAAGGCACCCACCCTGAGCCCAGCGGATCCCGTAGGCAGAGAACACCTCCACTCATTTAAAAACTGTCCCACAGGAACATTTTTAAATAAAGAAAAGATACAAATATGTTGTACCAAAGAATAACAATAAATAAACATTGAATACACATTTAATTTAAGACAAATACACAAATAAATAATTCACATCTTATTGACCATTTAAATGTTTAAATAAGTAAGTCAAAAATACTTCAAACGACCTCCTCGCTAAACCTCTCTAATATAATCAGATCAGGTATTCAAGTATCAACTGTCTCTTGAGTGTGCTCTGCCCCAGATAAATTTAGCTGTCGCCTTCCAAAAGCCTGTCAATGAAGATTGTTTACTCAAGGATTATACTAAGTGATTTTTATATGCATTGGCAACACTCATTCAACACTATTCAGAGCTTAATATTTAAGATATTCTATTTTCATATTTATCATTGGTTATAAAATAGGTAGTCTGCATGTAAGCTTCTTATAACAACTAGTTCTTAATAGGATATGTGAAAGCAATTATGCACTCTACCTGATAATGTTTTATATGTATATGAGAGGCAACGAGACCCAACTACATTCCCGACATCCACAAGCGTGCCACAAACCAAACCAACCACACACTCAGAGTATTATGTTGAATACTTGACATTGTCCGCCTTACTGTCCCATACACAAATGTAATTAATTTTTGCTGACCAAGCGTTAGTCCTTGCTGGTCCTCGTTGTGTTCTGCATAGAAGTGTGGGTGTATGCCCACACGGTTCGTGAAGAGCAGGTTACTGTGTGAGGTGGCCTACACACACAGTGAGGGAATTACACATTAATCTTTTGTAGAGTTCAGTGCATCAATAAAAATGTGCCATTAAAGGACAACTATGCTGATGGTGCTAGGTCACTGGCACAGGACTCCGCACGACTGGACAGCCGACATTAATTTGCCAATCGGCTTTATGAGGCTCATGTGTAAAAAATGTCGTAACGGATTGTTTCAGTATTTACTGCGATCCATTAAAGGACACGCGGCAATTGTTGGGCAATTATCACTGAGAGAATAACCAATGAACACACAGTTTTCAGAGTACCCACATAATACCGATTAAATGCTCTACAATTAGTTCTGTAGCTCAAGACTATTCAAGATTAACATAATCTTTCAATTTAAAGTTCAGTATGTAAAGACTATTAAAGTTGAAGATAATTTCCAAATTTCCCAATAATTTGTTCCCTTACAATTTATGTTTTCTCTATTCTGTTGCTTATAATTTGTTCTAGTGGGAATTTCAGCCTTTCACCGGGCCACCAATATTCGTTGCTGACACTTATAAGCATCAGTCTGGATGCCAGCTAAATCTTTTCAATATTTTAAGTCCTCCCCACTACCAATTTTAGCTCATTGCAGCCAACTCACTTGCCAATAACATTTTCTGGTATAAAATTCCCAAGCAGGACAAAACTTTGCCGCCATTCGCCCGACCATTTTGCATTTTGTGCAAAGAATCTTCAGAGCCACGTTATTTTCACACTTTCAATGCTCTGACAACTAATACCACTCAAAGTGTCAAAGTGCCCAGGAATTGGACAGCAGATACTGACGAGTATAGTGGGAGTAAAGGAGGAAGGACTTTGGAGCAAATGCTGTCTATTTATTGATTGAATCTGAATATATAATTGAAGAGCACAATTCAAAATCAAAGTGAAAGCAACGATGATGTCTAAGTCTCAGAGAAAAGAATATTAAAAGGACATAAATCAATTTATGAGAATGGGCCAAAGGCTGTATCAACTATAAGTACATTTAGTGCAAGAGGTTTACCAATATTATGATGCTAAGTTTTAACCAGCAAATATTTTATTTAATCGTAGTTCTTAATTATAAATAAAATTTAAAATTTAAATAAAATTTAAAATTTAAATAAAATTTAAAATTTAAATAAAATTTGAAAAAAACTTTTGGACGGGCGGTTCTGGCTGTTAATTAAAAAAATACTGTTTTAAGATTTTATAAACTTTGTTTAATTTTTAATTTGCATTCAAAAATAAGTTTGGCTTTTTAAGATTACTCAAATACATGGCTCGGTAGCCACAAATATAAACTAAATCTCAGAACTTTCTTTGTCAAATTTTGTGAATTTATGTGTCTCGAATTTTTAATTGTAGAATAAACATATTAAGCAATTAAATATTAAACAATACCGTCAGTAAATCTGGCAAAGTATTCAGCCAAGATGGATGGAAAGTGCTCATCAGAAATGTCAAACGATGATGAACTGAAGTCTGCCCCAAGAGCTCTTCAAAAGCTTAATGAGCGCTGACGTCAGCAAGATGGCAAAGTTGTTGCAATAAGCAAGCAGTTAGACTGGCGGGGGCAGGGGGCAGTTAAGTCGGTGCATTTGAGCCACACTTGCTACAATAAAGCCCAAAGGCATCCTGCTTGTGAAAACTTAAACGACTTTGGCAGCAGTTTTTTTCATTGCGGTTTTCAGAAATATCTGCAGAATGGCTTGGCAAATAAATGAGAACGATGTAAATTCTATAAAAGGACACTTGAGCATAGAACTTGAACTTGAAATAATTTATTAATTTAATCTTTATGCAATTCAATTTTGTACTTTTTCGTTTCAATTCTTTGATTTTTATGTAACAAAATCAATGTTTTGCCAGGAAATCTTAAGAATACATTTTTAAAGTTCATTTTCAGCATCGAGTTAAACGGTTTATTTCATGGATAAATTTAAATATGAATTTGTGAAAATCATATCTTAATTTTATTTCCTAGGAACAAAATATTTCATCATATCGCTGTCATAATCTGTCAATTATCTTTATAAACTGGCAGTTGATTAGAATAACAAATTTTGACATATCTCTGACATATCTCGCCTGTCGCATAATTCGTTGATTTGGCTGCTCGCTGAGCATCCTTGTACTTGTAAAGTACAGTTATGTTTGTCAACTGTTCACAAAGTTGGCTTTTTGGCTACAGCTTGTCAGGCGGCAGTTATGAAAACCTAACAGCCACTTAACTGTCAGTTTGCGCCTTTGTAAAACAGAACGCAAATCATTTGAGTGACGTGGCAAGCGTTGCCTACTTTTCACATATCTGTCACATTAAGTATACGCACAGCATTACATATACACCGCAGGGACAAATTGCGTGCGTATGTGTGTGTGCGTGTGTAGTGTGTGTGTGCGTATGTGTGTGTGTGTGTAGTGTAGTGTGTGGGTGCATGTTTGTGGTCGGTGAACCACAAGTTTGTCGGCTCAGTCGTCAACATGTCTTGTTCTGCACTCCTTAAGGCGTAATAACGCAAAATTAAATTGATGTTAATATAATTTGTTTAAGGCAAATTAAAATATTAAGGCCTGAAACTTTTGTTGATTTTATGCTTAATTCGATTAAATTGCCAAAGCTCTCAACTAAATAATCTTCGACACGCACACAAGCTACCTCCTCCCGCGTCCTCTTCTGCTGCTTTGAGGATGTCCTTGGCTCGTGTTCTGTCTGTTCTTTCCTGTTGGCTTCTAAGTGGATTTTCATAATACACGAAATATAGGGCAAGATTTATTATTTAATTTGCGCGCATAATTTGTAATTATGTCTCAACATTTACACAACCTGACTGCTCAACCTGCTGGACGGACGGGTCGTCGTCCCAACTCAGCCGACAATGGCATTATGCCCATTAGCACGTTAGCGTGCTTAAACAGCAAAAAGATCGCAGAAACATGAAGGACAACAACAAGATTTTGAGTTGGCCTTAATTGTGATTATAAGTTATATAATATTAATAGGTTTACTGATTATCAGTATATCAGGAAATGGTAATATGCCGTCCACTGTAGTAAGAGTGAAATAAATAAATTTGATATTTAGCCAGACTTAAATTGAGAATGTGTATTAACGGAAAAGGCCGAATATTTAATTATTTATAATTATTATTATATTATTTGTATTCATTTATGTTGATGACTTTATAAATAAATAATAAACATAAATCACAGCTGCGACATTTTCCTTGGGGGTGTTATTAAGTGGAACACTGGAAATGATTTGCTTGAATGTATGGATAATGTTAAACTGGTGAAATGAGAGGAACTGTGCGAGGTATTCCAGAAACAGTGGCGCGTAAGGGGAGTCTCTAAAAAAGGCAGCCAGCTATCAAGGCATTAAAAGCCAACAAGGTTATCGCAAAGTAGAGAAATAGAAGTATTGTCAGGCTTCTAACGAAACTCAACGTAGCAAGATAATACCAGGCAGGTCTGAAAATGAGTAAAAACTCGGATAATAATAGACTTCCTGGTAAGTATTCGCCAAAAACAACACAAGCTAAAAATTGTGTGCAGACTCTGTCTTGAAGATGCCGAGACCCCAGAACATATTCTAGAAGATTGCCCCGCCAAAAGTAGACTGAGACCAAGTACAATCATTGCTATGATCAAAAACTTTAACTCAATTACAGGGGAGAGGACTCAGTAGACACAGGATTGCAGTGCACAGTCTTTACTAATAATAAAGGGGAGTTGGTCGTGTCTGCTTCTAAAAAGTGAATTTACATTTGCAAATCGAGCAGAGTGTGCAAATTAATACAAATATCTAAAAATACACATTAATATCAATCCAACTTTGGACAACTCATTTATCTTTATAGCCATCTGAGCACACTAGAGATAGACAACTCTTTTACACATAGTGTCTAGTAGCCAGCTCAATTACCAAGCCCGAGAATGTCTGATTAATTGCTTTTACAAGCCATTTAACACAGCTGCCCCAAAATGGGGCAAGTTGTTAGGCTCTCAGTTATGAGCTTGTAAGCAGCGCCCACATGCAGCAAAAGAGATAAAACAGCAGCAATAAGGTGATTGATTGCCTTTGTTAATGGCCACACAGAGTGACAACAGCAACAACAACGACAACAATAACAACAGGAGCTGAACAGGAAAATTAGTTGACCGGATAGAAAAGTTGCGTTGAGGCCCTGCCACAAAACTGCTACGCAAATCACATTTGGGGCCCATCAGTGTGGCACACTCCCGCCACTCTCCTGAAGTGGCACTGCTGCAAGCCTAGGCGGTTGAATCTGTGCGGCCACAATGCTCCAGGCATTTGAATATCGCATAATTTGCAGCAACGATGAAGGATGCTGCAGATTGGATGATTTGTTGCCGGATATCGAGTCTAGCAGGCTGATGCGCAGCTTAACATGCAACACTAACACACACCTCACACATACATATGTATACAAGCAAAAAGGATGTACACAATTGATATGCTGACACTTGAACATATGTTAAGAAGCTAAGCTATGGGCAAACATTGGTAAAACAAAAAGAACAGCTGAGAGCAAAGGGATACGTTTCGACTACGGGTATCGAAGTGACTGAAGTACACGCAACAGCAAACAGCACTTAAGGGCCGGTCTCGTAAGTATGTACATACATATGTACATATGTATATTGTACAGTGGAGACAGATTTCAAAAAATACTAAACATTTGTAACACAGATTAAATATTACAGCTTAGTTAGCATTACTTACATTCTCGAAAGCACGCGGAATGTGATGTTGTTGCCTCTTCAGTTTCTCATAAGACAACATTCTCTACTTTCAAAATTCCTAGAGTGAATTTCAAAAATTCTCCCCTAATATTTTGTGTATGTTGCAATTATTTATCGTATTTTGCATTAATGGTGTGTAAGGCCACAAGCAACTGATTTCTCTAGAGAGGCAAGGTGATGGTCTCAAAACATTTCTTATTTATTATAATTTAATGCTGAATAGATACGAAAACTGTCTTTTATCAATAAAAACCATTTTGCATATTTGCAAAATATTTTTATTTAGTAAGTCTGTCCAACAATCAATAAACATCGTTTCATAATCATAATGGTGTTATAGAGGAGTTTTCCATACCATCTACAAATTTGTTGTTCCTTATTCGTTGAAATTCAACATTATGAATCATTTCTACCCATTGTATTGAGAGCATTGAAACAATCCGTCAACGGATTGTGTAAACATTGTGGCATGTTCTTGTTTTATGGGCGTCTACTTGAAATATGATTTCATGCAACTCGAATCAATTTAAACTTTGTAAAGATCGATTTAAAAGTGGGCAACATCAATTGCAATCCGGCTGATGGGAAATGGCAAGCTGCATGCACAAATGTATGGCATGAAATTTGTCACAAAAAGCGACCAAAATTCAATTGAATTAATGGTAAGGACCACAAGGACGATAACAATGGTAATAATGATGATGATGATGATGATGATGACGGTGACAACGTCAACGCTATCGCATGGGGTCGCATGACGAAAGAGAAAACATTTTGCAGTGCAAGGAGGCGTGTCGAATGTGCGGTTGTGGCAATGCCATTTTTATATCTTGCCCAGAGCAAGCAAAAAATAACAAAATAAATTAAATTGATGGCCTGCTCTTAGGAGCAAAGTGCTGGGCTTGTGATAAATTTTAATTTTAAACAAAAACATTTGGACGTGTGACATCTTTCCATTTCTCAAACTCAATTTAATGGCCACAAAAGCGCCATCTTAATTCGCAGACTATGAAAGCAACAAATATTAGATCTAGTGATTAAATATAATTGTACGTGCTTTAATAGAGAACAGTTTGGCACGCAAACATACTTAATTTTAATACCTAAACAACTAATCCGACTTGAACAGCAAAATAAATATATATAATATATGTGAATACATATATTCATATTCATTAGACTAACAAAAAGGACTGAAAATATATATCTGCCTGTTGAATACAGTTACACACATCCTTTTCATATATTTTCAATGATTTCAGGGTATATTACGAAAACGTATTCCCAGAGCTAGGATATACTTTAAGATGTAACAGCTTTGCACGTTCGCATTGATTTTTCCATTTGCCCCAACTTTGCAAGTGCACCACATTGAGTGTTGAGCGAAGGGGTAAGGGGAGCGAAGCAAAGAGTTGCCTGTTTTTGGCTGGTTGCCAAGACCAAAAACGAGGCACAAGCTGCCTGGTATTCATTTACTACTTTAAGGCATATCTCTTTCTTTTCTTTTCTTTTCGTTTCTTTCCTTTTTTATTTTTTATTTTGTTTTGGCAATTTTCGAGGCAACTGCATTGGGTGTGGAAGCGACAGACAGATGGTCATGTGGAAGAGGCAACATGTGAAGAGCGTAGCAGCGGTGACTTCCTTTGCTACCTTCTTTTGTCCGCCGGACATGGGCATAAAAGCCCAACAATCTGAATATGCCCATGGAAAATGCAGATTGATCGTCGGAGATTGGATTACAGCAACAGCAACAGCAACAGCAGCGACAGCAACCAGAACAAAAGAATATTTTTACTTTAGTTGAAATCAAATGGGGTTAGACTGATTTTCAGCTCTGCAGTGGTTTACTTGAGCCACATACCCAAATGGTTTGGGGGCACAAAATTGTTGCACTCAGTTAACATATAAATAGATGAAGAGATAGCTGAATAAATGAAATTTGGGGCACACAAGAGTGCAACAAAAATAGTTACATGCAATAAATAAAACAATTAAGAATAACAACAACTAAAGGTAAAAAATCTTATTTGATTATCTTCTGTATTGGGCTTTTTAGCTAGGTGTCGTAATAGTATTAGTAATGCTGATGAAAATAGTCTAAAAAATACGATTTATATATCTATATCTTTATAGATTTTAATAATAGCTAACAGCTCCCTTCATTTTATGGTAAGATGTACTAAATTAAAAGTAATTTTAATCCTTTGGCTTTTAAGTTGTTTAATTAAGTTGTTTATCTTGGAAAAATATTAATGAAAAATTGCAAAATAAATCAACCAAATTCATAATTTATAATCCAAGCAACTTTAGGATTTATTAAAGTTTGACTTAGATGTGCGGGTTGCCAATCAGTGGGAATTAAAACAGGACACATGCAAACTCGAAAAGTGTCGACATAAACCAATCGCATTACCAGTCAATCAGAAGTGTAAACCAAAACACACACACACACACACACACACACACACACTAGTGGCCATATAAATAAGGAAATTCTGTTCGCTATTAAAATGAACTAGCTGTTCACAACAAACAAGTGTTTAATTATAGTTTTTTTTATATTTTTGATAGTTATTTCAAAAAGCCGTACATTGAAAATGTGGCCATTTAAGATTAAATATGCAAAATATATTGCAAACTATGACAAAAGTGTTTAAATCTTCATTAATTTATAAAAATACACTTTTCAAAAACTCTTTGAAAACTAATATAAAAAAGACAAAATATAAATAAAAATGAATAGAAAAGAATTATATTAGAATTTTCTTCTTTTTTGTACTTGTTCTACGCACAGAAAACATTTTAATTTTTTATACTATGAATAATCAGGTAAATAAGTTATAAAACAATAAAGATAACTAGTCGCAACTAATGCAACTGTGGCAACAAATGTATGTTTACAAACAACCAACATTTTATGCATCGATCAATATTAATTATACCCTGACTGTTTCTGATTGTCTCTAATTATGTGCGCACCACTGTATATACGAATGTGTGTATATCTTTATGTACATGTATGTATGCAGCACACAGTTGAACATAAGCTTAACGGAAATTAAGCTGGTCTCAATGCCACAGGCTGATGCCGCTGATGAAGATGATCCCCACGATGATTTGAACTGTGAACGCGTTTGAGCTCATTATGATTATCACATATTGCATATGGGTGGGGCGAGAAGGGGTACGCAACAATATTGCAGCTATGAACAGTTTATTGAGCACCAGAGTGAGCAGATTGAAACAGTAACTGCCAGGGCAAAAGTTCTGTTCATCAAATTTCACACACATCAAAATGAAACACAGACAGACACAAACAGACACAGACAGACACAGGCAGCAGCTGCAGACTAACCACAGACTAACCTGAACAGCATACTAAATTGGGTTAGGCATTTGCATATTTTATATATTTTACCGGTTCCTTGTAGCTTGTAGGCAACAAGGAGCAAAACTTTTTATTGCCTACACAGTTGCGGCCATTGCTTAAATATTGAGCAATGCTCAAGTTTTCATCAAGTTGAGTGGCTGTATATAATATACAAAATACGCTTGCAAATAATAGGCCTGCATTTTTGACAATAAAAATAAATAAATTTCCTAAAATTAGAAACGTTTTTTTTTTTAATTTTTCACAATTTTATTTCCCAGTAAGAGAAAATATTTATACAATTATATTGTATTGCCAACCTAACGAAAATGTTTTTAAAGGTCTGTGAAATCTTAAATTACAGATGTTTAATAATAATATAATTTTAAAGACATTTAAATATCCAATTTTAGAAAAAAAAAACCTGGAAATTAGAAATGTTTCTAAATGTTTGAAACTTACCCCAGAATTTAAAAATACAACACTGAGTTTTAGATAGATGCAAATTATTGTTCTATAAAAAAATGGCCATTTTCGAAAATTCAGATCTTTGAAAGTAAGTTCCACAACCAAAAGATTCATAAGCCATTCCATATATTTTCCACCAGTTTTAGACGTATTTTATGTGTACATTTTTAATATCAAATTATGCAAAGTTCTCGTTTGATTTGATAACTGTTTTGAGCTGCGGCGTCTGATAAGACTCTGACTTTATCCGACACTTAAAATCAGACAGCATTTTAAAACTTACCCAAGCCAAAGTGAATCATTACTCTTGACCTTGGCTACATTTTTATGTTTATCAGAGTTTTGCTTTGCATACATTTTACATATTTTCATAAGCCAAAATGAAGAAATGCCTGCAAATTATTTATGGATGTGTTTGTGAGCTGTAAGCCAAACAACCTCAACGTTAAAAATATTTGCATACAAATACTGTCTGGCATTTGCTGGATGAGACTGGGTGAAGGGAAAAATGTTTAGCCATGGTAATTTTTGCAGTTTAAATATTTTTGTAGTATTCTTAATCAGGTCTGGGGCAAAAATCACATAATGGGTGTAAATTTATTGAAGTTAAGTTTTTAAATGAGACTTAACTTGATTTTAATCTGTAGACTGAATTGTGTAGCAAGTATCAAAGTTCTAATCTAGTTATTGAAATATTTATTATACTATTATTTATCTAATATTAATATTGAATGTAGAATGTTCTTATTTCTTACAGTTTAGGACAAATAACCAACATAATTGAACACTAATTCAAACGGGTATTTTCTTCATTTTTTTTGGTTGTAATCTAAATCGAAACGACAGAGTTTGGCCTATAGTCAAGTTTCATACATTTTGTTTTCAGTCGTAAAAAGGGCAACAAAGTGGAGAGCACTAAAAAGGAAATATGTTGCGCATGTATGTAAAAAATAGACTACATATATAAATATAAATATATACATATATAGCCAAAAGTTTTTTAAACAAAGCCATTAATCTAAACCAAAGGGCGTCTATGTAAACATTGCTTATGCGAAATTTGTCATATTTTGGCTCTCAGTCAAGTGACAGTGGCCCAAAGAAAGTTAAGTTACTCCATAAGGAAAGTCTATAAATCATAGCTCAGTCTCAAATCAAAAATGCTTTCTCTGATCCTTGACTATAGAAATTGGCAGTAATTTTGTAAGAGATTAAAGCAATTACTTTGAATCATTTAAAGTAATTACATTATTAAATTTTATCATTGATCGCTGTTAATCAGACTTAACAGTTTGTAGACCAATCAGTGAAATTAAATAAAATTTGCCAATTTGTAATAATTATGCAATTAAGTAATTGCAGAAATCAAGCAAATCTAGCAAATATTCTATTATATAATGTATAAATAATAACAAATACAAACGATTGGCGGACATCGTACAAACGCAATCAGAAATAAGGCCAAGAGTTAAGCGATGATAATGGAGGAGCTGAAAGCAATCCATAGAGCGACCATTCCTCAGGCCTGTGGGCGACGACTCGATTGATGACCAGCAAGGCTGACAACGAAAACAATCAACATAAGCGCAAAAACAAACAAGCGATAGTTGGACAATCAACGCGATGAAGGACATGCACGGGGACGGGGACGGGAACGGGGTCGGGGACGGGGAGAGCAATGACAGTGATGGCAAATGGAGTTCATGTTAATCAGAACGAAAAGTAGAACAAGGAAAGGACTCCGGGTTAGAGAAGACCAAGCGAGCTATAAAATCAATAAAGTCCCTGCCCCCCGCACCCACGTCGTTTGCCCAATTCCCAGCCAAAACTTTGAATATTTCACGCCACGTCTACGCACGCGATGCAATTCCTTTCCCACAGCAGGCGAGTAATACTTAAAGGACAGCCGCACCTTTTTATAATTCCGCAAACTTTCGAAAATGGGGCCCAAGCTATATAATACATATAAAGTACTTAAGTATATACATACACTCAGAAATCACACTGAAAACAAGCTAGTTAGTTGTTTTTAGAAATAATTTCTAGATGTACCAAAAAGTGTCTTAAAAATCGATGGCATTTTTCTAATTTTCAGAAATATGTTTCTTAATAAAAGGGAATTTTATTTTTAGAAAAAATGAATAAAATGGGGCAAGTACCTCGATGAACGAAGGTGCACGGTTTCAAATCTCCGTAATATCACACTTTTTATCAAATTAAATTCATAAGCTTTTTAAATTGTTTGAATATTTAAAGCCTTTAAAAATTAGACAAATTATTTTTGAATTTTAGAAAAATACAATCTGGAATGAAGAATGGAAAACCAATGCATATAGCAAGCTAAAACTTTCCGTTTTAAAAATGTACTTTTTCCCTAATAGGTAATCGCAAGTTAAATAATGAATTACTAAAAAGTATAGCGGGTTTCTACAATTCACCCCGATCTTTTCTCTGAGTGTATAATACTGGCAGAAAAGCAATAGCACAGCTAGTCTGTCTTTGTTAGCGGAGCTTTGCTTTAATGTTTTATGTGATAGACAAGATAGATGTAAGTGCAGAAAGTATTCAAAATTCACTTAAAGCAAAATTAATCACCAATGTTCAATTCAATTGCTTTGATTTTCTTTATTTATTTATTTTAATATTTACTTTTTATATTTATTAAAAAATATTTTTCTCATTATTAATTTTTTAATTTTTCTTTTTTTGACTTCAGTGTAATTTTTGTTACGTCTCAAATTCTTGAATGAAGCCCATTTTCGGCATAAAATAAAAGTAAAAAATAACCTTTTTGGTACTCAATCTTTGGGGTTTCATTATTAACTTTTTCTTTCATCTAAGCAAAAGCCTTTGAATATTCAAATAATTAAATTTGTTTCATTAGCAAACAGCGCCCAAAAACGGCTTTTACATTTTACGTTTGAGATTTAGTGACAAGGTCTATAGGAAAAATATAATAATAAAAATAAGAGAATGTGGATGTTGCCCTTAGCGAGGATGATAACGATTCGGCTTCACAGGTTTCACAGAAGGCGAAGCCAGGGTAGGGGTAGGCAAGTAGATACTACCGATGATAGTGGTTCCAGCTCTGTTGTAAGTACTCGTTTTAAGTTGGCTCCTTTAGTGTGTGCGACTTTAGCGTGTTCAAAGCGCATTGTCTCAGCTCTAATTTGAGTTTTGTCCCCATCGGTTCCAACTTATATACACCCCACTTATATAAATCAATCCGAAATCGGAACCGCACGTTCAGCGATTGCAATTTAGAATCGGAATCGAAATAAGTACATAAATCAGCATTTCTTTTTAACAATTACTTAATAGTTGAACTGATATTAGTTTCGAAAGTACCGTAAGGGAACCGATATCTGTACACGTACTTATTGGAACATTCCCATTAATTTTTCATATTTATTTCATATATTGTTCTTATCGGAATCTTTATAATTTACATACCACCATCGGAATCGCATTGAAAACTCCTTTCGGTTTGACACCCTGTCTGCAGTACCTATAATTTTAATTCCTACACGTTTTGATCATTAGTGAATGTGCTAGTTACTAATATTTGAATAACTAGATGACTGTGTAAATAAGTGAAAGGGACGCCAGTGTAACACGCACGATGACTACGAAAAACTACCCTAATTTCCAGCTCTCACATAGTTAAAGCCAAGTAGTAATATGTTAATGGCCAACCCTTAAGCTGGCACCACTTCGACCAAGTCGTAAATTCATATGGGCAATTCAATGCCAAGATATTCTATTCGTATGACATAAGCAGGAACAAAAACACACACACACACAAAGAAGTCGCAACCTTGACCCATAAAAAGGCAAATGAAATTAATTAACTAACTGACAGTGAGCGGGAAAAAATAACATTGGGACTAAAGCTAATCAAACTTTAATGGGGCGTAAAACAATTTAAATTGGAGCCGCCAAGCGGTAAAAAGTGCATCTGGAATGCACCCATTCGACGTAAGGATGCCAGGATGCCAAGTGAAGAGGCGACGACGCACATAAATAATTCGAAGTGAGCTTTTAGTGGGGCGACGACAGCCACTGCTGCAACACAATGGGGCAGGCAGACGACAGGCTATATCACAAAAGCAGCAAAAAACAAGTAAGAATGCTGCAGTCGAGTGAGATCGACTACGATTATACCCTGAACCCAAAAATATATTCTCGTTTTATTGGCAACCAAATGTGAGAAGGTCTTCTACTGCACTCTTTTCTTATAGGGGACTACAATACTAAAAAAAAAACTAGGGTAATGCTTATTCTTATTCCCAAGCCCAGCTAGTATATTTACTTTCTTATCCAATCTTGATTAAACTTAAACAGTTGATTGATAATATGCCCTTGCTATTTGTGTATTAGTTCTGTCTTAAAAAATGTGGCATTTATTGTTATGGGAAATCGAAATATATTGATATTTCAGAAACGGAAGCAGTTATCGATAAAAAAAATAATCAAACCTGATCTGCGCCGGTTACCCGAAAACCTATATTTCAAATTTGAAGCCTCCAGCTCTTATAGTCCCTGATCAAGAATAAATACACTTTATGGAGTCGGAGATGCTTCCTTCTGTCTGTTACATATACTGCCACAAAACCATTATACCCTTTTTACCCATTTCCAATGGGTATAACTAGCAGATGAGTCGGCAGTTGGCTTTATTTGTCCAACATTCTGACAGCAACAACTGCAATCAGTTAGAGTAGGGGAAGCCCGTCAATCCAAAAACCATTTTAGGGTAATTTGATAGTTGCCGCAGAAGCCAAAGGCAAACATAAGAAAATATTGTTCACTGCGGCACCCCAAAGTTGAAATACCCTAACTGACCTGTTCAAATTCGAATTGCATTGTTAATTTGAAAACTAACCTGTCGACCCTTTGAATACATGTTGATAAGTTGGATTTTTTAGCTTCTTTCTACAAACGGAAAACAGATCGCACAGAATTTTAGAAGTTCACCATACAAAAGGTCATCTTTTATAGAAAATATATTTCTAAACTGGAAGGTTTTGTCTTTCTAAAAACCACGGGTTTTTCTCTTCTTAATTTCAGAGAACTTTTTACTTTACAGTTATTTATAAAGTTTTATTTTGATATAAAAAATACATGAAATTACCAGGGTTTTTTTTGTATGTGTACACTAAACTGTAATATTAGTTTATTTTATTTCTTATAGTATATTTAAACATTAGTAGTTTAAGCTGACTATAAGGCAGACAGCAGCTGCAATCTAACATAGCAGTCGAGAGCCCAAATTTCATTACTATTTTCAAAGTTTGAGAAGGGTTTGCATTTCTACCTTTTGAAAATAAATTCTATTATTGGCAAATACATTTCTGAAAAATAGAAAACAATCTTTCTGATTTAAGTAATTTGTTTTCGTATATATAGAAATTATTTCTATAAACTAGAACATTTGTCCAAGCTTTTTCAGGTAAGTATTGTTCAGATTACAAATTTCTTTATAGAAGAACTCGGGCTTTCATTGATTGATCAATTAGGAGCTATGTGAAAGAAAGTAAACCAAATAAAGACCCTCAATAATAATTGCTTAACACACTGATTAAACAGATTTGAATTATGAAAATTAAATATCTCCAACTTGTCTGATAAAAGTTAAAGCTTCCTAGCTCTAATCGGCTCAATAAACTCAAGCCTTATTTGGGTCCATGAAGCCATCAACAATCTTGTAAGTCAATTAAATGAAGCAGGCAAATTTTTGGGAATGAATTATCCCGAAATTTGCTCTAAAGAGTTAAAGTTTTCTAAACTTGAACTGCTTCGATAAGCTTTAGCCACGTTAGAATACAAAGCCTGCCGGCAGCTCGCTCATGGTTAAATTTAAGCAATATTAAAGCATTTTGAAATTGCCAACTGTGAATGGGATTGTTGACAATTCAGGTGGCAAATAGCTCCGCCCATGCTTTTAGTTGCTTTGGCAATTGAATGCCCAAAATTCGATGGGGCCAAATGTCGTTTTTGTTTACAAATAATTTTCATCCACTTTGAAAACAAACAGACAATTCACATATAAAAGGAGAGTAGGATATAAAATATGTGTGTGTGTGTGTGTGTGGGTGTGTATATTTATCTAGATGGCTTACCGTTCTCAATGGTCTCCTTGGCACAGGATATTATTTTGCCTTTGCGTCGTCGCAAATTTGATTCGAAATTGTTATCCTCGCTGAAGTCATCGTCGCGCGCCGCAGCTTCTGCTCCTGTTGGAAGAGAAGCTCCACCTTCGCTATTGCCGGCTGTTGTTGTTGTAGACTCTGGCACGTCCTCGGAGGACTGACGCTCGGCATATCCTCGGCCTCCCGCACCGCCGCCGTGCATTAAACTATCGAAACTTTGGCTCATTGTGTGCCAAAAATAAAAAAATCGAATTTTCGTTTTTGTTTGTTGCTCCTTTTATTTTGTGTTTTGTTTTCCGTTTGTTTTCGGTTCACTTTAGTTATTAGTTTTGTCGATAAATTGCTTTTTAAATATACTCAAAAATGCATTATTCAATTACGTCGTGAAATCGGAAGCCTGCGAAATGCAATTAGTTATTAAACCATCATTTTTAACTATCACTGATGTCAAATTATTAATCAGTAATCGTTAAATATATAACAATAATAATAACAAAATTTTAAGAAATTCCAATTACACATTTCCAACAAATAAAAATAAAAATAACAAAACTATAAAAATGGCAGAGTTTTGCCGGCCAGTCAGGCAGGGGTTGGATTTGAGGGGGTAATAGTGTTACAAGTTATTGGATCCTTAAGGCCAGCACACACACCCCCAAACCACCCCTTCCTCATCATCCCCATGAAACGGGTTCAATGTGCGTGGGCGTTGTGATTTTTTTTCTTCTTTTTTCGCTGAGCTAGTTGCTTGCTTTGTTTTTATTTGTCTGCAATTCTGAGCCGCGTTAAAACAGTAGCAGCCAAAGCAACAACGACAACAACAACAACAACTGGTTTCACTGAAATAGCGTGGACTTATTTCATAATCGCTAAGTAGCGATTTAGGTTAGGCCAATTCCATAAAACATGCGATTAACACTTCATTTTTAATTTGTACAGCATACTTTTGAGCGCGCTAATGTTAAATGAACGCAGTGGCCAAATTGTACAGTTTAAATTCAATTAAATTATTAAATACCCCAAAAATAGTTGTAACAATTAATTAATTGCGCACACGATGCGAAAGCGTTTGCACATTGGAAAATGCCGTCAGAGACTAAAATGTCACGCAAGTGTTCAACTGAGTGCAGACAAAGTTCAACATAGCTGCCGAGAGAGCGTGGTGAGTTTCTCATTTATCGATTTTGTAGTGCGCGTGTGCGTGCGTGTGTTAAGCGACAAAAACAGAAACGTTACATTTTTGTTCACCTTTCGAAGCTTCCCGCGTAGCATGGCCGAGCTAAGCAGAGCAGAGCATCGTGTTAAGGGAGCGGTGCAGGAGTAGAAACAAACAGCAGACAGGCAGGCAGGCATGCAAAAAGCCGGCAGATAATGACGCAGAGAGGCGAAACTGAAAGAGAATAGCAGCACACACACATTCAGACGGCAGTTAGAAGACCAAACAGATGATTCTGTTTTAAAAGGATATTTGCGTCTTTCAGTGCTTAAGCCTAATTAGAGAGATGTTAATTGCTACTCGGAGAAGTGCAGCAAAAACTACTCTGTATTTTTCATATCTGAATGAAAACAAAATACGATCATAAAAATTACAATTTAGTGAAATTCCTTTGTTTACAACTTGATATTGTCATACACGATTTTGATTATTGATAATAATTATGGAAAGTAAAAGTTTGAATGAATTCACATTTAATTCCAATTCTCTTCCGCCTCCACGTTTTCTGCAGTTCCGGAATTTGACTACGGAAAAAATTAAAGTTATGTAGACAGCTATCGAATAGGAAATACAGTGGTAGCTCGAGAAGAAGGACCAATGATTGATTACAATAATATACTTGAAAGTTTATAATATCTATAGACTTATGTCAAAGATTTAAAAAAAAAAGCTAGCCTCTTTAAATTCAGTTGACCAGTTCTGTAAGTTCTACTAATCGAGCGACCATTGTAATTATTTCTATATATTTTCATATATTTTTCGGCAAACTTACATCAGCGCGAACATCAACGCCGCCAAAGCGGGAATCAGAATAGCTGCCGACGCCGCCCATTTCCTGTAGGAATTCTGGCACTTTTTGAGATGAGCCCTGCAAGATCTTAATCAAGTCGCTGGCAATGCAACGATCTTGATCGGGATCAAAAAATGAGGTGGCACGACCCCTGTTGCCTACACGTCCGGTGCGTCCAATGCGATGCACATAATCATCCACAATCTTTGGCATGTCATAGTTGATCACATGCTTAACATTCTTAATGTCTGGTGGAGTGGTGGAGATATGGCAATAGGTTAGTGCATTTATATTGGATAAGCATACAATGTGAACTAACCAAGACCACGGGCAGCCACCGAGGTGGCAATGAGCACCTTCATGTGGCCAGTCTTAAAGTCGCGCAAGGCCTGCTCACGCTGACTCTGCAGACGATCGCCATGGATGGAGGTGGTCGGGAACTCCGTTTCCGACAGGAACGAGGCCAGAAAATCAGCGCTACGCTTTGTCTCCACAAAAACAATTGTGCCATCGGCGCCCTCGCGCAATATGTCCTAAAAAAAACCAAACTCAAATATATTAGTTTTTAGAAATCAAAACAAAACCAGTGTGAGATTATATATATATGATATATATACATATATATTTAATATTTAATTCGATGTCTGGGCAGATCAATAGCACGAAAGAGTTCTAAATTGTGGACGCTAACTAGACCATATAACCAAAGCCATTGTGAAATATTGAGTTAGGAGCGAGACGTCAAACAGGAAACTTTTAAAATGTAAAATTATTATCTCCAAAAATTGATTTAATATATGAAATCTGAACTAAACTAAAGTTATATAGATATAGGGGATACAGACGTAGGGGATAGAAATGAAGAAATAAGAAAATAATAACAAATTCCATTTATTTAGACCTACCATTAGCCTGGAGCGTTTGTTAAATTTGTTGACCTCGTGCACGGTCTGCTTCACGTCGGAGCAAGCACCGCCGACAACGCCAATGGTGACGAATATGTAATTGTTTAGGAATTCACCGGCCATGCGCTGGATCTCGTCCGGGAATGTGGCGGAGAACATTAGAGTCTGATGTTCCGGACGCATAGTCTGATGTTGCATAATCTTACGCATGCTATCCGCAAAGCCCATGTCCAGCATGCGATCAGCCTCGTCCAGGACGATGAAGCGTACAGCCTCGAAAGTGATAAACGTGCGCTCCACAAAGTCGAGCAGCCGACCCGGTGTGGCAATCAGCAGATGGCAGCCCTTGGTGATGCACTCGTTTTGATATTTGACCGAGGTGCCGCCGTAAACGATACTTATCTTCAGATACGTGGTGTGCGCAAACTTCCTGGCCTCGTTGAAGATCTGGATGGCGAGCTCACGTGTCGGCGACACAATCACCGCCTGCGGCTTGCCAATCTCCACGGCGTCAACCGCGTCCAGCAGGTCGCAGATTATCGGCAGCAAAAAAGCGGCCGTTTTGCCCGAGCCAGTCTGGGCACAGGCCATCAGATCACGTCCCTCGCTAATCACAGGCATTGACACCTTCTGAATTGGCGTTGGCACTTTGTAGCCCGACTTGATGACATTTTCCAGCACAATGCTGCGCAATGTGGCGCTCTCAAAGGTTTTAATTGGCTGTGGCACATTCTCGCCAGTCACCTGCACAAGAAATTCGTTAGAGCAATCGCTGCTGCATTTAGTTGTTATGCGCTCACCTTGACGGGAATGTTGTCATATTTTGAGAAATTAATACCCGATGAGATGCCGGTGCTGAACATCTCAGTCTCATCGTTGGTCGGCTCTGGCGGTATATAGAACTCCCTTGCCTTTTTCTCACCGTCCTCGCCGCCATCATTGTTATTGTTGAAATCGTCATCGTCGCGACGGCGACCTTCACCACCCTTAAAGCCACCGCTGCGTCCTCCAACACGACGATTATCACCTTTTGGATTTGGAATTCAAATTTGAGAGAAAATACGAAATAAAACCAAATGTGTAAAAATTGAAGTGCCTAGCTCCTAAAACTTTAAAGATTACACGAACAAACTGTTCAAATCTGTCTCTAATGATTATCATTTTTTCCATTTTTTTCTATTCAATTAAATTTTTTGGTTTCGAATTATACTCCTGCCCTCAAAATGGGTTTCAACACAAAACACATTTAAAGACAAGACTCGATAACAAATATGAAATGTGACAAAAATAAATATAATTTATTAGTATAAAATGTAAAAGATAAGATAAATATAAATAAATATAAATAAAAACAAAAATTCATTGATTTAAATTTCCATAAAAGTGAAAGTAAAATTAAAATATAATTTTAGTAAATATATAAATTAAAAAATAAATATTAATTGCATAAAATTTCAAGTATTCCAGATAAATGCTTTCCACACATATTAATTGGATACACAAATCTCTACAAATATTCTCATATTATATATAAAGAGAATTAAAATTATTAGATTGAAAGATTTTAAGAAAATACTAAAAGCAAATATTGTTAGTAGCTGAAAAAAGGCTATTCACCAATATTGTTTTAATCGTTTATAAATTATAAGAAAAGAAAACTTTAAAATTGGTTTTCAAATATTATGTTAAACTAATTAGATTGAAATATTTTAAGCAAATACTAAAAGCAAATATTTGTTAGCAAATACCAAAACTATTTTTGTAAAAGAAGCCAGTAACCAATAAAATTAGCAAATGTTTTAAATGAATATGTTCTACAAATAATACAAAGAAACATTGAATCGATTCTAAAAGTTTTTCAACCAGCCAAGCTTAAAGAAGCGATGCAAATCGAGAATCATGGGTAAGACTGATGATGTTGGCCGCCTTCAAATCGAGCAGCACTCGAAATGCAATCGCCGTTTCCATGGGAGCCCGGATGAAGTTATTGGAGCGCATGTCCACTCTGGGCTGCATGATGAGTGCTCCGATCAGGTCATGGATAACGCGTCGCTTCAGCTCAGGCATGTCTAATATGACTTTCGGATCGTACTTATATTGGGCAGGCATTGAAATACATCGAAGGCTGCTCTCCTCCGCAATACTACTGCTTGCTTCGCTTTCAGTAAGTGATGAGTGGCTACGATTGTGTTGGCGATCTTCCTGCTGCTGCTCATCGCTCAGTTGCT
This sequence comes from Drosophila nr. perissopoda 5 BK-2023a, assembly GCA_035044105.1. NCBI lineage: Eukaryota > Metazoa > Arthropoda > Insecta > Diptera > Drosophilidae > Drosophila > Drosophila nr. perissopoda 5 BK-2023a. The sequence goes on along the minus strand of JAWNMK010000125.1, from coordinate 2,578,228 downwards.
TCTGGTGATCGACCATGAGTCGCAGCATGTCCTTGTGCTGCACTATATAGCTCAGATCTTCCGATAAGCAATCAGATCGATCTATACGCTGCTGCTGTGCGTTCTGCAACAACTGCTCCACCTCCTCCTCCATCGAGTTGGGCTGAACAGCGTTTGTGGTTATTATTGTCGAATTTTGAAGGCCAGGTTGGGAAATGTATTCAATTGACGTCACAATCGGCTTTTCCGGCAGCTCATTTAGGCTCATCATGGGCAATGCTGCGGGCGTCGCTGCTGGTTCCATCATGCCCTGTACAACTGATTCCATCATTTGTGCCGCCTCTGGCACATCTTCAACTACGACTGTCGTTGCTTGTTGCATTGTTAATGATGGCTCCTCCTGTCTCCAGGCGGCCTGGTAAAGATTGGACAAAAATCCTAGTGTGATTTCATCATGGCTCGGTGGCTCAGCAGCCTCTATGTGCTCTAGACTAGGCTGCACTGCTGCTGCTCCCCCTCCTGCATCTCCTGCTGTTGCTGCCCCTGCTGCAACTCGACGTATCCCTCGACGGATACGTCGACGTATGCGCCTTGTCTGCTGCACTGACCGACTTTCGGCATAACTTGGAATAGCTCCGCGTGGTCGAAAAATAGAGTTCCAATCACGCGGCACAAGGGGAATAATTGGAGAAATATTATTCGCAGCATCAACTGCTGCTGCTGTTGCTGCTGCTGCTGCTGTTGCTGCTGCTGCTGCTGCTGCTCCAAGTGCATCTTCCGCTGACGACTCTTGGCTCAACTCAAGCACACGTCCCATTGTTGGATGCCTTTCGCTTTGCCGCTGCAGCTGGTGCTGCTCCTCATCGATGGCTGGCAATTGGATGCGATACGATGTCAGTGGCGTCGATGCGTGCGGCGCACGTGACCTCCACACCAGCGATGTGGTTACATTGTTCTCCAGAGCACTTCGCTCATCCGATGCCGTCATTGGCATTGGTCCATTGGCCTCCACATCCGGTGGCAATGGTGGCTGCGGAGGCAAATCTTCGACTGTAAAATTGCCTTCCTGATTGCCGGCAGACGTTAGTGGCATGTATGGTAGGCTGTAAATTATGCAACAACTTTGGTTACAAAATTGTGGCAGAAATGCGTTTTTGTCGATTTGGAGGCGGCACTGGGAGTGGCCTTAAAATACACATCGATATATGAAGGGGGTTCCTGTTTGCTTACGGTTGGTGGGACTTTAGCTCCAAAAATGTTGCATATATATGCATTATGAGGTGCTCTAGCTTTAAAATTCAAGAGTCACATTCAGTTTTCAACTTTTTTGGGATTATCGATTATATTGATTTTCTAGCTCAGAGGACATTTAATTATAATAATAGAATCAATTGATCTATCGACTAATATAAAAGAGCGATGGGAGATCAGCACACATCTGTGGATAGAAGGACGGTCTCAGAACTTCATTACAAATGGTCTCAAACAAAAAAATTAATTGACTGATGGATTGCACATGATTGATTGATTTTGATTGAAGCTTCACAGCAAGCGAAAAGCGAACAGAACACATATGTTGTTTATAGTAGTTGCTTATCAAAAGTATTTCGAACAAGTGTCAAAAAATATTTAAAAATTTTAAAAAAAGCGCGTGTGTGCTTGAACAAATCGAATGCAGGCAACAGAAGACACCTCGTAAGGTAAGCAAAAAAGACAAGAGAGATGAGACAGGGAGTAGAGATATGATTATGGAGTATTTATATATATATATATATATATATATATATATATATAGAGAGAGAGAGAGAGAGAGACAGAGAGAGTTGTGCATACTCATCACTGATGTTGTGTTGCCTCGTGCCGAGAGGAGTTGTGATATTGACGGCATGGTTGCTACCCAGTTGCATTGCAGCAGCTCCCTCGCTAGCATTCGAGTTTAACAGCAACATCCTCAGCTGATCCGGCGTATTCTGATCCAATGATTGCTTCTGTTGCTGGCGCAGTGGATTATAGAACAACTTGCTTGTTGCCTGCTGCTGTTGTTCTTGCCTATCGACTGTTGCCAGAAATGATGATTGCATTGCTGGTTGTCTGGCATACAACAACACGCCCGCCAATCCGCTTGTCGTAATCAATTCCGGCAATGGCAGCTCCTGTTGCAGTTCACTTGGCGTGCAATGGCGCAGCTTACGCATTACGCGCAAACGTATAAAATTCTCCGTTAGAAAACGTACGGCAAATTGCTGTTGTTCTCGAGCAGTTGTTGTTGGTGTTTCCACTGGAGATGGCATCACATTGCCACCATTTAGCACATAATTATTAGCCGCAGTTCGCAAGACATGCCGAATTCGTTCAGCATCTGCTGTTGTTGTTGTCGGCGATAAGTCATCATCAAATGCATCTCTTTGATCTCGCATTAATATTCTAGATCTTCTTGCTGTCGTTGTGATTGTTGTTGATGTTGCAGTTGTCACTGTAGTTGTTGTTCTCAGTTCTGGGCTTGGCACCAGACATGCGCACACATTGGCCAAGTGTGGTTGGCGAGGCGAGTCGAGTCGCTGGAGTTGTGCAAACAAATGCTGCTGCGGCTGCTGCAGTTCACCATCGATCTGGGCGAGCAATAGGTTCACCTCTGCCATGACACGATCCGAGCTGTCAACAGCCTGTCGCAGTGCTGCCAGTTGTTGCTTGCGCTGCTTACGCCGCGTCTCCATTTCCGTCCCCCACTCGCTGTTCACCATCTGATCAAAGGAGGTCATCAGATAGTCGCGCTGTTCCCGCAACTTGACCAGCGGCTGCTCGCACATTTTATGGGATTCGTCGAGTTGCTCAACAAATGCCAGCACGGTTTCCGCATCGTGGCTCATCGGCACTCGCAGTCCGCAGCATTGTAGCTGTTCTGCCACTGCTGGCGTCATTGTTATGTAATTGTGTGTGTTGGGCGGAGGGGGAGGACGATACAAAAAGTAGAACGGCATACACTTACACTTATTGTTAGATGGCATGCAGAGGAGCTAAACATTATAAGGTACAATATACAAAGTACAGTAAACAACAATAAAGTTGCCACATCGTCTTTGATTACACCTTTAGCTTAACTACAAACTACATATTAACTTAAATGTCATTTCAATTGCTTCAGTTTCAAAAATCTGATTTTAGTTTCCGGAACTAGATAGAAAAGCTATGGATTACATATGTACCACCCTCGTAAAGCTAGAGCAGACCAAAGTCTTATCTGCTCACATCTGAATTTTAGTCCTATTTACAAAGTTCTACGTTTTAGATTATTTCACAATTTGCTTAAGATTTTAGTACTTTTCTGAATACAGAGAATATTATTTTGATTAATGAAAGCTTACCGTCCTCGTTGTCACCCCTGCCTCCTCCTTCATCATCGTCGCGACGTCCGCGATAGCCACTGCCATCTCCTCCATCCCGGCGTCCTCGAAAGCCACCTCCACTGCCTCCATCGTCATCCTCACGACGGCCGCCATGATAGCCACCACCACCGCCATATTCTCTGTCATCGCGACGTCCGCGATTGCCACCGCCTTCTCCATCCCGACGTCCACGAAAGCCACCTCCACCGCCGCCACAACTGCCTCCTTGGTCATTCTCACGACGGCCGCCATGATAGCCACCACCACCGCCATCTTCTCCGTCATCGTAACGTCCGCGATTGCCACCGCCTTCTCCATCCCGGCGTCCACGAAAGTCACCTCGAAAGCCACCTCCACCGCCGCCACCCCTGCCTCCATTGTCATTCTCACGACGGTCGCGATGATAGCCGCCACTAGCGCCACCTCCACAATCAATCTGTGGTTAGAAATCGTTTGTAGGCGGCTCAAGGTAAGAAATTGCCCTAATTAAATTATGTCTGCTTAGCTTACCTCGTTCTCCCAGTCAGACATAGTTTGATGTTTTCTGCAAATAGGAAAATAAATGTGTGAAATGCGCATTTAAAACACGGCTCGCATATGTTTAGCGCCTAAAAATTTAAAAACAAAATATCGCTTAAGCAGCAACTCTGGCAGTGCACTACACACAGCGCACATTTGTGTTTTGCCATTCACAGCGAATGTCGACAAGACGCAAAACGAGCACGATCACGCACGCCCGCATGTTAACGTCGTCGCACAGCAACTCTGTTAAAGCGAAAAACGTGAGTTGCTCTGTTCTGTGTATGTATACACAGCATGCTTGTGCTTGGTTTTTTCGCCTTGCCTTCTCTGGTAGTAGAACACATGTGCGCTTGAGTAGTATATGTATATGTATATGTGCATGTTTGTGTGTAGCAGCCAAAGCAGAAACGCAGAAAATTAAGGTTAGAGCGCAGTCAGGCAACCACACGACGAAAAAATAGCAAAAAGCAAAGACTAAAAAAAACGTATTTCTTCTATTCCCACTCACACGCACGCACGCATACACTCGCACACACATTCGTACACACACACGCATACACCAACAAAAATACAGGCGCAGCAGCAGCGACGAAAACACACACGAGTTTTTTTTCTGACAGAAACTCTGTGAAATTCTGTGTGTGATTTTCGCATAGAAACCGTCGTGTGTGGAAAAATCAATTTGGTAAATAAATTGTTGTAAAAAGAGGCGGAGGAGCAGCAGCAGCAGCAGCAACATGGATAGTGCCGGTAAAAATCGTTATGAACTTTTGTTCATGGAAGACGATGTTAGCGATCCATTAGATAATCTTGTCGCGGCCAAGAAGAAGCAGCAGCCAGCGACGGCCGCCGCAGCAGCAGCGACCACAAAAACGGCGCCAACTGCGAAGGTACCCAAAACGGCAGCAGCCACAACCACGAAGAAGCCAAATCAAGCCGAAAAGGAAAACAAACCAGGTGCGCTCAACAAGAATGATGGCAAGAAAAATAATGCAACTGGCAGCGGCAACAGCAACAACAATGACAAATTCAACAACAACAAGCAAGGTGGGGCTGCTGTCGCTGCTCGCAATGCTGGCGGCGCCGCTGCGGGCAAAACACGTGAAACTGGTCAAGGGCAGCAGCAGCAGCAACAACAACGCAATGTCAATTTTCGTCAACAGAACGGTGGCGGCGGTGGTAGCAGCGGTGGGGAGGTAACGCGCGAGCAGCGCAACAATCGCCGCAACGTGCGCGAAAATGGCGCTCCAGGTGGCAACTCTGGCAACGCTGCTGACGGCAATCCTCGACCATATCGCAACACAGGCGGCGGCGGAGGCGGCTTTGGCAATAACGGTGATCGTCCACCGCGTCAGAATCGCAATTTTGAGGGAGGCAATCGCAAACGTGAATTTGATCGTCAATCGGGCTCAGACAAAACTGGTGAGTATATATACATATATAATATATATACCCTAACCCCAAAAACAACTGGCTAACCAATAACAAAAATAAATAACTTCTGCAAATGCTGTTGAAATTTACATTCTCATTGATCTCGAGACACTATATAAAAAAAAAAGAAGAAAACTGAGGCAAAATCGAGGCACAAACTAAATTAAACGCACATTTCTGTTTTTCTCAATATGTTGTATAGAGATATGTTTAAAAATAGTTTGCTTCTTCTTTAGAACTACACCCCCTCCCCTCCTTCACCAATGTGTGTGTGTGTGGAGGCCCACTAAATTTTCCACGCCATGGAACAACGTTATTATGATAATAATGACGTGGGGGCCCTGTGTACATATGTCTGTCCCGATTACTACTTATCTATAATTCCAATGTTCCTATTATTCCAACAAAGCCACAAAAGTTGCATAGTTGCAGTAGATATTTCCTTTCCCAACTTGAAAAAACCGACTTATTTTACTTTCGAGATCTTTCGAAAATTACCTTAAACTCTTCAAACTGTATGCTAAAAAATAGTACATTTTTCAAGCATATACATTTAAGTAGCAGTTGATAACATTCAAGTTTTCTGGTTATCTACATCTTTTGCTTGGACAATCTACAAAAATTGATTAGTTTCAATTGCAACTTACCCTTGCCAAAAATAAAGTTAAAGATGTTTCTTTCGTTGCTGCAATAACAATCAAAATTAAACATTTTAAAGTAATGTTTTTGTTAAAATTCTCAAATAGTTAAAACTTACGATCAAAGTTGTAGCTGTTATCCACCTCCTTGAAAAGTAGGCTGAAAAATGAACAAGAATTTAGAGTTGCATTAAATATGTATATATAACAATTGAAATTAATTATTAATTTAAATATTAAAAATGCAAACACAGGTGTTAAGGCTGTTGACAAACGCGACGGAGCTGGCGCCCACAACTGGGGATCTGTTAAGGAGGCCATCGATGATGTGAACAAGAGCAGCGAGGCCGGCAGCGGCGAGACAAATGCGACTAACAACAACAACACTACTACTACTGAGGGTGGCAACAAGGCCGACGAATCTGGAAATGAGCAATCGGGCGAGCAGCAGCCACCGGCAGAGGAGGAGACCAAAGAGCTGACCCTGGATGAATGGAAAGCGCAGCAGCAGCAGCGCATCAAGCCCAAGTTCAACATACGCAAAGCCGGCGAAGGTGGGTAGAAATAGAAGATTACAGAGAGTAAAGAGAGAGAAATTGAAATAACCATAATCTGGCAACGCTTTCTTTCAGGCGAGGACACATCGCAATGGAAGAAAATGATTGTGCTGAACAACACCAAGAAGAAGGAGAACGAAAGCGAAGAGGAACTTGAATACGATCCTGCCATGTATCCGCAGCGCGTCGGCCGCCAGCAGCGCGTCCTTGACATTCAATTCAATTTCAATGATGGACGTCGCGGCGGCGGTGGCGGTTTCGGCGGACGCGGACGTGGCGGTCCTCGTGGTGGTGGTGGCGGACCTCGCAACGAGGGCAATCGCGGACAACAAGGTGGTGGACAACAAGGCGGCGGCGGCAGCGGCAGCGGTGGTGGCGCCACCCATGCCAACGCCGAAGGTGGCAGCAATGCTGTCGGCGGCGGCGGCGGTGGACCATCTGCTCGTGCCGAGGGTGGCAATCGGCCGCCAATTGAGCGTCGCGGAATGGGCGGCGGCATTGGTGGCGGACATGCTGGCAAGCGTTTTGGCAATGAGCGGCAACAGAACGCTGCACCCAAGGTTAACGATGAGCGCCAGTTCCCCACGCTCGCCTAAGCTGAGAGTGGAGAAGGGATGAGGAGGGGCGCTTCGCTGCTGCTGCTGTTTGTTGCAGGCGCCGGGAGTGCATTCAATTTTAGAGTTTGGTGTCTTTATTAGGAGAAGAGGAATCAGGTTACCAATATCACTCACACACTCACTCACACACACAACCACACTCACACCCACACATCAATTGAGATCTGTAAGCGGTTGCAGCGCAGATAAAGCCAAAAGCAACAAAAACAAAATTCAACAACAGCAACAATAACAGACAACTACATAAAAAAAAAAGCACATGGCAAATAAGAAAAATAATAATTATAAACATTCATATAATAAATAATATTAAAACAAATAATAACGGAGAGAAAAACAAAAAAAAAACCAAACTGTAAATCTAAGCAAAAGCAATTTAGAGCAAAAAACACAAAAGAAAAAACTGAAGAGCAAAGTTTCTATATCTAAAAAATAACACATTGTAAAAATTTGTTGGGTCTCTCTTTTAATTTCTTCCTTCATTTACTATCTTAACAACAAGTCAATCAAAAGTCATTTAAAATCACACATACACAAATATATATATATATATATATATATATATATATATACATAAATATATATAAACATAAAAAAAAGGTACAGTCCGCTATCCAGTGACAAAATGAGATAACAGAAAAACAAAATCGAAAAAATAAAACGAAAAAAAAACATCACGACTGTTGCCTGAGTTTCTCATTTATGGAGGCAGTTTTTAAAAGCGCATTTTCATTAACTACACACACTCACACACATATGCATACTAAACTTACATATATTTTTGTTAAACATTTTTATATGCATAGGCTCATATAAAAATGCATTTTTTTAATTTTTACTGTGTTACAATTGTATTTTAAAAATTAATAAATGAACAAAAGGAAAAAACAAACAAAAAATTGTATACACAAAGGCAAAAAAAAACTCAGTAGAGAAGAAAAATACAAAAGGAATATTAAGTGTTGAAATCTTGTAATTGTGTTTCTTACAACAAAAAAAAACTATATATATATAATAAATATATATACATATATCGCTTTGATGCAAACTCTATTACATTAATTATAAAGCAAATTATGTGCATCATTTATAATAAATTTAATCGCAACACACACACACACAAACACTGAAAAGGAAACAATTTAAATTTAAGCCTTATTAAAAAAGAAAAATAAAAAAATTTAAATTAACTATTGGAGCAAATATATATATATATGAAAACCTTAATAAGTAGAGTTATACAAACACACACACACAGGCGCGACTTATGATAAAATCAGTTGGGCAAATCGCTTACAAAAAAATACAAACGAGAAATATTCAGCAGTAATTCAAGAAACCCAAAATCTTGTAAGCCCTGTAAAATTAATTGCTTTTACAATGAAATATGTATATTATATACAAAAATACATAAGTATGAGAAATAACGTTGGTATTGATGAACAAGCAAAAAGAAAACTTATATGAAATGGCAACAAAATTTTACGACTAAACCACTTAGAAAAGAACAAATCCAAAAAACAAAGTATATAAAAAAAAAATAAAAAAACAAATACAACATACATTTTTTGACTAATATTGTATTGTATTTTGACCCCAAAGAATGGAACAAAACAAACCCAATTCAACAAAAAGTTGGGCGAAACTCGTTTAAAACAAGGAAAAAAATATTTAAAAAAAAAAAAAAAAATTATTTGATAAAAATAAAGAAAAACACACAAAAACTGTCAAGTGGTGTTTCATTAATAGAATAGTAATAATTAATTTAATTAGCCAAGAATGATTTATAGAGCTTTGGACGCATTGCATCGAATTTTCTTTTTAATGAGTTTGATCCATAGATCGAAGTAACTTTTAATTTTACGCCCCAGGTGATTTTCTTATAGAACCAAAGCAGTCCACTTTAGAAACATATATTCTTATAAAATATTGAAATATATTTGAATGAATATAAGTACAATTCACAGTTTTCGTAGGCACATTTAGGAGTCGAATTTAATAAAATTTTAAAATGGCCATTATTGTTTAGTATATATATCATATATTCGTAAATACGTTTACATATATAAGCCATTTCCTTATTTAACTAAACGTAACCGATTAAAATATTTTCTTTATAATAGAATATTATAAATATCTATCTACAAATATCAGTAATTTAAAGGAAATCTATTAAAATATTAATTTGGCAGCCTGTTTTTTTACTTTTGGCGCATAGCCGCCAGTGTGACCGCAGTATAAATTCCTGAATTTTACATAAAATATACTAAAATGTTATTTTCGCCATCTAACACAATTTGAAAACGGTGTTAAAACCAAAACGACAATAGATTTGCACCAAGTTTCATGAAATGTTCATGAAATCAATATTTTTTTATTAAAAACAAAAATATTTATTTCCACAATATGCTTATTTAAAATTCTCTGTGAAAATTCCCAATATGAACTGAACAATTTAAATCTATAAATTTGCTATTTCGACATTAACATATAGTATAACGATTTGTTTTTAGTTTATTGCTTGTTTTATTTATGTGTGCAAAACGATTGAGCACCAGCAAAACTAAACGAAATTCGCCAATGAGCAACACAAAATACGATGAAGTAAAACCAATTTCATTTTAACATTTCGTACACTGGCTATTAAACTTTGAGATCACTTAACGAAAATTTTGTTTTTAATTAAAAATTTAAAATGTAATTGTCACTCACATTTAAATATGATATATCGGTGCTTCTTACACTAATAGCCGTAAGTGTCAAAGATGACTAGACTGAAAAATCGGATTGACAGAGTTAGAAAATCACGAAAGAATGGGACACAGAAGAATCGAGGACATTTCTTGTTTTGCTGTGATTCCAAGGTTGTCACCTATTGTCGATACATGCTAAATTGCAGTTTTGCAGCAAACACAGCCAATCGGTACGTCTGCTGACAATCCGAAAGTGTAACGGCGAATTGCGAGTCAGAAGCGACACGAATGGTGGGGATAAAAAGGAAAATAAGAGAACTCTTTGAAAATTCATTCGTGAAATGCATTTTATGAAGTGCAATGCATATGATTATACACATATATTTACTCAATAATAAACGTATTAAATCCAAATATATAATCTTATATATTTATCTATTCATATTGTAAGCTCTTTAAATTGGCTTTGATTAAACTGATTAAAACATTTTGAAATTATTTCAGTTCGCGTTTCACAAGAGCACTATGTCTACTCACCGAGAAGGCAACTATTAATTGTTATTTTCCCAAAAAACACGCGAAAAGTTGAATTAATCAGCAAACTGTGCGATGCTCGATGTTCAAAACTTGAAGTAGTGAATGGCTACCGGAAAATGTCAGAGCGTGTCAATGTGACCGTGGGCTTGAGCCGGCAAAAATACGCAAAATGTTAAACGCCAAATGGCACTGTTAAATTAAGAGCCATTAACTAGAACTAGATCAGAACTGAACGACGCAACTCTTGGGAATACATAAAAGAAAAATTAGTAAACAACATTTATTGGAGGGAAATCAATGTAATTGTCCATTTATGCCATTTAGCAATCACATAAAACTCAAAATCAAAACGCACTCAAAACTCAGCAAACATAACCTCTGTGTTCTCTCACTGTTCCCCACTCAGCGAGCGGCTGTCAAAATGAGCGTCGAGGACGAAGTGTTTCGCATCCAAAAGAAAATCGGCAAAATATCTACGTCCAGCGATGGAGCCGTGAGTAAAATACTGAAGGAAATCAATTGAAATGAAAAATTAATAAATGTGTCTCTTTATTTTGTATAGGGACAGGAGCAAGCACTGGACTTGCTCAAGGCGCTGCAAACGCTGAACATTAATCTGGAGATATTGACAAAGACGCGCATCGGGATGACTGTGAATGAGCTGCGCAAGAGCAGCAAAGATGACGAGGTTATCGCACTGGCCAAGACGCTCATCAAGAACTGGAAGCGATTCCTGGCTAGCCCAGCGCCACCCGCCGCCGCCGGCAACCAGACGCCCAAAGAGAGCGGAGGCGCCGCCGGCAAGGAGATTGGAGGCGCCTCGAGCAAGGAGAGTGGCGGCACCGCGAGCAACAATATTAAATCCTCAAGTGCCGGCAAATCAAATTCATTGGCCAACAAGGAGAAGTCATCGAGTGGCGGCAACTCCTCAACGGTAAAGGATAAACGCGAGGAGAAGAAATCCTCATCGTCATCGTCGTCGACGTCGTCCATATCCTCGGCACAGACCACATTCCCATCGGGTGGCGGTGGTGGCATGAAGGATGCAGTGCGTCTCAAGTGCCGGGAAATGCTGACGACGGCCCTAAAGATGGGCGAGGTGCCCGATGGCTGTGCGGAACCAGAGGAAATGGCCGCCGAACTGGAGGATGCCATCTACATGGAATTCAAGAATACTGATATGAAGTACAAGAATCGGATACGATCGCGTGTCGCCAATCTAAAGGATCCAAAGAATCCCGGGCTACGAGGCAATTTCATGTGCGGCGCGGTCTCCGCCAAGCAGCTGGCCAAAATGACGCCCGAGGAGATGGCCAGCGATGAGATGAAGAAGCTCCGCGAGAAGTTCGTCAAGGAAGCGATCAACGATGCCCAACTGGCCACAGTGCAAGGCACCAAGACCGATCTCCTCAAGTGTGGCAAGTGCAAAAAGCGCAACTGCACCTACAACCAGCTCCAGACTAGATCCGCCGACGAACCCATGACAACCTTCGTCATGTGTAATGAGTGCGGCAATCGTTGGAAATTCTGCTAAAAAAAAAAAAGAAAAACTATTCCCCTTTAACCCCTCCCTCGAGCACACATTTAAGTAATACATTTTGTATTTGTATACATGCATTCACACACTGACCACCTAAATTACAAACAAATTTCAATAATAAAACGAAAAGAAAAGAAAAATAGAAAATTAATTTTCATCTCGCATCAGTTCGTGATAAAGCCGCTATTGCTGTTGTTGTTGTTGTCGTACCACTGTAAACTGGTACAGTATGCACGCACAACAGTGTTGCCGACTCCTCGCAATATATTTAGAACTACAAAATTGGAATTACAATTTATTACCTATAATTTGATGCCAATTATTTACAGCTTACAGTTTTTTTATTTTAAATAAATAAATAATTTTGAATATTACAATTTGTTACTTTTAAAAAGTTGGCAGTCCCATAATGAAATCACCTGCGTGACGTCAGAAACAATTGTAGTTAAGAGTTTGGTCACATTTTGTCAGCAATAGTGTGATTTGAGAGCATTCGGTCACACTGCCGGCAGTCCACAATTTTTGCTTGCGACGATCGGTTGTGCTCGGTTGTTATTTCGGTTGTTGAGGTAACTACCGTTAAAAAAAGGCAGTGAGAAAAAGAAAAAAAAACCCAGCTAGCAACAAATTAGCCTGTTTAGTTTGCCAACCGCCAATGTGTACTTAACGGCTGACGCGTCTCCAAATTGGCATAATAATTAAAGTTCAAGTTAAAAGTCCAAACGGCCATTGTCAGTTAACCTGTTGCGCGCTGCACTCGATGGTGCGTGACCTATTTATGTAACCTGTTTTTAAATAATATACCGCTTCAGTCTCGCTCCCAAGCTACAAGTTTCGGGACTTGGACTGGAACTTGAACTGGAACCGAAACTTAGACTGGGACTTGAACTGACTAGATGAGAGCAAAGTGTTAATCAAATGTTAGCAGCTAAATTGAACGCCGCAAAAAGTGTATTTATTATCGAGCGCTGTTAAAAAAGTCAGAAGCACTCTGCTAACTAGAAAAATGAGTGCATTCACCCTGCAAGCCACCATCCGTCTGTGTGTGTGTGTGAAACTAGAAAAGTGCGCTGAAAATATAATAAGAGAATCATTGTTAGCCAAGGGCGTAGTTATTTTTTTGTTGAAAAGGGTCACAAGTGAAATTGACACCCTGCATTATTATTATTATTATATTTTTTTGCGCGTGTGTCAACAGATGAGCTGAAACGTGGCTGCACTGTGGCTAAAACCTCTCTGACCAAATAATATTTAGCTATGCTTCAGGTTTCGTTGTCTAGAACGGTACTAATACACATACACACACACTTTTACGTACGCATACAAGCGCACCTGTTAAAGAGAGAGCGAGAGGAAGAGAGAGAGCGTTTTGTGTGGAGAGCGGCTCAAATTGCATTCATATTCCCACTCTCTCTCTCTCGCTCTCTTTTCCTGTCTTTGGCCTGTTCGCACACATTCAATTCATAGACAGAGATAAAAAAGCCTTGAGCTTGCGCTTGAGCCGCTGTTAGAATGCTATTCACCAACAACAACAACACTTGTTCAGCCGGTTTGTTGCACAACGGGATATTTTGTAGCTTTTGCTGCAGCCAAAGAACCCTTTTCAATTAAAAGCTTCATATTGTGTCTGTGTGTGTGTTTTTTTTTTGCGTCTGTTAACACAGTTATTGTTGTTGTTGTGCAGCTTTCGCGACTTTTCAGCCACAGACGCAGCCAAAGCGACGGCGACTTTCTGTTTGTTTGGTGAAACTTTTTTTAAGGTCGGCATCGGCATAATAAAAAAACAAATAAAAAAAACTGAAAAACAACAACAAACTGAAAACAACGCGCTCCGCTTATATCTTAGATGATTTCAAAAGAGCAGTTAAAAATGCTCTCTTGACACACAAGCACTCACAAAGGTGCTCTCTTAATGTCAAAGTGGAAGAAGAAGAAGATGAAAAAAGGAAATCATTTATGAAGTATGCAGATACATAGATATTATATTTAAAGAGTAATTTACGTGGCAACGCTGCACGAACTTTCACTAATGACTCTAGGTGAACTCTCACACACACACACACACAACGTATGCACACACACGCAACACACAGTTGCACGTGTTAAAATGCGACGATCCAGATTCCCAATCAGATTTGTGCTGACATTGCTGCTGTTTAATTTTTGCATTGCTCTTGTCTCAAACGTCTAATCAGACTGGACTCTCGAATTGGAGCGTGCCTAAAATGAGTAATGTTTTTTGACAGTTTGTTGATTTTTGGTCACTGCTTATCAGCGCTGTTTACTGATAACATTATTAGGCAACACGTATTTTAAATACGTTTGGGCAGAACTTTAACTAATTACACACATTCTCTTTCTCTCTCGCTCTCATTATAACGTGTGTATGGGTGTGTGTGAGGGAAGGGGGTGCTATTGGGTGCATTGTATTTTGATCGGCAGAGCGGAACCAAGCTGGTAAATGTGCTTCTATATCTGTATATATAAATCTAAATAGAAGAATATATGTATATGTATGTATGTATGTGTGTGTGTGTGTGTGTGTGTGTGTGTTCCGTCTGTCTGCAATTACACACATACAAACACACATAAATTACATATATGTTTGTATCTCATTTGCGGGAGACGCCTCCAACTTGGTTAGCAAAACACTTGCATCTTTTTTCATTTTTTCGTACAATGAAATTAATACCCTTAAATATTCCAAATAGCAACTGAGCATCTTATTTTCAATGCATAAATCTGGTAATTATTTTTAGTATATTATTTACTGGCGTCATACAATTTCACATGATTTCAAAATATCGACTTATCCAAACCATTGGAGAAACTTCCAATTAACTGTAATGAGTTCGATTTGTGAATACGCCTTCGACTATAACTGTGATCTGAATGAACTTTGTACAATCGACCAATAATAATCAATTTGTGTAATATATTAATTGGAAGGCTCTGCCTTCAAAATTGTGGCATTTACAGCTATAGGAAATCGATTTGTATCGAGATTCGCAAACTGGGCAGTTATCGATAAAATGTAGTAATTTTCACATATATTACACATGCTAAATTTTTTTCAAAAATTGGAATCAAAATTGGAAAATGTGTGATTTTTTGACATTAAATAGGAACCGATACTGTTAATTGAAATTAACCGATTCAAACACAGAATCGGAATTAAAATTCGATTCGTTTTGATGTCATGCAAATAAAAAGATTTCCAAATTTAGAATCAGATTAGAATTTGGTATTTTAAATGGTGTACAAAAATCAATCAGATCACCAACACTAACCAACAATATTTTATACACTGTTCTATATATGTCTCTATATAACAAGTTAAATTTAATTTATAACAATTTCCATAACAAAGAAAATGAGTCTGAGTAGCTGAACAAGAGTTTTCCATCCATTTTCCGATCTATGCTTTCTATGAATATGTTCTCTGATTTGAAGTTCTAGAATACAATTCTGATAATAAATAAATATATATTAAAAACATTTAGTACGAATTGACTTAAGATACACCTTGTGCGACAACTTGACATGGTAATGCTTTCCATATGCATTTGGGCCAAAAATTTCTATGGCCTAATCGAAGCGCTCAGATCGCCGTATAAGCAATGAAAGTAAATATTTTCAATGAAAACAAATCGCAAAATCAGACGAAAACAAAAATATTTCATTTGCATAACAAACGCAATATTCAACCAAGTTCTGATTGGGAGGCAAAAAAAAAAAAAGAGGCATTAACAATAGTTATTAAAAGTGAAATTGTGCGTTTGCCTTTTTTGCATGTGAAAAGGTTTTTGGCTTTGTTTTGGATTCGATTTTAGACTATCAACGAATCAATGAAGTTTTTGGAGTTGGATTTTGTATTTTGGTTTCCGCTTAAGAGCAACGAAAGTACAAAAAGAAGAAGAAGAAAAACAGACACAATGCCGAACTTGTCGCTGTCAAGTGTTGAATGATTGCCAAAAAAAAAAAGAAAAAAAAAAGAAAAAGAAATGAGGAAATGGGCAGCAGCTGAAGACGACAACAAATAAACAAATGGAGACGGCGACAACTTGTAGATTCTTTCCATTTACCGTAAACTTCACCTTAATTTTTTCTCCACTTCTTTTTTAATAGTTGTTTTCTACAGCCGGTTTTTTGCGCCTGCAGCATCATGTTGATGTTGATAATGTTGTTGTTGCTGCTGTTGCTGCTGTTTGCTTGTTGTGACTTATAAAGAGCATCAACTCTTTTTCTTGTTCTCTTTCAACAGCTTGACGAGCCTTGATATTGGATGCCAGAGAGCCAGGAACAGTAAATGAAGGCGGACGAATATGGTGATTGTAACACGTGTAAGTAAAGAGCACGTCCGAAAAGCGTAAGAGAGTGCAAAAGAGAACTAGTTACATATGCATGTATGTGTAGCTCATGCATGTGTGTGTAACTCATGCATGTGTGTGTAACTCATGCATGTGTGCGTGCGATCTCTTGCGAGCGCCATGAAAACTTTGTGGCACAAAAAACGCCAATCGGAAGTTCACACACATTTACATATATGCATGTATGCATTGTCTTGCTTAATACACTGTTCCCATAAGGTATAATAGAGTTGCAGCATTTAACATCATTTTTATTCCTGCTCCATCTTGACTACAAATTTTAATTTGTCATTTTAATATTAGTACTTTTGAGACTAACGCAATTCGCACTTATCAAAAATTTCATTTATTACTAATTTGCACGTTTCTTCATCAGCTTTTGCTCATCAATTAGCACAGAAATGATTTAAGAGTATAAAAATAATATTCATGATCTAATGAGTATCTGTCTGTCGGGCACTCTAACTTCTTTAACTCATCCATGCGAACATGCAAATGTATGTGTGGTTAGCTCCCATGCCTCGTATATATATCTGGGGTCTGTCCCTGGTTGCTGTTTTTTGTGTTACGCTCAACTGATTCTTACACACCAAAAAAAGACAACACAAAAAACAACAACGTAAAGTTTTATGGCAGTCGTGAAAACGTCCATGGCAACCCCATGACTCGTAAACTGGAATGTCAAATTGTAACCACTTGTTTTCCCATTCACACACATTCGTACACACACACACACACACACACACACACACGGATTTGCATATTACAGGGTGACTACATTTGGATAGAACCCGCATCGGGACGGGAATTCGATGTGGCCATTGGAGCACGTGTCATCTCCGCAGAGGGTCGTCGCATCCAGGTGCGAGACGATGATGGCGACGAAGTCTGGCTGGCGCCAGAGCGTCGCATCAAGGCGATGCATGCCTCATCCGTTCAGGGTGTCGAGGATATGATATCGCTGGGTGATCTGCACGAGGCGGGCATCTTACGTAATCTGCTCATACGCTACAAGGAGAATCTAATATATGTACGTAAATCAATTCAATTCTATTCGCATTCATTTATTCCAAATAAATTTTGTATTTAAAACTATTTTCATATATTTGCATATGAAAGTATTTTTGCAATTAAACTCAGTTTCAGTAGTTTAATAAGTTTTTATCTTTTTATCTTTAAACTTATCAAAATATTTATTTCTGTTTTTGCTTAAAATCAAAAGTCAAATTTTTTAAGTTTTAAATTTTATTAAATTGACTTCATCTCTCCAATAAAGAGTTGTAACAATGAGATGTAAAAGTTGTGATTATGGCGAAATTTTAGCTACCTTTTATTATGTATACTCAAAAGAGGGCACTTAAATACCATCTATTTTGCACAGAATTTATAAGTGTTGCTTTCATTTGCACATTTAGACGTACACTGGGTCCATTTTGGTCGCCGTCAATCCGTATCAGATACTGCCCATATATACGGGTGATCAGATCAAGCTGTACAAGGAGCGCAAAATTGGTGAGCTGCCGCCGCACATTTTTGCGATTGGGGACAATGCGTATGCGCATATGAAACGCTATCGCCAGGATCAGTGTATTGTGATATCTGGCGAATCGGGCGCTGGCAAAACGGAGAGCACAAAACTGATTTTGCAATACTTGGCTGCGATCAGCGGCAAGCACTCGTGGATCGAGCAGCAAATTCTGGAGGCGAATCCCATTTTAGAGGCCTTTGGCAATGCCAAAACGATACGCAACGATAATTCATCGCGGTAAGTAAACTGACAGCAGCTAGCAGCTAATTCCAAATAATTTCTGATTGATTCGTTTCACATTTGTCCCTTCCAGCTTTGGCAAATACATTGATATACACTTTAGCGCCAATGGGGTGATCGAGGGCGCCAAGATCGAGCAATATCTGTTGGAGAAGTCGCGCATTGTGTCGCAGAATCACAGCGAGCGCAATTATCATGTCTTCTACTGCATACTGGCAGGACTCTCAGCCGACGAGAAGAACCGCCTCGACCTGGGCGCAGCTGCCGACTACAAGTGAGTTCAGCAATCATTTCAATTGAAATCTGTTTTTCTTGGTTTTAGTTCTAAACATTCCTCTCTGATCCTAAATTCTAGGCCTGTGTATAGAATAAACTTTTTTGAGCTGACCGTATGTACCTTACGGGAGCGGAGATACGTCCTTCTGCCCCTTTCGCACTTTGCACAACTTCATTATACCCTTTTTAGAGTTCGATAATTTGTTTGTTCAAATGGAAGCAAAGCCATCAGCTAAAAAGCTGATGATTTTCATGAGAAAATTGAGTTTTTGCATTAAGATTATATTGGGCCTAAATATATAGCGCTCATACTTCACTTAAAAGCCACAAGTCAGAAGATCGAAGAAGAAAAAACATATAGAAAAAGACGATAAAATTAAAAGTTTTTAATTGTTACATGTGTGCGATATTTTTTATCAACTTATACAATAAATTTCATGCTGTAATTTGTAATTTGTAATGTAAAAAACAAATTGTAAAAAGTGGATGGTTGGAAAGAAGTTGTTTAACAGAAGATTTTCATTTTCGCAGTGAACATTTTGGGGAGACAAATTAAAAAGAAAATAAATTTATTCTTGTTACTAGTAGAAGTAGTTACTAGTAGTTGTGCGATATTTTAGCCAAGGGAATATTCTAATATGCTTCTTCTTCTCAATATTTTCTTTACTTTACCCTTCAATTTCACATAAACAATAATTATTATTGGACTGTTAATATTTTAGTATACCAAAAATATGTAAATGAATGATTATATATATTTTGAAAAATTGTTCTACAGATACTTGACTGGCGGGAATAGCATAACGTGCGAGGGACGCGACGATGCCGCTGAATTCTCCGATATTCGATCGGCGATGAAGGTGCTGCTGTTCTCGGACCAGGAGATCTGGGAGATAATCAAGCTGCTGGCGGCGCTGCTGCATTGTGGCAATATAAAATACAAGGCCACCGTTGTGGATAATCTGGATGCAACGGAAATACCGGAGCACATCAATGTGGAGCGGGTCGCCGGATTACTCGGCCTGCCCATACAGCCGCTGATCGATGCCCTGACACGTCGCACACTGTTCGCCCATGGCGAGACTGTCGTCTCGACGCTGTCCCGAGACCAGTCTGTCGATGTGCGCGACGCATTCGTCAAGGGCATCTACGGGCGTCTGTTTGTGCATATTGTGCGTAAAATCAATACGGCCATCTTTAAGCCGAGAGCTACGTCACGCAATGCGATCGGTGTGCTGGACATCTTTGGGTTTGAGAACTTCGATCAGAATAGCTTCGAGCAGTTCTGCATCAATTATGCGAACGAGAATCTGCAGCAGTTCTTTGTGCAGCACATATTTAAGCTGGAGCAGGAGGAATACAACCACGAGGCGATCAACTGGCAGCACATTGAGTTTGTCGACAATCAGGATGCGCTCGATTTGATTGCCATTAAGCAGCTAAATATAATGGCACTGATCGATGAGGAGGCACGCTTCCCCAAGGGCACCGACCAGACAATGCTCGCCAAGCTGCACAAGACGCACGGCGCGCACAAGAACTATCTGAAGCCCAAGTCGGATATCAACACCAGTTTCGGTCTCAATCATTTTGCCGGCGTCGTTTTCTACGATACACGCGGCTTCCTCGACAAGAATCGCGACACGTTTAGTCCGGATTTATTGCATTTGGTTAGCCAGAGCGGCAACAAGTTCTTGCGTCAAATCTTTGCCCAGGACATTGAGATGGGTGCGGAGACGCGCAAACGCACACCCACCCTTTCGACCCAATTCCGCAAAAGTCTCGACGCACTGATGAAGACGCTGAGCAGCTGCCAGCCGTTCTTCATAAGGTGCATCAAGCCCAACGAGCTGAAGAAACCGATGATGTTCGATCGTGGTCTATGCTGTCGCCAGCTGCGCTACTCTGGCATGATGGAGACCATTCGGATAAGACGTGCCGGCTATCCCATCCGTCATGGCTTTCGTGAGTTTGTCGAACGCTATCGTTTCCTCATTGCCGGTGTGCCGCCGGCTCATCGCACCGATTGCCTGGCGGCCACAACTCGCATTTGCGCCATGGTCCTGGGCAAATCGGATTATCAGCTGGGCCACACCAAGGTCTTCCTAAAGGATGCCCACGATCTGTATTTGGAGCAAGAGCGCGACCGTGTCCTCACACGCAAAATCCTAATCCTGCAGCGCAGCATACGCGGCTGGGTGTACAGGCGTCGCTATCTGCGTCTCCGCGCCGCCGCCATCAGTGTGCAGCGCGTGTGGAAGGGCTATGCGCAGCGCAAGCGCTATCGCAGCATGCGTGTGGGCTATATGCGGCTGCAGGCCCTGATCCGATCCCGTGTCCTCTCGCATCGCTTTCGCCATTTGCGCGGCCATATTGTGGGGCTGCAGGCGCACGCGCGTGGCTATCTGGTGCGCCGTGAATACGGCCACAAGATGTGGGCGGTCATCAAAATACAGTCGCATGTGCGACGCATGATCGCTGTGCGGCGCTATCGAAAGCTGCGGCTGGAGCACAAACAGTTTGCCGAGGTGCTGCAGCTGCGCAAACTGGAGGAGCAGGAGCTGCTGCATCGCGGCAACAAGCATGCCCGTGAAATTGCCGAGCAGCACTATCGGGATCGTTTGCATGAGCTGGAGCGACGGGAGCTGCAGGAGCAGCTGGAGGATCGACGGCGCGTCGAGGTCAAAATGAATATTATAAATGATGCGGCCAGGAAACAGGAAGAGCCCGTCGACGATGGCAAACTGGTGGAGGCCATGTTCGATTTTCTGCCCGATTCGAGCAGTGATGCACCGACTCCCCATGGCGGACGTGAGACGTCCGTATTTAATGATCTGCCGCATGCGCAGGCCGTTAATCAGGAGGACATCATTGCGCCGATGCACATCTCGGAGGATGAAGAGGATCTATCCGAATATAAGTTTCAAAAATTTGCGGCCACCTATTTTCAGGGCAATGTCAATCATCAGTATGCCAAGAAGGCGCTGAAGCATCCTCTGTTGCCGCTCCATACGCAAGGCGATCAGCTGGCCGCCCAAGCGCTCTGGATAACCATATTACGTTTCACTGGCGACATGCAGGAGCCCAAATATCACACCATGGATCGCATGGACACGACATCCGTCATGTCCAAGGTGACGGCAACGCTCGGACGCAATTTCATCAGGAGCAAGGTGAGTTCAAATTCCAAATAAATCTAAAATAAAACAAGAGAAATAATAAACAACTTGACTTTGTTGGGACGATGTTTGTACAGGAATTCCAAGAGGCTCAACTGATGGGTCTCGACCCGGAGGCGTTCCTCAAGCAAAAGCCGCGCTCGATACGCCACAAGCTGGTCTCGTTGACGCTGAAGCGAAAGAACAAACTGGGCGAGGATGTGCGCCGGCGACTGCAGGATGATGAATACACCGCCGATAGCTATCAGTCGTGGCTGCAGTCGCGTCCGACATCGAATCTGGAGAAGCTGCACTTCATCATTGGCCATGGCATATTGCGGGCAGAGTTGCGCGACGAGATCTACTGCCAAATATGCAAGCAGCTAACAAATAATCCATTAAAATCATCGCATGCCCGGGGCTGGATATTGTTGTCGCTGTGCGTCGGCTGCTTTGCCCCGTCGGAGAAGTTCGTCAATTATCTGAGAGCATTCATTCGAGAGGGGCCGCCCGGCTATGCGCCGTATTGTGAGGAGCGACTGAAGCGTACGTTCAACAATGGCACACGGAATCAGCCGCCGTCGTGGCTGGAGTTGCAGGCGACCAAATCGAAGAAGCCCATCATGCTGCCCATCACATTTATGGATGGCAATACGAAAACATTGCTGGCGGATTCGGCGACAACGGCGCGCGAACTATGCAATCAGCTATCGGATAAGATAACGCTCAAGGATCAATTCGGCTTCTCGCTATATATTGCGCTATTCGATAAGGTCAGCTCGCTGGGCAGCGGAGGTGATCATGTGATGGACGCGATATCACAGTGCGAACAGTATGCGAAGGAGCAGGGCGCCCAGGAGCGCAACGCACCGTGGCGTCTCTTCTTTCGCAAGGAGATTTTTGCGCCGTGGCATGAGCCAACCAACGATCAAGTGGCCACCAACCTCATCTATCAGCAGGTTGTCCGAGGCGTTAAATTCGGCGAGTATCGTTGCGACAAGGAGGAGGATCTGGCCATGATAGCGGCCCAACAGTATTTTATCGAATACGGCACGGATATGTCCATGGAGCGATTGTTTACGCTCTTGCCCAACTTTATACCCGATTTCTGTCTCAGCGGCATCGATAAGGCCATCGAGCGATGGGCAGCTCTGGTCTTGCAGGCCTACAAGAAGTCATACTACGTCAAGGATAAGATAGCACCGCTCAAGATCAAAGAGGACATTGTCAGCTATGCCAAATATAAGTGGCCGCTGCTCTTCTCACGCTTCTATGAGGCGTATCGCAATTCGGGTCCCAATTTGCCCAAGAACGATGTCATCATAGCGGTCAACTGGACGGGTGTTTACGTTGTGGACGATCAGGAGCAGGTGCTGCTCGAGCTCAGCTTCCCAGAGATCACAGCCGTTTCCAGCCAGAAGACCAACAAGGTCTTCACCCAGACGTTTAGCCTGTCTACGGTACGCGGCGAGGAGTTCACATTCCAAAGTCCCAACGCGGAGGATATACGCGACCTGGTCGTCTACTTCTTGGACGGCCTCAAGAAACGGTAAGTGGGCAAATCCAAAGCAATCCAAATGGTGTGTGTGATTATCGCTAATCCATTGAACACTTGCAGATCGAAATATGTGATTGCCCTGCAGGATTATCGTGCGCCCTCGGACGGCACCAGTTTTCTATCATTTTTTAAGGGCGATCTGATCATACTGGAGGATGAATCATGCGGCGAGTCGGTGCTGAACAATGGCTGGTGCATTGGACGCTGCGATAGGTCGCAGGAGCGCGGCGATTTTCCCGCCGAGACGGTGTATGTGTTGCCAACGTTGAGTAAACCGCCTCAGGACATATTGGCTTTGTTTAACATTGAGGAGGCGCATCATGGCCGGCGCCTCAGCATGGCATCCAATGGAGGCGCTGTGGAGCCGCGCGATCGTCCGCACACGCTCATGGAATATGCGCTGGATCATTTCCGTTTGCCGCCGAAGCGCACCATGTCCAAGACACTGACGCTCAGCTCAAAACGCAGCGAGGAACTGTGGCGGTATGCCAGGGATCCGATTAAGGCGCCGCTGCTGCGCAAGCTGCAAAGCAAGGAGGAGCTGGTCGAGGAGGCGTGCTTCGCCTTTGCTGCCATACTTAAATATATGGGCGATCTGCCATCGAAGCGTCCGCGCATGGGCAACGAGATAACCGATCACATCTTCGACGGTCCGCTCAAGCATGAGATATTGCGGGACGAGATCTATTGCCAGCTGATGAAGCAGCTAACTGACAATCGCAATCGTATGTCCGAGGAGCGCGGCTGGGAGCTGATGTGGCTGGCAACGGGTCTGTTTGCCTGCTCACAGGGCTTGCTCAAGGAGCTGCTAATGTTTCTACGGACGCGTCGTCATCCCATCTCACAGGATTCAATGCATCGTCTGCAAAAGACCATTCGACATGGACAGCGCAAATATCCGCCGCATCAGGTGGAGGTCGAGGCCATACAGCACAAGACAACGCAAATCTTTCACAAGGTCTACTTTCCGGACGACACCGACGAAGCGTTCGAAGTGGACTCGTCCACGCGGGCCAAGGACTTTTGCAACAACATCTCGCAGCGCCTTTCGCTGCGCACCAGCGAGGGCTTCTCGCTGTTTGTGAAGATCGCCGATAAGGTTATCTCAGTGCCGGAGGGCGATTTCTTCTTTGACTTTGTCCGCCATCTGACCGACTGGATAAAGAAGGCGCGACCGATACGCGACGGCGCCAATCCGCAGTTCACCTATCAGGTGTTCTTCATGAAGAAACTGTGGACGAATACGGTGCCAGGCAAGGATCGCAATGCCGATCTCATCTTTCACTATCATCAGGAGCTGCCCAAGCTATTGCGCGGCTATCACAAGTGCTCCCGCGAGGAGGCCGCCAAGCTGGCCGCTCTCGTCTTTCGCGTTCGATTTGGCGAAAACAAACAGGAGCTGCAGGCCATACCGTAAGTGTTGCAATGTCCAATCTCCAATTGTTCATCTTATACACATTCAACGTTATCCTTGTTATCCCAAAGGCAAATGCTGCGAGAGCTGATACCTTCTGATATTATGAAGATGCAGAGCACGAGCGAATGGAAGCGGTCCATTGTGGCATCTTACAATCAGGATGGTGGCATGAGCTCCGAGGATGCCAAAGTGGCATTTCTGAAGATCGTATACAGGTGTGTATGCGTGTGTGTGTGCGTCTGTGCTTGTGTTATAATATTTTTATATTTTCAAATATATATATATATATATATATATATATATGTATATATACAAATAGATGGCCAACCTTTGGATCTGCATTCTTTGAGGTGAAGCAAACCACGGAGCCAAACTATCCGGAAATGCTGCTTATTGCCATTAACAAGCATGGCGTGAGTTTGATACATCCAGTAACAAAGGTAAGTAGGACAATGTGTATACTATATATATATATATGGTTATATGGCACAATTAATGCAATTGCAGGACATACTGGTTACGCACCCTTTTACGCGCATCTCGAACTGGTCATCGGGCAACACGTACTTCCACATGACAATCGGGAATCTGGTGCGTGGCTCGAAGCTGCTGTGCGAAACATCGCTGGGTTATAAGATGGACGATCTGCTGACATCATATATATCGTTAATGCTGACCAATATGAACAAGAATCGAACCATACGGGCCAACTAGTAAACATATCTATATATAGACGGACACACACACACACACACATACTTATAATTATAAAATATAAATGCAATAATTATATACCTAGTACTCATAGTTAATTACCTATTGTGCATTCCACGACCCCACATTGGCTTGCTTAGCTATAAATTCTACTAAACCCATTTTCATATTTATATTATGCCTTTCTTTTGTAAAAATTCGCAAACTTTTGCTTTTAGTATTTTATGGCACATTCCGTTTACTTAAATTATTAATTAAACACGTCAATTAGAAGGTCTTACATATGAGTAAATAATTGATAAGCTATTATATCAAATCATTCTGCAATCTATATAACTTTCTGTATATCTCAACTGCATATCTGTACTGATGACTTTTTGTATCAAATACATAGAAATGTTCAATTATTTAATAAATTATATACATGCTTATATAAAACGTTTATTTTCAAATATCGTATCATCTGATCTTCAAATTGTATTTTTATAACATTTGCCTCCGACTCGGTTGTAAATTACAGCACCCACATAGCAAGTATTCTGATCATACGATTCATATTGCATACATATTGAGCGTCTTATCTATGAGCTGATATATGTACCTAATGACCCCTATTAAGATGGAGTACTCGCTGCACAAAGCAGGGTCTACAACCTCAGCTTTCTGTAATCTAGCGACAAGCTGACTAGAAAAAAAGAAAGAAAATATAAATAACTTAGACAACTCAAACATATACAGTGACCGACACCTTATTAGGCACAGAGTCAAAGAAAAAAAGTAATTGCCTGCCATAAACTAATCATTAATTATTTTTCAAAAATTCCAAAGACCGATGGTAGGTACAGGTATTAACCACCTAAATTAATATATGACCCCAATACACTGGGGTTTCTTCACCTGCTAGGTAGGATTATGTAAAAAAGTAGCCTATTTTCTTTGACTCTGTGCCTAATAAGCTGTCGGTCACTGTATGTGCATATATATTTCATAGCACGAATGTTTGTTATGGAAGTTTTCATAGTCGGACATTCTCAGATTGAGCAATGTTCAATTGTAATTTATGTATTTAGTTATAATTTATAACTATTACTAGCTAACTTGACTTGGGGGTGTTCCGTTATTTAGCTCCAGAAATGAGTGGCTCGTGGAACAAGGCTTACCGAAAACCACTTGGTTCCAAAAACTTGAAGTACGTATTCAGCTTTTAAACGGGGCGAATCTATTCCGCCATCCTTAGCTGCAGATGTATATTTTGTTTCTCCAAAGTTTTTAATAAACTCTTTAAATTGCTTGCACTTCGAAATACTTCATTTATCAATCAGCGAGGATCAATTGTAAGAAAAAAAGGGTTCTTTAATTTATTTCTGTAAGTTTATAAACTTTAACTACATGGCTTGTTATATTGGTCTGCAAATATAGACAGTGTAAATATCGTAAATGGAAGTGATATTTCCTTTCAAGCAATCTCGTATTTGTGTTGTGGAATAATAGTATCTGTGCAGGGCTTCTTCAAAATGTCCACAATTTGTTGCATACAAGGTCGTTCCGTGACATCTTTATGCCAGCACTTCTGTATCAGTTCCTGAATGTGTTCGGGGATTTCATCACCAATAGGGGGCCTTAGATCTAAACGAATTATTCTTAATTATTATTATTGGACTTTGTGTATTAAGATGTACATACCCTCATAAACAATTTTGTTTATTAAGTCCATTTCATTAAGTTTGCTAAGTTCATCCTCGTATGGCACCTTACGCATCATAACTTCCCAGATCGTAATGCCCATGCTGTACACATCACTTTTCTCATTATATTCATTGCCTTCAAAAATCTGTGCGTTTGAAACGTAAACCCGTTATAAGTGACGAAATGCATACGATAATATGTAGATATAGTAACCTCGGGTGCCATATATATGGAAGTGCCCCGACGTTTTGTCATAAGGGTTCGCACTTCTCGCGTAAAGCCAAAATCACATATTTTCAATATCTTTAGGTCAGCGTCAAGTACCATATTGAGGGGTTTTACGTCCCTATGGATGTAGCCTCTCACTGTACACGCACGAAGATAGGCCAACGCCTGGAAACAAAAATATAACATTAATTGCACAACATACATATATGTATGTATATATAAATATTTGTATGCATACCTGCGCTGCCTGGCATAACCACCGAACGCCATCCGCACAGCTATATTCAATGTTTTTTTTATGCATAAGGTGCCACAAAGATCCACTAGCCATATACTCCATGACAAAGTAGGTGTCCCCTTTGAATATCGAAATACCAAAAAGTTTAACGATGTTCTCATGACTACTGACCATTTCCTGACAATTGGCCTCGTTCATAATATCAGTCTTCTTGAAAATGTCCCCTACTACTTTTTTAATAGCTACATCATTGCCCTTATATTTTCCAGCAGTGACAAATCCAAAGGTGCCCGATCCAATTTTCTTTAAAATTTTCATTTGTTTTAATTGAATAAGATTTAATAGACACAAATACTTGCCTTTCCAAACGTAAGTTCTTCATATTCTATTGTCGGCACTTTATATTTTCCAGCAGTGACAAATCCAAAGGCGCCCGTTCCAATTTCCTTTAAAATTTTCATTTTGTTTTAATTGAATAAGATTTATAAGACACAAATACTTGCCTTTGCGTTTTCGATTGACGTCATTTCTAATCAGTTTGCAATATGTGAATGAAAAGTTGAATCACTTCATAGAATAATCTGGAATATGGGCTACGAATTATCAAAAAAGAATTTGACATTCACTGCGAAATTTAATCAAACCCAGAGTTGTATTTAATAAAATGTATTTTAAATAAATAATATTTAAGTCTAGTTCAGATCGACACAAAAACGTCATTTAATTCGTTAAAATCAAATCAAATCAAAAAAAGATCCAAAAAATTACCTAAAAATGAACAAAATATATTTTTAGTATTTTTTATAGAAAGGTCATATTTGCAAAATAGTTTGTGGGAAAATTGAAATGATATGAATAAAAACATTAATTGCAGAACAACATAATAAATTCAATTCTTTATCAAGTAATAATATATTGTAACTTCTCATTGAATTAACTCCTCAATTTCACTTTTGGCGCGTTTGGCTACAGGCGATTTGCGGTGGTATTTTACTTTAGTAAATGTATTAACATAGTATTAAAATATTCAAATTGGCTTCTGACAGAAAAACTGTTTTTAAAATTTATAGTTTTTTTTTTAAAACCTTCTAAAGGACGTAACCCAAAATTGTAATACTTTGTCTGATGCAGGCAATGAAAGTATATTCTGCAAGTTTAAAGGCCCTACATTTAAGGGTGTGAAGAATATGGCTCTCACAAGGACGGACAGACAGCGTGATGGACATTGTAATCTGATCCTGAAGGTTTAAGATAAAATTATACTTGTCGCAGGCATTTGAAAATAATTCGGTATTACCGAATAATTCTCATTTTAAGTTTTATTTTTAAATCGATAACTATTGATAGATATCGATTTCCGATAGGAATTAGGGATAATTGGTACATAACATTCCCTGACATATTATTGGTCAACTGAATACATTTCATTTGTAGCAATATAGTTTTTCATATATGTATATATATGCTGACAACATAGTGACGTGAAAATTGGATAATAATCCTTTATACAAAGCAGTATTGAGTGCGAATTGCTTGTTCGTGTCTCATACACACATACACACACATAGGAGACACAGCTTATACACAATCGAAACAATAACAAACACAAATGCCAGTTAGAAATGCGGAAGGCGACGTGTCTGGCGCAGAGTCGGAGCGCTCGAATTCGAGCCAGGCACACAACCCCGACGAGGAGGAGGAGGCCAACGAATGCGACTCTGATTATTCCTCTAAAATGGATGGCACCGAAATCGAGATGCCACATGCCGAACACATGGAAGATTTGGTGATCTTAGAGCGCCAATTTAGCCAGCTGCGCGAGCAAAATTATTATGAGCGCATCAGCCTCATCGAGCGCCAGCTTTCCGATGTCCGTTCCGGCCGCTCCGAGGAGTTTGTTCGTCTCCAAAAGCAGCTGGAAAAGGAGTACAGGACGCGCATCGAAGTTGCCGATGTGCTGCGCAAGTTTCGCCTCAAAAATATTGAGCACAAATATCTAGCGGAGGAGCAGGCGGCATCCCAACACTTTGAAAGTGAGAAACAAATGGTTGTGGATAATCTGCGCGAGGAGCTACTAGAGCGAATACGACGCCTGGAGGAGGATCGTCACAATGTGGACATTTCCTGTGACGATTTGGACAATGACAAGCGTCAGAGTAAGGTACGCGGTCCGGGAAGCAAGAAAGCCGTAACTGTGACCGACCCGTATGTTGTTATATGCTACGCGAGGAGGACATCGTGGAGGATTTGACAATCATAGGCAAGGCTCTAAAACAATAATCCTGTTGCAATGTTACCGTCGCCACCGCTGCCGCAGCAACAACACCACCAGGGCCAACGATGCATCAGCAGATGGGTGGGGGAGGAGATAGTGGTTTGGCCGGTGTCCCGCTAACGACAGCAATGATGGCGTGTGTGAATGGATAACGGTGGCGTTCGACTGCAGCTGCAACAAGGAGCTCAACTGATGGCAGCGTAAGGTGGCAAATGCAACGCCACCGCCCCTCGGAACGGCCTGCTCTCGTTTCACGCCACCACCACCTCCATGATTTGGTACAAAAAAGAAAACAAAGGAACCAGAAATAAAGACACAATCTTACTATTAAAAAAAAAAAAAAAACAAAAAAAAGATATAGTCCTATTCATAATTCTCCTAGTGATCGCTTAACAATCAACAGGCGCACGCATTTCGAGTTTCCAGTATGAGAATAGTATGATATGTAAATGTATGTGTGTCTAGAAAGGGAAGGCATAGAAAATGCGACACTCATGGCTATAAGACTGAGAGAATGCTCAGTCTGAATGGCTCATGGCAAAGGACATGCATCCATTCAAGAAGGAATTTCGAGAATTCCGGCAAAAACAGACTATTGTGTGACAGTAGTTTAGACAAGCACACCCTTCCAGCCGTTCTTTCCCCAACGAGAGGAATGGAGTCACGGCTCACAGATGGCTCAAAGATAGACGGCCACATAGGCGAAGAAGTCTACTCTGAGCAACTTAATATACAGCTATCATTCAGCCTTCCAAAACACTTAAGTGTTTTCCAGGCGGAAGTAAGAGCCATAAAAGAAGCACTAAGCTGCCTAAAAACCCCCAAAACATAAGCGCAGGAAATGTTAATATATACATATATTGACAGCCAAGCGACTATAAAATCCATCTATCGATATCGGTAAAAAGCTGTCGCAGATCTCTGCACGACTGTTCTGGGACTGTTCTGGGCACCAGAACATTGAAGGCAATTTCAAGGCAGACGAGCTAGCTGGGAAAGGCACACTACTGTCCCTCTCCAGTGATAAAGAAGATATATGTATGCCTCTGGCCACCTGTAAGCTCAAAATAAAAGAAGACAATATGCGTAGGTCTAACGACATATGGCGTAGTACCAATTGTGGCCGCATAGCTCACAAAACGTGGCCAAATGTAAATACAAAGCACAGTAAAGAACTGTTCAATCTTGGTCGAACGAACTGATCTGCTCTGCAGTAATTCGCGTCATAACTGGACTCCAGTTGCCCTATAATGATTTCTGCAGAAGCTGCAAAGAAGAGAACGAGGGAGAATCTCCCGAGCACTTTTTCTGCTTCAATGCTTCAATGCTTCAATGGTGGCAAACTTAAGACCAGCCAAGAAACTCTTATCGGCCTATATAGGTCCAACCTGACCTATGTATGTGTGTGTATTCGATCGATATGTGTATGTGTATATACAAATCCATGTAGGTATACGACTTGTGTGAACGGCACCTGCCACCGCACCCCCTGCCTACATTTGAAGTTGAAAAGCTTTGTAGAGATAGAGAATTACATATTTGGGTGTTGGATTAAGGGTATCAGCAGTCTGACTTCGTTTACTTTCTACATATAGATTGTCACTTATTGGCTCTGACTTCTTTGCGGTGAAGCTGATTGCTGTTCATTTGCATGCAACCAGTTATAAAGGGATCCCCACTCTGCATACTCCAGGAGTAAATAAGACATCTCCTTGTCAAAGATTATGCCCTTTAGTTTCGCAATGACCCACTCGGGAGAGCTGTTTGATCTCTTTTTCAAATCTTTTCACGCTATCCGTTTCAATGAAACCTTTCCTGCATTTTTCACTGCGATCTCTGAAACTTACTCCGGATCACATAGTGAATCTCTCATTTCATTCACCGAAAGACGCTTTGCTGGATCGTGATTCCAATTTATCATTTTAAGTTGTAATGCAATTTTCTTACATTACACATGCCAGGTCGTTTTACTTGTGCTGAGTGACAATTGGAGGCACATTTCCAAAGTGATAGAAAGGTTTTTTTCCTGACACAATTTCCCAAAGGATATATAAATGAATAGAATGTACATCAACGACCTGGTGCATCCATTTTAACGCCTTCTTCACCAAGCAAGACGTTGTGCAGGGATCCCCACTCTGAGTAATCCGACAGTAAAAATGTTAATTCTCCATCCACAGCAATGCCATATATATGTTTATAATGTGTTCGTTTCTCTATAATTATGGGCGTATCAATGGCTCTCTAACTCGATTCTTCAATGGCGGTTTTAAAATGCATTGTTCTGCGATCAATTTAAATGTAAATTTGCTCCGAAGGGCTTGACAAAGGCACCTTCTGCGATTTTCTGCGGCATCCATAGGTAAAATAAAATCATGCATAAGATAATTTATGATGTGATAATACCCCGTAATCCCAATACCACTAAAAATGAGTGCGGAAAATTGTGTCTGTGTGATTACGAATTGTAACGGATCGGTTAACCGGAAATAACCTGTTGAATTGCAGTACCTGGGCAAATAAAAAAAAGCCGTAACAGCAACCGATTTTCACATGTTTGTTCAAAGATTTGTCTTATTTCGATACGTAACTGTAGCATGTATATATCAAGGTATCAATGTGTTACCAAAACCGTAAAAAATTGAAACAAATTCAAAATCTTTACCGGAATATCTTGTTACATGCTAGGATCGCAACACATAATTTGTGTATTCCAAGAGTGATGATAGATAGGTTTGTCATAACTCAAAAATGCAATTGCATTTAAACTTGTTGATAGTTGAGCACCTCTGGCTATACGTACGTACATATATGTTTGACAGTAGTGGAAAGGCTAAGTTAACAATTTTGGTTCGTTTTTGTGCAGGGCAAAACCCTAAAAATGTTTTAATGACAGTTGTTGAATGAGTTGCTATTTCACTTCAAGGTAATGCACTAATCTGAAGCATATACAAATATGTTTATTTTTTTTTTGTTTGTTTCTCGTTTTTTTGTAAATTGCTAATAAAAAATACAACAAATTTTGTGGAGTGCAAAAAATAAGAGAAAGTCCATGTTATAAATTACGAGTTTAATAAATTTACTTTATTTACAATCGCTTAATTATTAAGAACGCTATAGTCAGGGGGAGCAACTGACAATAGTGTAATGCCAGATGATCAGATTTATTTTATTTCTTATCCTTTTGATTAAGGTCAGCACGAATTTGTATGTACGCTGATAATGTACACCGATCCTCCTCATCATATTCATATTCAAGATGATTTCGAATCAATGCGGTTCTGGTGCTTGGCCAATCAGTTGCATCTTTATTGTTCAAAATGTTTGCTTATGACTTTTGGCAGGCCATTGTGGCCACCTATACGATTGGGAATGGGATTTTTACAGTTAAGGATATTGGATTTCTTTGTGATACAAAACCAAACTTTAATCTCCAGATGTGTATAATTATTAATGATGGCAATTTAATGACCTTTTCACCACCAAACTTCTCTTTGTCACCTTACTTCGCATTTGTTTTAATACTGCTTATAGATTTGGGATCCTAGTTACAAAAACTACCAAGATCAATTTGAGTCCGCTCAAAAGCAATTCCTTATCTTTGTGTTGCGTGGCTTTGGAGAGGATCCCCAAATTCTTTTGCCATATTATTTCAGCACGCTTCTTCTTATCAATCTTCCGTAATTCGTTAAGCGTGCTCGTACATAAGTTAATAAATAGCAAGTTAATTTCACTTTTCTTTTAGATCTTATTTTTTAAAGGGTCTTCGGAGGGGATTTTTAAAATCTACCATCCATTTAGTAACTATAGCTTTGAAATTGTAGGAGATATTGTTCAAAAATGAACACCATGTATATTACGATGCTGATGATGCTTGTGTCTGCCTCGGATGTTTGGGTTCACAACTACAGTTTTTGCTGGCGACAAGTTGCCGGCGTCGCGACCGATGCATCGCCTTACAGTCACCGTGATCCGGCCACTGTTAGGCGCCGATGCGTCGCCTTACAGTCACCATGAACCAGCAGCTGCATAATAATTCTAAGTATTTAGGACCAATGCGGTCGCCTTACCAGCAACTGCATAATAATTCTAAGTATTTAGGCACCGATGCGGTCGCCTTACCAGCAGCTACATAATATGTACATATATATGTATAGGTTAAGCATTTGATATATATGTATTTTGGTTAAGCATTTGGTATTAATAAAGAGCCTGCTCGACAGAGTGGGCAGTTCGATTCTAAACGTCGACTCGGTTTAATCATATTAAACAGATATCTTTTGGGGGCCGTGTAAAATTTAGCACCAAAATCTTAGCACTGTCTGACGCCCAGAGACGAATATATGTATATTCTAGACTTCAAGTCTACAGCGAACAATGTATGATGAAGTTGAGAAAAGGAGATAGATATATGTATGTAATATACATACATATGTGTGCACTTTACGTATATTCTCGATTAGCTTATTCCCTTAGTTCATCTTTTAGCAGTTTATTATATTAATAAATTAATTTAAATTTGTATGTATGCAATTCGGTGAATATAATCGTTTTTATGGCTAAGATAGGGTTTCCTTGTTGCTGTCATCACATTTCAATCAATTTAAGAGAAAGACCGAAATGTTGAGATTACAATGGAAAATTTCACGTAAAAAGTGTTGCCACAACAAAATCAGACGGGTTGGAAATCATTTCATGTTTTTGAAGATATTTGTAGAGCTTGAAAGTAATTGGCTAAATTATATATATGTGTCTTTATTAATATAATAAAGCGTTTGATAGTTGTACTATAATTGCATGCAAACCCTTTAGACTCCCACACAACCGGCTGGCGATTCCCACGCATTGTGTGGCTAGAATTTTTAAAGCGTGTGAAAAGCGGCAGACGGCTTAAAAGTCAAGACTGCGATTTTTTTAAAAGATAATTTGTGCAGCGGCAGCTCCTGAGAACTTTTTGAAAATATTTACTCCCCCTCTTTCACCCATGGAGTGTAACGACCACAATTACCAAGACACCCAACACAAGTCACCTGTCCAACCAGACACAGCGAGGGACAAAAATTATGCTCTCGAAATTGTGAATGTTCATTAAAAATGCAACTAATTTCAAATTCAGCTTCTTATAAGATGTGGCCTTAAGAAGTCGCAGTTCCAATTACAAAACTTGGTGGTGGTTTCCTTCTTCTGCTTCTTCTTCTTGATTTTACAACTCTGACCCCTCTGGTTTTGCGCATCTTGCACGCAACGCAAAAGGCGATGACGCCGCCAAGTTTGTCGTTTGCGTCTTTCGTTTGCCGTCTAAATATTCCCACCAACTTGGGGGTGAGTTGCACTTGTTGCTTGCCTGCTTCGCTGACTCTGATAAGACTTGAGTCTCAGCCTCACAAATTCTAATAAAAAAAACCCTCTCACTGTGCCGAACTAGAAAACGCTCTGTAGTCCGAGCTTGTAGAATAAATTTGATGAAATATATAGTGATATATTAAATTAGAAACGTTTTCTATGCTCTTTTGAATTTATGGTTATTATATTTTTATTTAATAATTTTTTTGTTTATTTATCTGGTTTGCTAGTTCTTCAATTTTTAGTTCAAGAGCTTGAAAATTAAGTTTGTTATAAGAGAAGTTTATATTTGTATTAATGAAGCCCTCAACTATATAGAAAATAAACATAAGAAAGTTCAAATGGTAAAGTTATTTTCCTCATTCTGTAAAAAATGTAAATATTTATTGAAATAATTTTACCTAAGTACAATTTGTATAAAACAGGAATTGAACCCGTTGTTACGCACATTTTATGTATTTTTAGCACAAATTAATGATGCCCACTTTAGCCAATTTGATGGATGTAGGGTATCAAGAGAAATTCTCAAGTTCGACGCTGTCATTAGTTTGGCAATCCAAACGGAAGCGCTATAATTAATGCAAAGCTGCGATTGTTAATTTGTAAATCTGTAAAACAACAATAACAGCAATAGCAACAGGTAGTCTGACAAATAATGCATAAATATTAAACAAAGATAGTTAAAAAAAAGAAGAAAAAAAAAACAGTTCACAGCTTGGTTGCTTGCTGTCGCCGCTTTTTGGGGCTGTGTGAATATTCTGTTCCTTCAGCTCCAAACGGAAACAATGCGGCATACATATATGTATATGTATATGTATCTGGTATACATATATCTTGACTTTGCGTTTTTCGTAATGGCAACTAAAAATTCAAATCGACCAACCAACTGTAATTAAAGTTGGAGAGGCAGCCCACCGTGGGAAGTGCTGCACTTGTTTTGTTTTGTCTCAAAATTTTTCACACGACATGGCAACATTTTCTCATGCCGATTTAAATGGACTATTCGCCTTGAAAAGGGGTTGGTGGTGGGTGAGTGTTTCGTCTTCTTCATTTCCAGCTGGTAGCAGGTAGGTCATTTAAAGTCAAGAAAAAGTAAATGTTCAAAATCATACTAAAATTATGGTCTGACATATTTTACGCTCGTTTTTGTATTTATTTAAGTTTAGTGTTTATCTTAGGCTTAAAAAACTTTAGCTTATTCTGTTATCTTACAAAATTATACGATCATACATACATGAATATGTATATATACAAATATATATATATATATGGTCGAGAGCTGCACTTTTGTCCTCGCTCACCTCAAGTGAATTCAGCGAGAACCTTTTTTAAATTCTTCAATTATCCAAACAGTTTGCCAAGAATTGTAGCTTTATAAAGTGGAATGTTTTACAAGATATTTGGCCAACGATTGCAATATATACATACAAATTTATATTTTTATATTTTATATATATATATATATATATATATATAGGTGATTCACTTAAGGCAGGGGTACACATAGGCCACAGCATGCACATTAAATGTTCCATATACTATACACATATTCAACTAGATAACTAGAGTTATAGTTAATTTTTTTTAATGTCAGTGAGCTCTTTCGAGTTATGTACAGTTATGTCTTGGATTTATACATCTATTGGTACTGGCTAGCACTAAGAAAAGATATATTGGTCAACTTGGAATTGGGATTCGTTTTGTTCGCCTCGCATTTAGCGAGTTGGCTTCTAAAAAATGCGTGTTGGGTGAGATTTGGGTGTATGTTTAGAATAATGCACATCTTAAAAACTATGGATGTTGTGTGTTCAAACTAAATATGTGCTAGAAGAGCTTTAAATTACTTGGCATAAATAAATGTATGTGGAATTGCAAATAAAAGCCATAATGCCGCACTCAAGACAAGCCGCTCCCATGACTATTCCATTGCACTTCCGAGATGGAGGGCAGTGTTTGATGCGGCTGCTGCTGTTGCAAGCTCTGCTGCAAGCTGGAACCGCTTGCTGGCGAGTTGCTGTTGTTGTTGTTGTTGCTATTATTGTTATTATTACTATTATTGTTGTTGCTGATGCTTGTGATGTTGTTGTTGTTGTGACGCGTACGCATTACATCCTCAGCCTGATTACAATGCGACCGCGGCCCCGGCTCAGGCGTATACGTGAATGTGAGGCCAGTGGCATAAATGATGCCATCATTGCGCACGAGCGAAATTGGCACCTGCGTCGGCTGACGCACCTGCACCAAATCGAACAACAAAAGAACAGAAAAACGCAGTTAGACACACTTTTCCACAGAATTTATATCGTATCATATGCCACAACTCACCCAGAGCCATTCGCCGCGAAACTGTGAGATTTCGGGCACCACACAGAGCAGCGTTTCCGTGCATCGATACATGGTCTCCGCTTCGACATCGCCAAACCACACCTGCAAATGTGGCGTAAAATTGTCGCCACTCAGCTCCAGCATGGCCACATCACCGCCTCCATTCAGATTCAGTGAGTTCACAATCGGCACTGGTGTAACCGGTGAGCTAAAGAGAGATCAGATCAAGTGACATTTATGAATACCAAAACGTTATCAATATATGCATTTTCTTGGGGCACTTACGCAACGGGTCCCATGCCCTCGTAGAACTGATATTCGGCTTTGTCTGTGGATATGATTGTCCAGCAGGCACCATCGTTGATCATTTCCTTGTTGGGCTCCTTGGGACAGGGTGTGGCCTGAAACTGTATGATCTTCTCCTGTGACAGGCACAAGTACATGCGATCCGTGTCCTTCATGTAAAAAGCGCATTTGTGCAGCTGCGAGACCGGATCATCGGCCTCCAGCAGTGCCATCTGTTTGTCCACCTTCCGGATGATTAGGCGCGGCAGTGCCATGCCCGTTACGGAGCACACCAGCTTAACGGTAGCGCCATAGTGTATATAACCATCGCGCACCTGAAACTCCTCCGACTCCGATTCGTTATCGTCGAGCAGATGTATCGTGAAGGCGCCCCATTGTGTCGATGAGGCATGAAAATGTCCATTCTCCACATGCAGATAACGGGTGGATACGGTTTGGGAGCGCAGGCGATTGAAGAGGGCGACATTTGTGCCGCTGGCTATGCACAGATCGGCGTTCTTCAGCGATTGCTTCTTTTTGGACGGTTTCGAGATGACTTTAATGCGCTTGGAGTTGAAAACGCCAATGTCGTGGCCATTGCCATAGAACATTTTCACCGATAGCATGAAATGCTTGCGCTTATCCGAATCGGATATGAAGAGCGTCTTTGCGGCACAATACTGCTTGCCATTGAGATCCAGCTGCTGCATATCCTGATCGCTGCTGCCAATGCCAATGAATGCGCATAATTGTGCCCCCTGCTCGCCCTCGCCCTGCTGCAGCATCTCCTCGTACCGTCGCCGCCAGCCGCTACCAAATAGATAGATGCAGGGCGGTGGGCAAAAGAAACGCTTCTCATTACCGTACGATTTCTGGGCAACCTGAAAGTAAGTTAAAGTATTCACTTGTATTATGCACTCACATTAATATATACTAATAATAATAATAATTATAAATAATCACTGCTTCGATTATCGACAACAGATAAATCGTAACAATTTGTAACCGCAGCAGGGCAGCTGTTAAATTTTCATATAATTAATTTCAATTATTTTATTGTGGCCGCCGTTTGCTTAATTTGCGTGCACTCAAGTGTGAAGGATGCGATGCCTGGACGGCGGCCGCCGCTTGAAGATAGCCGCGACAAACCGCAACGAACGCCCCACTGGAGCTGGAGCAGCAATTGACAATTGGAATTTGAATTGGATTTGTGAGCGGAGCCCACACTTTGATTGATCTATAATACCACATGTCTCAACTATGCATATATCCAATCCATATATAAACATTCTATATATATATTTAAATAATTACATATTTTATGTATATTTATACACTTATGTCTAATATAACATAAATTCGCCATTATATATCAACTATTTTTAAAATAGAATATTTTGTTTATTTTTTGATCTTGGAATCGTCCTAATTGCGAATTTAGATTTGCGTATCATTTAATTAAAGCTGCTAATACATTAGTTTAATTCAAAATTAATATTTTCTTAATTATTTTTAATTTTTGAAATATATTTTTTATTGATTGTTTATTGATTGCTGACCTCTATTTATAAGTTAAATATGTTTTTTTTGCTGGCAGGACAAGTGGTTTTTTTTCTTATTGAGTTTGAAACTCCACAGCTGATTCGAAACATATTGGAGAATAAAAAATATTTTAAAAAAACAGCCGAACGGTCAGGAGCCAAAAACGTATTGAAAAAATATGTGCTTTTTTGTCATTTTGAAACTATTTAAGATTGCAATAATAAAAATCAAATTACTAAATTATTTTGAAGCAGGTTGATTTTAATAAAAGAAAAAAAAACGGTCCTTGCAGATATAATAATAATTTCATTCAGCAACGTTGTTTTGCAAAAGAATATTTTTCAAACGATATTGCAATAATATGATTTACCATTTCCATTATTATACATCATAATTATCATTAGATTCGCATTTGAGTTTGCTATGGATATCAACGAATAAGTAGCAAATTTTTTGTTATACTACATGAATTATGTAAATGACAGCTGTAACAGGATATATTGGTGCACTTCTGCAGCTTAAGGATACGTTAAAAAGAAAACAAGGTGGAAACGATGCAAGAACTACAATATACTTGGTACCTATGTCTTTAAAAAGTCAAAATCCTTTGCTACAGTTGCTGAATATTGAAATACATATTTGAGCTCCTTCATTCAAAAATTAGTATTTTATAGTTGCCGACAATTAAGAAATAAATGAATGTATATATATATATATATATCTTGATTGATATATTTATATATATATATTGATTGATATATTTATATATATATATTGATTGATTGTATATTTAATTTGCAGAGCTGTGCCGTCACACACTCTCACATTTCTTATTGTTATTTTGCAGTTAGTTGATGTGTGTTTAGTTTACCTTGGCGTGCAGTATAACGATGACCATATCGTTGCGCTCTCGCATGTATTTCTCCATGGCATCACGCGTCAGCTTCTTCTCCTCGATGTGAGACCGGTATGGACCTGGACCTGGGATAGCAAGCGGCAGCATCGATAGTTGCATTTGCTGTTGCTGCTGCTGCTGCTGTTGCTGCTGTTGTTGTTGTTGTTGATGGTGCACTTGTAGCTGTTGCTGTTGTTGTTGTTGCTGTGGCGGCGGCGCACTGCCCAGTCCAAAGTGCGGCATATCCTGACTGTGACTATGTCCGTGCAGCTGACTGCTGACCTCCAAGGAGTTGGTATTGCTATTGCTTGCTGCTGCTGCTGCTGCGACTGCGTTCTCGTAGACAATGGCGGGCGGTGCGGCGGCAACGGCGTTTAAATTAAATTGGCTGTAGCTCTTCATTTATGCACATGCTGTTGAAATGCATAGGCGCTGTTTATTTTTTTGTTTTTTGTTTTTTTTTTTTATTTGGCAATTTGTTTAACACTTTGGCACTTCTTCTTGTCCCGATTATAGTTTGTGTGTGTGTGTGTACTTTATTTGAAGTCTTTGTATCCTGGCACACAGCAGAAGAGAAGAGCACAACACGCAGCAGCAGCTGTCGTTTCTCACGGATTCGCTTTCGATGTTGATGTTTTGAGTGTGTTTTTCTTTTTCCGTCCGTCAGATTGCCCGGCTGGCCACAATTAACATGTGCAGTTTGGGGAGCGCGAATGCGAATACGACTGAAGCGCGCTGCGGCTAGCTGTTGTTTAAACTGGCAACTAAACCTGCTAACCGATTTATAAAATAAATAAAACCAAACCGACCGACCCCACTAGCAGCAGCTACCAAACAAACTAGGGTTGTTGTTATCGTATCGATATGACAAGCTATGCAACTATCGATGTTTATCTAGACCCAAGCGATATGTTTGCATGGAAACAGACTATAGAAGATAACATTGTAACACGCAACTATTAATCAAGTGACGTCAGATCTGAAATCTGTACTAGCAATTCATGACAAGATTAGTTTTGATTATTTAAACACTTTAAATTTCAATATATTTAAACTATTTGTATGCCTGTCTTCAAAATTTAATGCATTGATCAAACTCACGAAATGATTTGGTGAGTAGGTAAAGTCTCAATCTGGCATAGACAAGCAAGTTGGCAGCTCGCAATCAGTTTATAAAGGAGTTGGCAGCCAGCTGCATATTGTTTGCGTGCGCTTTAAAATTGATTAGAAGTTCTAGAATCAACTGCAGCAATGGAACAATTCAAAGGCTTGCAAAAGTCCCTGTACATATGGACTGACAGCGGTGAGCTGGACAAGCGCGTCCAAACACTTAAAGAAGCCACCGGCGGCGAGGTGGCTGTTGAAAACGTCCATCGCCTTTCGTTTTGTAAGTTTAGGTTTTTGGGCAAACAGTGAGTCAGCATGTTAATTACCAATATTTCGCATTTTAGCCTCTTACGCGAACTCAAGTTTCGACCTGATTGTGATTGAATGCGCCCAGTTGACCGACAATTACGTAAAACTACTGCACATGCTGAAGCCAAGTGGCAAACTCCATCTAATTGCCTACATTGGAGCCCCAGGGAGTCTGTTGCAGGAAATCAAGTTGTCCGGTTTCATTAATTGCGGCGAGGATGCCGCAGCCAATACACTGACAGCCGAGAAGCCTGGCTACGAGATAGGCTCCGCTGCCCGCTTGTCCTTTGCAAAAAAAGCAACTGGCGTCAACGTATGGAAGATCAGCGGCGACGATGAGGAGCTCATCGATGAGGAGGATCTGCTCGATGAGGCGGACAAACAAAAACCAGATCCGTCCGGTCTGCGTGTCTGCAGCACCACTGGCAAGCGTAAGGCGTGCAAAAACTGCTCCTGCGGCCTGGCCGAGGAGCTCGAAAGCGAGAAGACAACAAATGCGGCGAACACCGAGAATGCTAAATCCAGTTGTGGCAATGTATGTGTGACGTCTTTCCTTAATACTTTAATACTTTATTACCCAACAAAGGTCGCTCGAAAATTACCATTGAAAATGCCTAGATAACCTTTACCAGTGTCAAACAATAATGTTATAATGACAAAAAGATGTCCCCGTATAAGTGATTGTATATTCTTGATCAGCATGATTGTTTTTCTGTCTGTTTCTATGTTCTCAGTTCTAAACATTTGAAAAAATCTTTAAAAGAAAACTACAATTCGTTTATTTAAGATATCCTAACTAAAATGAGTACAAAAGTGTTTCATTATGCTTCGATCAGCTAGAGAATTTAAATTACAATTTTTATTATGTGGACGAATTAGAATTATTTACAAATTCGAATCAAATCTTATATCAATTTTCAAGCGACCCACCTAAAATTTAGATGACATATCTCATGTTTTTTTGTTTGATTTATGTATTTGCAGTGCTATTTGGGCGATGCGTTCAGATGCTCGACTTGTCCTTATCTGGGCATGCCGGCCTTCAAGCCGGGCGAGAAGGTTCAGCTGGCTGACAATCTGCTGAAATCGGATATTTAGACTGGATACCACAATAATCACGCAAATTGGATAGACTTTTACACTTTAATTGGGGCAAAATTATAGTTTCATATATGTAAATAGCAAATGCATTAAAAATAATAAATTGCGCACAACTAACGCCTCACAGTTCACATGGTGTGCCCCGGATAAGATCACGGTTCTTGCCAGTCAATATGCGATAGTTTACGGCCGTGTGATCCAGCTCCTTGTACAGAAACGTGGGCATTCTATCGGACAGCACCCAGAGAGAGCCGGTGGTGTCGACTTTCAAGTCATTGGGAAATACCAAAGTGTGCGAATCGGAATCGATTAGTCCCTGTGTATCGGACATATACGGACGCTTCACATTCCAGCAGGCGATGGCATCCTTGTTGACCTGCGTATAGAATAATACGCCAGTCTCCTTGTCGTACACCTCGGCCGTTGACTGTCCGTTCATGCCGCGATCGCCGACGAGCTTGAAATCATAATAGGATTCGCCGCCATTCACATGACTCTGGTTTTGCAAGACCCGATTGGAGACCTTGAACTCTTTTGTGCTGGCCAGTGGATGGAAATATATATCCTTGGTATTATCGGGCTGCAATGGGCCAACGGCCATTCCGAAAACACCATCGGTCCATTGGAAATTGACGCCGCCAACATTGAAGTCACCTTGCAGCGGATCAAAGTGGAAATAGTTGTGCTTGACCCGATATGATTTATTGTCGCGCAGGGAATAGACAACCACACCATAGGCACCCAGATCTGGCACATAGACAAACGCGTCGTTGCACTGTTCCGGCTCCACATCGACAATCTGAAATTTATATATACATATGTAAGCAATGTGCAAGTGAATTGTAAAAGCCAAATTAACGCACTATGTTGGCATAGAAAGTGTCCTCCTTGCTCTGATCGGCGGGAATGGCATAGCGATGCAGCAGCTGATCCGTTTTCAGATCGAACACCAATATGGAACTGGGCGTTATCTGCTTGGGATCGCCCAGAATGTCGGCGAGTCCGGTGTCCAGCACCCACAGGCGATCGCAGCTATCGACATGAATGCGGAACGTGGATATAATGGTTGCATTATTCGTTAACTGTACACTCTCATCCTTTGCCCTATCCGCATCCAGGCGACCACCGGCGGGTGTCTTCTGCTCTTGGAGCTTCACATCAATTGGCAGCTTGTTGGCCTCCCAGCTGGGATAGGGACGCAGCTTTGGTGATTTCTCCGTGGTCGACAGATCAATGTAGTTCAATGTCGCCGCAACGCCAGCCTTCCATCTATGCATGGGACGAGGAATGGATACAAGGGATTTTATATAGTTGCTTATATGTAAGCTAGTCTATCAGCATCGTCAATTGTCTTGCTTTGAACCGGAAATTATTCGTCTCGCTCGCACTAGCTAGCTGCCTTTTGTTTCTAAAAAACCAACCAGTTTTGAGTATTGTTTCGCTTCTAGCAATTAGACATCGAATTCATAACAGACGGACCACTATATATTTAATAATAGATGGCCAATAAATCGGAGTTTTCCCAGTGATTCATTTAAATAAATAACTCAATGGATTTTTGTTGACTTATCTCTTTCAGCACTGATAAACACATTAATTAAGTTTGTTTATGATTTTGCCAGGTAAATCACCAATCATCGATGACGTCATACATTTGATGTCGCTTCGAAATAGTCGAAATTCAGATTAAATTGTATTGGAACAAGCAAAACGTTTAGGTTAGGTTTCCATGTGATTGTTTTGCGAAGGCATTAATCCATTGGATGTCAAATTTGCATAACAGTAATTAAAAATTATAATTTAATTGTGCACTGAGAGCGAAACAGAGCAACGCCAGTGAATATCCATTGATTAACCGGTTCTCCTCTTGGCCACAATGGGTTTTTCGCAACACTATTCAAAATAATTAACGACGAAATTGTCGAAGCCAACTGCAATTTTTGGCTGCTGCTGCCTCGTCGCCTTACCTTGGCACAGTGACAAAGATTTTGTTTCCCCAGCGCTCCAAGCCGAGCGGCAGATTGTTAGCCTCAATGTAGTGGCCGGTGCGTT
This sequence comes from Drosophila nr. perissopoda 5 BK-2023a, assembly GCA_035044105.1. NCBI lineage: Eukaryota > Metazoa > Arthropoda > Insecta > Diptera > Drosophilidae > Drosophila > Drosophila nr. perissopoda 5 BK-2023a. The sequence goes on along the minus strand of JAWNMK010000125.1, from coordinate 2,533,681 downwards.
TGGCCTCCGCTTCGGCCTCGGCGCTGGGCCAGTCGAAGGTCAGCTGCTTCCACGAGAAGCGTTCCTCCAGTTTGGCACCAATGGTTAAGCAGCAGCAGCAGCTAATAAGGCATAAAGCCAGTAATTTAATTGAACGCATATTGTTATTTGATATTTTTCCGTTGCTGTGGCACCGTTCGTTCCGTTCGAGTTGAGCTCCTCTACTGCTTGACTTGAGCTTTGTTCCAAGCTTAATATGCTGACGAAAACTAAAAGCTTTGCCAAGCTTGCACAGGGCAAGCGGCGAAGCTCCAGGCAGCTGTTTTTTTTTCTGTGGGTGGTCAAGCTAAATTAGCATAGCCGGAAGGGAAAAACGGTCGGGTATAAATAAAATGTTATGGAGCGCTTAAAAAAAAAATGTATATTTACTGCATTTATTAAACATCCACCGATTGCAACTTCGGCGCAGAGACCATTTGGGATGTGAGTATGCAGCGACTCCAATTGCAAACTAGTTTACGGCTTAAACAAGTTGGAAACATGGAAAACTACGAGTAAAAGTTAACAGAAAGCCGGTTCCGATGTATCGGCTGCATGTGTTAAGCTCCAATCGAAGCGTCAACATTCTAGCCATTGCTTTTGTGTTTATAGCTATAGCTAGGTGACTTTCAATTCTACTCGTAGCTGTTGGGCAACTGGGCCATTATAGATTCAAGCGGCATCGAATCGAATTGGAGTAGGTTCATTGAATTAAAGCGAAATGCACTCGTGCACTCGATAAAAGCAATTATTTAAAAATAAACTAAATTATTCTGTTGCAATGAGAGGAGTTAATAATTCCATAAATCAGTGATAAAGACTAATGTTTATCTCGCATATAAAGTTGAATATATGGATGCATATGGATGAGTTTAAGGGTGCCGGTTTCAAAATTATGTAAATTGTTACAAAAGCGAGATTTGCTTTGCTCATTTTTATGCCACACAATTAAATCTGTTCTGTTTGTTTTTTTTTCTTTTTGTTTGGTTTATTCAATAAAATTCTCATATTCCGTTAATTAGACTTTAGATTAATTCGTTAATGTTACTTTCATAAGAACATACCGAGTTTTTTCTTTGCATCATATTGCTACACTTTTTTGTTGTTGTTTGTTTTTGTTTTTCTTTTTTCGACATCATTAACAATATGTTTTGGGATATCAATTTGAATCTGGTTTATTTACTCGTATTTATACAACAATTAGCTTTGCTAAAGTGTTACTTAATTTACTTATTTACTTCTCTCGGTTCTGGGTTGTAGATTAGTTTGGTTATTAGTTGTGGTTGTGATTTTGATGGGAAAGCAAAAAGAACGGAATTACTTAATTTAACATTTGACTTTTCTTTTTTTTTTCTTGTTTTTTTTTTTTTGTTTTTGTTGAATAAAAGTTGCAATTGTCGCTTAGTTGTTAGCTTAACACGCTATATACAATATAAGTACATGTTTCAAGTTACAGCTACCCTAACAGCATTCCCTATATGAATTACAATCCAATTAAACTACAAATTCCAACGATCCTTAACAATATCAATGTGTTCGTTTTTTATATTATTTTTATTTTATTTCATGTTCTAGTTACTAGAGATGTCATTTTTGCAATGTGTAAATTTACTTATGACCTTCATCCGTTCATTATAGATTTATATATATAAATATGTAGGTGTATGCATGTGTATTATGAATATATGTATGTATGTTTAAGTATACCTGTGTGTGTGTGAGTGATTTTGTGTATAGTTTTATTTCATTTAACGGCTTAGATTTTAAAGTCTTTCATTTCGTAGGAATTTGATGTTGTCTATGTGTTTATATTACTTCATCTTTTATAGCACTTGTCGTGATGGATTAGAGTGATTGAATTTAAAAATGTTTGGAATTCGATTTATTATATAAATGTGAGTGTACGAGAATGCTCTTCAATAGTTTTTCAGTTTTCGTTTTTCGCTTATCTTAGTTTTTTATTTCTATTTTAAATTTTTTTTTTTTTTTTTGTGTTTTTCCTCATTTTAATAATTTCAATTCCTATTTAAATAACGACGCATTTTTTTTCACAATATGCACTATTTCCCGTTTGTTTTGCTTTGTGTATATATGTGTGTATATATTCATAATTTTATAAATGCAATTTTAGAACTTACAGTATGTTCAAAAATTTTCCTTTGCTTTCAAATGTATCTCTCATCATTTGTATAACAGTACATAAAAAATTAAAAGGTTGCTTGAGCACGTAAGCCCCCGGCCCATACACCCACAAGATATAATAATACATATACATATTATATATTAACTTTTGATACTACACTAGACTATGCTATGTTTATTATATATCTAAGATTTGCTATGCTTTCCATTCGATTTGTGCTACTTACGACTCTCAGAAATTTAAACTATTAAAACATTATTTTCGAGTGCATAATATATATGTATGTAAGTATGTGTGTTTGTATGCAGGCGTATGTGTGTAAGTGTGAGAATTATTGGACAGGACTCCAAAAATGTATACACACACGTACACACTAGGTCTATACAAAATCTAACACTAACTTAGGCTAAACTACGTGTTAAAGACGCCAAACTTTATAGGAGTCTGGTACTGGAGTCTAGGAGCTCGTATTGCCACGGCATTGGTCAGGATCAGAGTCCTGGGTTAAACGAAATAAAGTGAAATAAAACTAAATATATGAAATGGGAAAGGCCGCCTTGGGAAAACATTTCTGTGTCCGTGTCTATGTGTGTATGTGCTTTAGCTCTAGGAGATAGCGCTGAGCAAAATAGGTTTATGGAAAATACTCGTTATACAAGAAGAACATACATATGTACTAACACAACAATTTGTTTTGCTTTTCATTTTAAAAATTACGAACTTTAACATGATTTCTTTCATAATTTGCTATTTGTTTTTCTTCATAATGACTTGACTATGTTTGGTTTTTGTGTTCAACTTTAAAGCCTAACATTTTTGTTTAGTTCACATTCTAATGTCGTTAATTAATTAATTATAGGAAGTTAAAAGTATTTCGTTTTATTAATTTAAGTACTTGCTAAACACGTTTAAGGTACAATACATATTTCAGTTAATCTACAAAATTGCTGCTACCAATTCTCGTATTTAGCTCAGCTTAAAGTTGATACAAAGTTCATTAAGTACATACAATATTTATTAAGTTTTTATTTAGCATAATCATTTTTGTATAATTCACCTATCACGCAAAGGAAATTGACAAGTTTTTTCATGTACGGTGCTCATGAGTATCTGAAAGAAAATCAATTTTGTAAATTTCGTCAATTAAATGTATTAATATTTTCAAATCAAAACAATTGACTTTTGGACAATTTGACAACCCTACGCGATTTACTATCAATAGATCGATAACGATTCGCAGTGAGTATCGAGATTTTAGCGATGATCGTTTGTGCTATTGTGAATGCCTATGTTAGCGACAAATAACAGACGATATGAATGTGTATGCACTGGCTGTGTTACGGCTCTGTTAAATGTAAGAGCCGTTAGTGCGCGAATGAGTGCGCGTTTTTGTTTTTATGAAAATACAAGTTAAATTTTGAGTACAGACAAATTTCTTTGAAAAAAAACAACATTTGAGTAAACACATAAATGGGAATAACCTTTTAACTCCAAAATGCTCAATCGAATTTCTCAATGCCCGCAAAAATGGCTAAAATCTCTAATAAAAATAAATATTTTGGGTTAAATAAATACACTATAAACAGCTTAGAGCGACAATTGTTGCTCTCTATCTATGTTAATGGACGAACTCACCTTGTGTGATTGCGAGTGAGGCCACAGGTGTCGTATGCGCAGAAGCGTTTGCGTTTATGATAGAAGCAGTCTGCTGCTGGATTGCCAGCGAGGTTGTTGCTAAGCCGACGGCACCGGCGCCAGATGCTCCATTCAGTTCTGTGCCTTTGGTGTTGACGTCCCGCTCCACCAGTCGTTGCCGTAGAACTCGTATCTTTTCTTCTTTCTGTTAAGGGAATAAAACAAAAATGTAAGAGTTGCAACTTATATTAGCCGAGTCCTATATTTGTTTTTGGGTGAACTAATCTCTTAGGTAATAATATGAACAGTTGCGACAAAATAATATAGGATAGCTTTTCTTCCTTGTTACCTGTGTTATCAATCGTTGTAGTTCCTCGTTTTCGGTTACCAGTTTTTGATAGCGTTCCTCATCCTCCTTCGATATGGCCGAGTCTGGATTGTACTTTGATTCGGCCTTATCCTTGGGATGTCGTATGACCTCAATGACCTAAAACCAATCGATATGTTAGTTAAAGTTCAATGATATGATATAAGAATTATGAATTTACCTTTGGCACAAATATCAACAGCATGCTTAGGAAACAACAGAATATCACAGCTAGTGCAACAAAAGCGAAAGACGCGTCCTGCTGCGATGCAATGACCATGCCCACCGGCGCTGTTATCAGGCAGAGCACAACCACATTATAGATACTCATGCCCACATAGCGTGAGTCATTGATCTGTTTGACTTTAATGGAACGCGTCTCGTATGCCAAGAAGAGTCCGAATACAAGTATGAGACCCTTCACGCCATAAACGAGTCCTGAAAGAACCAAACGAACATTATACTATTAAACAAAACTAAACAGAAAAAGCTATTTTTTAATTTTTTCTTAACCATTTTTTATACAAATTTTAAATTGGATTAACTTTGAATTATTCCGATATGCTTAAACTTATAAAATGATTATGCTTAAGCTGTTAAAGTTACGTGAATATGAATTATCATACATTCTTCAATATGTAAAAAATTTAATAATACAGTTGTACATATATATTTACTATGTATAAATATATTTTGATTCATACCTAACCACATGGAATTGCGTTCACTTTCACAATGCTCAAGCTCTGGACGTATTTTAATATCATCAGTTGTAGATACTGGATCTTCGAGTGGGAATGTTTCGAGTATACGCTGCAGCGGATCAAAGATCTGCCAAGACAGTAATATCACTAAATCTATTGATAAGAGCCCCGAAACCATGGTGTATAGCTTCCAAGGTTCCACTTTTTTCTAAACAACACATGAAAGATAATCGAAATTACTGTTGAATCGGTTTAAGATGTACTGGATGGGAGATTCCTACCTTTGGGTCAGTTTTCGCTTTTGTTGTAAATCGATGCACACGCCAGACTTTGCTGAACATAGCACCATATGCTAGTGTAAAACCGGTGGATAATAGCCAAGCTCGTGCCTGACAAATCTGTGTGAAATTCATATAAATATATATATTGCGGAATATTAATTATTAGTATATAAGCATTTAATACCTTTGGATATTCGTGCGGACTGACAAAGCGCCCGTCCATTCCCAGTAAGATGACTGATATAAGGCAGATGATGACGCCAATTAGCATTATCGTATTGCAGACAGGATGTGAGGATTGAATTACTCTAGGAACGAAATAAGCATTTAAATATTGTTACAGACTTGTGTACATTTAGTATGGGCTACTTTTTGGTTACTCACCTTCTATGCTTGTTCCATATGTTGAAGATGATCAGAGCAAAGGCAACGAAAATGCCGCAGCTGGAGATTGTGCACATGCAGACGAATAACGGTAAAGATACAGTGCGAAGCACATGGGTAACAATCGTGCGATCCTGCGGCACCTGGGTTTTAAAAAGAAAGCGAAACAGCAAAATGATTTTCAATTAGCAATGAGCCCAATACATTTTTGGGTAAAAGATGTTGTGGCAGAATAATTGAAAATCTTGATTGATATTGATATTGTGCAACCTAGTCAGGTCACTAAAAACACTTTTTATTCAAATCTAGAATTTTGTAAGTATAAGTACATATTATTTGAAAACAAACCGAATTAAAGGACAACTCTTCACATCTGTAATCCATTTAATTATTTATATTTCACAATCCATAACTAACACTGCAAGACTTACGAATTAAGTATAATTTACCATTTTAGATACCGTAAGTGCACGCTCAATTATACATTAATCCTCTGATGTTTATCCAAAATCAAATTCGGCTTTTTGATTCGAATATAGAAGTCAACCTGTCCGACATGCGAATGAGTATGTCCTATATTAAATGCCCACATTTTGCAATTGAAGCGATTATTTTCATTCAGTTGCATTTGTTTTATTTTGAGTGCGACCAGGCGATTCATTTGGCTTTTGCCTTGAAATGCGATATCGGCAAACTGCTCCGAATCGACGTAACTCGTTTTAAAAGCCGGCTCCGGATGGTACTCAATTATGGCACGCTCATTTGGCCAAGATGTGCACGTTAGCCAAATGCGACCCTTACGCTCCGTCTCATTTACTCTAATTCTTAGTAGCATATCGAGGATTGCGTAATCATTATGCTCGAACTTAGCTCTAATCACGTCTTCACTGTGCTCATATGGATGTGAGTGAAAGCCGAGCAGACGATTGACTTTGAGGAAAACGCACGGCTGCTCCGTATCATAGCCAAAATTATTGTCCTCCTGGCAGGGCCCAAAGCGTTTAATTTGACCTTTTGCACGGCCGTGTTTCCACAGGAAATCGTGTAGTTTCTTGCGCTTTATCTGGATATCTGTGGCATTATCTGGACTATATTCAATCAGCTTGTGGGCGTGCTTTCTGCCAATTGGTGCAAAACTTAGATGTGGCTGCGTCATCTTGATCACAGGTGTTGTCATGTTGAGTCCATCCGTTACATGGCGAAACATTGACAAGTTAATGGTAAGAAAGAATAGTATGAAACCGGCTAAATAAATTGCCAGGTAGCGCCAATGCTTGGCCTGGCTCGAAAAGTATTTGTTCTCACTGCCATCGTATACCATCCTTTGCCAAGGTCTAGCAAATGGAAAATGATATTCGCAATCTGGATAATATCGCCGATGTTGGCCTTCCAGCGTATAGCTCTTCCCATATTGTTGCACTCTCACAATGCCCTTGTACTCAGTCTGTTGGGATTCTCGATTTAGCATTAAGAACTTATCAGTCCGATTGATCATATCGATTCGCACTGGCTCCTCGTTCATCATGTTCTTTTTATGTTTCCGGCGCGTATATTGACTGGGTGCTGGACCCTCGGATTTCGAATCTTTGTCATACTTATTGAATGAGGTCGGAGACTTTTTTGGTTCTTCGCTGCCCGCTTTCTTCACGGTATACTTCTCACCGTTGGACGACATCGTAAAAGAATCGTTTTTTTTCAATCCGTTTAAATCGTGCTGCTTTTACATTGAATTACGAAACGAATATGGAAATGCCTATTATGTTTACCTTGCCACCAATCCATTGCTCCGTGTTTAGCCAGGTAAGATTATCCAGCTGGGTGTCGTAGTAGCCAAGCTTCTCGTATTTTCCCTTCACCATTTGCTCGATCTGTGTCAGCGCTATACGATCGCCCTGTGAGCTGAATGCAACCACGCCCTGTACAAGTATATATATATAGTTATATAGTTTTATAGGACATAAAAATGATTTGCTTTGATCTTACCGATACGCCCAAGAACTGCGTTGAATTCATTGCCGAATAGATATCATCGGCGATTTCTTTGTCCGTATATGTGAAATCTCGGAGTGATTTCTTGCGTGATGTTAACCGTTCCATTGTCTTGTTGAATGCCAATGCTACGCTCCAGACAGCATCATAGGCCAGCGGCGCCTCCTGATAGCCCTCGGGATAGCGATCGTGATTAATGTCATAGCCCTCCTCGATTAGTGCATGATTCAGTCGATGTCTGTTTTCAAATATTATTAATAATGTGATTTTAAGAGCCAAGTATTTGAATTGTGCTTACCGAAACTCCTCAGCCGTCATGCCGGATATTGTTGTCTGATTGTTTTGATTCCACATGAGCGCCTCTGTGGTTAAATGCCCCTCGGCAGCTATGCGCATTTGCTCCACTGTGCATGTAATGCCCTCGTTCTCCAGATTCGCCTCATACCAATTATCCTCATACCAGCCTGTGAATTGAGTTCACATAAGTTACTCGATTATATTTCGTAATACTATTAATCATTATAATGCATTCCATATTTGTTTTGCCATTTCTAATTGAGCTGCCCTTTTAGTCCTTACAAACTGTTATTCAAAATTTTCAAAGAACGAAAACGGAAAAGCTTTTCATTTTCATCTTCTATTATGATATTATAATAGCATAAACAAAAACAAATAATTCAGTAAATTGCAATGGCTTTTCCCGCTTTTCCTCTTTTCTTTTAAATGCGTGATTGTCATTTCACTTAAACTAATAAAATTCATAATTAAAAAGCATAAGGAAAAAAGTGAAAGTTTGTTTCAGTTTTTTCTTATATTTGTGCACAACAAAAAAGAAGGAAGAATATTTAAAAATTATTTTTAAATAAAATATTATTGGGATTGTCTGTTACGATCTGCTACTTTTAAGGAATCTATTTTATTAATATTATTTATTGTAATTTTTGGGGTCATATCTATTTCTAATCTTAGCTCAACAGAAACTATTGTTAACATTTCGAAATGATGATTGTGATTGAGGATAACAAAAGCCTTACCAATGAAGAACCAGACATGGGCACGTCCATAGAGCTGCTGTTTGTACATCTCGCAGAGAACCCGTCTCGCTGCTACCACATAGAAGAGGCCCACAATAATACGGGCATCCTGGCGTCTTAAATTGCGTACGGCGTCTGTTGGATCGGATAGAAATGATTGTCTAGTTACGATTTCGACGCCAGCCTCCATGCAGCGATTCTCGAGGTCTTCCACAGTCTACATAGTGAAGAGGTGAATTGTTTGAAAGGGGGGTATTCCGGGATTACGAATTGAGTAATACGTACCGATATGAATACCTCCTCGGCCTGCTGTAGAATGGCCACGCGAGACCAGCCGAACTTTTTCATCAGTTTAATGCGCGTTGGATTGTGCACCGTGGCCGAGGGATGGGTGCGGAATAGTGTTGGAAAACGCTTGCGATCGGATAAAGCGGGACTTGAAGCGCCATAACATAGCTACAGTGTGACCAAATCCAATTAGATAAATGCATTTTCATACATAAATGTAATGTATTTTATGTTTTCCACTTTGCGCTTACCACAATTAAGTTCCACATTTTGGCTGCCTCTGCCACAGTGGTGCACACAGTGCTGCAACCCGCCAGCAGCATCAACTTTTGTGGCTTATTATATAGTAGATTGTACATCACACTGGCTCCCAAACCGGGCTCGCACTGTACCATGAAATGAGAAAGTGAATTATAAACGTGTACAAAAACCATTTGGCAAATGGCATGACCCAGTTTGTCTGCTGCCAGCAAAGGACTCTTCAATGCTGGTTTACATAATAATAATAAAATAGTGTTAGCAACGCCAATCTTGGTACAAAATAAGCATTAGTCAGCCTCAAGACTCTATTTTAAACTAATATGCATCGATTCGAAGTTTTCTTTTCAGAAATGTACAAAATTAAACGATAATTATAAATGAAATATTCTGGTTTGGTTATGATTTATTGCTTTAAGTTTTCAGTTCTTAAGTCTAAGAATAAATTGTGTATAGCTATATATTAATAAAAGCTGAAATATAACTTTACTCTTTCCTGCAGTTCGAAATTTTTTTAGAGTCGGCAAGGTCTAACAAATATATTTATATATATTATATTTGTTTAGCTGTCATAAGAACTAACGGTTGAAAGATAAGTTTCCGAGCAAACTGACTAATTACGCTTATTAAAGCTATGCTTTACTAAATATATTAAGAAATAACTGCCGTTGGACCTATCGCTCGAAAATTTACTTATTGTATGCAAAATTTTGCTGCTGCCTAAGAAATAATCTTTGGATTGAACAAGATTTAATTTTAAAAAGTTGAGCGTAAGGCCATTTCACAATTAAAAAACAATTTAAAATATTATAACGAGTCGAGATTTAAGTCTCTACTTTTTTTTTTCTGGATACAATGAATAATGAATGTGCTTAGATGAATTGTGAGTCGTTTGCCAGTATCAACTGGCACTCGTAAAGCATGCACTCATTTGCATTCGCTTCATGATGATTCATTAATTTTGGCCTTTAATGAAAAACTCATTTACGCTTTGTTTAAGTTGACTTTGCGTGTAACCAACTTTTATAATTGCTTGGCTTCGTGTCCAGTCGCATTGTTTTCTCTTTTATATGTGTATATATATTGTTTTTTTTTTTTTTCTTTTATATTTTCCTGTACAGGGCATTACCAGTTGTAATATTACAGTATATAAATCCGGGGCTTACCGCATTATGAGCGCACTTGTTTAATCGTTTCGGTGTGTGTGTGCGAGCGCGTTTCTAGGGACAATTCACACATCAAAGTAGGTCAAGCAAAAGGCAAAGGCAACAGCAAAGCGAAAGCCAGCGGCAAGAATTGCGTGCGACCTCTGCCTCAGTCGCTTGTTGTCATTTTGTCATGAGATAGATGATAATGATAGGCATGTGGCACGTAGGTGGTGCACAGAGATGCCAACTAATTATGCAGTATTTAACGGAAGCTGTTTGCCTAAGCCAGCGACGTTAGCCAGCATAGTCCCCAGTTAGTTGGAGTCCATGTTCTCAAACTGAACTCAGTTCAAGCAGTTCTCAACACGCTCCCCATATACCATTAAAATGTATACACACACATGTGTGTGTGTGTGTGTGCGTGGTCAGGTTTGTCTGTCAGCCTTGAATGGAAATAAACTCAAATGATGGGCTGAGCGCGACAAAGTGACCTCATTCAAAACTCAAAACAAGTTGTTAAGCTTTCGCTCACTTAAAACTAATGAGCTACGCCTATAAATAGACACCACTTCAGATACAGACACACAACTACACGCACAGTAAATGGAAATGTAACTTTGTAACTGTAGCTGTAACTGTAACTGTAAATGTAAATGAAAATATAAATGTAAATGTAAATGTATATGGAAGTCTAGGGTTAGTTGTATTCCTTTCCAAATTCATAAGCATAACAGCTCGGTCGCCAGGAGCATTGATAAAATTTCGTGCGAGCCTGCGACTAGCCATTAATTATGACATATGACATTTATGCGAGTAAATAAACATACATATATATAATATACGTATGTAAATTGTCAAATTATAGTGGCATTCTCAAAATCACTTTCGCCCAAATACAAAAACAACTTACAGAAAATAATCTGATACGAATTAAATGAATACATATACACATATATATATATATATATATTTATATATAGTTAATATATTTATGTATAGTATAATTTTTTTTAATGCCATTATAAATTACTCATAAAATAAACAAATTTAAAATTATATTGAATATATTTGAATTTGCTTATAAATTGTTAAAATTTCTGAAAACATCCCGAAAATATTATTACGAAATATGGACAAAAAAATATTAAATATTTAAATTGTAAAAAGAGTTTACAAAATAATAAACAATTTGAGTTAATAAAAAAAAAATACTTAAAAATTAAAAAAAAAAGTGGTTGTAAATAATTTGCATACATTAAAATCCTATATAAACAGATATAAATAATAAATAATTATGCTTTAGGAATGCATGCAAGAATAATTGATCGTTTGAGAAGAACTCAATTGTGAATGTTCCACACACACACACAGAGCAATGCCAAATGAAGGACACATCTTAAATACAATTCTTATTTTAACTTATTTCTTATATCAACACAGCCAAGCAATACATATTAGTTTTAGGTTCTGGATTAAATAAACCGCATTCAGATTTATTCGGAGACTTAATGAAAACGGAATGCGTATATAACAATCAAAAGTTTTTCGAAATTGAGTTGAAATTGATTTTAAGAACACTTGCGACTAATACCCTTTATGCGCAATATAACAAAAGCATAATAAAACGCTACTGTGTGTCACCCCCTAGAGAAATATGCTAATGAATGCCAAGCTACACCCCAACATTCACCCCAACCCCCCACCCAAAAAAACGTAGCAACCGACGAAAGCGACAAAACGAAAAACGCCCGCAAAACAAAACGCAAAAGCGAAACAAAATAAGTGGCACCCAAGGGGTCGAAACTAGTCGCACTTACAACATACGACGTATCAACGTATCAACGTACGTATTTACTGGGTTGCTATTACTGGCTATTACTGTGTCATGAACGTCTGTCTGCCTGTCTGTTTGTCTGGGTCAGCTTATCATATAAATAGTGACATTTGATACTGAACGTGTATGAACGAATATAAACTCACCTCGCTGTCATTGCTGTGCAGGATGAGCTTGAAACCTGGCAGCAGATTTGGCTCCTTGTTGACATCATCCAATGCCAGTCTTGCTGCCGGCATGCACGCCTGCCCACCCTGCCATCCTCCCTTGCCGGCAATTGGAAATATGCCGCCAATGTGCAGCTCATCCGGCTTGCCGGCCTCGCTGCCCTCCAGCTGCGGTGTGCCGATCAAACAAAGCAAAAATATCCAAAACGTAACAGCACCATCACTTGTCATATCCTGCAGAAAAATGTTCAAATGTGATTACCGCATCACAAATCCAAATTTCATACACAAATACAAATACAAATACAAATACAAATAGAAAATCAAACAAAACGACGAAACGGCGAAATGGCGAAATGGCGACACGGGAAACGGATAACGGGAAATGAGAAACCCAAACGTGCCTTAAGCACCGTTTTATGTGTCCAGCGCAATTTCTTTTATGGCTCGCTTCGGTTATGTTTTTAGCCAACGAGAGCAATTTTCCACACTCCTCATTTGAAAGGTTGGTCTTCATTCGGAAACGTTCAATTTTTTCATCAGATTTGTTGTCCTTATTCCTTTAATTCATTTAGGAGGATATCTGTGTTCCTTTTTGCCGGGCTATGCACAGTTGATATTAATTTGAATAATGCAAATTTTCATTTAAAAAAATAAATAATACGTGAAATTTAGTATCTCTACATTCACCATCGGATGTCCATCATAACATTTGTAAGCTAAGCATTTTTCATGCGATTTCAGTTTAGTTCATTTCTAATTTCTCATTATTCTTTCATAAATATTTTAATTGATTATATTTATTGTTTAGTTTTTATTTTAAGCAGTTTTTTGATAAATACGAACATTTTTCAAATGAATGCATTTGTGTTTCTGCCGTCAGCTGCATAAAATGTTTTATAGTAAGTTGAGTATGCAAATAACTTAATAAAGTTTGAAATCGCTTAAAGTTAGAGCTCGGCACAGGTACAAATTATTTGAAGTGCTTTAGAATATCAGATATTGTGTAAGCACTTGAGTTAGATTGATTTATTCGCAAAGCTAACTCGTTCAAAGTTTTGTAGAAGTTCCTTGAAAATTACAGCATTTTAGAGCAGCACCGCAAAACATTCTTTTCCTAAGAAATTGACGTACGCTCTAGAATCTATTGACCCAAATCAAATTGAGCATTTTAGATAGATACAGGTGTTGCCGAAAATGTTTTGTAACTCAAGTGCCATTAAACATAGATTCATATCTATTGTTTTTTTCTTTAATATACTAGAAATATGAACTCCAGCCATGAATACGAAGAAAATATACTGCATTATTGAATTATTTGTAATAAATTAGTGGAATCTATGTATTCTATTCATCAATCTTAGCAGCCACGTTTTATTCGAATATGTTTATCTATTTTCTGCTTTCTTTTCGTCGTTTTTTGCTGCCGTTATGCTCTAGTTTATTTAAAGGTCAACGTAAGTAAAGACCAAATTTGGTTTGCCCTTAAATAGTTCTGATTTGATTGCCAGTATACTATTTTCGTGTTGATTTAAAAGCTTTTAAGCTCTTGTTCAACTGACAGTTGTGACAACAAATAAATAAATAATTAGATTCTATTTCGTCTACACGTATTTTTCTCTCCCCCTGTGTCTTGTGCACGCCATTCTCCCCACATTCTCCCCACATTCAGCAAGGTCATTTTGCTTGGCGTTTCGTTTTTATAACTTTAACCTCAGCGCAGGCACAATCCACTCGTTCTAAACTTCAGCCAGGCGATTGCTTATAAGAAGCACAAGAAAAAAAATATCGAAAAAAGCGAAATAACTGTTTTTTCCACAGTCGCCTGCTGTCGAATCAGTTTTGCGAGGCTACGCTCATTGTGCGCTCGTATGCGTGTGTGCGTTTCTGTGTGTGTGTCTGTGTGAGCTTGTGTGGGCGTGTGTGTCTGTGTGTTCGAGGTAGATACAGATAGGCGCACAAATACGCGTGTACGATATATGAGCGTTGTGGTTATTGAATGACAGTGCGCTCAAAGGTAGGCAACATTAATTTGCTCAGCGCGAGTTCAATGTTTGCTCTCAAATGTAGGCAACATTATTTGCACAGCTCGAGTTCAATGCCTGCCCTCAAATGTAGGCAACATAATTTGGCTGCGCATTCACAGTCTTCTTTCTGTTGTACTCCATTCATAACTGCTGCAGCGATATAGAGAGACACAGAGAGAGTTTAAAGTGTGTTTCCGAAGCGTGACAGCACATATTATTGTCACAGACACAGACACAGAGACAGACACGTGCCCACAAATGTAGGCAGTGTTTGTTTTGCGCAGCATTCAACGCGTGCCCCCAAAAGCAGGCAGCATATTCATTTGCGTGGCGATTATCGCCACTGCTGCGACTAAAGCATTCAAGCAGCAATCTGCAGCAGCCGAATCACTTTGACACCTTGTGCGAAAAAGGCAGCGTTGTTGTTGTTGCTGTTGTTTTTGCTATTTTGTGCCTGGCTGGCTGCTGGTGGGCAACTTCCGCTGACCTAGTTTCAGGCACACACACACGCGTTAAATAATTACGCGAGCAGTGCGCGTATGTGTTGACTGTGAGACCGCTTTTTTGCCACTTAAACACTTCAGTGCACCAACCAACCAAACCAGTCAGGCTCATCCGCAATCCTCCACTGCCCTGCCCTGCCCTGCCCTGCCCTGCCCTGCCCGTCTGCCCCACGCTTCACATCATTTCAGCTTACAGTTAAGTTGATTTCGTATTTCAGTTACTTACTTTGCGTATGC
Organism: Drosophila nr. perissopoda 5 BK-2023a; assembly: GCA_035044105.1. Taxonomy (NCBI): domain Eukaryota; kingdom Metazoa; phylum Arthropoda; class Insecta; order Diptera; family Drosophilidae; genus Drosophila; species Drosophila nr. perissopoda 5 BK-2023a. Next base: position 2,518,664 of record JAWNMK010000125.1, on the reverse strand, counting down.
CGTACAAAAATGTGATGCGATTTGGTTGATTGCTGCTGATGCTGCCTGAGCCGGCGCTTCGATTGTTTCATAAGACACTGACTAAAACTGTTTTGGGGGCCAATACTCAATGTTTGTTGTTGCTTGTGTTGTTGCGTTGCTGTTGTTGTTGTTGTGGTTGCTGCTCCTGTTTCTGTTGTTGTTGTATTGTTTGATGACTGCGCATTACAATCGATAATCCCATGCACAAATGCAGCTCAGCGCAACGGCATTCGCGCAAATCCATTTTAATGAAATGCCGTAAGCCGCACAGATTATCTCTTAAATGCTGATTATTTGTTTCTCTAGCACAATTTGTTGCTGCTGCTGCTGCTGCTGCTGCTGCTGCTGCACTTCAAAGTAACAAAACAACAACAGCCGACAAGGCGTGGAGCTTTACAAAAAAAAAAAGAAAAAAAAGAAAAGAAAAAAAACTAAAAGCTTCAAGTTGAATTTTAAATTTTTATCAGCTGCGTTCTTTTATTCCACTTTTTTCAGACTTTTTCTCTTGCCTTTGCTCTAGCTTTGAGCTGTATTACTTTTTTTTCAAGTTTGTTTAAGTTGTATTTAAAATTTGTTATATGCTTCAATTTTTTTTATTTTGTTGTTAAACTTTTTCAGTGAATTTGCACGTGTTTAGCAAACATTTTGTAATTTATCGCACAGACGCACACACACACACATTTGGTTGTAGTAGGCTTGGCTTGTTTTATACACAAAATTTTTGTAAAAAACTTTTTCGCATTGTATTTGGGGGCGAGGCGCGCTGCTTTGTGTTCGGTGCGTTCCACATGTATCCGACGACTGGAACTCCATGACTGACATTCGCACACACCGACGGCATTGGCTTTAGCTAGCGCCAAACACAGAAAACAGGCTGTCTGCCAGCCAGCCAGCCAGGCAGAGTGAGCTTTTTTCTACTGAGCACAAGCTTTTCGTATGGAGCGGCTGGAAAGCGTCGCTGCCTGATGTCTGCTGCCTGATGTCTACCGCCTGCCTTCCAGCTGGGCAAATGCGTGAGTGTTGGTAAAGTTTGATTTTTAGTGGGCGCGAAGTTGATAACTGTCAATTGTGTGTGTGCACCGTAATTACGACTTAAGGCCACTCTTGGCCAAACGACGTCAAGCAGTGGCCGGCATTTTGCGCTCTTGGCTTAAGTTGAGTTTGTCAAATGGCCGCAAAAAATAGGAAAAACACATAATAATACAAAAAAAAAACAAAACAACAAAAAAATAGAAAAGAAACATTTTTGTACAGCCAAGGACGATTGGCTTCAGCTTATGGCCAATGTCAGGCGGTGTTTGTTTTGAAAGCGAAAGCCATTATTATTGGCCTGGCCTGGCCTGCCCTGGGCCTGGCATTGCATGCCAAAGTTTTTGGGGTCGTAATACAGTCAAACATGCAAACACGCACGGGGGCCACAGAAATGTTGCCGCTGCCAGGCACACAAACGAACATGGGGCAAGGTGAGGTCCTTGTCATTTAACTCACTTGCCGAGTTGACCTTTTGTCGTGTGTGCAATTTGCAACAAAAACAAAACAACAACAACAACAACGGCGAACGGAGACGGAACAATACGAAAACAAGTTTATGGGTTACCAGCTAATACCCGCAAATGCCACGCCTTGAGCCAAAACGAAAAGGACCCTCAAATCGGTCGGATCTCACCCTGTGCGCGGCCACTTGAATGTTTGGCGAGCTTATCAAGGCTCAAACTTATTGAATTTTATATCGATACATATATCCGGCTAAGCCAATTAGTTTTACCCAATTGCACTGCATAAATCATGCCGCAACTACACTGCACCACGTAAGTATACGCACACAAGTGCGCTGCAAGTAATTTACGAAAATTAACTTCAAATAGAATTACCCATTGGCATAACAAATATAAATTATATATATATATATACATATGTATATATATTTATATTTATATTTATATGACTGTCATTCTCTATCTATGCAAACTAGTTTTGAAACTGTCTGGATGCAGTTTTGGCATTCATTCGTCGTTTTGCTGCAGGCAGCTCAGAGCTGACGAACGTTCAGTCGAAAGATAAATTTAAGTAGAAGGATGCAGACTCCACTCATTCTGATTTAACAACAAAAATGTGTAATATTTGTAATATTTTTGTAATAACAAAAAAATCCCATCATATTTCGAAATAGAGACTAAAAATTTAAGGACTGAAACATAAACTGGACCATAGAATACTATACACATATCTAATAATATTAATATTTAAGTTATGATTGTTTCCGACATTTCGTTGTTTTTTGCGCAGTTTCATACTGCGGTATGGAAAAAGCCAGACTTGAGCTATTCACGGCCTTACTTTGGGTATGAGAACTGGTTATTAAATTTCAAAAACATTTTGTGCGTTGTACTTTATTTTAAAATGTTGTTAGATGGAATTACTTTGTTTAAATACAGACTGGGAGTGCTTTTTAAAACTTAAGTTACTTCGGGGCGGAACTTTGGAAATTCGACCCGCAGTTGGAAGAAAAGTGTCGAAAACTGTTGTACAAAACTTTCCTTTACCCCATCCACTTGAGAGGACATCAAATTTGTCTTCTAATTAGTTTTAAGTTCAGTTTCAAATCGTTATTTGCTTAAAATATTATTAGAAATTCACACAAAGGTGAGCCAGAAATAAATGGTTAAATTAGATTCTTAGCTTGAAGTGGGTAAATTAAAGTTATTTAATTTTTAGTTATGATATCATAGCTTTCATAGATATCATAATTTTCGGGAATTTTCGTTGTTGTTGTTGTTGCGAATGTCCGTCATTCATATCAATCATGAATAGAATGAATCACTCATGAGCATTGGCAGGCAAAGTTCAAGTTGTCTTTTGGCCAAGAAGCGCAAAAGATTAACATGCGCTCAGCTCGGATAGGCTTATTCTTCTAGTCCTTGCACACACACACTTACACACATACACATACACATGCAAATACATAGTCATATACACATACACTCACAGAATGGCATATCTTTTTAAATTGTTGCACGCCTCGAACCACAGCACAACGTCCCCTTGAGCGCTCACCCTGGGGCCAATCCTTGTTAAGAGTTTAGCATAGCGTAAGGGAGCTAACGCGGGGGATACACAGAGGGGGAGGGCGGAAGGGGCTTTGGCGGTACAACAAAGGCAAATGCCTGGCATGCGTTTTTCACATTGTTCCATGCGGTTGAATAAACACAAGCCGTTACAAACACACACAATCACTTATGCATTTTATGAGCTGCACACACACACACACACACACAGGGACATACACATACAGTGACACATACATACACACACAGAGAGACACTTATTCGCTCGCTTGCCTCGACAGGCTTACAAAATAAACATTGCGGTATGTATTTTGTTTGTACACACTGCGTATACGTAATGTGAGGCCACTCTTTTTGCCTACCCACCTGGCTGACTGTCAGTGGGCAACGACACACACAAAGGATATACACACACACACACACTGCACGTCACGTAGTCTATGCAGCAGAGCTCAGCAGCCCGGCAATCCATTGTGGCAAAATGATTTAACCCGTATCCCACTTGCTGTCAACTCTAGTTAGGCTATCTTTTTCTCCAAGATATTAACTCAAAATACTGTCGAACTTCTAAATATCTGCTTCGGAATATCTGCAAATGATGTATAAACATATTTGTAACTTCAGTATATTCCGATGTCAATCAGTGAAATTCAAAATGTTGCGTAATTATTTTCCTAATTTTCTTCTCATATTGATGGAATTTGTTAATGTCAAATGTTCAGTGTTTTAACTTTTGCTATTAATAAGTCATTTTTAATTTTATAATAATTGTTATAAATTAAAAAGTTTTTTTAAATCATTTTTTTTAAATTTTCTTCGAGGTAGTTGAAAAATTAATTTACTCGTTTCAATTGCGGACAATTTCCATAAAAGTTTACTAAACGTCAAAATGTTTTGTTATTAACAGCTTGAGCTTTTCATTTCGGCGAAAACGTTGATGTATGTGGTTGGCAGTTGGGTTAAAAGTGAACTAATTTGCATAGACCGCATGGAACAATGCGCAGCCAGCTGCACGAGGAGGTAACAAAAAGATTCATTAGGGCCAATCAGTGCAAAGCGCGTCGGGCCGAGGGGTAGCAGGTGGCAGGGCGGCAAGAAGGGGGGTTGAACACGCTGCGAAACGAGTCGAGGCGAGTCCTCTACATATGTATGTATATGTGTGTGTGTGTGTGTGTGTGTATTTGTAAACAGTTTTGTTGTTTGCCTTCTAAATACGCACGTTCTACTTTAAACAAAGCGTGGCTCACACAAACACACACGCACACACAGATGCAGGCACACACACGTGCTGGTCTGTTGTAAACAACTTATGTGCTTGTGTATGCGTGTGTGTGTGCGTGTGTGTGTGCAAAACAAATTTCAACTTTACGCCCAAAGTTTATTTTTATGAGCAAAACTTTAAATAATGAAATTATCTGACAAGAACTTGAAGATGGGCAAAGCACAACACAAAGAGCAACAAACGGATGCAGAGACAACGACAGAGAGAGAGAGAGAGAGACAGAGAGAAAGAGAGCGTGTGCAAAAAGGAGCAGAGCAAAAGAAAGTTATGCGTCTGTGTGAGATCTTTGTCTATCTCTCTCTCTCACATACATACATACAAAAGTTTATGTTTCGCTGGCTTTGCCCAAAAAAACAAAAAAATAATCATTGGGCGTAACTTATGCGTTCATTTTCCCAAATACTCCCATAATTTGTACCTCCGCGTTGCGCTATCAAATATTTATTTACACTTGAGCTATAATAATTCATTGATGCATTGACTGCCAGGCACAGGCTCGCACACTTGGTTTAATCGGTCTTGGGCACGACCCGGCAACGTAAACGTCAGGACTAACCTTTGCCCGTTGTCCTTCAACGGCGCCGTCGCTGTGAAAGCAACAGCTGTGCGCGCTCTCTCACGCTCGCTCTCCCTCTCTTTCTCTCTCTCTCACTCACTCTCTCTCTAGATATTCCCTGTCCTTCCACAGAGCTTTCGACTTCCAGTTTCGAATTCGTTGCCAGAAAGCTTCGTTATCAAAGCTGCATAAGCGTAAAGAGACGGTATTGAAGGTATTGTCTAAATTGAGAGGGTTGCATGACAAATTCCGCTTTCCTAAGTAAAAGTCAAAAAAAAGGCAGAGGCAAAATAATAATAAATGCGGTTATAAAGATAAGTATTTATTTATTTATGTTTCAAGTGGTATTAAGGGATATTTTTTGAATTAGACGCAACATATGTCTTTTCCTTAATGCATAATTTGCACATTTTAAGGAAAAACCATGACGAAGATATTATTATAAACAAGAACGAACGGCTCGCCCGAAGATCATATAATGTCAATAGTCAAATTTCCGTCCTCTAAATATTACTGCAAATCAAATATACCTTCTATATATATATAGTAAACCTATACATATGTATATTAAAATGTAGAATTGAAATTTTTTGTCAAAGTGTTAGTTTGGTTAGGATACATGGTTACAAAGAAAGTATTATAAAAGAACTCATCTTTCAACAGATTAGTCCTGTGGGAGATATTTGATAAATTGATCGTATTTGTCACCCACATATGTGCTGCATGCAGCGCAAAGACAAAATATTGCTTCAAAACTGAGGAGCTACTTTGCATAGTAACAGATGGACAACAAAAAACTCTGAGTTTGTAGAAATAATTTTCAAACTACAATTTTTGTTTTCCCAAATTGTTTATATCAACGTTAAAAACTTCTTAATACACTTTTCAACTTAACAGAAAGAAATATGTTTTGATTATGAGAATATGTTGTATAGAAATTGTTTAAGATCCAGTTATTTGAACAAAATTTAAGCAATTAGCGATATATATATATACTATAAGATATGCGCAGATTAGAATGAAGCATCAGTCAGTGAACTCGAAGATCGGCTTGCCGTTGGCGTCCCAACTATTTTTGCACTTCTTGAAGGCACAAACCAGATAAAGTGCTGCAAAATATATATAAGGAGAAGAGGTTAATAGGTCGCAGTGATGGTAAAAATTTCAGTGATCTTTCGAAATACATGATTTAGAATTGTAAAAGTGAATGAAATGAATAAATAATGTTTTAACAAAAGTTTTTCAATTAATAATGATAGTTGCATTACAAATTGAATTATAAATGTCCACAAATCGTAATTATCGAGCGATCACTGTGCTTAGACTTGTACTCACTTGTTGCCTCCCATTCGGATTTGGAGAGTGTGCCGAATGGTCTCCCGCGCTGTGTACCAAAGACCTTTGTAACATGCATAAACTGCTCATCGTTGGCACAACGATTGGCCTGGACAGACTCCAGGCCGGACATGCGCTGTAGCAGCTGGCGACCCTGGGCAAACGTCTCCTTGTAATAATCGGCAAATGTGCTGCGACGGATCAGCTGCAAGCCGTGCTTGCGACCCAGTTTAACCAACGTGGGGAAATGCACCAGAAACTCGGGACAGTCAACAACGCCCTCCAGATGGAACTGATACTTTGCACCGAACAGCGGCGGTGCCTCTGACATCATATCGTCCTCAAACTCAATGCTGTAGACATCGTTGCCGAAACGCCGTGCATCGGGGCCGGCAGCTCTCAATCTCCTCATAATCTCATATGCATCCGGTATGGTGGCTATAAAATAGCCACCTGGTTGCAGGCACTCGGCGGCATTGCGCATCATGCAGTCGGCTTGGCTGAGGGACTCGAAGCAGTAGTGAAACGCAAACTGGCACGACACCAGGTTCAGTTGCAGCGAGGCATCCTTATACCGTTCGCGCAGACGCACCATTGTCGAATCACAGGCGAAGAATTCGGCAGTGAATTTGTGGCCAAATTTCGATTTCTCTGCACGCTGCAGTATATCCTGATAGCGACGCTGGCATTGCTCAACGGACACCTCCGCAATGTCAGTGCATATCAGATGCGAAATAAGCGCCTTGTCCCACTTGAGCAGATCGCCCCCCTTCCCACAGCACATGTCCAGCACACGGAGAGCATCGCCGACGCGCTTCTGATTTTTAATTAACGCCATATACTCACTGATCAGCTGGCTCTTGATCCAGTTGTTGAAGTTGCGCATAAAATAGATTTTCGACTTGTGCCGCTCCCTCCGCCCGGCCTCCTTCAGCTCGTTGTAATGATGGGCCACCACATGTGTGTTGGCGGCACCGCTGCCCTCAGCTTCTGCATCAGCATCTGCGTCTCTATCAAGCTGCGAATTCGCTTCAAGCGATTGGTCTATCTTTCTTGTGACATTGTCTTCGCTATCCTCGTCGTCGGATAGATTACCCCGTGCAAAATTTTCATCCGCTGTATTTGGATCATATTTTATGCTCATTTTAATTATTTGTACACTATGCGATTAAATGCGTTCGCCGCTTACTAGTGAAAATTCTGGCCGCGGCACTGACTAAACAGCTGTTTTAAAATCATTCTCTTGCTTATCGATAACCCAACTCTGCTCGATTGTTGAACAGTAAATACACTGTTCGCTCTATGAGCAAGACTTAGTGACGACATCCGCTCACTTATATGAGTTGAGAGAAAGTCTGTCGTTAGTGGAAGAAGCAGGCATTTGTGTGAGTAACCTTGTATCACACCTGTTTCACATGTGCTAAAAGGAAGGTTTTAAATGCATTTTCGTGCATTAAATATCGGTCTTTTCAAGCATTTCTTTAAAAATAAATGGAGCAGACGCAGCATGGCCTGCAGCAGATACGAGTATGTTAAAGGCTACGAGCAGGACGACAGAATATTGCCAAATGTGTGGATTGTGATTCGCATCGATGGCAAAAAGTTTCACAAATTTGCCAATGCGCACAAATTTGATAAACCCAACGATGAAAATGGTAAACTATACCAAAGTAATCACAAATAAATGTTAATAAGATGCTTCTTCCACCGAGTGCAGCGCTAAATGTGATGAATGCCGCTGGCATTGGCGTATTGCAGGAGTTCCGTGACATTGTGATGGGCTATGGCCAGAGCGATGAGTACTCGTTTGTGTTCCGTAAGGATACGGACGCATTTAAGCGTCGCGCTGCCAAACTGTTAACGTATGTGACGAGCCTCTTCTCTACCAGCTATGTGATGAGTTGGCCCAAGTGGATGCAACAGCCGCTGGCTTATGCGCCCTGTTTCGATGGCAGGATCATCCTCTATCCATCGGATGAGAATCTGCGCGATTATCTCAGCTGGCGCCAGGCAGATGTGCATGTCAACAATCTGTACAACACGGCCTTCTGGAAACTGGTGCTCGAGTCCGGCCTGAGCAATCAGCAGGCCGAGCAGAAGCTGCGTGGCACTCTCTCCGCCGATAAGAATGAGCTGCTATACCAGCAGTTTGGCATCAACTACAACAATATGCCGGCAATGTATCGCAAGGGCACCATTCTGCTGCGCAAGCGTGTGCTCCAGTCTGGGCAGGATGAACAGAAGGGCAGGCAGGCAATAGTACCACTACATGAGGATCTGATTGGCGCGGAATTCTGGCGGAAGCACACAGAAATTCTGGGCAAATATGTGCCGGGCAAGCAGCAAATGTTGGATGAGCAAAATTTGCCCAAACTGCTGGAGCAGCAGCTGTCGGATCAGTTGGAGAAGGCCAGAATTAGCTGAGGGTTTTTTTTTTACTTATGACAATAGTTTAATTAGAATTACTACAAAATTACATTAAGCTCAAATGGAAATTGAGCCCGTTGAACTATATATCGATCAGTAGTCATCGTCGTCATCATCATCGTCATCCTCACTGGGTTTGCTCACAGAGCTGCCCTCCGGCTTTTGCAGCATCTGCTGATGTTGTGGTCGCTGTTGGATTAGGGCGTTGCTCTGTTGGACGGCTGCTGCCTGCATGCTCATCCATTGTTGTTGCTCCTCGCGTGCTTGCTCTTCGCGTGCGCGGGCAAATAGCTCCTGTTGCTGGCGCAGCAGCTCCTCCTCGGGTATGCCCAGATTCTCCAGGCGTGTGCTCTGGCGTCTTCGTTTCGCTGCGACCTCTTTGCAATCGTTGAGCACGGCCTCCGCCTCCTGTTTGTAGTCGTGAAAGTCTAGCCGATCGAGTGCCTCGAGCACATGCTCGGCATTGATTGTCTTCTTGCTGCGCTCATTGCACACCTCGTTCGCCTCGGAGCTGATCAGGTGGATGAATTCGGAGCAGCAGTTGAGGATCAGTTCGCGACTTTCGTTTGCAACGCGCACCGTGGGTACCAGTTCCTTGATTATTTTGTTGATGCTGGCGCGTGGTAGTGTTAGCTCATCGTCCTCGGCACTGGGCGGCAGCAGCTCCTCTTGGGGATTTGACATTGCGCGCACGAAAATGTAAACAAAACGCAATAAACGAAACGAAAATAATAAACAACGATGCTGCTAGGGCTGATCAACCAATATCGATATATCGATTAGTACATTAATTTTGCAAATATCGGTATTTATGCGATGTTTGAAGCACACAGGAGCTCCTAAGTTTTGTTAAGTTTTTGTTGTGCTGGTAAACGCCAAGAACAATCGATTGGCACAATTTGTAAATGCAAAGTAAACAAAAATTATAATTATTGTAAAAGGTATTTACCATTATGGGCGACTATGATTCGGATGATGAAAACTCGCAATTGGAGAAACTGCGCAACGTCAAACTGCCGCGCGGCATGTTTGTCAGCGGCTGGGATGACGACGCCGACGAACTAATCGAAGAGGACAAAAATCCACAGGGTAAAAAGTTGACTTTCAATAATTGAAACAATACGTAAATATTGTAATTGTAGCCAGCATCGATCGCATGATATTATGGGCCGTCAACGAGAATCGCATTAGCGAGGTGCGTGAAATACTCCAGCTGGATGCGGACATGGTGAATGCCAGGGACAACGATGGATATTCCCCACTGCATCGAGCCTGCTACAACAATTTCATGGACATGGCCAGACTGCTGCTGCAGTATCAGGCGAATCCCAATGCACGCACAGAACTCGGCTGGACACCGTTGCATTCCGCCTGCAAGTGGAACAATGCCGATTGCGCGCAGCTGCTGCTGCAATTTGGCGCCGACGTCAATGCCGAATCCGATGGCCAACAGACACCTTTGCACATCACGGCGACCGTTTCCAATTGCCGCAATACGGCAACTGTGCTGCTTCTGGACCGGAATATTAAGGCACGCAAGGAGAACAACTCGGAGGAGACAGCAGATGTCATTGCTCGTCGCACCGGCCTGAGCTATGTCATCTTTGAGATCAGCCACGAGGCCTACGACTGTGCGACGGGACTGATTGATTAGTTGACAAGTCTTTTGTTTTTCGCATTTAATAATAATACTTAATGTTAGTTGAATTGTTGCTGTTCCCATTTGCTCAACTAGCTGGCGCTGGGGTGCGCACAAAGTGCTCGTAGAATGACTTTGTGTAGTTGACCATCTCGTCCTGCATGGCAGCAGGCACAAAATAGGGATTACCCTGTCCGCCCTCAATGCTGCCCTTTGCTGTATAACGCATATAGCTGGACACAGTTGTCTCCGGCGGCAGCACAGCCCCATCCTCGATAACACAGCAATCCTTCAAAGTGCAGCGACGACCCTAAGATATTGAAAGTTTATTAACAGACGAATTATAATTTGGCTGTTTGTATAAGCACTCACAATTATGGCATTCTTGCCAATGTAGACAAAGGAGCCAATTATGGCCGCCGAGACGACGGCGCCCTCGCCAATGAAGACATGATCGCCAATGTGCATGGGAAAGAAGGCGATGCCTTTGCTGAACTGCTTATAGGGTGGTCTTATAACAGAATTTCTGCTTATCACACAATATCGGCCCGTTCGCACATTGGCCAAATCGCCACGAATGATGGCGCCACTCTGCACAATCACTTTGCCGTTGAGTACAATGTTCTGGGAGCCGCAGAGAACTGTTTGGCGGCTCACCTTGTTCCCAGAGGCCTGTAAACAAACAAATGGAAAGTGTATCAGTGATGAGGTCATCGCATGCAACTAGTAGTCAAACGACAACAGTACAATAGATATAGATATTTGGCACTACGTACCGTTTCGACATATTCATCTTTGCTGTAATACGTGTCCGCTATTTCCATTATATTAATTATTTAAAAACGAATAACTTTATTTCTGCCAATTCAGTTTGCGTTTTTAGCTCAGCTGTTTCGATAATTATGCTATCGATATTTATGTGGGTTGCCAACTTCTCTTGGCTAACCTGCTGCTGCTCACGAAAAGCTGACTGCTACAAGACTCTGTGCAATTGCATTGCACAAATTTCATATGCATTTCTGCATATTTAAATTAGTAATTGCTTAGTTAATTAGACGCACGCCATTGCTTGCTTAATGCTTACATTTGTAGTTATTATATGCGGGTGCTCTTAGCAATTGCAGGTGTTGAGCCCATGTTAACCCTGAACTTTGCATGCGGTTGCCAACTGTCAGCGTTGATTGGACCAACAATTATGCTGTACATTCATGTGGTTGTTGTTGCTGTCGCTGTTGTTGCTGTTAGTTACAGCTGCTGCAATTTGATTAGATCGTCTCTTAATAATAATGCAAAGTAGAAGATGTCTATAAAAATAACTGACTGCTGAAATTGACCACAGTTCTGTGAATGCACATACAAACTTATTTTAAACATATGCAAATTTGGTACACTCTAATAATATTTAAATTTTGTGTTAAGAAATTTCATTCAAAGTAGTGGCATTCCGCCATACAATGTTGTATGCCACACAAATCAAATGATGTTCCCATTAAATTGCTAATTTCTTATATAATCGGGTCTGCCCGGCTTGTTGGTGGGGTTGGCCTTCGACTCGGACTCGACACGCTCGAATGTCCATGGGCCCTCCGGCTCTAGGCCACAATCGCTAATTGGCAGGCAGGCAGCCTTTAATGTCTGGTTCTGTGCATGCACAGAACACTCATAACCATATTTATGGTAATTCATTATTATGATGTGCCCACCCCAACTAATACTATATACAACTTATTGTTTGTTGCGCATGCGGCCAGCATGTAAATGAATTTGTTGCTTTCCATTTTTGTTTCAAGCCATTAGATATTCAACTTGTTCGACCTTACCAGTAATTCATTTGACCAAATGGTCAGTTGATCATCTGAACTTTTTGGCCAATTTATTACGAAGAAAAAACAAAAAACACCAAGCAATTACCAACTGAAATTGAAACTAAATCTTGGCAATCTTTGTAGAAATGCCGTCAGTTGAAGGCTTTGGGGTGTTGCACGTTTGGCCTAAGGTTAATAAACTTCAACTTGAAACCAGCAGCTAAAGGTTAGAGGAGCTGCTCATGTTCAGTTATTAATTGAAAATTGTATACGCAACAGCAACAGCAGCTAAATCACCTGCAATGCAAACAAGCAAACAAACAAACAAGCAAATAAACAAACAATTGAACAAATGATCAAACAAACAATCAAATGATACAAATTAGTTTGTCGCTTAAAAGTGTTATTTTTTTTTGTTGCAAGAATTTTTGGTATTACGTGTTTTGTTGAAAGGTTTTTGAACGTGAATGTAATGTTTATTCATATTTATTCATTTTTTATTTATCTTAACAATAAGAAACCACATTTTTGGTCACAAAAAGAGATTTCTTGAGAATGAATTAATTACTTAATTTATACTTGTCCAATAATATTTAAATAATTTGATTAATAGAAAAGTCTAAGACTGGTTCAATACTTTAGTTAGATTAAATTAATTTATTGTGTACTCAATTTATTTAGCTATTAATTTTAAAATAATTTAATTTGTATGTCTAACACGTAATAAGATAATAACACAATGGGAGAAAGCGCTCGCGAGTGAACGAGAGAGAGAGAGAGAGAGAATGAGAGAGCGAATAAAATATTAGTTAAAACAGAATTTCACTTTTTTGAAAATTTAATTCATTGTTAAGTTAAGGCTCATCTACAGCTGATGGATTTAGCAATAAAAAATCAAGACTTGTTATGTGGTTGCCACACGCTGACCTTGACCATGCCGTAGCAAGCATTGATAGATGGGAATCTCCAACTGGTGGCATCTATGTAAATATTTACAATGCTACCTCATCGATGGCCTTGATGATAGCGCTGGTTTTTGTTGTTGTTGCTTTTGTTGCTGTTGCTGTTGCTGCTGCTGCTGATATCCATATTATTGAATGCCCAAAAAGCTAATCAAGATTTAAATTCACGTAGTGCACATCCGCCTGGGCAGATCGTCCGATTCTTCCAATCTCACGATCAGTTTGCCATATTGTTATTATTATTATTATTATTGTTGTTGTTGTTGTAGCGAGCGTGTGCGCAGCTTCAGTTTGTTTGTTGTTATTGTTTTAGTTGTTGATTTTGAGCATTTTAATCGTTTCTCAAGTTGTGGTGAGGCGAAAACTCAAGTGCGCCCAGGGGCGAAAAAAAAAACAATCAAAAAATTGCCAGAGAAAAAATATCATAAATAAGCACATAATTAATATAGACGGCAAGTGAAAAACTAACTTTGAGATATATTTATATATAACGACATCAGCCGATGTCGCTTTTTGCTAGCAAAAACAACAAATCCATTTATTTTTTCGTAATTGCAATTAAAAATTTAGAAAAATGTTTCATTGAATTCTATTGCGCACAAGGTGAGGCGGGGAAGTGCGGGGTGGGATGGGGAAGGGGATGGGGCAGGCGAGGCAGACAACAATTGCATAATATTTTCACTTTTTTGCATGCAAACAAACAAGTTTTTTGCTCAAGTCTTTTGTTTCAATGCAGCAGCGAAATGCAATAAATCGTCGCTGTTATTGACCGAAGCCAAAAGTATTATGGGATACGTGTAAAGACATACAAAATTATAAATTATAATAATAAAAAATATAACTAAAATGTTGGAGTAGAAAGATAAAAAATTTGCAATTGCTGATTCCTTGTATAGAATTCTTTGAGGAAATATATACTTGAAATTGAAATTAACGCTGAATGCCAGTTTGTGTTATGAAACGGACTAATAAACTTGATTAGCAACTGGTAATCACATAACTCCATCATGGCCACATTTCCGACGCCCCACAAGTGCCTCACAGTTTCGAAGCTCAGGCGGGGCAATTAGCCGAGAACCGCCCAAGTTGCGTGCTGCTTGTCACAATCAACACAAGTCGACAGCAAATGAAAAACATAAAAAAAACCAAAATAAACAAAAAGAGTGAAGCGAGTGAATATTAAAAATTAATTAAACAAAAGTCGCTACTAATGTAAGAAACAATATAAAATACATTTAGCGTGCACTTGACCTTGGTCGGGCGTTGAGCGACCAGGGCAAAACAAGCGCAAACAAAACCAAAACAAGAAGGGAAAGTCAACAGCCGAGCACCGAATCACGCATACCCTGCCAATAGCTTCAGATATGCTAAACATCATTTAAAAATCTCGTTTTTTGAATTCACTTAGTTATATTTGTGATTTTCTTCTTAATTTTTATGGTAAATATAATATTAACTAAATTTTCATATAACACAAATGATTATTAATATTATTGTTTGATTGCTATGCAATAATTGACATTAATTTGTTTTACTTTGTATTATAATTAATAATAAAAAACATTGAAATATATTAAATACAAATTATCTCATATCATTTGGTTGACTGCTTCCACATTTTTTATGTAAGCCTTAAAAACTTATAAAGAACTTCAAGAAAACAAATTGTGATTTGTGAAAAATCATAATAAATAATAAATTGCCTACTAGTTTTATATATTATATTAATTTATTAATATGCACTTCTGCCAAAAATAAATACATATTTAAAATATCAAATATTCAAATATCCTCATCACTTTTAAACAGACTTCAACTAAGTCTAACAACATTTATTCGCAATGTTTGTAAGCGTATTATTGTATGGCATAAAGAGCATGCTCTTTGGGGCGGCCAGTCTCAAGGGGTACATGCCATGGTGGTGAAGTGATGGGGGGTAGTGGGTGGGGGGAGTGGGGAGGGTAGGGGCAGACCAGATTGTAGACTGTCCTCGTGGCATGCATGCCGCGTAATTCGCTGGCAATAACAGTTGATTTTGATTTCGATTTTGATTTCGATTGCGAGTTTTATTTACTGTCGCTACTTGAACTTCATGAATATAATGTGTGCGTAGTAGTCGACAATATTTAACGAGCTGGTGCCCAAGGCGATCTCGACACGACGCCGCTTACATCGCGTATACGTAATATTTTATATGTACATTTATGACGTGGCACGTTGCGTGTAATTGACATTCGCACCGATTACTTCCTTATTCGGTGGTCGCAACTGAAGCATAGGCTGATCAACTTTGTTGCTTTGGTTTTGTTTTTATCTTATTTTTAATATATGAAATATTTCATACAAATATTGAAGAGCTACATTTTTGATTATTTTTTAGGTGGATAAATCACCTATTTTATATATACTCAAACTCGATAAAACACTGTATTATTTCGGATTATGCCTCATTTTTTATTTTATTTTAATTCAGTGAATATCACGTTAAGTTCAAATAAGTCATATTCACAAATGAGATTTTCAATTGAATTGCTTAATTAATTAAAATAATTATAAGATTCTCATCGCTTTTTTTAATGGATTTTCAAGTTTATTCTTAAGCTAAGCATTCCTATATGATTATAAAACGTAATTTGCAATAAATTTACCCATTGATACAAAATATAATTCTGTAGTCGAAGCTCCTTGACCTTTATTAATTATTTTCTGCCCTCGCTTAAAGCGCACAGAATAAGCGGAGAAATCCCATGAATACTGAATAGATGGTAATTTTTATGTTCGTAGTGCTCGGCTCCTCTTATCCGAGTGGTATCGGAAGCCACGCGTCGTATTGCAAAATTGATTTCCAATTAAGCACCCACAATGAGCAAGTAACTAACAACTTCCTAGCCAAATGCGGTGCACACTTTGGGCCAACCTTCGGGCCAGTTGGCCATAATAAGCCGGGCCAATGCTCCACATAAATGGTAGCTATTTTATGAGCTACCAACCGAAGCAAGTGTCTGTCTGCGTCTGTCTGCGCGTGTCTGCGTGTGTGTGTGTATGTGTCTGAAAGTGTGTGTTTTCTATTATAAGACCTGACACATTTGCAACTTCATTGTCAATCATTGTCAATCAGATATTCGGCCACCCAGGCAACCGCAAACATCATTTCGACAATGACACTGAGAGCGCCAAAGAAACCTTTAAAGTTCACTCAACTTCACAACTCAAGAGATTTAATTGTCGTAGATATTGGGCTTATTTTAGCATACATAATACAGTTGACAATTTATACTCTGGGAAAATGAAAATTGAACTATTGATAGATAAAAATATTATAAAATAAAACCTACTTTTGTGTAGGCTTCTAAATATACTTTGAAAATTTAAATATTCTAGCAAAAGACGTGTTTAATTTATAAAAATAGGTCATCAAAAAAAGATCCGAATATATATTTCACACTTCTTGGAAATGCTTAGAGGGTAACTGCTAATGGATCAATTGCGACTGGCCCATTCTAAATTGTTAATTAACGCTTATCAAAGTCGTTGAAATGGCCAAGGCAAGGAAGTCAAAACTTTGGCCCATTTAATCTTTTAATTTGCAAAAGGTCCAATCCCCTGCCCAAAAAAAAAAAAATAAAATTCAATTGCGAAACACCTTCTTCGTCGCACCATTTCCAACTCGAGGCTGTTCATCAGTCTTGCCCCTGGCATACAAATGCCGAAAAGCCAAAAAAATAATAAATACTATTTTCAGGTTCAAAACTATTAGCGTCCGCTTGCAAAGGCGATAAACCGATCAAAATTGGAACAATCTGCATGCGCGTTAAACAAATGAAATAATCAATAAACAATTGACTTGTGTGTTGTTGTTGTTGTTGTTGTTTTTGTTGTCGTGTGTCGATAATTGATTTTTTGTTTTTAATACTCTTTCCAAGAGTTGTAAAATTGTATATATATATATATATATATATATACATATATTTTTTAAATTCTTTTACATATTACAATAAAGTGCAGAAAATATTATATATTTTATATTCTTTCACCTCTTATTTTTAATTTATAAATCAAACCTTAAATTGGTTCCAACATGATTAATTAATTAATTAATTTTGATCATCCTGGATAGAAAATCGCATCTGCAAGGGTATTAAAACTTCGCCAGTTTCTAGTTAACAGTTATATTCCAGTTGTGCTGTTTTGGTTTTTTATGACAGCTGACAACTGTTGCCTACCGTTTTATACACGATGTAGTTTTTTTATTCTCTTTGATTTGGTTTTTGGGGCCACTTGTTTGGCTGTAGGTTTTGGGGCTTCTATTGATCGATTCGCATTCGCATTCGCATTGGTCGATGCCGCATGCAAAGTCAGCCTCGGGGCATGGTTAGTGGCAATAATGTTTTAATTAGCAGTGCGAAACACGGAGTGGAGCTGAGGTCAATTCTAAAAGGCAGCCACGCCCCGTTGAGCAGCACATACACATACATACACACATACGAATATTGCCAGTATTCATTATTACTATAATAATAATTGTAATCAGCCAGTTGGATGTGCATTCAATTTCAGTTTCACACAATAGCTCTGCGCATTTATTATTAGTTTTAATTTGTAGTTGTGCGACGTTAAGCGCACACATTAACAATAAGCCAAACGAAAGGAAAATCTTGGCTAACAGCCGCTGCAGAGCAGTCTAATGGAACGCCTCAGTGCGCCGTTACTCCCCTGCAACCCCCGCACCCACCACACTGTAGTTACACTAGTGAAGAGTGCGTGTCACGACATTCTGACAGTCAAACTCAACTAATCGTCGCCTAAGTAATTTTCTTTAATTATTCTACTATACAACTTTACTTATACATTAATCATTCTACTATAACTTAGTTTTGTAATATTTTTCTATTTATTTTTGTATTTAATGTGAATTCACAATTTATTGAAAAATTAATTTAACTTTTATATTGAAGTATATAATTGCAAAACGGAAATTAATAAATTTATATTTTATTATATTAAAGTATTCTTTATTATTAATATTATACTCTGATTTAGTAAGACTTTTAGAAATTAGTCATTAATTCGAATTGAAACCATCTTTTTAACCGAATCATTCGATTTATGGAATCAATTATCAACACTTGAAGGTAATTAAACATTTAAGATTTTTTTTGTAATATGGGATAATTAAAGTCACTTTTAAATTGGTGAGTAAACATGTGATTAATAAATCAATTAAATATGTTAATATAACTGTTTATTGCTTGTAATAATTTAAATATGTTTTTTTTTACTGTGCTTTTATTTTTTATTCACTCCACGACGTGTCGAAAACCGTCGGAAAAAACACTGGACAAACAGTTTTTAAATATGAATATTACTTTTTATTATTTGAATCATAAGAACAAGTTTTTGAAGTTGTTAAATATTTTTAGTTTTTTTTAGCATAAAAAGCCGCAGACAAAACGCTCTCATCGCTAATGGCAACCGTGAAAATCTCGTATATATTGTCATTGTTTGGTTCTGTGAAGATCTCCTGCTTGCACTGCTAAAATACAATCGTTAGTTAGTTCTTGAACCCGGGGGCTTGAACGGAGCACACAGCCATAACTAATCTGTGCTACTCGATTCGTATATTTGTGTAGAATCTTGACATGAGGAAGCCATTTGGGTCGCTTTTGTGTAATGGCCGTAATTAGTGGAGTCATATTAAATGCCATTAGTGCGAGAGAGATGACATTTCTGATCATTAAATATATATACAAATTATGAAGATGTGGAGATTAGAATTCACACCTGCTGTTGGGTAGCTGGGGGAACTGAAAGGCATCCCGCGAGCTATAATTACTTGACGAGAATAAACCTTGAACAATGTTAAGGGAAATATTTATAGCTAGTAATTATGATTTTTTATCGAAACCCAAAGCCTCAAAATACATAATATGTTTTATGGGAGACGCGAGCTGTTATTTTCAAATATTGTATATGTGTGCCTGAGGCATTTTATTGCTTGTAAGACTTATTTTTAGATTTCTATGCCCACAGTCAAAACTTTTCATTCTGACAGATTTTACAGACATACCTGTTCCTTTCGATTCTCAGACTGCGCAACTAAAAGCTAATTTACTTAGAAATCGCTGAGCCAATAAATAGCTGTAGTCGTTACAGTAGATTTGCATATATGGCAATAACACTCATATCAGATCACTTACCTATAAAACTTAAACACAATCATCAACTACTTCTCATAGCTATTATTAGTTTCCATACAATTACACGTTGCCCTTCCCCACGTGCCCCGGTGACCGGTTCAACAATCACCTTGAACTTGAGTAAAGTGCATTCGTCACTTGAAAATATAATTAAGTGGCTCGATTCCCTTTCCCTTTTGTTTCGAGTGCTCTGTTTCTTTGATTCGCAGCTGTTGTTGCTGGGTTGTGCGTGTGTGTGTGTGAGACACATTCAGTTGAGCTTCTGGATATGAGTTGTCTGAGTCAGTCGGAACAGTTGGCACGTGTAATGAATGCTGAAATTAAACACGTATCTTGATTTGTATACACATTATATATTCCATATCTCTTTTTTTGGCTATTAGTTTTGGGTTCGGTGCGGTGGACCAACGACCGTCCTCGGCATGTTTTGTGCGCATTCCCAGTTACCAAAACATTTACGACACATCCGTATGGCATTTTTGTCTTTTTTTCTCGGCTTATATTAAAGTCAGGTAGCAGATTTTGCGTAGCTCGGAAGTTTCTTTTTTATTTAAAGTTTTCGTGATTCATTTGATTTGATTTGATTACAACAATAACAATTTTAGCAATTTTTATAAAAGGGCATTCTGCGGTTTAGTTGCCATTGTATCAATCCGATAAACTGGACCCAGCTCCCATCCAGTTCGTCCAGTCTCTCCATGTGGTCTTCTGCTTCTGCTGAGTCAGTCACTGACCGTCACGACCTTGTGCGCCAATTTAGTTAAATTATATTTTGTGGTAGCAGCTGCTAACTTCTTTTTTAATTTTTATTTTATTTTTTATTTTTTTGACTTGGGCTGACGTCTTTTATTATTGATTATTGGAGTTCAATAAGTTTTATGCTGTCTCAAGGTGATAATTTGGCATGAAAATTGTGCTAGAACAAAAGACTTAGGCACCGAACTCCATTCGATACTTTTATGATGGGCAAATTTAGTTCTTGTCTTCCAATTTAAGCAATTAATATAAACTCTGTAGAACACGGCTATAAATTTAGTTAGCTGACATCTGTATATAATTAGAATTAGAAATGTACAGTCAGCGATAGGAACCAATTCTAAAAAAAAACTCCTAATCAAAATTATTATCTGATAAGGATTAGTTTATTTACATATTTTATTATTATTACTTTAAAAAAAAATTTGTATATATATAAATAATATAATTTGAGTAAATATGAAACCAATGTATTAACAAATTTATTATTTTATAAATTCCTTTACTTTACTTATTTAGTTAAAATTATATTCAGACAATTTTTAGTCCTGACAAGAAATTAATATCCATTTTAAGGAAAATTATTTATTTTCGTAAATTGCGAATTTGTCTTAAAATGCAATTACAAATACTATAAATATTATTGGACCGATATATTAAAACTGATAATTGAAGCCATAATGTCAATGCTTCTAGCCTGTTTAACTAACAATTAAAGCTACTATAGTGTTTAATGTACTACGATCTGTGTGTTTTATGGCTAATTTGGCACATCATAAAAATTGCATCATACCGCTCGAATGTATCTACAGTGGCTGATGAGTGGCTGTTCTGGCTGCTTTCGTGTTTGCCTGCCAAATTTGCGACTGTTGTCAAGATCTTTAACGACATATGTACATATATCCAAGTATAGATCCGAGCACAGATCAAAGAAGCTTACACTATGAATACTGTTTTTGCGGCGTTGCACGGTAGTCAGCACTAAAAATTCAATTAGCAAATTAAATATTAATTACATGCAATGCACACGAGCAGCGGTCATTTCCATGCTAATTCAATTAGCAGCCGTCGCAGCCGTCTCCGACTTATCTACGAAAATCATCGTTAATTATTTTTATTTTTTATTTTTGGCATTTTTTAATGTGACAGCTGCTGGGCGACATTTTTTTGTTGTATTTGTATTTTATTTATTTTTAATTAATTGCAAATTCTTGCCTTGCTTATAAGTTTTGTATTGAGTGTAAGGTCGTCGCCTCAAAGTGAGCGAGTTTTTCTAGCTGTTACCCAAATGGTTAAATAGGCTGGCAAGGTTCCAGCACCAGGAGCAGCCCTCGTGTCTGGTCCAGTTTTCTTAAACATTTTTTTTTCGAGTATAAGGCTAGATTATAAATTCACACTCACTTTGGTTGGCTGCAGTGCTGAAAGCTTTTCAAGTTTCCAAAAAGCTTTTGGCGCCGCTCTTCACAAAATTGGATCTCTCGTGCTCGTGCGCGTGCTGGTGCTAACTCTCTGTGCGTGTTTTGTCTTGCGCTCAACGCTTAACGACACTCAGTTAGCCAACGACAGGCGTTCGATGCGGACGCGATCCGAGCAAGTAAAAACAGCAACGTGACGCGACCGCTGTGCACAGGCGCAGCCAACAGTTACGTATTACGTACAACATAAAAAGTGTGCTTTTTTCGCCATGCGTTGGTCGTAAAGTTAAATTTCAAATAGCAAATACAAAATAGTCAATAAACTTGTCGTAAATTCGGTAAACAAAACTAGAAAAAGCTTGCTTTTATCTCAAACAACCAAAAAATCGACTGCAATATAACTGTACAACAAACTGTGCTCCTCTTTCTACTTAGTTGTATTTATGCCTTCGTCTTCGTTTTTCTGTTTTGCGCTCTTTGTTTTTGCTTAACATAAATGCCTCAAATTAAATTAAATAAATGTGCAGCAAAATTATTGGGCACAAAAATATGTGCAATGACAATTAACAGCAATGAAATAATATATATATAATCGGTGCTTATAAAAAAGTTGAGCAAATTGTTCGTCTAATAATGACAAAAATAAATACAAAAAATTCATTTAAACGTATTTTGTAATTGTTGCTGCTCTTTTGTAATTTTGTTTCCACAAGTTTATAGTGTATAATTAAATTTTTATAAAACGTCAAAAAAAAATGTTACTAAAAATGTCAATGCATATGGAAATAATAAAAATGCAATAATGATTCGTAATTTATTTATTTATTCTTAAACAATGCACCAAACCTGTCAAGATTTATAAAATTAAAAACTCGTAAGAAAAGAAGAAACCAACTCGAGAATTTTGAAGCTACTGGTTTTCCATATGCGCGAATCTCTCTCTCTCTCTCCCGCTTATACAATTGTAAGCTTTACATGCATTTTTTTCATATGCACGTTTTTCCTCAGCCTTTGTGTCATTGTCGCTTACTCAACGCACGCTCATTTGTTCGTTTTGAGAGGGTGGAGGGGGAGGCGTCTGCGATTTGTATACTTTACCGTTTTTTTTGAATCTCTCTTTGTGCATATATTTATGGAGAGTTTGACGACAGGCGCACATTTTGGTTGTTTTTTTTTTTTCGTTTTCTTCACTTTTGGTTATTTTTGAGGTGTACTTTTCGGTTACTTCATCTAGTGTTTATTTCCTATATGCTGCGAGCACACATGTAACTGTAACTGACCCACGCCGAAACTGACCAGCGCAAAAAGTGCAGCAAAGCGAAAAGCCAAAAACTATCCGCACAAGTAACAAAAATCGCACAAAAAGCCGGTTGAAGGCGACTCTTACATATTTACACGCACCAGCGCTCATTGAACACACACATACAGCAACAACAACAACAACGACACAAACAACATACAAAACACGCAGCAAACAGAAAGCAAAAGCAGCGCGACACAAAAACCTGTAACGCTGGCAGAGACGTCGACAGACATTTGCACTACGTCACTTTGATTATGTCAATTTCATGTTTACTTCATTTCCTCAACCATAAGAGCGGCAGCAGTCAGAAGGGGAGAGCAAACAGTAATTTCACTTTCGTTGGACTTGAAAAGCTGCAGCGCGGCGAGAGTGTGAGAGAGAGAGAGAGCGACAGCAGGTTGGCTACCAACTGCATTGGATGCTGCTGCTGCTGTTGTTGGTGGCTTACTGGGGCGTTGCTGATGCTTTTGTTGTTGTTTTTGTTTCTTTTTCGCTTTTGCTTTGCTCTGGCGTCGCATAGTTTCGGTTTCATTTTGTAACTGTAATGCTTGTGCCATTGTTGTAGTTGTAGTCTGCTGTTTGACAGACGCATGCAAAGCTTTTTTTTGTTGGTTTCTTTGTTAAGTCGGTGTGCAGTAAATAACGTAACAACGTAATGCGCTTTAAGATTTCCACATGCAATGCGCCGACGTGTTTAACGTTTTGGTGCCAAGTCCAGCGTCGACGTCAGCAGCAGAGCAGTTGCATTGTTGTTGTTGCTGTTACTGTTGTTGTTGGGCAATCAAGTAATAATAACAGCTCCTGCATCAACTATGCGAAGGTCAGCAGCAGCAACAACAACAATAACAATAACAAATTAGGCGCCCCAATAAGATTTTTGACTTCACGTTTTTACATATGTTTCGTTTATGTTTTGCAATTAATATTTTCGTGCTTTGCACGCTGTCAGCTTGTGAAAAATTCTAATTATAAATGAAACAATTTATTACCGGGTTTTAAAAATAAAATGCACTTTATGTGCAAAGTCAGGCGGCGTTGGCTACAAATCAAACCGGTTTACAGCACCACCATATACAGCAGCAACAACAGCACCAACAACAACAACAATAGCCATTCGGTGGGTGCAACAAAAATAACAACAAAAAGAACAACAAATTTTAACGATTCAAATAAAATGTTTTCAAATCTTAAATAGGAAAAAAATATAAAAAATACGATGCTTTCGCAAACATATGTTAAAAGCTGTGAAAACAATGAGTTAAACTTACAAAAAAAGAAAATAAATAAATAAATAAAAAAAAAATATTCAAAGAAATATGAGCACAACAAATTAATAATTTTGTATGCATAATTTTGCAATTTGTGTTACTCTCCCCTGTTTGTATTTACACATGTGTTGGTCTGTGAGTGTGTGACGTGCTTCATTAATCAAATGTAATCAATTAATCAATTTTCAATAATAAATGCTAATTTTATTGGTCATTGCTTAGCGGCAGCTTTAAACTGCATTCAAAATTGAACGGCATTCTAAATTGGATATAAAAACAACAATTTAAACAAAATTAACAAACAGCAACAAAATTATATGCAGTTTTTTTTTTAACAAGTTTGGTAAGTGAAATTTTCCAATTTATAAAAAAGAAAGCCAGATTAGCCATATGTTATTATGATAAATTTAACAAGCCAAGAGTCAAAAATTAGCAAAGATCAATTAAATGTTGCTGGGCATAGAATTAAATCAATTCTTCTCCTAAATGTCATTCAGTCAAGATATTGCTTCATTAAATCTCTCTTAGCGGTATAGACAGGCACTGATTGCCCCTTGAGGCATGTCGACTTTCACAAAGCCAGAACTTGTGTTCACTGCTTGGGAAAACCCCGTTGCGCAGATACACTTAAATACACTTCAATAATTCCCAAAGACTGACTTCACTCACTTACATCCGCGTGCCAATGTGCCTCATCACAAGGCGTATGCGCAATTCTCATTTGGTATACCCTGTACAGTCCTTGGGTAATAGGGTGTGATACCATAATCTCTATGGATTTACTTCAAGGCTTTGACTACTCTTTTTCTTAAATATCTTCATTTTATTTTTTATTGTCTAACAAACTGAACTAAATAAATATTACACAAATCTATTTTTATGATCTAACAGCTCCACAACAAACAGCTGATACCGAAATTTTTAAAAGATCTTTGTAAGTCAATCGCTTCTTAAACTCCCATAGACTTCAGATTTACCTCTGAATACATTTTTCAAGCTTGTTTAAATAAAAATGTAAAACAAAATTCGATTTTTTTAAAAACTTGAACTTGAACCGGCTACCTACACAAATTAGTATTTGTCTCTTCTGACTTTGTCTTTGACTTTCTCTAGCTATCATCTTAAAAGTTTTGGCTTAGTAACATAATTAAGACGCTGTTGAATTAGGGAATTATTCAAACTTAAGCTTCATTTCAGCTCCTTACTTTAATGTACTGTATTCTTATTGGTTTTATTTGTTTCATATTCAATAAATTGCATTTGAGAAACTTTAATTTGTTTGGTCTTTGCCTAAACTTTAAACTAAATACAAGTTTGTATAATCTCTAGTATCGTTTTCTTAGACATCTGGTTTATTAAATTGAACGAAACAACGCCTTGCCGTTAACATTTTAATGCCTCTAATGCGATATACTTAAAAACTGGTTTGTTAAAACTCGAATATCTTCAAGTTCCAGTTAGTCAGCTGTTGCAGTTTATAAACTTACTAATCAGCTATACTATATACGCATTGTGGCTAGGGTATTTACATATTCGTCACGCTCAGGCTATTATTAATTTTCAGTTATTTTATTTGATCGACGCTTAATTATAACTTTTGCCTACGTCATTTGAGCAACAGCTGATGATTATTTCCATCTGTTTGTGTTGTTGCCTACCCCCTTCCATGGCGAGTTTTGTTTTGTTTCGAATCCGGTTCTAAATCTTAAGTATTTCTGGTTTTTTTTTTATTTTAATTTTTTTCGAACCCAAATCTCTAATTTTTAACAAGTTGTTTCGAGTGCTGAAAATCAAATTCCTTTGTTCAGCTTCTTTTTTGCTAAATTTTTGTTTATATTTTTTTTATCTGCACACTTCCGGTTAGGTGGAGTTATTTCAGGCCGTCTAAGATTTGGGTTGCTCGCTGTTTATCCAACTAATTAAGCGCTCGGTTCGGTTGCATTGAGCTGCCTTCTGCTTGCTGCCATTTGCCAGCTGCCAGTTGTCTGCTGCCTGCTGCCTGTCACTTGTCTATAATTCAGTCTCACAGTCTTCTTTTTAGTATCTGGAGCCTAAACGCTTAGTCACGAACCGAACCGCACTGAACTGAACCGAGCCGCAAAATTGCAAATCTACTTGGCAGCTGGCAAACTGGCAGCCAGCTTCATATGCACACCCTTTCTAAAATAAATATACAACTTTTTCTAAGTAGAGCCACCTTAATGAGTCTTGCTCAAAGATATAACCAAAAACTGATCAGCAACAGACAAACTAATATATTAGCTAACTGACTTATTGGCAAATACGTATCTGTACTTAAGGATATAAGTATTTATTTTATTGTCTGTTGTATGTTTGTTGCAAGAGTATTTAAGATTCGGCATCACGCATGAAACTGTTCTTTCATGTTTTTTTTAATATTATAAATCTTTTTTTCCGAAAAGTAGTTAGTCGTCTCTGCCCACGATGAGTTCGGTTGCGTTTCATTAGTTTTTGGTCTTGGCTTAATTAAGCATCGTTTTTTAAGCACGCATTTGAAGTATGCAAATCTTATATTTGTATATTTTATTTTTATTTTAATTGAGTCTCAAATAATATTGTGAAAATCTGCGCAAAAATTTCAATTCACGTGGTATTTTTTTTATTGTTTAACATTTTTTTATTTCAGATACCGCCTGCATATATCACATATTTATATATCTAGCATGAAGGGCTGGTTCGACGCATTTCGAGACGATGGCGGTCCAACGCTTTATTCCTTCTCAAATCGCACTCCCGTCACTGGTGATGTGTCCATTGTGGCCGTATCCGTGTTATTTGCCACATTCTATGTGGCATTTCTGGTCATATTTCCGGGTGTACGAAAGCAGGTGAGTTCAATAAGTTCCTCAACAATTTGAACGAGTTATGGGCGAATTATGATTATTTAGATTTTAATTGGGTGTTTAAGTACAAATGACATAAAACTTAATTCTAATGGTATAATATGATTATAACTGAAGCATAGGAAGCGAAATGTGTTATGGAAGGCATAGTTTTGTTACAAGTTTGAAGATAACAATTTCCTTGCACTCCTAATCTCTAACTAACTTATCTAATTAATAATTAATTATTAATTAATTAAATTATTAGTTTATGTGAAAGTATTACACCAAGTTTTACGATCTGAATGACAAGAATGATTTATTAGGATATGTCTGTCAGTCAACACCTTAAAAGACAAATAGCTGAAATTGTTATCGTACAGATTCTATTTTATTCTGATGAATATTGTAATTGAGAGATTAAATAGATTATCCATATTCAAGAATATAACGCAGAGCAAATATAAAGAGTTTTAGTATTATTTCGACCAGCGCTTAATGGAACCCGGGACAACAAAGGTTCTATTATTGACAGAAGAAATGTGTTTGTACCTAAGTCATCAACAAATTCTATACGATCGATCGGTTTGCCATGAAGAAAATAGCAAAAAGGGCATTCGCCTGTAGAAATACATTAATTTATCATATTATTACTGGCGTACTTCATCACCGAAAGATACAAAAATATGGCTTAAATTCGATGTTATGGACTTTAGATTAAAAAGATTTTAATTGGTGTACTACTTGATTTAAGATAATTCTAATTTCCCAGCGATTACATTAATTGAATTAATCGGACTAATTGCTTTATTTATTAAACATGTTGCGCAGGAAATTCACTCAAGTTTTTAACTGTCTGAACTTTTTTGGGTCTTAAAAGAAAATTGGTTGTATCAAGTATTGCTTATGTCAAGGATTTTAAGTATTGTTAACAAGCTGAGCATTACAATGGCAAAAGAACCTGTTCTAAATGCTCGTACAGCATATGCATGTGCTCGCTCAACGCTCCTATTTCACTTACCAAATTACGTTTTAATTAACTTAATGGTATCTTGGGCTAATCTGGTCTCTGGTGTGTGGAACGTGTTTTAAGTTGAGTTCTCACGCTGCTGCCGTCTTGTCTGCGACTCGTTATTAGACTGTAATCAACTGTAATCATAATCGTCGGCACGTATTCAATAGATGTCAGATATATATGTATCTATAACCGGTTTGTTGGGCGCGCCCTTTTTTCCCTCCATCTCTCTCTCTTTCTCTCTCTCACACACACACACACACATACAGTCTCTTTCTCTCTGTCTCTGTTATTGAGCCAGCTAGCTTGGCTAATTGAGTGGCTTATTCAATTAGCGCACAACGTCTTTGGCCATAACTGGCTTTATAATGCTTACGTCTTATATAATGGAATTACCAATTGACTAACAGCGGACACACACACACACACACACACACACACATAAATGCAGTGCCAAGGCAATCAAATAAGCATAAGCATATCATTATAATCATCCATCACAATTTAAATTTACATTTCAATTTCATTTTTAATTCACAGAAGTTCACAACATTCTCAACGGTCACACTCAGCCTCTTTGTGGGTCTAGTCATACTGAGTGAGTACCCGCTGGCCTTATGCATATAAATATATATGCTATTAGATTTTAATTCGTTTTCGTTCTCAACTTGCAGTCACCCGATTGGGCTCCGCGTGGCATGTGGCACATGCAACCATCATTGCACCATACAAAGCCTTCTCACGCGAGAAGCTGCCCGCCCGCATCGGCACCCACATTGGCCTCATGCACGTCAATGTAACACTCACAGGTGAGTTCACAGCAAAATTTGTTTAATTACTTATTAATAAATCTATATGTATACCCGATCCTTATATATACAATTTCATGACATAAGCTGGAGTTTTATTTTTTTAATATAGAAATAACATTTTTGTAGATCAGTATAAAAAATATTGATTATTTTTAGGGATTTTCTCGCAACTATATGTTTATATTTGAGTTAGTTAGAAATAGTAACAAAAAAAGCATAATTTAATAATCTGTTACAGATGACAGAGTATTTATTTATAAAAGGGGTATGATGGTGTCGTGCAAATGTTTGTAACAGACAGAACGATGCATCTCCCATAAAGTATATATATATACTTGATCAGGGTCAACAGCCGAGTCGATATATCCATGTTTGTCTGATCGTCTGTATGAACACGCGAATCCTAGAGAATAGAAGAGTTCGAAGCTTAAAATTTGGACAAATTTTATCGATATCAGATAAGAAAAACCCATACCCATATATCGAGCTCACTCGACTACAACATTCTCAATTGATCTATATTATTATAGATATTTGATACAACAATAATAAAATACAGCAAAATTATTAAGAGAAATTATGTAAGAGCTCAACGATTATTTACTTTGACACAAGAAATGCAAATTTCTATTTTTGTACACTTATTTTATGTTGTTAACTTTTTGAACTGAACTCAGGTTGAGTTTCTCGTAGCTGTTGACTCACAGATAAACGTACATACCGCCACTGCAACAATTACAGTAACAACAAAAGCAACAATAACTTCCAAGTGACCCGCCCCCTTTTCGTGCTGTTGATTGAATAGCGGCAGTGGCCTGTTGACTGTTTTATGATTATGAATCTACATAATATCAAAAAGAGTTTTCAATGTGTGCTTTGCTGCTGCTGAAGTTGTTGTTGCTGTCGTGCCCCTTTGCCAGCTGATGCCAAGCGGAAGATAAGCGAATCCAAAGAGCGGCATGAAAATGTCGCAAGCTTTAACGATTGAGCAATTTTCGTTAAAGATTTTGATCGGCAGTCAAAATGTTTTTAATTAAATTTTCGGTTAGGGAATCGAGCAACTCAGTTGCAGTTGCAGTTGCAGTTTGGCCTTTTGTCTGGGCCCGGCTAATTGATTTGCCTCTGTGGAAGTCGGCAGATCAATGAATGTGTGTGTGTGTCAGAAAGTTAAAAAAGTCTTTGCCTGTTGACGAGGTGAGTGACGTCAGCAGTGAATTTGAATTTGTGTGCTGTACGGCCAAGTGGCAAGTGGCAGTTCAAGCTGCATGTCACGATTCCCGCACAGACAATACCGACAACAACAACAACAACATCAAATAGCAAACAACTAGCAACAACAACAACCACAACAATCGAATGAAATGCCACTCAACACCTGCGGAAATATTCGCACAAGTGACTGCTGACGCGCTGCCTCTCAACTGTGTTCATGCTTAGAGACACAACTACATACATACACACACACATACACTCACATACACACACATATATATTATTATATACATAAACGTAAATGTATATTTATATACTACATAACACTCAATACGTAGTCGTATCTGTTTGTTTGCTTCCCTCACTCAATCGCACATTTGTTCATTCATTCATTGATGCATGCACTCGACACAAGCAAGAAAATAAGCAAGAAAATACAATGGAAAAGGTGAAATGTGCTTGTGTTGTTCGAGCTGCCGCAGTAAATCAATTGAAATGCCAAGACAGTCGAGGCATTCGGTGTAATCCTAGCCAAATGTTACACCAACAAGTCAGTCAAGAGCTGCCACAGCTTAAACTTCACTTATAACAATAAACTTACGGACATAATGTGCAGTTGTTCAGCTAACCGAAACCTAAATGCGCTATTCAACTTTTGACCCAGATCTGAATATTTCATAAGGATATATTCATGAGCAGTTGTACTTCGAAATGTACAGTTCAGTTGCTTTTGTTACACATACATTTAATCGAAATAATAGTCGTAAATACACACATAAGTTAAAAAACCAATATTTAAAAATGACGATCAATATTATATACAAATAAACATTAAAAAATGGCATAGCAGTTGGATTATTAAAAAAACTAAAGTCTGAAAATGTATCAATACTAAGTTCCTTAAAAAATAAGAGTAAAGTGTTCTAGCTCTTTCTGGGAATAATTAATATTTCTAAAAACCAGATCTAGAGTCACTAAAATTTTGGCATGTTTGTAGACCATACGATGTCTAAGTTCTCTCGCAAAACTCGAAATTTTAGGTTATATTAATTCTAGATGCATCGTTTTTAAGGTCGCACTGGAATTTCTTGATATGATTGCGATCTGTAGATTTTATATGTATAATTGGTATAATTTACAGTGGATCAACAAAGCCTAGATGCACTATAAAACTTGATTTATTTGGTTATGCATATTGATGTAGATCGTTGTATGGATTTACGTGGTTCAGTAAAATAGAGCTTCGAGGTTTTGTAAGGCAATATCTATTGATAGAAATAAACAGATTATTATCTAAATGGATATATATAATTATTCGTTCGTTTTACTCTTTTAAGAAGTCTGAAAAAATATATTTGTTTATTAATATTATTATTTATTATTAAAGTATTTCAAACTTGTACAATTACAATTAAACAAATGCCAACTCTTCACGAATTCGGTTGGACTCTTTTGCATTTACTCTCAACTGTCTGTCTGCGGTTTTTTTATTCGCGAGACGCAAAGCTCTTTGGCTCATAACTGCAAGCAATCTGGCTGGCCAGCGATTATGTCGGTTACCATATTGGTTTTTGGCTCTTACAGACCTTACCCCCATCCCCTGCTCCTAACAATGAGCTCCTCTTCGCTCTTTGATGTTTCAGTAGCAGTTTTACAAACTGACGCTTGCCAAAAGTGCTTCATGTTCATTTGAAATCGCTTCAGCGATTGCCATTGTTGTTGCGCTCGTCATGGCTGCTGCTGCTGTTGTTGTTGTTGTTGTTGCTGTGGTGTGTGTGTGTTTGCGTGTGTGTACTTGTGGGCGTGTGTCAGCTTGTGGGCGTTGCTTGCCAAAAGGGTAAACATAGTTGCTTAAACTGACTGGCAAAAGGCATCCAAAACTGATGAAGTATTTTTTTTTTGTGTAGTCTTTATCAAATTTTGCTTTGTACCTTTTTGGAATATTTGAATATGATAATTACGTATGTCAATTTGTGGCAGGATGATTGCATAGTTCAACACTGACAACTTAATTCTTGCCCCTCGAATTGAATTCAAATTCAAACGTGTAATTGAAGCATTTTGAATCAATGTCAAATCAAAGTTTTTATTCACACCAAATATCAAATATGAAATGTGTCTTGGGTGTAATAATTGGGACTGCTGCTCAAGCATTATTATTGCCATTATAATAATCAGCAGACTAATAATGATGATGATTATAACACCGCTGTTGTTAATGATGATGATGTTGTTGTTTGCATTTATAATGATTGAGCGGCCAATTTGTTTGGCACTTTGCCAAAAAGTTTTGTTTCAAACTGCACTTTATACTTTGTGATCATGATATTGAAGCTCCATGGTTATACCATATATATATAATTGCAATGCACTTCTTGATGGGATGTTTTTTGTTTTTCATTTTTGTGGGCGTGAGTCACGCTCCATATGCTGCCACATTTTGAGGCATTTATTTTATTAGGGGGAGTCTCAGCACTCGAATTTAATAGCACACCTGGCTTTAATGCTGCTACAGTGGCTGCAATCAGGCGCCTGCGAATTTTTCAAACCTTATATGGCCAGCCACACAGCCAGCCAGCAATTGGTATTGCGCTGTGTGATGCCAAACAGCAATCAAATGACTAAGCAAACAAGTTTTTTAATTTTTATTTTTTTTTTATTTGACTTCAAACTGATAAATTACAATGCATTAAAATGGACAATGCATGTTGTCTGTTGTTAATGAAACTGTATGCAACTTTGATTGAAGTCAATTTAAAAATAAAACACAGCTTTACTAAAGATTTTATAATTTAAAAAGAAAAGATACAAAATTGTTATTATGTCACATTCAAATATTATTTTAGTATTGTTATTGATTTGTTATCGGTATTTTATAGTGTTCAGATTGAAGTTAATAAAGTTAATTTAATGAACTAACATATATGTATATCCCGTATCTTATTGCTATGGATATATTTTTACTTGCCAAATATTTTAGCTATTTTCCGTTGAATTTATACTTTTTAATATGTTTCACGCATATTAAATTAAAATGAACAATAATTATGATGCATATATCAAGCTATGCAACTGCTTAAAGTCCCATTGCTACTGATGACTAATGATTTTATACATATTTTATAATCCAACATTAATATAATATTTTGCGACCTATAAGGTCTATTGTGCCCCCCAAGCATACTTTTAGGGCTTAAGTCAAGGTTTTGAAATAAATGTAATATATTTATATATACATAAATTATATTATTAAGTTGATTTTTATGGGAATTGATTGGAATTGAATTGAATGATTTGCGTTGTATGAAATCTGTTCTGATTCCTTAACTTATTTGGAAAATGTGTGCAAATTGTTGTTTGGTGACTAGCTTTGGTTTTTTCTCTTCTACTTAAAGAAAGTTAATCCATCTAAGTTGCAACACAGTTATTTTGCTCAGCGATTACAATTAGGAGACACTATCTAAAGTTGGACCACGCCCACTTAACGTATGTCCAGCTGAAATCAATTTAAAATTATTATTCAAATTTGGTGTGTACAGATTTACTTATGTATTGCATAATTTCGACATTTTGTAAAGTTATTTTTGATATGCGTCAAGTTCTATTTGCGAGTTTGTATTGTGATTTTGTGATTCTGTGATTATGGACATGCGACACTCGAGAATTGTCAAAATGATGACAGATGCGGAACATTCATTTATTTCTACACACAGCGGTGTGACGGGGTAAACAATTTTGGTGTTTGTTGTTGCTGTGTCGTGTGCCTTTTGCTATATTGTCAAAATGATTATTAATTCATATTTGCCGCTGCTGCCAAATTATGTGAGTTATGAGTGAAACACCGCACCGCTTACTCGCCCCCTCGGCGTGCCTCTTCATAACCATTTGCTTGCCACTTTGCGTGGCTGAAATCGGCATAATCATCACTTAAAATTATGTAAAGTCATAGCTTTTTTTAATTTTTTTTTTTTTTTTTTTAAATAGACATATATTTATTCAACCTTTTTGTTACTAAGCGTACGTCTTTGTTGTCATTGTTATTGTTGTTGTACTGTACTTAAGCGCGAGCTGCTTCGTTGTCTATGCCTCAAGCATCAAGTAGGAAAATATCAATTTTATTGCCGCACATTTTGTAATTTTTTTGTTGTTATCTTGTTATTCTTATTACTATGACTGTCGCTATTCTCTTTGTGTTTTTGTATTATCTGTTCAATTTTTGTACGTCCAAGTTTCAGGAAGTTTTTTTTTTATTGATTTTGGGAACTTTAATTTGTTAATGATAGCTTCAACTTTACCAGATGACGTTGTTCTTTTCATCATGCTTCATGTTTTGAAAAGTTAAGACGAATCTTACCGGAGTAGAAAAACTTATAAAAATTCTCTATTAGTGATAAAGGAAAAAAGCTAAGTTTATCTAGTTATATATAAAAAAAATCTTAAATAATGTAGAAAATGAATAAAAAAAAAGAATATTAATATATATTAAATAATTAGATTAGATTTAATAACTTAACTCTCAACTTACTCAGTAATAAATATTAAAATTTTGTTTAAATTCTTCAATTATTTATTAGTATTGAGGATAATGAAATATATGAGAATTATCTGTACGATTATGTATACAAAATCTTAATTTTTTTGAGAAATTAAGAAACGAAAAATGGTTTGCCATAACTTACATACATATATAAAATAATGACCTTGAGGGAGGAATAATCTTTCAATTTCGTTTATCTAAATGTAAATATTATAAACTACAAAATATTAAATATAAATATTAAAATATTTGAATTTTAAAAATATATTTGTTAGAATTAAGGCTCAATTTAAGACATTATCGCATCTTTTTAAGCAGCGTAAACGCTGTGCCAAAAATTTTGCATATTGCGTTGATAAATTAAAAAAAAAATGAACAGAAATTCCCACGGGTTGAAGAGCATACTTTCCCACACGATTCATACGGGCGTATGCGTAATCGGCTTATAAGACATCTCAAATTTATGCCCAATATTTAATACAGACCGAAATGCGCTTACGAATTAGTTGAGTATCGACAAGTGAATGGCATACGCCGAAGCTCAATAGTATATTTATTTGCCATATAGGTATGTTTTTTTTGTTGCTGTTCCCATTGACAATTACATAAATTGTCAAATCAGCAGCTCCAAAAATGTTAACGACAATTTAAAAATGGCCTTAAACTCGGCACAAGGTTGAGTTTCAAACACGAAAAATGCGTGCAAAGAGGAGAACCAACAAAAAAAAAAAGAATGAATAAAAATCGAATCGGAACAAGAATGCGTTGAGTGTCTATGCAGCGTCTGCGATCGATCATAAAAAGTCATTAAACTGTTGACTTGATTTGATTTCCCAGCTGGTGGCTGATTGAAAATCAACACGTTTGTTTCTCTCTTGTTGACGCATGTGTTTTGTGCGTGGAACCGGTTCAATTTGCTGAGCGACTTAGAATGCTTATTATTGACTCGCGGGCTGCGGATTAATGCTTTGATAATGCAGATATTGATCAGTTGTGAAGGGCAAGTCAATAATATAGCGAATGTGAAAGGTATTTAAGAAAGGCAGCGAATAATACCGTTCGGAAAGAGTTTGTAATCAGCAAACGAAAAGAAACAGATTGCTCGACTTGGAGTTACTCTGTCGCTTCAGAACGAAACTGAAATTGATGATTTCTCCTCTTATTATTATACACAAATGTTGGCAGGTGATGCGGAAGCTATCGCCTATGCTAATCTATGTTAATCTGATATCTACTCTGCATACTAGCCCCTATTTCGTATGGTACATGTATT
This sequence comes from Drosophila nr. perissopoda 5 BK-2023a, assembly GCA_035044105.1. NCBI lineage: Eukaryota > Metazoa > Arthropoda > Insecta > Diptera > Drosophilidae > Drosophila > Drosophila nr. perissopoda 5 BK-2023a. The sequence goes on along the minus strand of JAWNMK010000125.1, from coordinate 2,482,941 downwards.
TCCCATAAAGATTTACTTATTTATGGGGAACATTGACCCATTTAATGCAATAATGAACAAGTATTATGTTTTTCAATGCAATGTGCTTTTCACAGCACATTAAACATAAGTTTTTAATTCAAATGTAAGGCATTAGCAAACAAAAAAAACTTAAAATAAGTAAGCATAGTCTCGATAGGCGAGGAGGGCGCTCGACTGCATATGTCCAAAGTTAAGATTTGAGTAATAGCTGTTGTTTTCATTTCAATGCAACAAAATTTACATATTTTAATTACAATTTTCAAAGCCAATATTAATTTTTAAGATACCTTCAAAAATGTTGAATTACAATTTTTTTTTATTATCGAATTTTCATTCACTAAATTTGAATTAATCATTTGTGCAACACACAATGAGACTGAAATCTAAACGGCTGCAGCCTCTTGACAAGCACCCAATTCAACGGTTCATTTGACAGGCGCCCTGGCCACAACGCCTTGCAACCACTTAGTAGTAACAACAACAACAATAACTACGGCAACAATTTTTAACACTTTGCTTCAAGTGCAACAGCCATAACAAATTGTGCAACCTTCGCAGTTATTTAATGCAATTGAAAAATCACTTCCTGTCGCAGCCGGAAATTGTTGCAGCTGCTGCAAGTGCGTCAAAGTGACGGCCATGCGGCGTATGCGTAACGTACACCGCTCCTCCACCTCCTCCTCTTCCTCCTCCACCATCTCCTTGCAGCCCACGTTGCACGCTGTTCGCACTTGCAATTCATTGTCAATGGCTCGACGTTAACGCGAGCTAACCTTACATAACTGCAGCAACAACAACAACAACAACAACAACAATTACTACTACTAAGCACCAAGTCAAGTCAAGAGTGAGCGGCTCTTAAAGTGCAACAACAGCAACAACAACAAAATCGCATAATCAATTGCAGTCGGTGGGCAACAAAAATAACAACAACAACAACAACATCGGCAACTGTTTGCATATTTTGTTAACATTCGTCAACATTTTCCGGTTTACCACACAGCGCACGCGCTTTTGGGTCCGCTGCCAATTTTGTATGTGTGCCTGTGTGTGTGTGTGTGTGTGTGTGTCTATTGCGAGGGTCAATGCGCAAGTTCTAGGAACTCAACCAATGTTGTGATTTTGATTTGATTAAAGATTAAAGCTCTTCGTATATATAAATCTGAAAATTCCCATTCCTAAAAATGATTCGATCTCCAAGTCATTCACAATTTTAAGCATATATTTATTTAAATTAAGTTATGCATTAAACTTGACTTTATTTTATATTTATAGATTTTGAGAAAATCCAATTTTGATAGTGAAATCAATTATTAAACATAAGTTTTTGAAATACTTATTTTTAAGTAATTTTTCAATTGAAAAGAAATAAATTTAAAGTTGAAAGAAATCTGTAAATAATAATGATTAGACCGATAATTCGATCCATCGACGCCATCAACAGTATATTTACTTATTGAAATATTATTATTATTATTGTTGAACGCAATTAATTAAAAAACTAATTAAGCCATCCTCTAACCTATGTGTTAATTTTTGATATTTTTTTGCTCGATTCTTTTAACTAGTTTGGCAAACCATTTGCATAATTTATCGACATTATTTTTGTTTGTTTTGTGCGACCCAACACAACTTGAGCGGAAAGATTCCGCATTTGCGAGGCGCTTCTCTATAAGATCAAGCAAATATATCTCAAAAGTTGCATTTGCCATCGGCAAATGCGAAAGACTTAATTTAAATGCGACCTTTCTGAGCAACATATTAATATATCCAAAACCTAAGCTTTATATGCTCATCCGATTTTGGTACTTATTCTGATGGGTTTTAGCTTATGGAAACCATTAATCTTCTTGTTTCTAATTTTCGGCTTCACTTTGTTGTTGGTGCTAATTTTTTAACAGTTAAACAGGGTCTGCATCATCAAAAGCTCGCATGATATATTATTATTGTGTTTGTTGATTCGTTTCTTGTTCGCTGTGGAGGCGCGCACGTTGCCATAGTGTCTGCCACCGACTGACAAAATATGCACAAACAAAAAAAACCAACTTAAAACCACACAAACAAAGAATGATCGAAGAAAAAAATGAAAAAATAAAAACAATGAATACAGAAATCATAGGCATGATGAGAGACGATCTCTTTTGGCGGCGTTTTAAAGTAAGAGGCAAGGAATTCTTCTTCTTTTTTTTATTATTTGAAAGTCAACAAGAAAACGTTTGAGAATGCTTCATTGGGCATAAATACCGTAGAAAATATATATGTATAAGAGATGACTCAAGTGAGTTCAAAGCAAGAGTTCGAGTTAATCTTAGTCATATATGCTAAGTAGCTTTGTATTTAAATATCTCAAAAATATCAAGTAAAATTCCATTCTTTTCAATTGTGTCAGTCACAATTTGTATTTAAATTGCGAACTATATTTTAGTGCTAAAGTCAATAACACTTCTTCATACATTATGATCATGGGTTTCTCTCTTCTCAAATTTACATCTTAATCGTTTTTATTTTTTTTTTTAATTCAAAATCTTTGGAATTTTTCATTATTTTAAATGTTAATGCTTCCGTTAAAGCGACATTGATTTTACATGTTGTTATTGGGAATAGTTTGTCATGGAAGAAAGATGACTATTCAGTTCTTCAATTCAGTCTTGCGTCTATATTCAACTTTAAATTTAAAATTTATGTTGTATGTTGTTGTATATACAGACCTTAGCAAAATTGTTACTTTTAAACAATTGCTGTGAGCTTATAAGTATAAGTACCAACGACTACGTTTGAAAGTAAGTTAGATTTAGGGCTGAGTATCTCCAAGTTATGTAAATTGGAGCAAGGCACTGTTATTTTGGTTCACTGTTAACTGCTGAATGTTATGTTCACCTTAACATAGCAATAAATCGCTGTTATAGATTATAATTCCATCACTGTTAACTGCAAAACTTTGATTAACATTAACATTATCATAATATTAATTTCTTCACTCTCATTGTATATTTTATAGCCATTCCGATTGGGAATTGGACACCGCCTGATATAGACTACAACGAACGATTCACATGGGAGGGCGCCAACGACATGAGCGCTAACTATCGACTGGCCTTACAGCGGGGTCTGCCCTTCCCCATTCTGACCGTGGCCGAGTATTTTAGTCTGGGCCGCGAAGGTTTCTCCTGGGGTGGCCAATATCGCGCCGCGGGCTACTTTGCCAGCATTATGCTGTGGGCCTCGCTGGCCTCCTGGCTGCTTATGAATCTGCTGCTGCTGGCGGTGCCGCGCTACGGCGCCTACCTCAAAGCCCTAACCGGTGCTCTGCTCGTCTGCACAGCCATTGGCTACCACTGCCTGTTGCCACAGCGACCGCTCTGCATATTCCTAGAAGGGGGTCGCCTCGAGTTCCACTTTGGCTGGTGCTACTGGCTGGTCCTTGTCGCGGGTGAGTTAATGGGCTGAAATGGACCAACTTGAAGAAGAAGAAATCAGTGGCTGTAAACAAAGTAAAGTGAGCAGGCATTCTTTAGAATGAAATCTAGTTTAGTTTTGAGTGTCGCAGATGTTGTGTTACAGGTTTAGTACTACGACACTAGTGACCTGCTACAATTGCAAAATTTAGTAACACATCCGGTTGGAGGCCCTTCTGATCTCCCTGTTTCCAACTAGTCTCAGGTAATCGAAGCAGTATCCGCATACGGTAGCACATCGGGCCAACATAACTTGAACAGTTTTAAAGCTTCTGGGAATTACCTAACCAGATATGTATGTACATATGTAGTTCCCATGAGAACAATGGGTAGGTTTTGGAATTATTAAATTTAGATGTGACCAGGTGGTCTCAGCTTATGACAAGATTCATAAATAATAATTAAGTGTGTATGTCATTAACCAGTCAGCCAAATTCAACTAATTTTATTACATAACTCTCAAGTTCTAATGTGTGTTTTGTTTTGTGTTTTAATAGGCATTCTGTGCTTTATTGTCGGCGTGCTGATCTCGATAATTGATCTGGTGTGGCCGCACACGTTCTCCACAGTGCTGGAGGTGTACTATGGCACACCCTACGATCGCCACGTTATCCTGGAAGAGTCGAGCGATGTGCGCTATCGCAAGCCGCGCAATAGTCGCGGCCTGGAGGATCCACCCGGATTGGGATCACGTATTCTGCGACGCCTCAGCTCCAAGGCGCGCGACATGCAGGGCGGCACGGTGCCGCGCCGTGGCAGTCCCGCTGGCGTCTCGAGCAGCGGTGTCGAGAACAAGGCCTTCCAGGGCGATGCGCCCAAAAGTCCTTGGCGTCATCCCTTCCGCCGTTCGCAGCAGCTAGAACAGCCGCAACATTCGCAATCGCACACGTTGCGCAATTCACATTCGCAGCTGCAGCTGCACCAGCAGCAGACACAGCAGCCGCATCAGCATCATCATCAGCAGCAGCTGCAGTTTGTGGGCGGCGGCGGTCCGATTGTGACGCATCCCATGCATCACATGCAGCGCACCCTGTCACAGGACTCCGGCTCCAGCATTGCCTCGGCGACGGTCCAAATTTCTCCGTTGCATAAGCATGCGATGGCCCGAATGTTGCCGTGAGTTAAATACACACATATCAAATTATATATAGATATATACATATATTTACTCTTTATATTTGCACAGTAATCCGCCAGTGGAACGCATACGCGACATGGATCACTGGTAGAGACCTGCGTCTGCATAGCAACAATGATAGCCTCGAGGGCTTCTAAGCGAATTCTTGACAATTCGGCAAACTCTTATTGACAACAAACAAAAAAAAAGAACGCTACAAAACAATTTGTGATAATTTTTTAATTTAAACAAAAAATACAAAAGAGACATTAAATTTTTTTTAAAAATAATTGACAATATCGCATAATTACCTGACGTACCTATAAAAATTTGTTTAATGTAATTCACTTAAGCTTAATTAAATTATTTTAAATGTTTAAGTTAAACAAAATTTGTTGTAAACTGTGACGTCATGTTGTCACTTGTGATACGATTAATCTACCACACGACGGACACAGATTAGTGTTCATTTTAGATATTGATTTTAATTAATTCTATTCTATGCTAAAATTAATTTCATGCCAGTGTATGTAACGATTAGCTTAACGATCTATTGTATAATGCGTATAAACTATGTTCTCTCTAAGCTGTGACGATGTTCTAAATATATATTGCAACAAGTGCAACAATTCCGGACTTTATCTGCATACAATCCAACAAATAAACTTGCAATTTTGTAAGCATTTATATTTCAGACAGAACTAATTTGGAATTTATATGCTCAAATTCGGATTCTCGATAGTGAATCTATCGATATTTACTAAGATAACAGTTTGTGTTTACATAAATGAGCAAGATTTAACAGACTTATGTAAAGTGACGATAAATTGATAGAATTAACAGCTGATCATTCAATATCAGTTACATTCAAATTAATTTGACATTCAAGAATATGAACAATAACACTTTTGACTAGTTTTGAACTGATATTTGACTTTAAAATATTTTACTTTATACCTTCATAATATTGAGTGAGTTTCATTTTATCATAAATTCTTACAACTCAATCACTCTGAACCACTATAGGACAACTTTAAAAAAACAATTAGCGACAAAAACCATTGATGCAATCAGAGCTAGTATATGAATTTTTATTATTATACAACTTATCTGAGTTCCACATTTTTGGTACACTTGCACTGGATGCATAATCTTAGATTTTAATTTAATTTTATATATATTTGGACAATAATAATTTCAATCGTATCTCTAATTGATAAGCGCATTGACGCTACTCAAAGTCAAGTATGAATTTAACTGATATGATTAAATGCAAATGTTTAATTTGGTACCGAACAAATGATAACTTCGAGACTTAAACATCCGATCAAGAGATAGGGTCGGGAATCCCAACGGTTCCACAGCAGGCTGATGGTCATTGGTATTATTGTCAACAGCTAAACTTGCAATGCGTAACTGACAAGGGGATTATAGTAACATATTTCGTGATAAGTTTAATCTGATAAATTATTTTTATGTGACTGGATTGAGTTTTTTTCAAATATAAAAACAAAAAGTGACTTCCAAAGAGAATTACTTTAATAACTAATTTGTTATTTAAAGCTTTTCGGGTTTCAATATCATGGTATATCGCCTGTCCGCCAGTCCGTCTCTTTAAGAATTACATCCTCTAGGAGGCTAGGAAATCGATAAGATTGATAATCGCAAATCGACAAAGCCACATATCTTCCACAATTTTAAGGCTTCAGTCATTAAATTTGGTTGGTAAGTTGAAGGACACTTCAAAGATACACATGTTGGTGTAAATCAATGAAACTATATATCTCTCACAATTTGAAATCTAGAGTCACCAAATTTAAAAAGTGTCTTGATAGTGTAGCAAGCCTCTTGTAATGTGGATAACAGGCCACTAGTGATTTAGTCCTAAGGCTGTAACATAACATCTGTAATCTAACATGCGACTATGTACTTAACATTAATATCGATGTCGATCGATATTAGCAGTGCTTCAGGGCAAGATGATTTGAAAAATGAGGAGCGAAAGCAAGAACAAATTTTGGAAATGCAACGTGACGACATTTTTAAGGGCACCGAAGCCATCGAAAATTTACTTGGTGAAATAGCTTCAGCGAAAATCGTACTCGAGCAGCTACGTTAGCAAGGCGTCAGCATCGGCGCCTATCAGCGGCAGACGCTTGACAATAACGGCGAATGTGCGGAGGAAGCGGACAACGGCAACAGTCGCGACGGCGGCAGCCGGCAAATTGTCGCAGGCAGAGTCAGGCCCAGCAATGCACGAAAATGAGAAAAAAGTCAACAATGCATTAACGACGCCGAAGTTCAATTCGCAAGAAAAGTTTTAATAGAATTTGACGGTAATTTTTCAGCGCGCAATTTGATAATTCATTTGATGAAGGTTACCGAAATATACCAATTGACTGAGAGGCAGGTCAACTTGATTTGTGTAGCCAAGCTTAATGGCTATGCATTACAATGGCTGCACGCTCAGCCGACACGCATTGTCAAACCATTTATTGAATACAATCCAACAAATAAACTGGCAATTTTGTAAGCATCTATAATATTTAACAGGAATATTTAATAATATTAATATTTAACAAGGAATATGTTTTGTTTGAGGTTAACTGTAGCCTCAATATCGAATTTCAGACTGAACCAATGTGGAATTCATAAGTTAATATTGCATAAGGCGCTTCTTTGATGCAAAAATTGAAACTTCAGATTTGGACTGTGATTAAACTATTTTATTAGCAACGTCTGACTTGCAAGAAGCTCAAATTTGGATTCTCGATAGAAAACTATCGATATTTACTAAGATTACAATTAGTGTTTACATAAATGAGTAAGATTTAACAGAGTTATGTAAAGTGGCGATAAATTGATAAATTTAACAGCTGATCATTCAATATCAGTTACATTCAAATTAATTTGACATTCAAGAATATGAACAATAACACTTTTGACTAGTTTTGTCAGCCAGCTTTGAACTGATTCTTGACTTTAAATATATTTTACTTTATACCTTCAATATATTGAGTGACTTTCATTTTGGCATAAATTCTTATAACTCTGAACCACTCTAGGACAACTTTAAAAAAACAATTAGCGACAAAAACTAGCGTTCCATTGATGCAATCAGAGCTAGTATGATAAAGAATTTTTATTATTATATTTTCGGTACATTTGCACTGGATGTATAATCTCTAATTGATAAGCTCATTGGCACTACTCAAAGTCAAGTATGACTCTAACTGATATGATTAAATGCAAATGTTTAATTTGGTACCAATCAAATGATAACTTCCAGACCTCAACATCCGATCAAGAGATGGGGTCCGAAGTCCCAACGGTTCCACAGCAGGTTGTTGGTCAAGGGGATGATAATAACATATTTCGTGATAAGTTTAATCTGATAAATTATTTTTATGTGACTGGATTGATTTTTTTCTAATATAAAAATAAACAATAACTTCCAAAGAGAATTACTTGAATAACTAATTGGTTTTTTAAGACTTTCGGACCCTATGAACGCATATTTTTTCGGCATCTGGGAACATATACTGGTCTGTGCCCGCGACAGACAAAGTGTAAGAATTACGTCCTTTAGGAGGCTAGGAAATCAATCAGATTTATAATCGCAAATCGAGAAAGCCACATATCTTCCACAATTTTAAGGCTTCAGTCACCAAATTTGGTTGGTAAGTTGAAGGGCACTTCAAAGATTGGCACCGCTCCAAGAAATTTGATGGCCACCCGGCACACACTCCTCCTCCCAAAACCAATGCACTTGTTGGTGTAAATCGATATTGAAATTGAAGTCACAAAATTTAAAATGTGTCTTGCTAGTAACACCTTTTAAAAGCGACAAGTGCCTATATCTCCCGCAATTTAAGAGCTAAAGAGCTAGTCTTAAGACAACTCATTGAGGCGTCAAATCGGCAAATAAGTGTCTCAAGTTTTTCTGAGTCTCTGGGCAAATTTGTGCGAACTAGACAATGTTGACAATATGGACTAGACAAAAGAAAATAGAATTGTTATGGATTTGAAATAGATTTTATTAGATTTACTTGCATTGAACTTAACTTTCGATCAATTTTGTGAGAGTCGACTATGTAACTTTTTATTAACGCATTCTGTGACATGATCCCATTGTAACCTATCTTTGCGTATAAGTGTGCCCGTCGAGAAACAAAGAATTTTGGATGTCGAGATAATGATACCCTGTTTTAGATTTGCACCATACAGTGGTTACAAAATTGGTGAACAGTTAAACCTCCCCACTTTACGAAAAGTTACACATTAGGCGCGAAAGCTAACAAATTTAAAATCGAGTGCACACAAAAAGACAAGGATAGAGTGTTGCTGCTCTCTTCGCACACATTCATGGGCCTGCGCGATCCGGTAGCAATATGGCTGCCCTTTTCGCACACATTCATAACCCATTAGGGCCTACTAGAAAAGATGAGCACCTGTCGCACCCACGAGTGCCCCTTAAAATTCTGGCTTATTTTGCCCAGAGACTCAGAAAAACCTGATACACTTTTTTGCCCACTGGACGACCCTATGTGTTGTCTGCTTAGTGGCTAGGAAACTTGGAAAATAGTCTGTTAGGAACTTCTCTAATATTTTTGTAGCCTTCGAAATTCACAAAAGCCAATATCTCGCTTAAATAGAGAGCTACAGTTACCAAACTTGGGAGGTAGATGACTTCTGCCCCAAAATTCGCAATTTTATAGGCAAACTTTGAAGAGAGATTAAGGAACTTCCTTCAAAGATCGGTATTACTTGGCTACACCCACTCTGTTCTGTGGCACCTGCCATCTGCTGGTATTAGAGTTCTCTATTGATATTTTGGTAGTTTTCTTTTCATGATTTTTATTGACAATGGAAAAAAGTCTTATTACATTGAATCGATGCACTGTTCGACTCTGGGCAAAAAGTCATTGAAACTCTGCTGCACCTTCATGGTGGCATCGTAGAAGCAAGCTTCAGTGTCGACTGGCAGCTTGGCGATCAGCTTCAGGGTGGTGTTTATCTTGCGGGTTAGTTTCATTATGGACTTGGTCAGACCCCAGAAGCAGTCGAACGAGGTCGTCTTGCCATCCTCTTCGTCGGCACAAATCGTGCTATTTAAATGCAAAATCTCGTCGCAGATTTCGATGATGTCCTTGCAGTTTTTCACAATCTTCTGCACATCTTTGGGCACAGCCGTGCCGCACGCCTCGATGGCATCCACGTAATTAGTGGCCGCAGTCATAACATTGATTACCTCCTTGATGGTGCAATTGACACCCTGCACCGTGGTCAATACCTTCTTCAGAACCTTCTCCACACTCTTGATCCAGCTGTCATCGCCAAAGGGCTGCGCCTCCTCGTTGCCCAGTGAATAGGTAGCGCTTGCCTGAAAAAATTATATTAAGTTTTTAAGATTTGTAAAAATACCAATCCCAAGTGGACAGTTTCACCAACATCTATGCTCAGCATGCATCCGCCCGAGACGAGCACCAACAGCCAAAGGGTAATAGTTCTCATATCGAATGTTTCACGTTGAATGTGTGACCACACTCGAAGTTTCCTCCCTTTTAAGGAACTCGCTTATCAATCCCAAGCGACTGGCTATCAGTCAAGTGTTTTCATTGCTACTGTACATGCTTACTTCTGGCATAATCATTGATTAGATTACAATTTAATAAGGTACATTCTGTAGTATATACCCATATCATTATATATGTATTCCCCCACTCAGTTGTCAAGTACCAGAAAATTAAATAGCTCATTATGAAACTAAGCTAGCAGATTTCAAAGTTCTTAAAAACTGGTTAGTTATTGTGCCTAGAGATAGATGTGCATATATGTATATACATATATATATATATATATCGAGCAATGAAAGCATATCTCTCCATTTCTCTCTCTCTCTCTGTCTCTCTCTGTCTCTCTCTGTCTCTCACTCCCTTTTGTTCTACTACATAAATCGAATTGTTGGTATATAAATCAATTATGTTCAAGCGTGTGCAAATAAATAAAAGCAAATAAAATGTACTTCATATGCACAACTATAAATAGACAGTTATATTGCCAGACACACACACACACACACATATCTATATATATACACACACAGATACAGCTCTGCCGCTTTTGCACGCTTTTTGCTTTAGACTCAGAAATCAGGATTTATGACATTTTTATTATAAAAACGAGCGTCGTTTGTTGTGGGCGACTGTAAAAATAATATGCAGGGAAGGAATGCGAGGGGTGGTTAGGTATTCCCTGCTTACTTCAAAAATATGCAGCCAGGCGCATCATGGCATTATTGCGAAAACGAAACGGAGGCTGAGAAAGTCGACTCCTTGGGCTGTGCTCCGGTTGCTGAGCTGATGCAACGCCGCATGCAACGGAAGGCGCATAATTCAAACAAAACAGCAGGCCAGGCATTAGTCGGAGGCCGGGGGGTTGATATGGGGACAGGGGGGGCAGATTGGGGGATTGGGGGTTGTTGGCATTTGGAATGCTGAAATCTGAGTGCAGGACCTTTGGGCGCGTTTTTGATATAAACAAATTGCAGCGCCTCTTATTTATGATATTTATTTATTTTTGCTTTTTTTATGTTCTTGCTGCTTCTTCTTGTTATGGGCTTCTGTCGTTTGCCAACAACTGCTGCACTTTTTGGCCCGTTTCTGATTTTTGTTGTTGTTGTTGTTGTTTTTGGCAGCTTCAATAAATCTGTTGAAAAATATGCCAAAATTAAGAAACAAAAATATTTATTACTTTTGCTCTTTAGTTGAGACTCACATTTTTGATTTCGAGTTCGTTTTCTACCTGGCTTCCACTTATTTAAGTATTATATTTAAGTAATATGCTAATTTAATTGCAATCCATATTTATAAGCTGATCTCTTCAAAAAGTGTAAGAGATATAATGAATTTGTGCAAAGGTATTTAACAGACAGCAGGAAGCATCTCCCACCCCATAAGCTATATATATTCTCGATCTGCATGGACAAACGGATCACAGAGCTATATAATTTGGATCAAAATATTGTAAATATTTCTTATTTTTTAAATTTAAATTAAAAAAACACTATATTTTATTTTTAATTTAATTTATTTTTTATATATAATAATATAATAAATACCATAAGCAGCTCAAGTTTATTTCATTTTCAACAAACTATTATCAGCTGGACTGATAAGTCTTTAATAACTGGGATCAATCTCGAGCTATCTTGACTCGAAAATTCCAACTTGTTTTTATGTAGAAGAACACAGATTGATAACAACTATATATTTATATATCTCGTAACTTGAATGCTAGAGTCACCATTGATTTCTGTTTGTTTTCTATCAATTTTCTTTTAATTTAATTCCTGTTCAAGGAGTAAGTCCTATTAAGAATACGATTCATATATATATATACATAAATAATATATGGTCAAAATATTATGAGTTTACTGTAAATGTAGCTTAAATAGATATGGTTGATAAATCCGGTAGATTATTCTCTATTTTCGGTCAGATTTTGAGTTGGTCTTTGAATCCCATTAGGAATACGGCATCAATTTGCATCGATCACTTGACTGGCAATATGTCCAAAGGCAAAAGCAAAAAGCGAGACATGAAACGGATAGAAAATAAATAAATGGGAGATAAGCAAAAGCAATACAGAATAAAAAGGCGAGTGTCATGGCAAATAAGATAAATTCCAAAGGCAGCTGCGCTAACGAGCGTCTTCTTCTTCTTCGTCTCTTCTTCTTAGCGGCAGCTGACAGGTGGACGCGGGAACAAGAAGAAGAGGGGGAGGAGTAGGGGGTATAGTGCATTCTGCAATTTTTTTGTTGTTTTGTATTGTTGTCGAAACTCTGCTGTGTAATGTGAGAGCGAGAGAGAGCGGGAGAGAGAGGGAGATTGGCTGCTGAAAAGTTGACGGCACTTTTGGCTTTTCGCTTAATACAAATGAAAATGGATGAGCTACTAAATGTTGTCAGCGCTGTTGTTGCACGCAGCGCATTGACTGCATCAAATGAAATGCGAGTTGCTACAAACAAGCTAACAACAAGCAACCCCCCTCCACTCCACTTCCCCGCACTGCTTAACATCTGCCATCTTTCTTAGCTGTAAATTGTCTTCTGCTCCTGCTTTCCAGCTTGTTTTGTGTTTGTCCATTCCCGATATTCAACCCGCTCTCTTCCTCTCCCTCCTCATGTGTTTGTCATTGTTTTTATACCATTTATTTATTTAAGGCAATTTCGTTGAGTGTGTTTGAGCATTTTGTTGCAATTCATTTTCGGGTTTTTTGCAGTTACTTTCCTTTGGGATACCCTGCAATTGAAACAATATTTCCGAGTGGTTGTTTCACTTATGCATTATTGATTTTTTTTTATTTTTTTATTTAATCATAATGATTAAAACTGTAATGATAAATATGCAAATAATAACTATAATAATAAGAATAAGTATAATAGTATTAGTGATACCATAATAATAATAATAATAATTTTGATAACATGATATTAATATTAATAATAATAATAATAGTATTACTAATTCCAACAGTGATATTATAATAATAATGAAAGTAAATTTAATTCGAAAACAGGGTATTTGGCAAAAGAAGAGCATTTATAGTTTGAGTTTGTTTTATTTGTTGCTGCCATTTTTTCTTTTTAGCAGCTTCTCTGACAAACTTGATGACAATTTGTACTTTGAGTGATTGCATTGACTGCATGGGGAGTGAAAGAGTGAGTGAGAGTCAGGCAATAAGCAGCTCACTTGATAGACGTAGACACACACACACACACATACACACGCACACACGCATACGTGAAATATGTCAGCAAATGCAAATATTTATGCATTTGAGTGCGTGTGTTCAGTGTTGAGCAATATTCTATTGAGTGGAAGGCATTTCCAGTAAGTTAATATGCGAGTCGTGTTTCTTTCCAATCAATGTGAGGACTGGAAAATATAAATATAATAAAAATGGTAAATAATATTATAATGATAAAATAATAATATTGAGAATCAATGTGCATTAATATACAACTGTGAGTTAAATAATTATATTAATTTGTTTTATTTGTTAATTTTGATTTATATTGCAATATTAACATAATTCTTGAGTTAATTAACAGCATTCGTTAACATTGCCATAGCTGAGACACAAGCCATTTATACCTATTTGAGGTACACGTAAAACTCGCACATAGATGGCGCTGATGGTGTCTCTCCTTAACAGCGCAACAAGCGCGACGAGTACAAAAATCTCTTTATCTCTTTTTCTATCTCTGTCTCTTGATATTATTGAAAATAAATCAAGGCACCGATCTGCCTTAATAAATAACTGAAGAAATTGATTCACTTTAAATATTTTATCCCATATCTCTTATATGCGCTCTTATATTATATTCCAATGTTTACATAACTTTTGCAAATTTCCGTATTTGATTTTCAGCTGATTGATCTCCTGTTGCTGCTGCTGCTATACTGTTAAAAGCCGAGAGCTTTCGCTGCTCACAGCTCTCTCTTTCTTCCTCTCGTGCCGTAGTCATTCGTATTCAGCAAAGCAAAAGGCTCGGCTTCGACTTCGTGTTCGCTTTCGTGTCTCGTTTGCCATCGTCGTTGTACTTCGTGTAGCGTCGCCGCCTGGCGAATAGCAAACGAAGCGTTCGTTGAGCAATGCAGCTTTAGTTGAAGCTCAGCCGTCGGAGTGTTTTGTACGTATGCAAAAATGCAGACGCTTGCCTCGCGCACAAATCGCGTTCGGTAATTCGGCAAAACGACGTTAAATGCTTAAATCAAGTCAAAATAAAATCAAATAGAATTCGAATCGATTCCAACAAATAAAAAGTGTTAAACAAAGCACAAAACTCAGAGCAACTAACAAAAAAAACGTAATTCACAATGTTGTTAAACAAAACACAATCAATAAGCGACTGACAACATTTTCCGATTTCGATTTCGATTTTCAACTTTAAAACGCGCGTGGCAAACAAACTCAACAAACGGTAAATGTGTGCTTTGAGCGCTTGAATACTACGCATTGCTTGAGTACTTTTAACGCCCTCTGTTGACGGTTGGAGTAAAGTCAAAAAGTCGGAACGCCTCCTCTCCCTTTTGTCCCTCTGTCCCTTTCCTACCCATGCACACACACAGTGGTTTTAATTGCTTTGCTCTCCTTTTTTGGCATACATTAGGCGTGTAAACAACACCAACAGCAACTATAGCAAGTGTTTTTAGTGACTTGCAAGTGTGTGTGTGTGTGTGTGTGCGTGTGTGTCAGTGTGTGTGTTTGTGTGTGTCTTCGTTGGTCACGTGGCCAAAAAGTTGTTTGTGGCCATGTTTTGTGAACATCCGAACCACTGTGCGTGACACAGTTCAGCAAAAACAACCAAAAACAACAAAAACAAAACATAATAAAAACGACAACAACAAATTAAGGATTATCACTGTGACCAGGTCAAAAACTCACAATTTGTTCGCCAGGTGAGTTATTTTTCCTGTTCTTCTTCTTCCTCTTCTTTAAAGCGTCGCTTTTATTATTTTTCCAGTAGTCATAAAATGCTAGCGGTTTTAAGCTCTTGTCTCGCTGCGCCAGTTCCTCCTCGTCCCTCCTTACCCCAGCACTCCACCCCCATCCACCCTTGGTCGTGTCGATTGCCGTAACTTAAAATGCGGCAACTGACTGCCAAAAGTTGGCAAAACTTTTGCCTAAAGTTTTTTTTAGTTGTTTTATTATTTGTTTTTTTTTTTAAATTTTTTGTTCCTGTTTTTGTCTTCTACACTTCTGTTGGCCAGTGTATGGCAAGGGGAAGCGAGCAGATTTCTTGGCTTTAAACATTATTCAAATACCCTTTCGATAACCATTATTATTATCTTCTGCAGACTGCTTTTTGGTATTGTCCTTATATATCAATTTTAATTATAATAACAATACTTAATTAGGTCGTCAAACTTTGAGATTTTTTTTTAACCTTTTATTACCCCTGATTATGCATTAAATTATCCTGTTTTTATTTAGTATTTAGTATTTCTATTTCTACCTTTAATTATTTATTAATTTTCTATTTTAACATTTTTGGAGGAGCATTAGCTATATAAATTTAACTTACATAGCTTAAGAAATTTTGCTTTCTCATCTGTTTTTTCTATTTCTCTTCTTCAGTTTCATTCACTGCTATCTTTAGAATTTGATGGCTTCTTTTTTTCTCTCTTGGTTTCGCCAATATTTGCAATCATTGTTGTACGATTTTTCTTATTAATACATTATTTTATATATTCTATTATATTTAATATTTCATTTTTATATTACATTTTCAAATTAATGTCAATTTGTAATTCTTGTTTTTAAACTTTTTACTTAACATCACCCGCAACGAACAAGTCAGCGATTTGTGTTTATTTTCTAACAAATTATGACATTAAAAAGAAAAGAAAAAATTGTTTGTTTATGGACGCTGTTCAATTATAATATCATCGAATAATAAAATACAAAATATTATGTTTATTTTGACTACATAACAAAAATAAATCAATTATTATTAAAACAAATTCAAAATAATGCTTGTGATTTAAAAGAACACAGTGTTTTTTTTTTATATTTTATATCATTTTTAAAAATGAATAATGCTATTTATAAAACATTATAATTTTGAAGCTATGCTTGAATATTCTTGCCTCACTTTTATTGCCGACTTTTTTAAGGTATCCAAAAGTCATTTGGCAATTTAACAAATTTGTGGAGCTTCGCAGCTGTGCCAACAGATTGCCATTCTGTATCTGCTGTTAGCTGTTAGAATTGCCTTACTTGGCTCATAGTTAAAGTTAATGTAAATAAATTAGTTAAATAAATAGAAAAACAAAAGCAGCAGCAGCAACAGCAGCAGCAAATGTCTGCTCAAAAATTTGACAATTGAAAAATGCAAATTAGGCTAAAGCCAAAAAAAGCAGTTGAACAGTTTGTTGGACAGAAATCGCCAAGTGTCCAGGCAGCCAACCAATTGGCCAAAGCACGCACGAACAGGCCAAGAACATGAGCGCATGTTGCACAGCGCGGGGGAAGGGAGGAGGGAGGGAATGGAGTTGGGGGGTTGAGAGTTGCGTGGGGTGGCTTAGGTACAGTTACAAAATTCGTATGCTGCATTTTTGATAAGCCGCTTGTGTCGCCAAATGTCCACAAAATTTGGACAATTTCCACGCATACACACACACATATGCATATACACGACTTAAGCTCCCTGGGGAGGCAAGTAGAAAAGTGTGGGATGGGGAGGGGGAGTTAGGCTGATTGCGGTGCGTTTTGCGTGATGTGTGCCAAACAATTGTTGAAATTTATAGCGAAAAGCCAATTATGCCTGGTAGCTGATACAACAGACAGCTAGTTGAGGGTTGCCAAAGGATTTTCGAACTGAAAATGAAGAGTTGTATATACTGTATATATATATATATATATATATATGTATGTATACACGTATATGTTTGTCATTGGCTTATCGGAGTGCTGAGCAAACCAAAAAACCAATTTGCGTGAGTTCGTACTTCAAAAAGGGCATTAGCAACAAAACGCATAAACAAAAGTTGCGTATACGCAGCGTTAACCGTTGACGGGTTAATGTGATTTTAATGTACTTTTTAGAACAACCATCCAACCCCATCCACACCCTCTACCCAGCCAACACTTGTGTGTGTGCCTTATGTGTGCATATTTTGTGTGTGTGTGTGTGTGTGTGTACATTGCTCTATCAAAGTTTCCCGCAATTCCAAATTAATGCTGGATTTTTCATTCTTTTTTGCTCCACTTATAATAACCTTTGCAAATATGAATTGCAGTAAGAAGTAAAAAAAAAATTCTATTCCTTTCTGAATTTGCTCTACATTTGTATTCCATTAGTTACTGTAGAGAAATTTAAGTTTGCAAAGCACGAAATTAGTTTGGGCATATTTTTTAGTCGGGGAACACGATTAAATTTAAAGTTAATTTTAATTTATTCCAAAAATAAAACTTTTTGAATTTTAAACGAATGCAAATTTTATTTGAGCGTATAAAATTTAATAATGCCTAATTTAATTCATAAAAAAAACTTGTTGAAGAGTAATTAATATGTTTATAAGGATAGATAAATTTATTTTAATTTTGTTTTGTACTTTTATTAATTTAGGTAGATTTTTAAATTCAATTTTTGATTCCACATTCAAAGCAAAATTATGCGACTAAGCTTTGGACACGAAATATTGTGTAACTAAATCAAATGCGTTTTATGAAATTTGTAAATATATTTGATATATTTAATACATGTACGTTATCAGGAAATAATAATCTTGTTTTTATTTGGACCTCGTTTGATATGAATGGAATTCAACTTGTGTTTAGCAGGCAACAAAAAAATAATAAAAAACCTAACTGCAAATATAATCAAAATGATCTCCGCTTCACAGAACAAAAAACCCGCCATAAACACGAGAAGTTCGAGGGCGGGGGAGTGGCAGGTATTTTTTGGTGTTTGCGTGCTGTGTGTGAATATGTTTACGTGTGTGTGTGTGTGGGTGTACGCGCGTGTGTGTGTGTGTGTGTGTGTGTGTGGTTGCCTCAACAACAATGGTGGACATAATATTGCTCGCTTTTGAAATCAATCTTCCTAATGACAGACAGCCAGTCAGCAGGCAGGCAGGCAGGCAGGCAACAACAATAAGCAAGGGGCGGGGCAGGTGGCGGGTGTAAGGGATGGGGGCGGTACTTGACGGGGTAGAGTAGAGTAGTAGCTGTAGACACGTGCGCTTGCGTTTTTACGCTCAAGTATCTGGCACTTGTAACGGTAATCGATCTGAGCAACAGCAACACCCACAACAACAACAACACCCACAACAATAACAACACCCACAACAATAACAACAACAGAAGTAGCGGTTAGCATGAGTTGGCGTAAAAAGAACAACTACAACAACAAGGGGGAAAAATCAACAAACAAGCATAAGCAACAATCCGTCAGGCCACATTAAACTTGAGCAGTCTGCGGAGTGAATTAAATATATATATATATATATATATTTATTTTTACAAAGCTCCATTTCAGAAAATGCCAATAAGCGGAGCCCTTCAGCTGCAATTGTTTTGAATTCAATTGTTATTGTGCTTAAATCTGTAATATTTGTTTCAATTTTAAAACATATTTAAAGTGTGAGTTATAAAAAAC
Organism: Drosophila nr. perissopoda 5 BK-2023a; assembly: GCA_035044105.1. Classification (NCBI taxonomy): domain Eukaryota; kingdom Metazoa; phylum Arthropoda; class Insecta; order Diptera; family Drosophilidae; genus Drosophila; species Drosophila nr. perissopoda 5 BK-2023a. The sequence continues at coordinate 2,464,178 of JAWNMK010000125.1, read as the reverse complement.
GCGAAAATATCAAAGTAGTTTTCAAGTAAATATATTTGTTGGACACATTGTGCTGCCTTATTCGAATACTACTCCACTTTCCTGACATTGAATGGAAACAATAACATCAAAAGGGGATCCAACCGGATGCATTTATAAGCTTCGCAAATTTGATTGATCCCAGATTTGCCAACTGAGATAGTTCGTTTAGAAAGGCTGCTTCCCATGGATAACCTTAATCTCTCACTGGCAGGGGCAGAAGAAGTGTTCTGGAGATACTTGTAATACTGCATCCTTGCAGCTTCAGCAAAAATCCTTATAGGGGACTTTCAGCCTGTTGGCACGAGTGTCGGCTAGCTGTTTACAGTTTTGCTTACTTCCAGCCAGATTAGGCGTGCTAATGACGGTGGGATGCATTGCGCCATTTGTTGGTTGAAATGCATTATTCACTGTCTTAACCCAGAGTCTTCTGATTTCCATAAGGAAAGAATGTCGCTTCAATTTCCAGCTTTGTATATATATCCTTTTTAGGAAGTAGGATTGCCTTTTTCCAGATTTTCTTCTGCAGAGATTTGATATATTAATAAATATTAATAGCTACTTAAAATTCTGTGTAATTCAATTGGCAACCGTGTCCCTTTTTCTTGGCCCTTACAATCTAACTCTTTTATTCTCATTTCCAAATATGCTTTATAAATTATAAATAATCAACGTTTAACATTTTTGGCTTTTTCTTTGGACCTTTTTTCTTTTATATTCCCCCAGATATTATGTATGTATTGGCACAATTTTTATTTTTAAAGTCATTTAAAATGTTGTCGATCGTTTTTCATTAATTTACTTAATGTGAACTAAGTTTTTAAAAAGAGGTAATGAGAATACACATTTAAAATTAAAGCTTTGTATTGTCTGCTTAGTTGTTAAAGTCATGAATTAAATTATAATTATTATATATTATTCTGGCTAACTAGCGATTACAATATCCATATATAATTAACTGTTTTCTAGCCTAGCCTTTTCATATATTTGACTTCATTTGAATTATCATCTCAATACAATTTGTTTCCCTTTGTCTTTATTCATAATTAATTTACACTTAATATTTATTTGATTTCTCTAATATTAAATTTTGGACTGTTAGTTGTAAATTTAATAAGGAGAATAAAGAGTTTATTATTTTTCTTTTATTATTATTTACTCATTTTAATCTCATTTTAATCTTAATATATTTTTTTCAAAATTAAAAATATTTATACAAAAAATATGTATATATAAATATATATTAAAGTTAGAAAACTCCAATGTCTGTACACGGCGTGAACAACTAAGAGACTCGGGCTCTTTTGGCCATAATGTAGCAAACGTAATTTGCCACAGTCATCAGTTTACCGTTACATTTATATGACACTAGCAGATTTGAGTTACTTGATCCGTTGGGTTGTTTGTTCCTCTGTGTGTTTCTGAGTTCCAATGTTTCTTGTGCATTTAGCACATTTGCAATGACGAGCGCCTGTTATATTAACGAAATGAAACATTATGCTTGCGAATATACTCATTGGGTGCCCCTTTTATGAGGTAAGTTTGTTCAACTGGAACTGCTGACGTGTTTGGGGGCAAGCGGGAAAGTGTGGGGAGTGCGGGAAGTGCGGGGAGTGTTGCCCACAGCTCGGAACTCATCTCGTATTTTGGCTTATCTGCAAGTTTGATGGATTCTTATCCTTTTGGCCTTTCGCTCGGTTTTGGGGCTGCTTGCCCCCGTTTGCCCACCGCTTGCCCCTGTTTGCCTCTGCTTGCTTATGTATTTTTATTATTATGCTTCTCTCTTTCGCTCGCTCTTTCTACTTAATGTTTGTGCTGTGTTGCTTTGCTGCATTTATATATATATATGTATAAACATATATTTTTTTTTTGTTTTTGTATTTGTATTGTGTGTGTGTGTGTGTTTTTTTTATTATGGCAGCAGATACACGCAGTATATTTATTGTGCTTGTATTTTCGTTTAGGCCATTTTGCGTCTCTGTCTCTGCCTTTATATCTGTCTCTTTCTGCTTCTTGTCTTCAGTTGAGGCATTTATTTATTTTCGTTTCCTGCGTTTTCGCCGCTTCTCGTTGTCGGCGCATTTATAAATATAAATGAGTTTTGCTCGATGAAGGTTAAATTGAAATTTACTTTGAGCACAGCAATGGGTTCCTTTTAAAGAAGCTGCCACGACACGCATTCATATTAATATGTGTGTGTGTGTGTGTGTGTGTGTGTGTGTGAGTGGCACATGATGGAAACCTGCTGAAAACTTTTAGACCTCTGCATTTCCGCCTTTATGACTTTCCCACTGCTCACACTCAGAATATCTCTGTCTGACACTTTCTTTTTTGTGGTTTCATTTTAATTTTGATAAGCAAATGCGGCACATCCCTTTTTTCCAGCGACTGCTGCGGCTGCTTCTTCTTCTTCTTGTTCTTCTTCTTCTTCATTTTCTGGGTGTGAAAAGTTTGTTTGCCTGGCTGCTTTTTGTTTGGCCTCATCATTTGTCAAAAAAGGCAAAACGAATTCTTCAAATTGAATATTTGCATAAGTTTATTGAAACAGGCAGACAGACAAACAACTCTTGGCTAACCTCATATTAAATCATGATAGAGGCAGCGGAGCAGTTAGCTGCTGATGGGGGGAGCCGGAGGGGGTAGGTGAAGGGAGAGAGGTGCAACTCTCATTTTATGAGGCATCTGTTTGATTTGCTGTACTTGATACCGAAAGCTTTCTTCTGATTGATTCCATTCGCTAAATAAATTTACGTTTTCCATTTTTTATATTTTCATTATTTAATTGAATATTTCCAGAAGTGCTTTTGCCACAAACAATTTTTGGGCGTAACATTGGATCGTGCATAGGAAAGTTGAGTTGAAAACAGATTCAGGAATTAACTATAAACCATTTCCTGATCAAAGTCAGTTGCATATATATGTATCTATATATATATATATATATATATATATATTAATGAGTTGCACAGCTTTATCGATAGACATCTTATTGAATATTTAGCAAAAATTCGAATATTTTTGGCATTTTCTGTGCGAAAAAGAATAAAAGTTTTTAAAAGTAAAAGTAAAAGTCAAAACTGCGTATAATTTTATATTTTTTATTAGTATACCTAATAAATATTTTAGTTATATATCTAGCAAAAAAAACTAAACTAAACTTAAAAACTTATCTTATTTTGGAAAAAATGTTTTCTGATTTCGATATAACAATTTATCTTGAAAAGGATTTTTTGCAATCTTTTAACTATTTATTATTATTATGATGAGTTATTGCCCTTAATAGATTTGCCTTTATATATGGGAATGTGCCCACAGGATATGCGTAATAACTTTTGCTGGCTGTAATTTTGCAAGTTAATGCGATACTTGGTTGCATAATAAAAACGCTTTCATTTCATTTGGCCAAGACCGCGATTGCCCAAACATACTTACAATAAGTAAGGTCAATAAATAAGCGAGTACTCTTCCAATAGCAATTGCTTGCCGCTCCCATAGGAACAGCAGCTGTGGTGTGGTGTATGTGTGTGATGTATGTGTATGATGTATGTGTGTTTTATACAACATATGTATAAAGTCGGCGGCTTAAGCGCTGGCTATAAGTCAAGCTTGCGTCCAGATTGTCCAGTGTCCACGGTTCGAATGGGACGATAAATCTCATCGACACTAAAAATCAGATATGCGTTATAAGTCCAGACACCATGCGGCAAGTTATGCCAAGGGGAGCAAAGTGGAGGGGGTCACGGGTAGAGTGGTGGTTGTAATGCCATTTATATGTCGCCATTAATGTCGTGTTATGAAAGTAATTTTCTTAAATTCGCATATTAAACGTTTTGGCCATTAATAATGGACAGCCAGCCAGCGAAGTTGTAGAAGGGCAGAGTGTGTGTGCTTATGTGTTTGTGTATGTGAATGTGTGTGTGTGTGTGTGGAGGAGGGCAGCAATAATAAAAGCAGCAAAGTGGAAGGAGCTGAAGACGCAGAGAGAGAGAAGCGAATATAACAAACATGAAAATGCTGTGCATGTTCCAAATGATCGCTTCAATAACCACAAAAACCATAAGAAACAGCCAGAAACGAGAAAGCAGCGAGTGAATGAATAAATGAATAACGCTCCCGGAATGATGTTACCAAACTGCAAGGATGCCATGATGGACTACAAAACAGACAGATACACACACACACACACACACACACACACTGCCGCTTTGGCACATGATAAAAATTTATTTAGACCAAATAGAAAAGAATGAGACTAGCGGGAATAATAAACTACAACTGAGTTGTGCTTTAGCTTCTGCCTCAGCTTCTGGTTGGGTTGAGTTAAGTTTTTGGCGAGCAGCAGGAAATGCCGTGGCAGCTATTGACGGTCCATTGTCCAGAGTGGTAATACAAAACATAACAAGCACATAGACAGTCACGTATGTACATAGCATATGAGTGCATGTCAGTTGCGATTCCCAGACTAGAGTCCTTTCCAGAAGCTGACTGACTGACTGACTGACTGACTGACTGGGTTTGCCTGCATGCTATAAAATGTGTCTATCAAATGTTGCCTATTTTCATTCCATTTTGTGCCTTATGGGTCGAAGAAAAGGGTAGAACAGGAATTTTGCAAGTGTTGCTAAAGTTGCGCCGGAGAAAAAGTTTAAATAAATAAATATTTTTGTCGAATATCTAAATATTTAAGTTAATTATCTCCCCGCAAAAATCGTACAAAATCATTTTATTTTTAATTTAAATATTTTTAATTTAATTTAATTTTCCTTTTACCTTTTACTTTTCCATTTTTGTATGTCAATTGATATTATTTGAAATTGAATAGATGGTAAAAGGCGGAAAATAAACGGTTATTTATATATATACATATATCTGATTTTTAAACTGTGTTTTTCGAAAGTATTTCTCTTACTACTTTTATAATATTTCTCTAGCAATATTTTATGGAATTTGCATATGCTTTTGTGCGTTTGTTTAAAGGGCATCCACAGTTCGTTCATGGCCATTGATGCATTTATTTTGCATTGCTCTGGACGTGGTCCCCTTTCCTGTTGTTGTTTGAATGTTTGCCTATTGGTCGTTGGGTCTGTTGGTCGCTCGCTCGGCCGACGTTTCCGTTTCCGGCGCCTGTACGCCATGTTGATTTTGCCTGGCTCTTTTTTGCTGCTGCTGTTGTTCCTGTGTTTGTTTTGTGCTTTTTGTGTGTTTGTTCTCCGGGTTAATGTGCGCACTCGACTGTGCGCAAATTGCTCAAGTGTTGCTGAAGTTGTCCATTCAGTTTTTTTTTTATCCTCATATTTTGCGATATTTAAAAACCTAAACAAATTTCTCATAATTGCCGCCGCACCATTAGTTTTATCATCATCATCATCATCATCATTATTATTATCATTATTATCTGGGGCATTATTATTGCTCTCACATTGTCACCTTCCCATTGTTCGCTATTGCCTTCGCTTATCTGCCGGCCATTTGGTCGCTTATTGCGATGTCTTACATTTTTATCATTATTAACGCTTCCCCCTACACCCATAATTCCGCCATATCACAAACCCAACCCCAACTCAACCCCAACATCAACATCCTTACATCCTTACATCCCCACCCCATTCTATTTCGGTGACGACACTCGGCGGACACGTTGACAAAATGACAATAGAAACAGAAGTGGCAGCAACTAAAAAACCCGTTTTGAGCTTTTCGAATTCGTGATGCTCTTTTGGGGCAACCGATGGGGATTTTAATCTTCTTTATTTGTTTAATTTTTTAAAGAAATTTTGTACAAACATCGACATTGCCTCTTGGCAACCATGAACATAATTTATTTCACATCTCCCTTAAATTATAATCAAATATCTGGCCTAAAAGAGAGTCCTTAATTTGTGTTAAGTTTAAGAAAATTTATGAATATTGTTCTTAAAGGTATGCCTAATCGTATACTTAAAATAAATTTAAGTTATAATTCTTTTAAATATTTTACCTTATCATTTTTCTTTTAACATTCTGGACCTTTTAACAAGTTCGTAATGGCCTGAAGCTATTAGAGTACGCGAACGAAAAAAAAAGGTCAGGAAAAACTTAAAATTGCCCATGTTGCGTTTCTATTGATTTGTCGGCGACTTTTCTTATTTCTTTGCCTTCTGCCAGACACCCAGCCACACAACTCATTCAGAATTTTATCTATTTGCGTAGACTGTGAACCTTTTGGCCCCTTTGGCGTGAGTTGTATCTGTTGCAAGCTGCTTTGGTATCAGCTTTTTATATATATATTTATTAGCGCTACCTTTCTCTTGTTAACATTTCTTTTACCTTTCTTTACCTTTACCTTTACATTTCGTATTTCTCTTTTTGTTGTTGCCATATTTGTTGTCAGCTTCATTTCGTATTTGCAAATCATCATTATTATTTGCATCTGAGCATTTTTATAGATTCTCTTTTGCCTTTGTCCTAGCTCAAAATGATATAAAGTGAGTCTTGCCTTTATTTCACGAATTTTTGTCTCTTCTTATGCTGATTGAAAATGTGTAAAAAGAGTATAATGATGTTGTGCAGAGGGAAACATATTCGAAAAGACAAGGTAAATATATTCTGGATCAGGTTCAACAGACAAGTCAATCCATCTGTCTGTCTGTCCATTTATCTGTCCGATAGACCCATAACTCTCCACGTTTTCACTTTCCATATTTCGGATAGCAATAAAGTCGTCAATTTTAATGGTTGAACTTTCTCATCGGGTCTGTAGATATCTTGACTTAATATTGATCAACTGTAAGATCGATTGTGGTAGCAGTAGGAAATTCGCTGATTTTTCAGGGTGTTTGTTTGCATATATCTGCAGTGTGATACATACATAATTGGTTTTCAGGGTATCTCGTAGTCGAGCTCTCTCGACAGCACCATTTTTACTTGTCTTTTTGTTGCGTCGTGTGCCAAATTTTGTACCTTAATTTTTATGTTAGTTATTTTCATTTTCTTTTTTTGTATTTTGGATATTTTTTGTGGACACATTCGCAGCATCCCCTTAGAATTTCCTTAGCTCACGGCAACATTTGTTATCGAACGCTTGCAATCTACTGGCGGAGCGATGGTGGGTGGCGGGTGGTGGGGCTAAAGGGAGTTAAGGGACTCGCCGGAAATTGTAAATTTTTGTTTGTTGCCACTGCCGCTGCTGCTGCGTCGTGGCTTTATCTGTGTAGCTGCGACTGTTGAATTGCGAATGGCATTGGAAGCCATACAAAGAGCTGCTGCTCCTACTGCTGCTGCTGCTGCTGCTGACTGCTGCTGACTGCTGACTGCGAGTTTTAAGTTACATTGAATACTCGCAAACCCCAGTGGAAATATCGTAGAGTTTATTGTGTGCGTTGGATATGGAAACGACGAATGAAATTTACTGTGTTCATCACTCAATGGAATACTGAATTCGGCGCAACTTCAATATCACAAATGTCTATAACGTTCGGCTCAATTGTAATAGAATTGTCTGGCATGGGAAATTATGAATATTTTATATTGAAGTAGCAAACGATTTGACAACGCTTTTTAACTGCTCCTTCACTATTCATATTGGAATTTTATATTGGATACAAACTGATTGCTTTTGGCAATTGATTTGAGATACATTTCAATATATTGCTACCAAAATGGTTTATTCTAGGAAGAAGTCTTAATAAACCACATATTTTTAAAGCCAAATGTTCATACATAAAATTTAAATTTTTTTATAGAACATTTTTCCAATAAAATCCGCTCAGAAGTTTGATAAATTTGTTTTTATTAATTCTTATTTATTTTAAATTAAAGTTAAATATTAAATTGTAAAATGTTATTAAATGTTTATAAGCTGACAAAACTTTTAATAATGATTTTTTATTTTTTACTCACATTCAGCTACCAATTTGTCTCTGCTGTGATATATTTTTAAAGTTAGATTAAAAATTAAAAATTCTATTCAACCATTAGCCGCAATTGGATTTTTATCTACTATCAAGCCGCACATGCCAGCTGAGACGCATCACTTTTATCAAGTCATAAATAAATAATTAGACCTTTGACATACACTTTCCACGTCTCGAAGAAAAAGCCTTTTCGAATAGGAATGTAAAAACCTTTTCAACAGCTTGACTGAACACTTACTTAAAAATTTGTTTTAGTCCAATGGGGCTTGGCTGGGAAAAGGCACAACTATGTGTGTGGCTGTGTGTGTGTGTGTGTGTGTGAGTAAGTGTGAGTGGGCGTATCTCGCCTTACAACTCGATAATTGCGGCTTCAATTTGACTTTAACAAAAAGTTGAACAACTTTTTAACTAGCTACCCCCTCGAAAAAGTTTTCAACGCACTCACAACTGATGGCATTTTTTTCTCTCTGTTCTGCTTACTTTCAGCTGCTGACTGCGCGGCGCCATCAAAATGTGCTTTCACTAGGCAGAAGCTGTAGCTGCAGCAGGTGGAGCACTGGGGGAGGGCGAAGAGTGTGAGAAGTGAAGCTTAAACTGGCAAACAGAAGCACGGGGCAAAACTACAGCGTCTGCAACTGGCGAAATCTGCAAACCAAATCCAACTTAAGTCACATCAAATTAAAATCAACAAGCGGCGAACAAAAAATATAGAAAGAACGGCCAACTGCTGCTTTTGGCCAACAGAAATTACAAGAAAAACAAGAAAAGAAAAAAACCAAAAAAGAGAAGAAGACATAGAAAAAAGTATATACTATAATCTCGAGAAAGGGCAGCGCATGAAAATGAAGTGCAATAAAAGTCAAATGGCCACGTTAACAATGTGGAAAATTTTTATGGCCCTGCTGGCCGTGGCGTTCGTAATGCCGGTCACATTAGCGCACCAGCACTCCATGCTCGGTGGAGGATCTGCAGGTGGTGGCGGCGGCAACGGCAACGGTGGTGGTGCTGCAGGACACGGCGGCGTCATGGGCATGGGCGGGTCTGGACTTGGCTCTGGACTCGGCAAAGATGCGCACGGTAAGTTTATTTTCTGCATTTCCTTCAACTATTTTCTAGTTTTTGTTGTTGTTGCTGTTTCCTGATTATTTTTAATGGGCGTCCAGCGTTGTGGCCCTAGGCTCCACCGGCTGTGGGGCACTTTGCCAATAAATAAATTTAAATATTTAACTAACTCGCATTCGGCGTTTGCCGAAAACTTTAACACCTCGTTGCCAGCCGGAAAGATGCTTGCAACTTGCAACTGGAGCATGTGGCACGAGTCTCTGTGACTCCCATGGCGCTGGCACGGCACGTGTCCGGCCATTTATGATTTCACTTCGCTTGGTTGCACTCAGAGCTCTTTTATTGCACAACTCGCTCGCCCAAAACTCTCCCAACGCTAATGGAATTTATAAGCGTATGACAGCGAGCCACCAAACTTGATTATCAATATCATAATTCCTGTCAAATTAAATGCGTTTTCTAGCGCTGCACATATTTGTATGGGAATGGTAAATGAAAGAGCGGGATACTTATTTAAATCTATGGATCATTGCTAAGTATTCTTTTCATTCTGGTTTAGTGTCCACTTATCACAGTATTACCACTAGCCCGATGGATGAGTAATCACTGGCAACGGTTGTCCAAAGTTTAGGATTATTAGGAAGTGAACCCCAACATGTCATTAATATACATTATCAAGTTTATCGCCTGAATTCACTGCTAACATTTCATTCACTCTCGAGTATGTACAGTATGTATATTTCCCATAAGGGACAACATTCTGTACATTCAACATTCATAAAGTGTGTCGAGAATTTGTTGTTGATGTTCAGGAAAGTATGACAATATCACAAACACTGGATATTCTATGAGTGGTAAGCAATTATTTTCATATAAATTTATAATTTAAATAATGTGATTTTTTGAATAATTTATTTTAATCGATATCCTTTTCAATTATTAAGATTGTTTGGGTTGTTTACAGAAAAACAGTTTATCGCCTGTCTAATTATTTATTGTTTTAGCATTGATTATTAATTCACTTAGCAATTAAGAAGTAGAGGAATAATTTATTAAAATCCAAAATACTGTTACTTTACTGATTGAGAAGCATTAATTAAAAATATTTGATGGCCGATAGTTTGGTGGGAGTGGCTGATTCTCAGATTGAGTATTAAATTGCTTTCTAAACGTCACGCAAATTGTTTGGCTGACAAACTTGAGTGGTCCAAAAGCGCCAAAACAGCAAAAGGCAACTTGATTGAAAAGTTGTTGGCCAACTGGTGGAGGCTAGTTTACAGAGTAGAGAGGGGGAGAGCGGTAAGGGGGGATACGATGGCTCTGCTTCGCTTTAAGCTCTGCAGTCCCTCTCTCTCTCTCTATTTCTCTCTCTCTATCTCTCTCTTTCTCTCTCTCTCTCTTTCCATCTCTCAGGTAACTTTTAGCAAAACACTTTGCACATGTTTTCAAGTCAATGCGAGCTATTTGACAAAAATGCCAGGCCAAAAGCTGGGCTATTTATTATGCTTGGCACTTTGGGACGCACATACACTCACACACACACACACAGGCACACATACACACATACACACAAGTGGGCAACTGCGTAAATCATTTCCACTTTATGCGCTCTGTAAGCCAGACAATGTCAACAACAAACTGCAAAGACAGAGGAAGCTGAACGTGGGGCAACAGCAGCAACAGCAGCAAGAGACAAGCATTATAACGCATTAAAAAGTAGCTGCAGAGATGAAAAGGGATTGTGGGGAGTGGGGGGAGTGCTTGGTGGCAATGTGCAGCAAGCGACAATCTCTTTTGCTAGCCAAAAAGTTTGGCCGTTTAGAAAAGTGTCAAGCATTTTATCACGCCAAGCAAAATGTTGCAGCAACAACAACAACAAGAACAGCATCATCGAGAGATGAGGCGAGTGCCGTAATGCATTGCAGCTAAGCAGCCGCTTAAAAGTATGCAACGTAACGGTAAATAGCGACTGACTTACAGACTGCCTGACTGAATAACTGGCTGACTGCCTGACTGCCTGACTGAATGACTGGGTGATTGGGTGACTGGGTGACTGAGTGACTGAGTGAGTGGCCATTTGCTAAGTTTGTCCGCACAAGCCGAAAAACTTGTCAACATGTTGAGTGCAGCAGTTGGCTGTCGCTCTGGGCACACCGCAGTTGCCCGCACAAACTTTGTGGCAAGCAGAAAAACCAAACAAAATACCCAAAAAAAAAATTAATCAGTTGGGAGTTGAGAGTGTTCGTCTGCGAGGTGCCCACCACAAACACACCCAATACTGAATACCTACTGTAAGTATTTATGCGAGAATTCATTTTCTAAATCTAAATTTCGAGATCTAAATATAAAAGAAGTGATCAATCACACTAAATTAACCGCCTGTTACTAAGGACTAAGGATCGCAAACAATATGTTAAGGGCCCTCAGCCGCTTTGAGTGTCTACAGGGTATTTACCAAGAAAAAAAAAAGGAAAACTAATAAGAAAAAAAGCAGCCAAAAAAAAAATCGGTCATCAAAAATGAGAGCTTGTTTGTTATTTGTTCGCTGGTCGCCCTTTTTTGTTTTTGTGGTTTCTGTTGGTGAGTGAATTGTTGGTTTTTCCACATCTGCAATAAAGAGCAACAAGAACAACAACTTGAGCACCCAGCTAATTGCAGTTGAGATACACAAATAAATCAAAACTAAATAAGATAACACTCAAGTTTTCAAGATTTCTGGGAATTTATTTTCAATTCGTTAAGTTGGCTTCGTTTCGCTTGGCAGGTGATGGGTTACAACGATAAATCTTTAACTTAATCTGAGCGTCAATCTCCGGCGGAGACGAAGCCTGTCCTAATAGCTAATAAAATGAGTTGACGTTGGGGCTGTTGACGAATTTTCATTGAATTTTTAATTACCGCTGGGATGAATTGACAAGCGGTTGTCAGGTGTTTCATGTTGCCCATCTGCGGCCTTAATTAATTAAGACAGAAGCTTCGCAAACATCGCAGAGCGAAAGAAAGTGAGACAGAGACAGAGAGAGAGAGAGAGAGAGAGAGCGAGAGTGATAGAGATAGAGATTTGGGTAGAAAGGGAGCAACATTATCTACTTCCTCTAGGTTATTGTTAAATGCCAACAGATGCGTCGACAATTTAATAGGGCTGTAAAAGTGTGGCTGTAAGTAGCTTTAATTAACAACTTTTGATACTGTTTAAAAGAGTATGGAAAATGGTGAGAAAACTAAGTTATAATTTTATTCTTAATTAACGACTTTCGACTATCTTTATACTTAGAAAAGGTGAGCAAAGTTAAGAGAAAATATGTAAAAGATGAAATTACTTCAATTTCGATCAGAGAAGTAAGCAAAATGAAGACAAATTTATAAATAAAAAAAGCCAAAATAAATGAAAATCAATTTTTACTTAGAGTTTCACTCGCCAGACCAATAACAATAGTCAACAGAAAAATTGTCAATAGACAGATTAATCAATACATTTAATAAATTATTTAAGGTTTAAGGTGTAGTGGCTCCAATATACCACAATTATTAATTATTATTTCTAATGAACCTTATTTTAATGTTTAATAACTTTCTCCTCATTCAGTTATCGTCGACTGAAGTGCTGTATCTGATACCAGCCTCATTTAATAAGTTATCCAAGCCAATGCAAATGGCTTGTTATAAATTATGAGCAGTGTCAAACAGTTGTTCATTGCCAATAGCTGGATAAAATAATTTTTTCACATTATTATGGCCATTGCCATTGCGTTGGCGTGTCGAGACAAACAGCAAATTACGCTGCTTATCTGCACAATTTACGTGTTGGCGCACAAAGGACACTGTCCGCCGGTCCTTTTGTCTGCAGCGACGCTGCTGCGCTGCATTTTTGGCGATGCCCGGCTCTTGGGAATTTGGCGTGAACAGCATCAAATGCAGCGCGTGCCACAAATTCAAAGGATTCAAAGCGTTGGCTTTAAAACAAAAGCCCTTTGCCCCGAAAATGCGACAAACGAGAAACGAAAAACGCCTCGAAGCCAGCCGACTCTGCCACAAGGATGCGAGCACTGTTATAAAGGACGCTTCGCTGCAGCCGTTAGAAAAGCGCAGCTTGTTACCCAAAATCCATACAAAATGAAAGTATTCCGCCTTATACATACATAAATAAACGTACATATATATAATATATATTTCCTTTATTTTATTGTGCATGGTAGAAATAGCGACTTACTGAGTATGTGTGTGTGCGTGTTTGTGTGCCTAAAAACATGCTACAAAATTCTAAAGAGCCAACTGAAACGAGTTGTCAACTTCTGCCGTTGGCATCTGCGCCGTTGAGGCTAGGCCGAGTGGTGGTTGTGCTGGCTGGTTGCAAGAGTTGCCAGGCCCGCATTTTTGTGACTTTCATATACCATAAATTATTTTATGTTATTATTACCTACAACATGTAACGGATTGAGGCAAAGAGACCGAGTTGGGGACGACAAGCAACAAGCAAATGGTAAATTTTACTTTTATTGCCATTAGGTTGACATCGTCTGTGTGTGTGTATGTGTGTGTGTCTGTGTGTGCTTGTGTGTGCATTGTTTTTAATCATATTTGGACGAGGTGCGGGTAAATAAAATTAAATCACAATGAGTAACATAAACTGAGCGCTGTACTTTCAGCAAGAGCAATATAGATATTCTGTCATCAGTTACATAAAATCTACAACGAAAAAATCATATCAAAAAATCAAATTGATGACAAGAAGAGCGATTTCTACAACGGATTTTATAAATATATTTTGACAGTATATTTTTAAAACGGATTTAAATAAACCATATTTTTTCAGATTTTACGTATACTTTATATTGTTTACAAGTTTTTATAAATAAATTTAAAGGAGGAAGGAAAAAAACGATTAATGCAGATTCATCGCAGGCAGACAACAACTCAACTCTAACATCGCAGTCGAGAGAACTAAGAACAATTCTAATTTGTTGAAAAAGTTTCTGTTATTAGAAAATATATTTCTGAAAAATGTTTTTAATTTTATGAAATTTGCTTTTTTTAGGAAAAACCTTCTAGTATTCGGGTCAATTTTTTGTGACTATATATAGAACAATATTAATTGGAAACAATTAACATTAAATTAACATTGTTTGATTAATTCAAATAAAGCTATCAAAAAGCTGATAGCGCAAACAACTTCCATTATTAATAATGACTAATTACAAAAATAGCTGAACATAAAAATAAATACGTTAATCAATAATAGTGCTCTGAATACCATTAACGCTTCTAATTATGTTAAAAGCTAAGTATTGTCGCCCATTATGAGCCATGGCCTAGTCCTGACATGTAAGTTTTATATACATATATATTCGCTAAGATTTCATTTGGTATGAATCGAATTTTCTTGCCACTGATAGTAGTTATTAGACCTGACCTGAAAATTTAAATGGCCAATTTACGTTTACGTCCTCAATTCTTCCAAATTAAGTAATAGAAACAGGCAATTATAAGCACATTTATAGGCAGCAATTGAAAAAAATGAAGTGCCCCATCGAACTGTTGGTTCAGGCCACCAATTTGCTGTAATAATATCTATGGAGTAACCGGATATGTTATTGCGGCTCAGACGATCAACCCTTTTGTTGATTATTCGTGCTTGTGTTCATTTGTGTACTTTTTTTTTTTTTTTTGTGATTTGTTATTTTTGTGTTTAATTAATATGTATGGCTGGCAGCAACGACAAATGGCGTCCACCACACATATAAATTTAAGCAGCGAGTCAATGCACCTGGAAGCGGTGTTCAGTTCGAGGACCGAGGCTTTGAGCGGTTCCCGTGTCGTGCGGACGAGTGATTATGTAATAATTAACTGTACATTAACTATTTGTAACCATGAAATTCCACACGAAAAACAGCTCACGTGGCTACATGCCGAAAAAAACAACAAAACAACAAAACAACAAAATAGAGAAAAAACATACAATAAAATATTTGTATTTAGTTTTCTGACACGATTGCATAAGCAAACAAAAGTTTAGCCAGTCATCACATAACCGTTGTTAAAATACCCTCTAACCAGATGGGTATAATTAGTTTCAAAGAAAATATTGTTGCATTGACTATGAGTTGCTGTGAATCACTTCAGTGCCACAGTTTATGACACACAACTTGCATTTGAAGCAGCTTCTAAGCAAATATTTTTGTTTAATTTTTGGCACAATTTTTACGTTAAATTTAACACTCAGCAGAAGGAAAAAATAAACAGCTGCGCACATTGCGTATACGTAATGGCTATGGGAATATGCTGGTGTGAGTGTGTGGGTGTGTTGGGCAACTATAACAGTAAATCTTATTTATGTGTTTTTGTGCGATTTTTATGAGTTGATATTTGATATGAGAATATTATTGCCAGGGGGGCAGGGGGCTGGGGGCAGGGGGCGGATTGCGAAATAGTTTAAATAAATGGCCGCACAAAAAATGAAAATAATGCTATAAAATACAAATACAGGCGGGAACGGAAATGCCAAATGCGCTGGTCACGCTTCACAGTCCAACTGTGTTACACCAAAAAAAAAAAAGAGAGAAATTCTCTAATCTAATTTAAGCTGCCATTAGTGTTTAACACTCGGCCCGGCCCACAATTTCTGGAGGGGGTAGGGGGGGGGGGGTGTCCAAGTGCCGCCCAACTCTCCAACAAATTCATCAATCAAAGGCTACGCAACGCAGTTTGCATGCCCCAAGACCAGATGAGGGTAGTGGGTAGAGGAGTGTGATTGGGCAGGCGGGGGGTGGGGTATGTGCGTGCCATCAGAACGCGTTCGCTGCGCTATTTAAGTTAAGAACTTGTTCAAAACACGCGCCGCCGCCTTCAGCGTATTCCAAAAGGGAGCGAGTACCCAAAAGTAGGCATTGAATTCCTCGAGGCACATCCATTTGTGGCAGGGTCGAAACATGCGGATACTTACGGCCAGTTGTGTTTTTCAATGAGTGATGTTGCAGATCTATCATTGTTTCCAGTGGAACTGCTGAACAGCACTGAATCATGCAACGGTTTAGTTTAACGTAATAGGCTGAAAGTAAACATGAACATTTTATATAGTTAGTGGGTTGATCAATCATGAGCCTAACCTTGCACTAATTTGATTGAAATGATTATATAATCGGGGCACAATTAATATTTACGTAGTATTTTCAATCTTTTCAACTTAAATTTTAGCGAAAATATGGAAATATTCGATGGTAAAAGTGGGTAATAATAAACTATATATATTCTTTTAAAAACAAACCATAGAAGGTTGTTAATTAAACTTGTACTAGAGTAATCTATAAATATATATATATATATATATATATATATATCGATATAATATCTTAATTAAAAATCAATATACATGTATATAAAGCCCTTTAGCTTTTCAACTTTTAACTTTTCGTTTGCAGTTTTAATTACAAACACAAGTGCAGAGCAATCAGAATCTCTGAGAACAGCTTGAAATTGTTATCTATTGTTCAAACGATGGAAGCAGAGAGGGGCGTAAGTGGGGCAAGGAGGTTAAAAGAGGGTGGATATTTGACAAATGCAACACTTTCATCGATTGTCTGCGAATCGCGTTTCATGTTTACAAACATTTTCAGCCTTTGTCGTAAGGGGATACCAAGTTTTGACGGTTCATGATTTGACGTTAAAAGTTGGCTTCGTGAGGGAGGGAGGAGAGTGCGATTGTGAGTGGGTGGGGGGGATGGTTATCGGGGGTTGATTTCTTATTGTAATACTTTGAAGTAATTGATTTTTAAACTTGACACCTTGATCTAAGCGGCTTAAGGACGGAAACGCGCGACCCTCGACACCTCCCGAACACTGCTGACGCTTTTGGTATGTCTGATGTCTGAAGGACGCCCCATTCTTTTTTTTTTAATATCCTGTACACAAAGAGCATAAAGCTAACGTAAGGTTGTCTATGTGTTGTATAAACCGAGAAGCGAGTAACGAGACTAAATTACCAGTTATACTTTAAAACTGAACTGCTTATCGATTTTTGCAGCTAATTAGTTATAACTTTACGCCTTTAAGAGCGTGTCCAGCTAAGTAACTGTGAGCTTAAGTAAGGGCTGGGAACAGGGTACCTCCCAGTCAGGCACGTCCGACTAAAGCCAAACAATTCAAATGTCCAGATGCCGAACTTGTAGTTGCCGTAATGTGATACGACTCATTAGTGGATTTTGAGTGAGACATGGAATTTGTATTCGTATTTGGAGGCGGTTGGGTTTATTTGTATTTGATTACAAAATGCTTTTTGCGGCTCAAGCAAAGCGTACACGACTTAAATGGAATTTTCTGGTGTAGCTGTGTTGCAATTAGATTTAAGTGCGTTACTCAACACCGCGAGCTGTGAGCAAATATGAACAGCAAAATGCTTTTAATTTATTGCGACACTAATATACATTAATGTCTTGGCCAACTTCAAAAGGAGCTGCGCTGCCAGCATCAGGTCAAAGCGACGGCCCCAAACGGACCACCCTCGACCCTAGCCAGGCCCAGACTCAACCAGACAATTAAAAGTCCGTGGCCCAGAGAAATGTTAATGACATTTCGCACCAGGCAACCAACCACTTGGACAGCTCTGAAAGGAGCCAAAGAGCCACTGAGTAAGTGAGTAACTGCCGGCAACAAGGGGTGAAGTAGAAGGGAGCTTAAGTCGCGGCAGTCTGCACAAATTTGAAACTACCGTAATTTGCATATTTTAAGTTGACTTTTATTGCATTAAAAATGGCAGTGGCTTTGCCATTTTGGCCGCAGCTGTAAAACTGCCGTTGCCCACCAATCCCTCCCACTTCCACAACGGGCTAAGGCGTTGCCAAACTAACCCATCTCCCTGCACTGTGGTTAAAAATGCAATCAAATAGCGAAAATCAAATCTTAGCAAAATTCCATTTGACAGCTGTTTGAAGCTAATAAGCCAAATAATCTTTTGAAACTCAACTTTTGACTTTATATATATTATATTCTGATAATTAAGGAGACGTACATAATAAACATTTTGCATTAATTAAAAAAAAAAACGAAAAAAAGCTACTCTATATATACTATATAGCCAATAAAAACTGCCAAGACTAAAGAGACTCCATTTGTTCGATCTTCCCTTTAGGCTGCTGACACAAATCAAAGTCAGTTTCAATTCAACCCGTGAATTTCACATTGTTATTCACATTATATCATTACATGAATTTGGTAAATAGCTATAAAATCACTTCTAATTTCTGATTAGCTAGATATTAATTGTCAGCTCGCAACTATTCATACGAATTTTGTGCCACTGTTCATCAGTTTAGTGCAGCAACTGCTGTCGTCTGCTTGCTCCTTTGCTTGTTTGCCTTGGCCGCATGTAAAACTAGTAGAAGACAGATTACAAAAATACAATTAAAATGTTTTAGTGAAAATTAACTGCAGTTTAAATAAAATGCTACGTTGGCCGGAAAAGCATAGCATAGAATCCCAAAAGTTTCTATCTCTCTCACTGCCTCTATCTCTCTCTCTCTCTCTATCTCTCTCTGTCTCTCTCTGTCTCTGGCTCTCTCTAGCCTCGAGCCCTTGCTTGTTTTCTTTAGTTGGTTTTAGTGGTTAAGGGTTTTACGTTAAGTATACGCACGATGTGCGCTGTCAAGTTTCAAGGTGGTGCCAGCAAGAGTCGAGTAGTTTTAGTTGCTGCAGTCGAAGCTGTTTACTCAAGGTGTGGCCTGACGTGGATTTTGCAATTTGTTAGACTTCTCTTGGTCTGCTGCTTCTCCTTCCTCCTGCCTCTTGGCTCTGCAACGTCAACTCGTGCCGCTTGGACGCAGTCGCCAGCAACAACAACAGCAACAACATCATAATCATTATCATCATCATTATCAACATTATTAACAGCAGCTGCTTGTCTATTTTGTGGCTATTCTTGCTGTTGTTGTTTGCGGCTGTCCTACAAACTTAATTGAAAATAAGATAGAACAGTTTTCTTAGGCACACCGAAGAACACATACCCTTGCAGACCTGAGTCAACCTTAAAATAGACGGAGATGTTTACAAGCTTTACACTAAAATTGCAACACCCTCTGCAAGAGTATAGCATAACACACACACATACAAGCGGCGGTTTGAAAAAAGGTTTAATTTAAACAAAGTGCGAGCTCCACCGAGGCTATATTACCAGCTAAATGGGCTTCGCTTCGAGCAGTTTGGACCATATATGGGGTTCAGGTGTTGCCAGTTGCTGCGGCTTAGTCGATTAGATCTTCTGGTGTCTTTTGCCCTGGTCATTTGTTGAGTCGACTCATGTCGCCTTAAAGGTCTTCTGGTCGACTGAACCGAACAGCTCAGCGTCTACTCAAAATTGCCTCCATTTTTTTTTTTGCTGCACATCGACGAAGAGCTAATGTGTATTTGTGCAATATTTGTATGTGTAATCAATAAGTTTAATCCTAATGCACATACATATATATATATATATATAATTTATCAATTTCCATAAGCAAATAACATGTCATTAAGCAATTTCCATAATGGAGTTTAATTAATCTTTGTTTAATTTACTTTAGCTTACTTCTTTAACTTATTGCTTAAAACTTAAGTGTACAGGCTAAATGACATTTTCCAATTGAATAATTGATAAGTAATATAAAAGAAGGTTTAAAATTAGGCCAAATTTAAAAATCTTTGGAATAGAGACATTTATATACAAAAGCTTCAACAAATTCCATATTCTGCAGCATGCTGAAGCAAGCTCAACATCCGCACAGAGCTTCAACTTTGCTACATTTCAAGTGTGCTGAAGTCAAATCTTGTTTTAAAAGTTGTTCTGCAAAACGAAGAAGAATTTATTACCCATTCACTGGCCAAAACTTGTTGGCAAGTTATATATATACATACATAAATCCATAAGATATTTTTACTCTCGCCCCATTACGCAGAATCCACTTGATGAAACTGAACTCTTTGATCTAAAAACGCACACAGACACCCACAGATAACTCAATACAAATGCCAATGCCCTTGGCTGCCCAGAAATTGGGCACGCCCACTATAAATAGCCCATAAAAATGGTGGGTTAACCAGAATCGTTGCTTTGCCTACTTTTCAGGGCAGCTGTAAAATATGTATGTGCAAATGATGAAACTTTAAATTCAAAGGCGAAGCCAACATTAAGCTGGTTTACATACATTTTTAATAAAGTTTTTCAGATAGAAACTGTTATTTTTAGACAGACATCGAGAAGGAAGAGATGTAGCAGGATGAGGTTCGGGAGATGTACAATGACGCAGCAGCAGCAGCAACAGAAGCGGATAAAATATGACATTTATAGCGCCCAAATACGTAAAAGTTGAACGCACCCGTTGAGAAGCAGCCACAGGAGCCGCAGGAGCCGCAGGAGCCACAGGAGCAGCGGCACTTTGAATTTTATGTGGCTTATATAAGGACTGCTTGAGGGTAGCAAAACACAGGGGTTTGGTAAGGGAGGATGTGGTAGGTGGGGGGTGGGGTTGCGGGGCGTGATAAGTCTAACCCCAGCTCAGCGGGTGCAAAACGCAAATGGCGTCGGTTTTGATTGAGGTTTCTATTGAATGGGGAGGTGGAAGTGGATGCATTACATTGGCAGCTGCTGCCTGCTTTTTGTGCAAGTTTCTGAGAGTTTCTTTTTATGTGGAATAATGTGAAACATGCTTAAAATTATATAGTGTATATGAGCTGAGGGTTTGCAGCCTAATATATTGAATTTATTGAACCAGTTGTAGCGCATTTTGAAAATCATCAAAGAATCCACTTTCAAATAGGTTATTACTGATTCTGGAGATCAGATTCGGTACGAGTACAATAAGCAAATATATATGTATATATATACCAAAGTTTGTTGAACTTAAGGGAGACTTAAAACTAAGTGTACATATTTGGAAGCCTATATGATATATATAATATATTAATATTCAACGTTCAACTTAATCCAAAACGGTATAATACTTGTAGACTTGACGAAACTATGCGATTGAGTTGGTGAAATAATTATGAATAAGCTTAGGCTTACTGTATGCATATTAATATCAAGGACGCTAAGGACACATTGAATCCCTACTCAAATGGCAGACCAAACATTTAGAAAGTATTATTAAAATTTTTGGCGCCTGTTTGCCATAAAGCACTTGGCAAATGTAAATTACATATGAACGCATAGCACAAGGGCTGGAATAATATTTAAAGCACACACAAACGCACACATACACACATATATATATATATGTATATGTAAATCTATTTGTACATGGGCACACACACACAAAGGACACTTATGGCAACACCTTCTAATCAAGCAAAGAGCTTAAAATAAAGTAAAGCAAAGAATGAAATGAAAGATATTATGAAATTTCAAACACACCCTCCAAAAGACCGCACACAAAAGCAAGTGTGTGTGTATATGCGAACATACACACACATACACACACCCACACACACACACACATGCCAGCTAGACAAGGAAGAAAAAATATTACACACATAACTGTCAAGCAGCGCTAGGGGTATCCAACTGGCCCTCATCCCCTCCCCTTCGCCAAAGGTCCCCTTTCAACCCACTTTGTGCGTGCTTGTTAATGAAATGTTTGCCTTTCGCATTTAGTTACGCTACGTTAGACACTTTTGCTTATTAGTGTAAAGCGCAACTTAAACGTTGAAAGACTGACAGAAAAACAGATGGAGAAAACAAGACAGACAGACAGACAGACAGACAGACAGACAGACAGACAAACAGACAGAGAGGCCGGCAGGCAGGCAGAGAAAACATCGCCTAGACAGGGCAAGGACAGTAGAGAGACAATGTCCTTGTCTTATTATTAGAAGACATGGCAAATAATTGTAGCTCCACCCCCACCCCATACCCCCTCACCACCCCTGGCTGACAACAGTCAAGGTTCAAGGTTAGAATCGTGGTTGCCTTCAATTTCGGATTAGAGTTTTCGGCTAACACACATATGTATATGTCCGCCTTTTCCTCTCCCTTCACTCTGTCTATATCTGCCAGCCTAGCTGACAACTTTTTTGGGGCAATTAAAAAATTAAATTGTGCATATGTCACGTAGAAAATGGGCATCCCTTTAGACAGGCTAAACGGCGCCAGGCAGCCAGCACGACTTCTTGCCTTTTTAAGTTTAATTGGATTTTGAACACAGCGCTGCGAGGCGAGCCTTAACAACAATAATGTTTAATTGAGCACACACACAATCTCTCTCACACACATCCACACAGTCTTGCACACAATAGACCAATTGTTGCCAAAGTTACAAAGGATTTCTACTTATATATACATATACCCAATTTAGATGTGGCCCTTTCATGCATCCACGTGTATTTCGGCAGCCTTTTAGACTGTGAGCGTCGAAAGTTGACGTTGAGCTACTCAAATAAATTCACTTAGTTCGAACTAAATTTAATAACGTTGTTTTAGACTATCTTTCACAATCGATTAGATGGAATTACTTTAAATTTCTCGTCCTAAGCTCTCATTAACATACAAGTATTTAAATGCGAATCGTGTAGGGATGTTAGAAAGGCATCTTATGAGCCAGACCATCTATGCAGATCTCTTCAGTTTGACGGTTTCTTAGCTATGGAACACAATTTTAAGGTGAAACATTTGTCTGAGTCTAAAAGCGTAATGGGCCAAATTTTAAGCTCTCTGTTGGCCAAAACGAAGTTATGGTCCGTACACAAATATTTCCAAATCATTCTTGCCAAAAGTATAACTAATTAGTCTTACAGCCCCCAGGGAGAACCATTCCCTGAAAAAGTATCTAATTCTGAGATGTTCTACGACTTCAATAGCAAACATGATATTCTACTCTTCTCTTTTGTTATTCAGTTAGTGATTCAAAACTGATTAAAATGGGCCACCAAATTGACATCTGATTCAGTTAATAGAGTTGCTCTTGGCTCAAATAATTATTAATTATACTTCGATGAGATTATCGTTTTCTATTTATTTTTATACCCTGAACACTTTAAAAATTGGTAAAAAGGGTATAAAGTATATATGTTCTTGATCAGGATCAACAGCCGAGTCGGTATAGCCGTGTCCGTCTGTCCGTCCATCTGTATAAACACGCGAAGCTCAGACTAAACAGCTGGACTCAGGGTATATCGTGGGAGATATAGCATTCTTACTTGTTTCTATTCATTTTAACCAAACTAAAGCAGAATTTATATTTTTATTTTAGTTAAGTTTGTTTTCATATTCTATGTGTAATATGAGATTTTTATAAATAGTTTGTGATATGATATTTGATATGCTCAAAGTGTCAAATGGCAAATTCCCGTAATTATTATCCCAAAAATATGTGGCACAACTCCCCCAGCCCGCCCCTAAGCGCTGTTCGCAGCAATATAACTTTCAGACTGGCAAACAAAATGCCACAAAAGTGTTTGCATAGCGTCAAAGTAAAATATTTTATCGACACGCACATCCCGACACAATTCCAACCACAGCCCCCGCACCCTTGACCTTGTCTTGACTTGATTCGCATGTTAACAGCAAGCCGTTGGTGAAAAGAAAAACACAATTTATATATATATGCATATACCACATCTATATGTATATATTGTGCTTTATCTTTAGACTTAACCTTTGTGCGACAAAAGCTTTTAATATGCAAATGACTAAATGAGCGGCCCTGTCGAGCAGTTTAAGGATCCCATTCCCAGTGGAGGTTTTGGTTGTTGGTATGCGAAATGTGCCTCGGTCAATTGGTACATTTGCACATTTCATTAACGCGACCAGTTTAACATGACCTACCAGCCCCATCACCACCAAACACCAGCACCACAACTCGCCTCATCCTTGCTTGCCATGGGCTCAGTCTGCTCAACTCCACTCTACTCCTAACTAGCTGACGCAGCTGGAAAGGTCCTTGCTTTGATGTTCTTGCTTTAACTTCAGCAAATGGGCTAAATGGAAATTCCTTAAATATGTATGGCTTCTTGTGCGTGTGTGGGTGTGTGTGTGCGTGTGTGTGTGTGGGGTTGTGTGTGTTTGGTTCGCTTACACACTTCAACACACTTATTCATGCACATTTGCATATCATTATGTGTATTTGGGCCAAGCCAAAGCCAAAGCCAAAGCTAACAGCACCAACAGCAGCCCAATTCTCATAGTTTTCTTGCTGCTCCCACTCGGTCTTGTTTGCTTACTTACTCTCTCTCCCTCTCTCTTTCTTTAATGCTCACTCATAACGCCTAGATTTAAGATTATGAGCTGGCTGAGTTTTGTGGCTCGCCGCTAAAACATGTTCGGTATGTCAGTTAGTTAGTAAATCTGTGTGTAGGCCAAGTTAGCAGTCACATTGGGCGCGCAGGTGTTATTTTGGGTTATTAACTTGGCATTCCGGCAGGTGACTTGGGTTGACTTAAAGACTTGACGACTCTTAACGTATTGGCCACATTGTTGATGTTCCGTTGAGATTTGTTGGAAAAATGCTGCATTGAGTCTGAGCATTTTCCAGCTGTCTTTGCATTTTATAAATGTTTATGTTATTTGTTTATTTTTTTTTGTTTATCGTGTATTTCAGTGAATATATAGTGAAACACTTCTATGAAATATACAAATACATATTTAATTACAAATTCAATCGACAAAAACAAACTCAGCCTATTATTCAGCTAGTATATTTGTAAAAAGTAGATTGTGTCTTTCTGCAAATCAGGATTTTTTTTTTCCTTTATTTTTATGTAACATTATTCTAGAAAACATATCTAATTCCAGGATATTTTGCTTCTTTTTTTTTTGCATAAAGAAAATACAATTTTTTTTTGCTTACTTTATAACTATTATAATTATTGTAATTTGTATTAACGGTATATGGTATTGCTGGCAGCCTTATCTATCATAATCACTGACTAGTCCAATGCATCAACATTTGTTGAAAAAATATATATTTTATGTTTGTTAGCGAA
Source organism: Drosophila nr. perissopoda 5 BK-2023a (assembly GCA_035044105.1). NCBI lineage: Eukaryota > Metazoa > Arthropoda > Insecta > Diptera > Drosophilidae > Drosophila > Drosophila nr. perissopoda 5 BK-2023a. Next base: position 2,439,264 of record JAWNMK010000125.1, on the reverse strand, counting down.
AGTCACACAACTAGGAGCAGCTTGGATATTCTGTGTGTATTGAACGTGGAGGAGCAGCCATTATTATTCACAGCAATTTCATTAATCATCCAGCCACATTCACATTAAGGACACAATTCTGAATTGGTGGCTTCTACGAAAGAATTACGGAGATTAATAGCAATTTGATCTGCAACAAATTTCCAAATCTCAATTTAACAAGTAATTCGAACTGAGCATAATTTAATAATTTCGTTTGAGAGTAACCATGCCACAAACTAAGTCGATATTGATTTGTGAGAACACAATTACAGGATTCTCTTTTCATATCATTATGGAGGCTCTAATTATTATTAAATTGATTCGTATTAACTTTATTTGTATTATTCTAATTATAATTCATTGGGCATTCAACTCTGATAAATGTAACAAAAGCCAGTATTATTTTATTGAATTAAAGTTTGTGGCTGGCGGACTAATAATGGCGCGTTGCCATTTCAATGCTGATGTGTGCCACATTTGCCACAATTGTTGTCAGCTAAAGCTATTCCAATGCCACTCACATACGGAGACCCACACGAACACACCCACAAACATGCACATGTATTCTATGCGGCTGAGCCGACTTAAAAGGCCGCAACAATCGGTCGCAGCTGCTGCCAGTCGAGGATGCTTAGCTCAGCATAACATAGCGAAATATTTATATATACATATATATATACATGTATATATATGTATTTTGTATGAACATGTACATTGAGTAAACACATAAAGTTCAATATCTGCGCCTCCACATCGACTCCACGTCGTCTCCTCGCTGCTGGCAGCTGTGAGCTGTGTTGATATGATGAGCGATTTTAACACTTGTGCTATGACATTTTTAAAGCAAAATGTTGCAATACTCAACCTATTTTTATATGGCCAACAACAAGAGCAGAAGCAGCAACAACAACAGCAACAGTAGTAACAACCACCACAGTCAATGTGTAGTTATGACATTTGCCCATTGCGGCTTATGGCAACTTGGTGGCAACAGTAAAACGAAATGGAACAACATTGTCGAGAGCGGGTTGGGGTGTAGGAAGTTGGGTTACAGCCCAGTCAGTTTTTATGCTAGTCATGGTATACACTCCGTTTTGGAAAGTTATGTTTGCCTTGACATATATTATATTTATATACATATATATTATATATTTCCCAGTTATGCAGACTCCCAGTTCTTACAACGAATTAAAAATAAATGTACAAAAAAAAAAGAGGAGTCATAAATTTGTATAAGATTCTTTTCTTTATTGTGATGTGCAAATAAAGCAAATTATTAATAAATTAAATTATGATTATTATTTTCTTATTTTACTTCATATTTAAGTTATTTATTTAGTTAAAATAAAATGCGGGCTTTAAGCCATATTCTGCAAGCATAATAAATAAATATAATAAAAAAGTGTGGACTGAGGCTATAAGTTCAGTTTGGATATTGAGGTAAGCTCTTAAATTTCTTCGCAACAGAATTGCCACCAGCATTTAAAACAATGGAACTGAAGTATTATATACTGAAGTATATAAGTCTGAAGTATATATGCCTCGCTGCTACACTCAGATGGGTTATTATATAAGCAATTGCCTAGCGGCCACACCGATAGGGTATTTCAAATAGTAATCAAATATAAATGCTACTATTTCATTGTTATATGTTGGCTTTGTTGTTGTGGCTGTTGTTGTTGGCACTGCTGCGTGTTGATCCAAAAGCCACATAACCAACTGGCAGTGACATTTGACAGACACACCCTTACACACACACACACACACTCACGTACATGTGAGGGGAATACTTTGTGTACACTCGCTCACATAAGTATACATACATTGATAAGCGCGTGTTTACATTTACACTGGGGAACCACCGAAAACGAAAACGACGCACAGAAAATGTTATTTATATAAAAAAAAAACGAAATAAATCAAGGAAAAAAAAGACAGAAGAGATAGCAAGTTGTATTATTTTGTTGATGTTATTTTGCTGGTTTATGCTGTGTGTCCTTGGGGGACTTGGCGATAGTCCTGTAGAAATATCATACGCGTTGATTTGCAGCTCGCATTTAAACGAACGGTAATGGAGCGCATGGCTCGCACAACTGGGCGTTTGCTTCATATTTACTACCACCCCACATACACACACATACACACAAATGCACACACAATCAGTTTTAATTTATTTGCATGCCCCGTTGCAATAACTAGGTCGGAATCCTTTTAAAATCTGCCACGCAGAGCAAACAAAATGTAATTTAAATTTAATTAGCTCAACGCGAAGCGAACTCGAGAGTAAAATGCAGTGCGCGAAACAGCGGGGGAATAGTTGTCAGTGCAATAATTCTTTAAAAGACAACAGAAAAGAAAAAGGAAGCAAATTAAGAGAAAGCGATGCGTCGTCCAAGAAATAATTACAATACTTAATATTTATCAGCGTGCTGTGCGTAAAGAGTGAAATAGCCTTCAACATTGACACACACATACATACATATATATATATATATATATATATATATTAATATATATGCATGTGTCTGCTTCTCACTCGCACTCAGATGCTGTGCTCTTTCGCACTACGTAATTGGATCAGCATTAGCAAAGCCAACACAGGCAGCTTCCTCACTCGACAACACATGAGAAAGCAGGAAATGATATAGTCAACTGAGCTCACGACACTAATATGACTGCCAACGAGTTGGCTTAGTGCAAGACAAAGCGAGACAGCAGGCAAGAGAGTGAGACGGAGTGACTTGCACGGCCAGAGTTCATAAAGCGGCATACACATGAGACAGCGGCTAACGAGGTCAATTGTAAGTTATTTCCTTATCCTCCTCAACGAGAACAACAAAGGAGCAGCAGGGAAAAAAAGACAAGTACATTGAATCTTGTGGAGCAGACCAGGAAATAGCCAGCATGAATATCATTAATGGCTAAGGAGAATGTTAAAGGTTGTTGCCTGCATGCAGCCACAAAAGAAATAGAGTGCATGTAGCACAGTGTAGTGGAGTCTGCAGAACAGCAGCCTAGTAAATCAGAATTAGTTTCTATCATACAAACATTTAGATATAGTATCCTAGGGTAAGATGTTCTAAGCTCGGACGACATAAAATCCCTCAAGCCAACAAGGATTTGTGCATTCATCTAGAAATTGGGTTTAACGGAAGTGTTACAGGCTCAGAGAGGGAACAATAGATCTAACAGGTCACAGCCCATAAAAATATGTTGTATATAGAAATATCATGAGATTACAATATTATTCATTATTTCAAAAGTTATCTATTTATTAAATGTCGACCCTGAAAATACAAAAAAGGACAAAATAATATTACTTTAAATAAATTAAAAAAAAAAAAATAGTAATTTAGTAAAGTATTTTAATTTTAAACTAAACTAAGAAAGAACGATTATCCTTGCTGCAAGCTGAAAGCATAATTAAAATACTCTTTGCAGGTATAATAATAAGAATCAATTAATTCGATTTCTGGCGATATTTCATTGAAAATTTAAATTAAAGAGTTTTATTCTAATTTTGATTTAAAAGAATAAACTTTTAGTTTAGTTAGGGAAAGTTTAAAAACAATTTTTAACTGAACTTAAACCAATTGTTAAGAAATATCATTATTCTAAATAAAGGGCTTAAATCATTTTCTACTCTAACAGTTTGTAGCTAAGTTTTGATTTAAAATAATTTATAACAACGGTTAAAAAAACTTGTTATTATTTAATATTTAAGCAAATTCTATGCAAGCGTTCATTGATCCACATTAATTTGACATTCATTTGAATGAATTGCGGTTCATTTGGCGTATGAAATGTGTGTTGTATATCATTATAAATAAAGAACCACCTCAGCTGTTATTTTTTCGAAATACATCAACATATTCATGCCACATTTAATGTATGCACAATAATTTACGCTCTTGCATGTCTAACGAGTCTCATTTAAAATGCTATCAACCGAAATGCATTGTAAATTTCAACAATAAGTAAACTAAAAGGAAAAAAAAAACCAAAGCCAAAAATTGAATTGCAAAAAAATGCGAAATTGTGTCACCTAATTTTGCAACAGCTCTCTGCCACGCATCATTGCGCAGACACACACCTACACACACTCACACACACACATACATTCGCTCTGTCAAACAATTACGCATACGTCAGGTACGCCAGTGTACAATAAAAATATGCATATACAGAAAAATATGTGCTAAGCATCCAGAACAACAACAACTGAGCATTTTTTTCACTTTTTTTTTGTTGGTTTTGTTTTTGCACCTAAATCGAGTTTCAGTCTTGCTTTCAATGCACTTTTGCCTTCTTCGCCCCACACTGTTGGCTTGCTCTCCACCGCTTCCGCTGTGGGGCGCACAGGCTGCGAAACAATTGTATGCATATTTCATAATTCATAAGTTTTTGGGTTCAAAAAATATGAATATTCAGCACAAGAAGGAAAGAAGAAAGAAAAGGCATAAAATATTAAAAAATAAAAAATAAATGTCTGCGAAATCGTTGCATGTCGTCTCACTCCCCTCACAGTTTGTTGGTATTCCCAAACTGTCAAGTTTAATAATACTCGATTCTCACATTTCTCACTCGCCATCTCTCTCTCTGTCTCTCTCTCTATGTGGCCCAAATACTGACTCGTGCAACCAAAAATGAAAAATGAAACTTGTCCTTTATTTTACGTTATTTGATTTGATTCTTTAAAATTTCGATTGCATAAATTTGGGTCAATGCAAGTGATCTTTTATTTTGTGCAGGTTTTTACCCAGCCTCTTCGGCCTCCTTAGTCCCCCTCATCCTCCACCTCAACACAGTTGTTCAGAGCTCTTCTTATAGCTTTTTGTCTCGTGACGACAAACAAACGACTGGCAACAATGCACGAACAAAAGGACAACAGAGCCGCTGGGAGACCCAAAGGACATACTACGTGCTTTGTATGATTCAATAGTGTGGCTCAAACAAACACACATACGAGAAACCCAAAAACTTTTATTTTATGCAAAATAGTTATGTGTTTTCCGATGCACTATCTACAATGTACACAACTCTTGTTATTGTTGTATCTTGTTGGATTTCCACGCCTGTTTTTTCTTTTCATTTTTTTTGGTTCTTGCCTCGTATTGATTTTTTCATTTTTAGGTCGCACAAGTTGCGGGTGGAGGAAGCTGTGTGGTAGCTACGAATTTTGTAAAGTTTGCAACACACTTACACACACGCATACACTCAAACTTAATGAAGCCGTTTTGTGACTAGATTTATGGCCACAGACGTGGCCTTAACACGCTGTTTGTCCTAACTAAATGCAATTTTATTCATGAGTTTCACACATTTAGCGAATCAAATTCGCTTACATTTTGCAACCAAAAAAAAACTAAACAAAAAAAACTAAACAAGAAAAAACTTACTTAACATATAATCGATATATTTTGCGTGATCACCAGCTTGAGGCAGAAGAGATCAATCGTTGTGAAGAAGGTAAAGTGAGTAGACGGTTTCAGTTTATCCTGCTACACATATTATTTTAAATAATATTTATTGCTACCCGTAAATTTGAGAAATCTAAATAAATATCGAATTCTTATTATTATAAAAGAAATAAGTTGGATAATATTTATTGAAATGGTTTGAGATGCATTAATTTGGGAAAATCTTAAATGGCCTGGTGCCACATAAATGTCAAATTCTAATTGAGATATTCGCATACCTTAAGCGCAAATTAAATGAAATTTCAATTCTGAATTTGAGTCCACAATTCTGACTTCCACATCAGACTTTAACTGGATTCAATATCACCCTCGGCGCAGAACATTTAAGTTGGCAACATTTCATATTCCCACAGGACACATAAATTGAATGTTGTGCTGCCCTCCCCCTTCCGCACACACACGCACACACACATACATAAAATTACACACTGAGACTAGCAAAGCATAGAGTTGAGTTTTTATTTGATATTTTGCTGCTGTGGAAAATGGAAGCTTTCAGCTTATTATGCTGTCATTTAAAACAAATTCAATATTCGCATCGCATTTTGCCAGAAACATGGTCAACACCTCTGAACTTTCTGACTGTTTTGCATAAAACTGAAGCAGCTCCAATGTAAGCCAGGAGCAGGAAAACAGCAACAGCTACAATAGCAATAGCAACTTTTATATAGCCTTGCCACAAAAGTTCAGTGGGTCAGTTCAGGGGTCCAGGGGTCCAGGGGTTGCTGGCAGTGGGTTCAGTTGTGCACAGATTTCGCATTTTTGTTACTTTATTATAAAACTGGGCTTATTTGTCTGCTTGCCAGCAGCCTGCTGCCTGCTGACTGCTGCCCGTTGGCCTTGCTGCCACTATCCTTCCAGCTGCTGTTGCATTTGAACCTCATTGTATGCTAAACTCAAGTTTATCTCCTGCTTTGTCAGTTTCTTGTTTTCTGCTTATTGATTGTTATCTCATCTCGCTCAACTCTCTAGGCCCTGCAGCTCCTGCAGCAAGCAAGCAAGACAAACACAAAACAAAATAAAAAAAAACTAAATAAATAAATCGAAATCATTGCTGAGTCCTTTGACTTTTGGCTCCTGCTTGTTGCTGATGCCCTGCAGCGATACATGGGCAAATGCGGATTACATATTCATATGAACCTCACATGTTATGGGTGGAATTAAAAAGTTGCACTGGCCATAGCATCAATGTTTCTCTATGCGATAAGCGATTGCTAAACATCCGTAAAAGCTATGAAATATATGTATATATAGCTAGCAAGTTTAAAGTGAAAATGGTTTTTTGGCTTGCAATTATGTTTAACAAGTAATGAGTTCGTCTTTATGAATAAAATTATGTCAATATTTCAATTAATTATGCATGTTATTTTGAGACACGTCAATTTGTATACCAACGTTGGTTGCCCCAGGTCATTGTATAGTCGTTCAGTTGATCGTTTTATTGTATTTTACTCAATAGCAATTTGTGCTATCAGGATTTGTATATAGCCCCGCCACATGACGTTTATCCTTTTATGTACAGCTCTCTATCAATTTAATCGAATTTGATTATCCTTGTGGGAATTATGTGAATCCGAAACGTTTTTGCATCAAGCGAAGTTGTTTGTGATTTTTCTTTATTTGGTTTAGTTGTCGTCAAATTTAGTTTTAATTCAATTTTTGTGTTTTAATATTTCAAACCAATTTTATTGCGGTGGCAGGTGCAATTTTGCAATTTTCGGTCCAGGGCAAACAGTCAGTCGTATTTTGCAAAATAGAAATTTGTTCAAATTTAAAATGCAATACAAAAAACATGAACGTGTTGTGAATATTTTATGCCCGTTTGCGGTTCGTCTTTAGTTGGCTAAATTCAAATCCCAATATCGGATACGAGGAATTGTTATTTAAATTTAGTAGTAAATTTACCTTATTTCTGTCAGTCATTAGCCATTAAATGACGCTGTTATCTTTCAACACTTGCCATTCGAAGGAATTTAAGCTGATTTTTAAAAATATGACCTCATAAACTTTTTAAGATTACATAATGTTTGAATTCCAAATATCAGAATCTTTATTGGGACGACTGACATTTAAAAAGTAAACAAAATCATTTTATATTGATGTGCCCAAAAGTATGCTTTACGTAGCTGCAAAAAAGTGTGCAATCATCAAGTATATTTTTGGAACCCTGCCCAAAAGTATGCAATAAAAATGTTAGCTTTCTCATGTTCACTTTGTACAAACAGGTTCTCGTAAAACTAACGAGATAAATATTTTATATATTTTTATATATTTATGTATTTTACATATATTTAAAAACGTATTTCAGTTCATGCATTTTCCGATTAACTATTTCCATAATTATCTGTATCAAATAAATGTGCTGGCATCAAGGTCTGCAATCGCACAGCATTCTTGACAAAGACAAAACAGCTTTATGTGGCAGTCCTCAAGCCAGTATGTAGTCCACAGCGAGTACTTCTGAATTTGAAATACTTCAAAGATACCAGCAAATCATCTCAAAGATACTTACTTTATAATCATGAAAACATGGCAATTAAATTATTGGATAATAGTATATACGCTAGACTCATGCAAAGGTATCATATTTTGGGCCTTCCACATATATTTTAAATAATTCTATCAAATTAGTTAAGTAACATTTAATCTTCATCAATGAATCTATAAAATGTGCTGATTGTCCTCTGACAAATTGTGAATAAAAAATTAAAAAAGAATTATTTATATATAGTATCTATATAGTATATACATATATAGTACTCTTATCATATCGTCTTCTTCAAGCTGTGATACAATCAAATTAAGCGTCACAAATTTTATCTTCAGTCGAAGCTTGTAACTTTTGCTTAGTCAACTGATAAAAAACTTCAGCCTCAATGTCATATCGATCTGTAACTTTTACTTGTTTTGAAATACTATTTAATAACTTATAAATGATTGAAGATTGCAGCTGATGAGTCAATGCAGTAGACCAGATAATGATTTATTGATTCTTCTATTAAATATATACATACATATACTTATATGTACATATGTATATTTATACTTTCAAGTTTGCAACTACACTTATGTTATCTTTGTTAAATGGGTTAAATTCAGGTTAAACAGATTGTGTCGGAATTGAGTAATCAAATTATATATAAAATGTATATACATATGTATATACATATGTGTATATGTATACATTTCCGATTGAACTTTAATATTTTTGTAGAGCTGTGTCCAATTGATCAAGGGAGTCTTCCCGCTGCACAAGACCAGCATAGGCTACATTGTTAAAGGCCCTAATTAGTTCGTGCTCGCTTTGTTTGGTAGCATCGCTGAGCTCTTGTATCTTAGGACTGGCTATAAACGTAAACAACTGTATTTCTCTGCTTATTTTTTTCAGTGCATTGTTGGTTAGATCATCTACAGCATTATGTGTATACAGTGCTAAGCGAGCTTTTATTTGCTGCTCATTTAACTTATCGAACGATAGAATTCTTGCCGAAACAGTTCTAAGATCATCCATTGCATTTTCAGACACATTGCCACTCTCAAGCAGTGCCATTGCTCGGTTGACAATGTGGGTCTGTATTTGTCGTATTATCGACTCGTCTGCCACCCGAGCATTCACAATAGCTTCCCCCATTTCAATGACAAACTTCGCACTGTCCTGCAATAATATATGTTTCGTATGTTCGAGACCCTGCTTAACTTCGGCTATAAGTATCCGATCCCTAAAAGGCACTGCATGCACAAGGCTCTAAAAAAGTTTAAATTATTAATAAATATTAATATCAATGTACATAGTATAAATGTACTCACCAACGCTGCCAACATAATCGCAAAATAATGTACATAGCGCATCTTTCAAGAGTGTGTTTATAGACTGATGAAAACAATTATTGACTCGAAGCTTATAAATGATTTCCATATGGCATATAAGCATTGAGAGATGCACACGTATATCAACTATTAACATACTCTGCACATACTAGAATATCTTGTATAGCCTTTAAGAAAAACTACTAAATTCCAGTTAACATTATTTTGAAAATCTGCAAACGATATATTTCTTACAATGTGTTATTTTAAAACGATTTAATAAATAAGTAATATGAGGTAGAGTATTTCATCTAGTTTAAGTGCATCCAGTAGCTATATTTTCCTGTTGCATTATTTGACTTTCAAATGCAACTGGAATTATTCGTGGCTATAATGTGTGTAAATATATATGCACATTTTCATTGGGAATTTCTATACAGATTAGACTGTCAATACATATATTTGCAAGCTCTGAAGGTATTTGACATTTTAATACTTTAATTCCGTAGGAATCCCAAACCTCCCCAGGCCGATCCAGCACATATCTCACACAGAAAAAAAACCTATATCTGTATCTATATCTTTACCCGCTACCCTGTTATCAGCTGATATTATTTATGATAACAAAGTATTTTGCTGTCGGTTACAACCCACTGCAACGCTTTCTCTTGCTTACAAATGCAATTTTGTAATTGCAGTGCACTGCTAAAAATAATGGTAAGGATTAAATTAATTTATGCAATAAATTATAAAAATATCTTAAAACGTATTAGCTTCAAAAAGTTGCTGAGTCACTTTAAAATTTATTTAATAAATCTATTGATATCACTTTTAAAAGACACTTCGAAGAATAATGGTATATAAATTAATTTATATATATTTTTATGTTCAGTATTTCAGTATTTACCCCAACCAATAGAGTTGAAACATACTTCGCTCGTACTTAATAACAAATCTGTTCAAACCGCACAAGTCGAACACCCACACTCACACATACATACACACACATACACTCAGAGAGTAAATTATACGTACATAGTTGAGAATGATTTCAATGTGTATTTAATGAATGCACAACGCTGCGTTTTCCCAGCGGTGTTCATAAATATTTTCACCACTAATGAGCCCGACGATTAATCGCAAAGTGTCAGAGACACAGAGACACACACGCACATACGCACACGCACATACACACACACACATCCAGAGGTAGAGTGAGAGGGAGAGAGACTCTTATGTGGGTGTTTGGTGACATGTAATTGTCAGCGAAATATTTTTACATGAAATAAAGTAATTTCATGTGAGAGGCGAACTCATGTATATAACTTGAGAGGTGTTGGGTTGATGGGGGAGGCGGGGTACTGATGATGGTTATGGGGCGTGGCACTGGCTTACGTCATGATAAATTGTATGGATATGGTAATTGGAGGCCACAAGACGCTCCGGCAATTACAAAAGCGAGGTAACAACTTCAAGAGCAGCAGCGCCCAGTAGCCGTACTTAAATATCAATTAAAATGCTTTACCAAAAATATGAGTTCTACTGTATGGTGAAGACGAGTAAGTGTGCATTCCATACACACAAGTATCAGTTGCCAGTGCTGCAATGTTGCACAGCACTAATGCCGCAGCACCACAAATTCCATTTAAGTTTTCCATTTCAAATTGCATGAGCAATGCTCGGGCAGGGAAGAGTGTGGGTAGAATGCAGTGACTGGGGAATTCGAGGCGATAACAGAGTGCGATGCTTGCAAATTGTCACTGTCTCTGTCTCTCTCTTTCTCTCACTCTCTCTCTCTCTCTCTATCTCACTCTCCCTCTCTCTGTGTATTTATGTTAACCCCAGAGATAACTATTTCATTGGATGTTAAAAGTAACAAAAACTAGAATTATCTTTTTAAATCTTAAATTGCAGCATTGTTCACATTCTGTTTAATAAGCTTGATTGGGTGATCGGTTGCCATTCTCCAGTTTCAAATATTTTCAAAGTTATCACTTTTCCAATTTCTATAGAATACAATAATCGATTCTATTGCATAAGTTTACATTTCAATTTTATTTCGATAGAACATTTTGTCTTTTTCTGATTTAAGTTCTCTTTATGTCTTCTTTCATAAATTTTAGTTTTTCTCGGTTTTTATTTCCACTTTACGCATTTTAACAACTATAGGGTTAATTCTTGCGAATATGTAGACAACATATCGACAACCTTATCTACATATCTGTGTGTGTGTGTGTGTGTTTGAGTATGTGTATGTGGCAACTTGGTTTTTCTTCTCCTTTTTTGGGCAGCAATCGGAGTCAAGTTGAAAGCAATGCCAAAGCCAAAGCTAAAGCTAAAGCCAAAGGATTTGAGAGCGGAGCAGAGTCTGCTTAGAAATGGTTTGGGTTGGCATGCAGCCAATCAAGGCATTCAAAGAGAGCATATTTAAATAGCTTTTAACATGCACGAGCTCTCAAGCAGTTGAGCAGTCGAGCTGTCGACCTGTCGTGGCTGCTGTAGTTAAGTGAAGGCCAACCAAAGGCGACACAAAAATGCAACCAGAAACCGAGCACGAAACTCAGGTTCTAACAGTAAACATTTTTCAAAAGTGCTGCTCAAAGCGAAGCAGGGAGGGGTCCTGGAGTATTGCAGTCATCTTAAAGTCGTTTAGTAATGCAGTCAAAATAATGCATCTTTGCCTTTGGTGTATTGGCATTTTTTGATAAGTCCCACAAGCACAAACTTCAACTTAAACTGCAAATTTAATTTTAGAGTTGGTCATTAAAATCAAACACTTAAATACTGTTGGCTTAATGAGCTTCCATCCTTAGTGCCGTATCATGTTTTCTAGTTAATATACATTTTTTATACGGGCTGTTAATCCTTAACACTGGAAAATTACGAGCTAACAACATAATTACAAGGTTACAGACCTAAGATAGCGCCATCTATCGGCTGATATGTTTACTCTTCTAATGATCCTTAAGGTCAAGCACGTAGCATCACTTGCAGTGCGCAATTGAGCTGGCGCCATCGACCGCAAGGAGTCAATTATTGATAGCAGTAACTGCGCTGAGACAGAGTAAAGAGAGCCAGTAGATCCGATTGGAGTTTGTCAACTGTGTCAGTCTGATATTAGCAGTTGATCGAAGATGAAGTGAAGTATGAATCATGACATAAACAGCTAACATACACATATTCTCAATAGCAGGCGTTTTAATAACAACCTGGTCACAAGCCAGTCATTCAATTACTTTGGCGACGGGTATAAGAAAAAGCCGCAAAGTAAATCATATATGTATTTTGCAATCAGAGCATAAGGATAATTAATTTGTAATTTGTAATAATTAATTGTAAATAATTTGTATGTGCATGAGAAATCACGTGATTTCTTAGAGAGACAACGTAAGCGCTTATGGTGTAGATTAGTTGAGTGCGGAGAAAAGAGAAGGAGAACTGAACAACTAAAATGTGAAAAGTGAATAGAGAATTCGAATGTTAGCTTAAAAAATGGGGGATTTGTGGCAACTAACAAACGTGATAATTTGTGTGTGATTTGTGATTTGTGATTTTATTCAGCGACAAATATTTAAATTTAACTATAAATTTTTGAAATGGCATACCACACCTCCAATTCAAGCTAATTAAATACCTAAAAGCTTAGTTTACGTTACAAGCCCTCAAAGAAACGATCGAGCATTGTGTCATTGACCAGGCCAAAGTTCCAGCGTTGTCGCACATTACCCTCTTGGCAAGCATTGGTGCACACTTTAGCCACATCGTTCTCCACGAAGGCCTCCATACATTGTTTGCCGCGCAGTCCATGAACAATCCAATATTTCTCGCGATCGTAATACCAGAACTGGTTGCCACCCTGATTATGGCAGGTCCACATCCAGACGGTAGCATTCGGTTGAGAATCCTGGACATCCAGACACTCATGATCGATGCGTCGCAGCTCGCGATTTATGCTGAGAACCCAGTTTTGAGAGTCCTGGGGAGACTGTTTATCCTCAGCACAAGGGTACATGCCCACCGCACTATTCGAACCCATGCCCATGCTGTCCAGGCAGTAGTTTGGATAGGCAACGCTCTGTATGGCACCCGATGCATAGGGGAGTGGTTCAACAGGCGGATACTGAACAAGGAAATCGGGCGCCACTTCCTTCATGTACCAGTCAAAGGACTTGCACTGCAAACGCTCTCGCACCGCGCGCTGTAGAGTCAAATCGCCTTCATCAGTGTTGTCATAGGTTTTCCGATCCCGCTTATACACATGCTCCTTGTACTCATCCATCCAGACCTCGGCGACGCGTTTGTGATTCTATCAAATATTGGATCAATTTATTAGAAAGGAAGTCTGAATACTTTGTCTGTTTGATTGCAAGCTAGTCTCTCAGTTTCGGAGGCAGGTGAGCAAGATGACGACAATTCTAACTAATTACCCTTGCCACAAAGTTGTAATTGAGCGGATTGGGGCGTGGGTCCATTTGGCCTCGAAAGATGTGTGCGACACGGGAGCAGGGCACATCGAGCAGCATGCCACCGCACATCCAGATCTTGAAGCTCAGTTCGTACTGCTCGCCACCCCAAATTTGAAGACCATCATCATAGCCACCCAGATCCCAGAAGAATTTGCTGGCAATGGCAAATAGACCGCCCATCATCACTGGATTGCGATACGGCAGAGATTTGTCCACACTATCCTCGGGTAGCACCGGCAACTGTTTGTAGAAGAAACGCCAATCGAAGCCACCTCGACTGCCTTCCTGATACCCGCCATTATACGCGAAGTTGTTGTGATCAATGATGTCCACAATGGGGCACGTGGATATTTTATTGTTGATGGCAATGGGCTCCAAAAGTGGCGGCAACTGTAAATGGATTAAAGCTTGTTTGCCTTGCTTATTGTTGTCTTATTCTGAATCGTTTTTTAGCCTGCTTGTGCTCATGAAGCTCTTTTCACTGAGCATTGATGGATTGGCTTACCCAATTGTAGTTGACCTCAATGTGGGAGTCGAAGAAGACCATGGCTTCACCCGTAGACGCTTTGGCACCAGCTATACGCGCACCAATCAGGCCACGTCGCTCGGGATTGTGGACCACGTCAACTATATGGGGCCAGTGTTGGGCCACATAGTCATCCAACTGTTGCTTTAGCGTTTCCCATTCACTGCCATCGTCCACGAGCACAATCTGCTGGAGCAGCTCCGGCGGAGTGCGATTTATGATGCTGTGAACGGTGCGCAGAAGCGTCTGAAAGTGTTCGTTGAAGAAGATGATGACGACGCTCACTCTGGGCAGATTGGCCAGGTATTTGCGCGTCTTGCATCTGCCCCGGCGAAGTGGCGAGATTTGTACAATTATTTTAAAATATATCAGCAAGAAATCGTACTTACTCCTCACGTCGCACATCCGGTAAGGAGCGATTCACAGAGATTCTGTCAGAGATGAACCCATTAAAGCCATTCCTTCGGTACTCCTTCTGTTCGAGCTCTTTCTCAGCGGCATCCTCAATCTGGACGGGCAGTCCATGCTCCCCAAAGCCGACACGCAACTTGTCCGCTTCCATTGCCTTGTAGTCGTGCCAATCTCTGCGCTCGCCTTGTGGCGTTGGCAGCGTAAACATTTTGACTATCTCAGTCTTCTCTAGTTTCTTTTCTTGAAATTCACCCGGCACGGGATCACGAACCGAATTCCGATCCTGAAAGGGCGGTCGTGCATTTCGACGTGTCGGCGGCACATTTGCCGCACGGAAGGGCGGCGTTATGGGATCGCCATTTACATCCAAATTGCTCTCGTCCGGCTCATTCGTTGAATTCATACGCTTCTCGACGATCAATGTGGTTACTATGGAGATGAAAGCTATGAATAAGATCAGAAATATGAACTTGCGCAAGAGGCGCTTCACTTGACGTTTTTTTATGGCCATGGCCAGAACGACATGTGGCTGAGAGTCTTGGCTTAGGAATGTTTCATGCATCCACACGTTGAACTGGTGTCGGCTGCAATGCGTGGCATGATGAATGGCCATTACTTTAATTGACATTTGAGTTGTGTGATAAGCCTGATAAGGTGGCGGGCAAGTTAATTTCGCTTATTTAGTACATCATTCTGCAATATCAATCAGAGCTATCAGTTTTCGTGCCTTGGCCCAACTACTCAACTAACAAACTCTTTCTAACTTCCACTAACCCATTCAAGTTCAGCGTGAGCGCTCTCTCTCATCGTTTCTCTTCATGCTGATAATGGTTTCGTTCCACATATTCTAGCAACATAAGCAATACTATTAATAAGACAGAACTGTTATCTTGGGCACGTCGAAGACTACATACCCTTTGTGATGATAAGCGTATTGCCACTTTTCTGTAGGGTTTTCCCTAGAACAAAATATATACGGTTTTTTTTAAGACCATCTATAAGGGATTCATTGGATCACCGCGAAGGTGGAGACCCTAGCTCTTTCGGGAGAATTGGGTGGGGTTGCCGTGTCCGATGGCTCTATTACATAATGTTTAATTATTATAGAGTCCCTCTTGAATTAATTAGGAAGTACTAAACTTCGAATGGCACAAACACAATAGAAGTTATTATTACAAGGGAAGTTTCAAATATCTACTTGACTGAAAAAAAATTAGCGGGATCTGAGCTGGTGATCGATCTTCGCTGTCTATACCCACCCAACCATGAATCTCTGGATGCGATGCAAGAGATTCCCTATAAAAAATCATTTCGAAAGGCCCCAGATAAAAGACAATTATTCCAGCATTTTTGGTAAACATTATAAATTCTTAGTTTTATTTATTTCTGATCTTTCATGTTGTTTTCATTTGTTAAAGTTAATATACTTATGATGTAATATAAATTGCAGCTTAAAACATAAATTTCAAAATTATTTTAATTGATTTAATTACTTGTTATTTTTTTTTTGTTAATCTCTCATTAAATGCTTAAATATTTGTGGGTTTTATTTTATTTTTACGGACTTACATATTTGCGATGCTTGTCTGGCTTTCATGAGATTTATAATATTTTTGGTCTTTATAAAAAAATTATATGTATGAACGGGTATTTATTAGTGTATTTTTTAATCTTTTCTTTATTTTATTTATAGGGGAGGGTTTGGGGAATTATTGTTTATTTTTTGCATATATTTGAATTAAGTAGCACTGAATTTTACCAAATGTTAATAGAAGGAGATTTTTGAAATTACAATTTTGCCGATGCAGTGAAAGGCTTTCCAACGATGGATTTTCTTCTTGGATTTTACAGCTTTTAATTTTTTTTTTGTATATTTTATATTTTACTGAAACTTAATTTATTATTCAATCATGCGAATTTAACTTTTGAGATTTTTTTTTTTAAGTGCTTTTAATTTATTTGTTTCTTGTACGTGTATTGCATTTGTATTGCTATTAGTTATGACTTTTCCATCCACCTTGTTTTATTTTTTTTATTATTTATTTATTTTTAATTTTTTTGGATGAATTTTAAACTTAGAATATATGTATGATCCAAAAATATTATAGATATGTCAATAGCCTATGGATATTTATATAATTATATATATAATATATATAAAATTATTACCTCCTCGTGTAATATTCGATGTTGTTTCTCCTTTTGTTGGAACTTGTACTTCGTTAGCGGGGTTGCTTTTTTTTGTTTAATTATTGTAAATTTGTATATATTTTCCTTATATAATTGTTCAATGTTTTACACGTTTGTGATTTTATTTATGGGTGGGCACAGCTGCCACGTGATTTTAAAGGAAAAAAATAGTGCAGACGTTTATTTGTTGCTGCAACTCGCACCATTAAACAAATGTTATAGAGACTTTTTCTGGTAACGGCTGGCTTTTATGCCATCTTCTTTTATTCTGGACTTCAAATTTTTTGGTTTTCAATCAATTTTATTTATAAATTTTCTGTTTCTGTTGCGAATTCAATATTCTACATGTTTTTATTTATATTGCAACAGCTTTGGTTATTTGTAGATCGATTCCACATTCGCTGCTTGGGTGAGTGAAGTTTAGTGAGATATTTTCTCTTTTTCGATTTTTTTCTTCTATTTTTCTCCTTTGAAATTTAAGAGCTTGAAATTTGTAAGCAAAAATTATGCTCGCGAAGACGAAGCCTAAGTCCGGGAGAAATTGTGGGTCACTCGTGTGTGAATTTACTCGTGAAGCTTTGCCAAAAAAAGGCACCATGAGTCCAGCTAATATGGCCCGGATGTCGTATGTCGTTTGGAACTGACACCCCTGTTGAACCACTTTGTTTCGCGAGCCATTTTGTTTAGTTAGTTGTTAAAATGTTCAGTTCTAATGGGTCAGTTAATTGTTTCTTAATTTTATTCGGCGACTTTAATTAGTTTAATTAAAATAGTAATTTGCTATATTACGTCAGAAATGCCTCCAATTCAAGCTAATTAAATACGTACAAGCTAAGTTTGCGTTACAAGCCATCAAAGAAGTGATCGAGCATTGTGTCATTGACCAGGCCAAAGTTCCAGCGTTGTCGCGCATTACCCTCTTGGCAAGCATTGATGCACACTTTAGCCACATTGTTCTCCACGAAGGCCTCCATACATTGTTTGCCGCGCAGTCCATGAACAATCCAATATTTCTCGCGATCGTAATACCAGAACTGATTGCCGCCTTGACGATGGCAGGTCCACATCCAGACGGAGGCATTCACATGGCTATCCTGTACTTCCAGACAGTCACGATCTATGCGTCGCAGGTCACGCTGTTTGCTGAGAACCCAGTTCTGAGATTCCTGGGGAGATTGTTTATTCTCAGCACAAGAGTACATGCCCACCGTACTCTTCGAACCCTTGCCCATGCTGTCCAGGCAGTAGTTTGGATAGGCAACGCTCTGTATGGCACCCGATGCATAGGGGAGTGGTTCAACAGGCGGATACAGAACAAGGATATCGGGCGCCACTTCCTTCATGTACCAGTCAAAGGACTTGCACTGCAAACGCTCTCGCACCGCACGCTGTAGAGTCAAATCGCCTTCATCAGTGTTGTCATAGGTTTTCCGATCCCGCTTATACACATGCTCCTTGTACTCATCCATCCAGACCTCGGCGACGCGTTTGTGATTCTATCAAATATTGGATCAATTTATTAGAAAGGAAGTCTGAATACTCTGTCTGTTTGATTGCAAGCTAGTCTCTCAGTTTCGGAGGTAGGTGAGCAAGATGACGACAATTCTAACTAATTACCCTTGCCACAAAGTTGTAATTGAGCGGACTGGGGCGTGGGTCCATTTGGCCTCGAAAGATGTGTGCGACACGGGAGCAGGGCACATCGAGCAGCATGCCACCGCACATCCAGATCTTGAAGCTCAGTTCGTACTGCTCGCCACCCCAAATTTGAAGACCATCATCATAGCCACCCAGATCCCAGAAGAATTTGCTGGCAATGGCAAATAGACCGCCCATCATCACTGGATTGCGATACGGCAGAGATTTGTCCACACTATCCTCGGGTAGCACTGGCAGCTGTTTATAGTAGAAACGCCAATCGAAGCCACCTCGACTGCCTTCCTGATACCCGCCATCATACGCGAAGTTGTTGTGATCAATGACGTCCACAATGGGGCACGTGGATATCTTATTGTTGATGGCAATGGGCTCCAAAAGCGGCGGCAACTGTAAATGGATCAAAGCTTGTTTGCCTGGCTTATTATTCTGAATCTCAATCGGCTTACCCAATTGTAGTTGACCTCAATGTGGGAGTCGAAGAAGACCATGGCTTCACCCGTAGACGCTTTGGCACCAGCTATACGCGCACCAATCAGGCCACGTCGCTCGGGATTGCGGACCACGTCAACTATATGGGGCCAGTGTTGGGCCACATAGTCATCCAACTGTTGCTTTAGCGTTTCCCATTCACTGCCATCGTCCACGAGCACAATCTGCTGGAGCAGCTCCGGCGGAGTGCGATTTATGATGCTATGAACGGTGCGCAGAAGCGTCTGAAAGTGTTCGTTGAAGAAGATGATGACGACGCTCACTCTGGGCAGCTTGGCCAGGTATTTGCGCGTCTTGCATCTGCCCCGGCGAAGTGGCGAGATTTGTACAATTATTTTAAAATATATCAGCAAGAAATCGTACTTACTCCTCACGTCGCACATCCGGTAAGGAGCGATTCACAGAGATTCTGTCAGAGATGTACCCATTAAAGCCATTCCTTCGGTACTCCTTCTGCTCGAGCTCTTTCTCAGCGGCATCTTCAATCTGGACGGGCAGTCCATGCTCCCCAAAGCCGACACGCAGCTTGTCCGCTTCCATTGCCTTGTAGTCGTGCCAATCTCTGCGCTCGCCTTGTGGCGTTGGCAGCGTAAACATTTTGACTATCTCAGTCTTCTCCAGTTTCCCTTCTTGAAATTCACCCGGCACGGGATCACGAACCGAATTCCGATCCTGAAAGGGCGGTCGTGCTTTTCGACGTGTCGGTGGCACATTTGCCGCACGGAAGGGCGGCGTTATGGGATCGCCATTTACATCCAAATTGCTTTCGTCCGGCTCATTTGTTGAATTCATACGCTTCTCGACGATCAACGTGGTTACTATCGAAATGAAGGTTATGAATAAGATCAGAAATATGAACTTGCGCAAGAGGCGCTTCACTTGACGCTTCTTCGGGGCCATGGCCAGAATGTTCTGCAGCTGAGAGTCTCCGTTGTGCTTCGTGGTCCCTTGGATTGAAACATGTTGAAATTGCAACGGCTGCAATAATAATAATAAAAAGGTGTGAGGCAACTTCATTCCGGTTATTATGTTTTCAGTCAGAGCTATAAGTTCTCCCAACTACTCCACTAATAAACTCTCAGCTTTTTCAAAGCCCCACTCACCCGCTTCAAGCTCATTGTGGGTGCTTTTCGGTGTCTCAATTTGGGGTCTAAACGATTTTGGTCGAGCTGATAATATTTTTGTTCCAACTTTCCTGGCATCACAAATTATACTGAAGTAAAATTCATAATTTTTGGAAAAACGTATTAATTTCTTACTTTATGTATAATTTTACAGTTGAGGTTAATGCTTGCTAAATATCTTAAGTAAATAGATGAAAGCATTTATTTGAGCAGTCGCTAGACCACATATGATCTACGTTTGTACTTGGCTTGGCAGCTGTGTCCATATTGCTGTACGAGCAATTCTATTTGCTTAGAACATACATATACCACTAACAATTAATCGCATATTTATTATACAGTGCTACATATTCGCTATATATTGACACCAAATTTCCACGCATTGTGGCAATAAATGCCACTTTTTCATGAAGCTAATGGCAACAACCTTATTGTGAAGTATTTAGCCATGCATGTGTCAGGGGATAACATATTTTATGGCCTTTACTTTTATATGAAATTTTATCAACCCAGGCACATTTATTTTGACACCAAGCTATGAAGCATATGCATATATTCTATGTTATTCGTAAGAACGCTGATGTGCGATAGCAAATCAACTGCAACGAGGCAAAGCCGTTGGCTTATCGATATATGTATAATTTGCAATGTACTTTGTGCAAAGTTTAGTAAAATATGCTGTAAACTCACAAATAATTTTTATACTATTCAACATATTTCTCAATTATTTTATATTTTCATTTTTGGAGGGTATTCAAAAAAAAAACGGCATTCATAACTGTTGCAGTTGCCAACAGCTACCAATGTTGGTGCATGACTTCAGTTTTGACTGTTTCAACTGCCAACTGGAAGTGCAGCCCCAGCTATAAAAGATAAACATAAGATAACAAATATTGCGAATAAGAGCGAGCTGTGCATATAAATAGCTACATATTATTGCAAAAATATTTATTTTTTCAGTAACCAACTCAGAGATATTTGTATTTGAATGCAAACAAATGTTCATAAATGCCGTATTAGTCTTTTCGTTTTATTTAAAACATGCCCTTATTTATTAAATTCAATTTCAATAACCATTTAATTTACCATATTAAATATTTGTGGTAATTTCAGTCATGTATCATGGTAAGGAGCATTCTGAATCTTCAAGAATAATTATTTGCAAATAGGTTAGTCTAAAAAAAGATAGTGAGCCCTTCCAAGTTTGGTAACTTTATTCCTTAATCTGGGGTCTTTCAAGTTGTGTGAAATATATGGTTTTATCGATTTACACCATCAGGTAAATCGGTTTTCGAAGATATGCATGGACATTCAGATAAATCGATTATTGGCGACTTACCTTCGGTGTCAGAGTATAAAATGTACGCTTTTAATATTCAAATAATAACCTGTGAACAGACTACCCAAATTTATAGATGTGACTCTATCTACACTTAAGCCACTTATAAAATTTAAATGCATATAGAAAAAAAAGATAACGAAGCTTTGCGTATAAGCTATAGACACAAATAATATTTTACAACTTGTGTGTAACATTTACATATTTATAAATTCAAAAAGTTTTTTATTTGCCCCGAAAATGTAACAAGCTGAAGCTTAGTAAATTGTTTGGAATAACGCACATTTTGATTATGCTTGGCTTTCGGGCTTGTTTTCAAACAGATTTTGTGCAAAAAGGGCTTAAATGCGTTGTGCTCGCTCAAGCTGCTCGTTGTCCCAGTTTGAACTGATGGGCGTGTGTTGGGAGAAATAATGGGCGTGGCTTAAAAGTATTTCGCAGGCATTTGCACATGCATAATAAATAAATAAAGCGTGCTCTAAGCAGCGCGTTTGTAATTACGTTAAAATTAAGCCGGCATCAACATTTAATTGCGAAAAGCCCCAGACTGCAGATGCAGAAGGCTTTATAGACGCAGTTACATATACATATATGTATATATGGGTATGAGAGAACGGGCACGCATGCCAAAAAGGAACCAGCATTTAATTAACAAATTTTACGCATTTATTTTCTATTTTCATATGAACACCCGATCCGGCCAACGATGCTGACCACCAACCAACATAAACCGTGACAACATAATTTGCCTGGCCCCCAAAATAAAATGGCGGCGACTTTGTGCCACCACAACAACACAAACAACACAAACAACAACAACAACGACGACTACAACAACAACAACTAATGGCAAACACATCCACAAACCACAATCGGTACAGTGAAAACGAAGGACATTGATGCCGTCGAGGGTAAATCAGTGTCGCTACCCTGCCCCATTGCCGAGCCCTTGCATGATGTTTATATGGTCTTATGGTTTCGTGATAATGCGGGAATACCTTTATATAGGTGAGTACTGTCTCTACCTTGCTCTCTCTTCTTATTGTTAGTGTGTATTGGTGCGTGGGGACTGCCTCATTTGGCTTATTGTCTTCCTCTATCTCTCTCTCTCTCTCTCTCTCTCTAAGTGTGTGTGTCTCTCTTTTTATACGCATTTAATTAAATGCAAACGAGCCTTGAGAGCAGCTGCTCTTTAAATTGTGTGGCCCAGCGTCGCACATAAGTATGCTACAATATTTGTGTGATATACCCCACAAAGTGTGTAAGCAAAGCGGCATGTAATGATTTTATTTACATTTGAGAAAAGAAAAACACATTTACATCTAGCTTAAGATAATTATTTATTTATAAAATAGAAGCTGATAGACTCCTGCAAATTTCTGACGTAAAGTAAATGAAAATATTAAATAATATAAATAAATGATTGCTTATCTCTTGGTGACCTCTGCAGCCAGCAAAAAATATATATCTAAAATTTAAATAAAACGATAAGCAACTATAAAGAAAAATATAATACATTTTCCCATACAAAAAATACCATCAATAGTATCATTATCAATAATAAGATATTTCTTAGGCTATTAAAAATGTGAATGAATTTCATCACAGGGTATCTTCAGGCCATCTACATGAATGTGTTGTAATTAAAGTTGCGCTGTGGGAAAGTGTGTGTGTGTTTATGTTTTTTTTTTCTCTTTTTTGCACCTGACTGCCTACTGATAAGTGTGCCTTTTGTTTGGATGTGCTCTTTAACTTTGGTGTGTGTTTTTGTTGTCACAGGCGTACAGTAAATTAACTTAATTATGTTTACCTAATTTACTAATTAACCTCAGACGAAAAGCCGCAAGAATTATGTGGATAAATGACATTGAATGTGTTTCACATATACGGATTTCGGCATTAAGCTGCTGCTAAGCTTGCGGTTAGGCTGTTGTGGTTGTTGTTGCTTGCCCAACAGCATTCATTCAGGCAGTTCATGAAATATAACTGCAAAGTGCATGAGGCAAGACTGTAGGATGCGAGTAGTCTCGGGGGTGTGAGCCAACAGAATCAACTCCTAATTACGCATTTCAACTGTGGTTTCATTTTAAATGTGTCTAGATAAAATGGTAGTTAATACTGAAAAATTAAAATACTTAGTTTTCATTTTTTTAAATTTGATTAACTTTATATATTTTTAAATACATAATGTGTGTATGAAGATTTTATAAGAATGGTAGCAATGACAAACAAAATATTTATTTATTCATATTTTTAATGTTTTGTATTTTTTATTTGTATGTTTTGAATTAAGTAATAAACAATTTTTTTTTTTAAATTTGTGCTGTGCTGGGTCAAGGTAAAAGGAAATGTATGGGTAAAAATAATTTTGTAATGCATGGCTTGATAAATTCGGTATGAGAAGTGTCAAATGCTTTACTGAAAGGTGGCTATTAAAGCCTAAAGCTTAACTCGAAGGAGTAAATAAACAAATAAAATTTGCATTTTAATTTATTATGTTTATTTAATGTGAACCAAGAGCCGTCCACAGTTTAAAAAATAAAAACTTAAAATTAAAATTACGCAGTTAATTAAATGCGTTACGTTAAATGGCTAACTGTCCCCAAAGAAGCAATCGGGCAATGTATCATTGACCAGAGCAAAGTTCCAGAGTTGTGGCACATTAATCTTTTGGCATGCATTAGGCACATTGCTTACTACCAAGTGATGATTGTCACTCCGGTGATGCCTATCCCACTGTGGCCATTGCATGAGTGTCCAGTACGTCGAGATGTGCGTGTGTGTGCATACTCTTTCCCCGTTTTTAATGACGCCTAGAACATATATACATATTTCGAGTCAAATTGGCCAAGTTTGCCTGCCTGTTTCGTTCCTTGTACGACAACTAGTCTGACCCACTAAATATTGTCAACAGCGACCAACTAGTTCTTGTTATTTGTACTAAAACGTATCATTGGTAAAATGCCGGTTGCAGTTACAGCTTGAGGGATGATATATTTTTATAGATTACAGCTTCTTTGCCTTACTTATTGGTGTTATATTCTGAATCGTTTTTATGCCTGCTTGTGTCTTCAAAGATCTTCTCATTGATCAGTGATCACATCTGAAACGCAAAAGTAATTATTGATATCATTGCCTTGGCTTACCCAACCTCTTCAATGTAGGCGGGCAGTCTCTGCTCCATTTCAATTTCCACTCTCCTAGTCGATGGCTTCTCAATTGCGGCGTTGTGGAATCCCCATTAATATCCAAATTGCTCTAGTACGGACAACCAGGACGAGAGCAATTTGGATGTAAATGGCGATCCCGAAAGCAATGATTAAGATCAATACGATAAACTGAGCTTTACTCATGTCAGTTCTCGTGCCTTGTTAAAACGACTTCACCAAAACACTCTTCGATTTTTCTAACTTCCACTCACCCGCTTTCAGTTCAGCTTGAGAAACGTAGCTCTAATCGTATTTGTTTGTGCTGATTATGTTTTTGTACCAACTTTTCTAGCAACACAAATTATACTGAAGTAAAATTTTTAATTTTAAATTAAAAGTATAAGCTCCACATATTATATTTAATAGTACAGCTAGAGTAAATTCTTGCCACATATCTCCTACCAAGCTAACTAGACAATATTATTTTTTTGATCTACGTGCATACTTCACAAGCCAGATGTTGCACAGTTTACACTCTGCCCGCTGCCAGCTGTGTCCCCCAATGCTAAGCAAATACACATCCCACAGACAATTGTTTGGCAAAGCAAATATTTATTATACGCATAAAAAATGTACACAACATTTGAACATATTGTGCCAATAAAATGACATTTTGTATTTTTCATTCTTTGTCTTCACTAGCTTGGGTCTAAATTAAGAATCGTATACGAGCTAATCCAGGCATTTACAATAATATTTGTTTCCACTTTTGCTTGACTGTAAACACTACTATTATACACATAAGTTGTATGTGAGACATAAAGTGACAATAAATATAAGTTGAGAGAACTGCAAATGCTGAATTGGATCTTTTAATGTCATATAAGATAACTACAATTCCCGATTTGCCGATAACCGTAATGAACAAACGCAAGCAAACTGAAAAGTGCCAACCACATTGACTGAATAATTTTCTTTCTACTTACTTTTGGCCATTTCATTACACTCAATTTGCTTGGGTTCACATAGCATATTATTTGGCCATAAACATTTGTTGCATAGGCCCCAAAGAACAGTTATTAAGCTTAGTCAACCCTCTCTCGCCTCTCAAGAGCATTTCACTTTCTCTAGCCTCAGGCTCTGCAGCAAAGTGCAACACTTTTTTTTTTTTTATTATTTCATTCATTTTTTTAGTTTTTAATTAAAATGGCAGCGTAGTGGGCTACACAAAATTGGGTTAACGTTGCCTTCGTTCTCTCTCTCTCTCTCTCTCCCTCCCTCACACACACACAAGCATTCTCTGTCTCTATCATTCTGCTTCTGGCTTGCTTTGCACTTGAGTTGGCGCCCGTTTGGCACGCAGCAATTAAGTTGTTGCATTTTGCGACGTCGGCGTCGACGTCGAGGCAGAAGCTGGCAGCATTTGCCGTTGGTTGCCCGCATAAATTATTGCGTGTTGCATACAAAAGGGCGCTTAACGCGCCACTTGCCGCAACGGCTCACGAAAAGTGGCTGCCACAATAACAACAACAAACACAATGGGCCCCGGACCCTTGACTTCTCTTTCGCAACTCAACACCGATGCGAACTTTGCGCCACAAGTCTTTAGGCAACTGCTGTCAGAAATTGAGAAACAATCAAAGTGCTCTGATAGGATTTCAGTGCAGTACTTTTACTATATAGTAACTAGTATTTTTATTATATTTTAATTTAATAACATCAATTTTGAACAATATTCTGCAGTTATCAGAACTAAATAATTGATAGGAACACTTGATATGACGAAATTGGAACGAATTTTATTTGAAATAGTTATAAAGTAGATAGATAGACATTTTCGGAGAGTAACTTGGTGAATTATGGAATGTAAACACTTGATTTGGGAAAGTAAAAGAACGGACAAATTGTTACAGCCTATATTTTATGGAAGCTATTTGCTCAATATAAATAAATATATCAGAAATTATATATTAATGTTATGTACGGTCCAACTTTTAAATATGTTTTTGGCTGATATAAAAAGTACAACTTTATTTCTAAGCTAGTTTAGTTTTAAAGCTATTCAGATTCTAATGTTGCTCTAAAATTAAACAAAACTATGAAGTAGAATACTCCATATATGATTATTATTATCATATAATAAATCAAATAATTATTATTATATCTTGGGTGCTTCATGCACTGCAAACTAGTTTGATCTATAGTGGTTCTTTCTGAGAATATATATTTATCTTTGGCAAGTTACAGTTCCAAATGAGACATTGACAGTCGTTTTTATACCCATTTTAATGTCCCACTACAAAGCGAACTGCAGCGCTCAGCACTTAGCCAGGTCTGAAGTGTTATGGTTATGGCTTGTTGTGTATTTGCGTTAGTATTGCAGCTGGTAGGTAGAACCTGGCGCATTAAATGCACTCCAGCATAAAAGAAAAAAGGAATTTCAAAAAATGTTTATCTGCGAGCCCATAAATTTAATTTTGGCAGCCAGTCCGTGGAAGGTGTTTTTCTGGTCTGGGTCAACTCTCGTCTAATGAGCGGGCTAAAATGCATGAGGTTAATTTTCGAGCGCAATTTTCAAATGGAAAGAAAACACGAGCAGTGAATTATGTTGCCTATGGATTTCATTAGTTTTTGCTGTGAGCTTAAGAATTTATCTCAACTGGATTTCATTTAGCCTCACTGAAATATTTATGAGACGGCATAATAATAATAATTCTTAGCAGAAATTTAGTTAAGCTCTCTTTCCCTCTCTCACTCTCTCACTCTCTCTCTCTCTCTTTCTCTTTTTGTTTGCTTTGCAGCTTTGATGTGCGCGATAATATGGCCATTGAGCAGCCCCGACATTGGTCAGCTCCGGAGGTTTTTGGCTCACGTGCCAAATTCCATTTTGACTCCCAGCCAGCAACCTTGGAAATTAAGGTAAGATCTCAAATGGTTGCACAAGACAAACACACAAACACACACATAACCACGCACACACAGCCGCAGCCCATTTATTATGTACGCGTGTGTGTGTAAGCACTTCGCGGCCTCAACTTTAATCAAATCCTTAAATCCTTAAACCATTAAATTTGAGCGAATTTGAAGAAAGTGCAGAAAACTCAGTGAGTGAAAAAAATAGAAGCGCGCATTTTAAATAAATAAATAAATGCGAAATGCAAACAAATTTGCTGAAATGTTAAACCATTCAATGGAATATGGAATAATGGAATAAATTGCGAAATATAAAGCTGAACAAAATAACGAAAAATGCCCGAGCGGAATATGCTCCAAACCAACATAATATTATTGTATATACCCTGTTCTTTTTTTTGGTTTGTTAAATTTTTGGCAAAATATCTCGAATGCATTGCAAGTGCTTTCAATTTGCTGAAAATGGCAACTGGAATTGCGAATGCGTGTCAGAAAAATTAAGTCAGCGGCAATAGCAGTAAACGGATGTGGCCAACATATTGCAAAAAAGGCGAAAAAGAAGTAGAGGCCAATGCATATTGGTAGCAAAAGGAATGCTAAATAACTGTAGAAAGCTACCACTGCCACAACTGCGACTGAGACGGTGACGGTGACGGCGACTGCGACTGCGGCTGAGGCATTGCGAAAACAAATTTAGATATCAAAAGTTGTTAAATTGCCTCGCGCACGCGAAATGTTTATTAATGTCTTGCATGTTTACAGATAACTTGATTTACCGTTATTGTCATGCAATGCACACACACACACACACACACACACACATCCACACGCAGAGACACTTACACACCCCCACATGTGTGCACACAGTGTGGCAGATACTTGAACTAACGCCTCTTCGCGCAGACAGACTTGACTTTTAAATGGCAAGTTGGCTTGGCTCCGCGTTCAAGTTACATCGCCTGCTGTGGGAATCCTTGGACAATTTCCAGTTTGTGGCAGGCTGTGGGGGTTCTTCTGTCTGCACGTTAACGAGGTGCATGTATAAACACACACACACACACACACAGACACACACCGGCATCTGAAAATGGATGTGAAGTGCACACGCAGAGGCAGGCCAAACAACATTCACATGCATTTGCCACTCGCGGTTGCACATATACATACATATATGCCACCTATATGTGTATATTCATATATATGCAACTCGCTTGAATTATGAGCGACCAATTAAGTTGACCTTATAAATTAATTTTAAATGCCTTTCAATTGTCTGACAATTTACATACATAGCCGATTACATAATATGCGTTTGATTTAAACGCCATTCGATTTATTGCTTGCTTATTACAGCCAAACAGTTCAATGGATAGCTTAGAAGGATTCAAGTTTACCATTATTATTTTGAACATCAGACTAAACAAATTACAATTTCTGTTAACTGCTGGGCACATGATGGGTTTCCAAGTTGTTCATTACAGTAAATATATAAGATATAATATGTATAATTTATATTCAAAATTGTTATTTATACTTTCTACATATTTGTATGTAAAGTCTGAAATAAAGTTGGTTAAATAGGAACTCCTCAACGTTTTCATGATTAACTAATTAACAAAAGTTCAAACGAATCTTTTATTATTTAGTTATTTGTATTTGCTTTTTTGTTTCACTTTCGTTGAGTAAAATGATTAAACAATAAACCCAATTTAGTTGGCTGCTAAGCTGTGTGAAACTGGTTTGGGAACGTAAGGAAGTTGTCATCTGGCAAATGACACGTTGAAATCTTCATAAAATAACCAAATTGCCAGATTGGCAACTGCTTAGCCACAATGAACTGAGCCGAGAGTGAACTGGGCTACAACAGCTTGGTCGCATAATTGCCTGACTAACGATTCGATACATCTACGTACAAGTTGGCCATACGGCTCAGACCACACAGTTGTAGGACTTGGGTGACATGCAAAATTGAATGTTACATGGCCAGAACGAGACACGAATGTTTTGTGGGTGTGGTGTGTATGTTTGTGTGAGTGTGAGAGTGTGACAGTGTGTGAGTGTGCTTGTGCGTGCGTGTAGGTATGCTAATCATCTGTTTCCTTACACAATCCAATAATATACAATGTCCATGATATTTTGCAGGATATCAAACGTCATGATCAAGGCATTTACCGTTGTCGTGTGGATTTTCGCACAGCTCAAACGCAAAGCTTCCGCTTCAATTTGTCGGTAATAAGTGAGTATCGAAAATGCTGAAGAGTAGTAAGTCTCTGACTGCTAAATCTACACATATACACCTATGCTGATACCTATACCTATCAATCTGCCTTTGTATTGCTGTCGTTTGTAGTACTTCCGGAGCAGCCCCTCATACTGGATCGTTGGGGTCGTCAACTAAATGGCACACAATTGGGTCCCAAGCAGGAGGGCGACGATATTGTTATCACTTGTCGTGTGGTGGGCGGTAAGTAAACCCCCAACTATCTAGCTTAACCCCATTGTAACCTTCCTCAATCCCCCCCAAACACTCCGTACCACCCAATCTTTTTTGCTATTGCCCACACACATGGCTATATCCGTTCGACCGGCTAGACAATTTCCTGTTAATTTCCTTAAAAGCTTTGGCCAAAAATACAACAGAGCGCAAGAGAAGCAAGAGAGAAAAATGCTCAATCGCAATAATAAAAAAAACTAAAAAAAAAGAGGAAAATAAAGGAAAAACCTCAAGCCGCACTTTGACCGAAAATGAAAATATCACAAAGTTTGCTTATGGTTTGCTTTGGTTTTCTTTTGCGCCAGCTTGACTTTTTAATTTGCACTCCCTGTACACACACGCACACACACCCATACACTGATACGCCCATGCATATGTGTATAACTATTGTTTTTCTTTTATCGTACTGCATTTCATAGGTCGACCGCAACCACAGGTCCGCTGGCTCGTAAATGGACTACTTGTCGACAATCAAAACGAGCACAATTCCGGCGATGTTATCGAGAATCGACTGTTGTGGCCATCGGTGCAGCGGAACGATTTGAATTCCGTATTCACATGTCAGGCATTGAATACGCAATTAGATAAGCCCAAGGAGAAGAGCTTCATACTCGATATGCACCGTAAGTCCCCAATCGACCCAATCCCCAAACCAATTTGCTACTTACTTACCCGCTTGACCTGAAAAACAAACAGGCCCAAGTCGATTTGGGTTCGTTCTGTCGCCAAACTTAAGTTATGTATTGTGGAAATCATCGTTAATTACATTTATATAGACAAGCATTGGGTAAACAACTAGCATGTTCCATAAACATAAACATTTCGCATTGAATATTTTCTATGATAAAAAACACCCGATATTGTTGGCCTTAAGCACCGCTCATAGCTTACAGCATAACCCGCTGAATAATTATATGTTTACAAAAATGAGTGAATTGCGGGGCGTTACTTCCAGCGATAACCTCGCTCCATTTCATTTGCACTCGTGGGGAGTTGGCTCGGCAAAAACAGCAGCTACAATGTTGGCACGGTCATTAAACGTCATTATTTAAGTAATATATGTTTTAAGCGCCTGAGAGCTGTTGAAACGTCCGTTAGCCCCTGGTAATATGTATATAGACAAGAACAGTGAAAGGTATGAAGTATGTAAAAAGTTAAATTATTTCATGTGCAAGTTTTTTGAGACATTCTTTCTTTTACATAGTTAACTTGTTCAGTTAAAAAACGAAACCAAATTGCAATCTCAAAAAATTATATTAGATTTTTTTCTTTTGAAAGCAAACGTTCTGTCAAAAATGACAGTTTTGTGAAAATTAAAGTACGTTTTAATATATTATGCTTTCTTAATAATTGAGTTATTGTAACTATCATTTATGTTAGTTTAGTTTATTAAACAAGTTAAGTTAAGTTAGTTAAACCAGCAACTTAAAAAGGTTTTCATTTTAAAATTTAGTTTTCCACAAAATTTGCAGAAAAACAACTTAATATGAAAATGTTTCATTATTCACATTTGCACGTTGGCTCAAAGCTATATTTAAGAGACGATATTATGTAACGTTTATTCAACTTCCAATGTTAAAATGGCTAATGTGATTGCTCTTGTTCTTTTCACAGTGAAACCATTAACCGTAAAAATTCTGGAGCCACCCAGTTCAATGATTGCCGATCGACGCTATGAAGTCACGTGCGAATCGTCGGGCTCCCGTCCCAATGCTATCATCACGTGGTATAAGGGAAAACGTCAACTGCGACGCACAAAAGTGAGTAGCGGGGATAGGCGAGAGAGGGGAAAGAGGCGAAAGTGATGAAATGGGGACTGGGACACAGACCTGCAGACAGTCGGAGGTGGCATCCACTGCAATGGACTCGCACATGACCGCAATTGACGTAACTTGCCCAACACTTTTCTTTTGGCGAGGGGCGCAGGACCTTTGACTACCACACACGCACACACACACACACCAGCTCTATAAGTTATTGTGTTTGCACAGTCATGCCACACACACACACAGCAAACCTTTGCTCGTAGGTCTTTAGCAGGGCGTGCTGGGGAGTCGAGAAAGAGAGTTGGCAACACCCACTTGTTGTCCCTGGGTGTGGCTAACACTCGCCACTCGCCGCTCGTCGCTCTGCACTCCATATTCACCGTTAGAATAAACACAGATAATGTGATATAAACTCCGCAATACACACTCCACCCACCGCCCACTAACATATTCAGACGTCCCTCTTGGTTTTTATATTCCATTTGCCACGCTTTTCCTTGCCTGTTTTCGTTTCTTGTTTTGGTTTTGTTTTTTGTATTTTTGTTTCAACTTTATACAAATTTATGGGAGTTTTAGCGCAATTTTGTTGCAATTCATTTTTGCGCCGATCCGTTGTCGTCGCCCCTCCCCTTCCCAACTCCAAGCTAGTTCCCGCTCCGGAACCGAAAACTGTTGTTGTTTATGTCCATGTCTGTCCGCCTTCCACACACATGCATAGATACATAGATACATTTACTCGCTTATGCATTCCGTCGCTGATTGCTTTGCCGTTTGTAGCTACACTCCTTTAAAGACCGGAAATGTTTTTCAGTAGTTTTTCACGTTGCATAAAGTTGCCGTAATGCGGCAAAATGTCTGCCCAGTTCACAGTTCACAGTCCACAACAGCCCACACACTCCCACCAGACAGCCAGACAGTGAGAGAGACAGTCAGTCAGGCAGCCAGACAGCCAGACAGACGGGCCCTTAGATATGTTCAACATGCCTTTTGGTGCCTTAGTTTCCCCCTAATGTGTGGGTGTTGTGGGTGCTCTGTGTTTGTGTGTCCGTATTGCCAGACATGTGGATATTTGGAGTATAAGCTAAGGCCTGGAACACTCCAAATGGGGCACAACATTAATTAACGCTTGGGGCCAACGACACACCAAACTGAACCTAGTTTTTCGTTACGAGTTGCAGCTAATGAGTGTAGCCTGGATGAGAGCAAGTGCCTCAACATGTTATTCCCGAAACTATGCTAAGCAAATTTTAAGCAAGTCACAACTTGATGACAATTCCATATGACAAATATATGTGGCAAAAGCGAGCATGTAAAGTATTTTTGTGTTGTGTCTATATCTATTATAAGAATATACGCTTCTCCGAAAGCCCAGTTCCTAATCTAGCCTAATCTCAGAAAAAATCGAGCTGAAGTTTAGTTTTTCTACCAAATTACCTTATTATTTAGAAAACATTTTTCTGAAAGGAATTTTATTTATAAAAACCAGTGTCTTAATTTTCCTAACTCCAAAGGACACTTTTCTAAGGCAGCTCATTAATTCACACTTACAATTTTAAGGCGATTCTAACTCGGGACCTTTCGTTCAAACTGAATAGCAGTTAAAAGCTTGCAAATCTTCTTCTTTCTTTTTCAAATTGTTAGCCGCATTAGATTTGTCCCAGTTAGCTTTATAATGCTCAATAATTAATGCTTTCCAGCTATGCAATTTTCCTATGTTACAATCATATTTTTTAGTTCTATTCAATTCTATTATATTTGGTAATTATTTTCACAGAAAGTCTATTTAACTTGAACTCTAGGGATTCGTCAGACTTACTTAATTTATCGTGATCTGTCTTTAATATAATTTGCATATTCAGGCAGTTTGAATACCATTGCATACAGTTTTACCCAACTGTTTGTAATCCCCAGTGAAATTAGTGTTTGATTTGTTTGTTTATTTTTAGTTACAATTTCATTTCGACTTTCTGACTTGTCGGCTGTCTGAATATTTACTTATTGCTGTTTGTAGCATATATTTCTTGTTCGAAAAATTAGGTTGCTACGATAGCAGAGCAAGCGGGCAACTGTTCGCCCTTCAACACCTTCGAACGATAGCACTTAAAATCGAAACACTAACACAGCCACTAACAAGTATTGTCCGTTCCCAGGGAATGTGTTTGTGTGTGCATATTTCACGCCTCTTACATTCGCTTAGCAAGTTTGGCGTCTGGTCGCCAGGGTGGAGAGACAAACAAACACACTGTTAAAAATGAACAATTTTATGACCCGTTCAACTAACGGCAAGAATTACGACTACAAAGCACAACTAATTATGTGCTGTTGTTGTAGTTGTTGTAATTGTTGCTGCTGCTGCTGTTGCTTGTCGCTATAAAATTTATAATACCCACACAAGTCACATAAAACCCAAAGTATGCAGCAATAAATTTTAAATTGCAAACATAAAATATTTCGACAAATTTGCAAAAAAAGAAGCACACACTCACACTTTCACACACACACACACACGTACAAACAAAGAGAACAAAAAACGATTCGAAGAACTGCGCCTAAGGACATTTTCGCCGGGGGGGCGGGAGATTGTAGAATGTGGGGATGGGAGGTTCTCACTCGTCTGGGGCCGAAACTTAATTAATGCAGAAACACATTTTCCAGGACGACATATCAAAGAACTCGACACGCTCAGAGCTGAGCTTTGTGCCCACCACAGACGACGATGGCAAATCGATAACATGCCGTGCGGAAAATCCAAATGTGAACGGCCTCTATTTGGAGACCATGTGGAAATTGAATGTCGTTTGTAAGTATTACAAATTGTGTTTAAGTCTAAAATATATACACACAAGTACACACACATATCTGCCATGTATACACTTAGCTGAAAATAAAAAAATGAATAAAATAAAATAAAAGTAAGAAAACGCAACAGCAAAAATAAGCATTTGCCGACAGCTAGCAAAAGGTAGACAGCCAGCTAAATTTATTACGTCGGCGTTGTCGACGTCGCCGTTGAAAGCCTTTAAAATGCAAATAAATCAAAGACAAATGACAAATTGTGAATAATTTGCCATGGGCCAGAAGGCAGCTGCCGTCCTCTCCGCTGCCCCTCTGCCTTTTCCACATACCCCTCATTGCTCCCCGTCGCGGGCAACGCTGCAGCGACCTAGTGAAATATGTGGACTAACAAAATGTATGGCAGGCGCTTAAATTAAATGAAGCACTTTTTGTGTACGTAGCCATCAAACCTCACTCCATTCTTCAGAAAAGAAACAAAAAAACCAAAAATTAAAATTACCAAACAAAGGTATCAAAGTAGGTAGAACTGTGACTCTGTAAATGGCTCAGTTTTGAGAATCTTTTTCAAATTTGCCTTAAAAATTAAAGTTTTTATTCGTAATGTTTAGGCACTCTATCTATCGATCTACTCTTAAGATCCTAGCTTGAAGGTTTAATGTATTTTTTAAACTTCGGAGCAGGTTCAATTTCCTAAATCAATGCCAGAAATCCTTCCGAACTTAGTTCCGGCTGACCTCTTAGAAAATTATGTTATTGTATTATGCCACATTTTGTTCGGCAATCAAATATTTAAGATCTCTTCTTAAATCATAATTATTTTTTGTAATATTAATTATAATTAGAGGCATACCTAATATTAAGAAATAAAAAAAATAATCTTAAATACTAAATAATCAAAATTCTTCGGCCGATAATCGCTTTCAATTAGGAGATGAAAAGCAAGTGAATTGAATACGTTTCCAAATATTTGTAGTTACTTTCAACTGATGATAGCAAGAGTATCGGTTTTTGTTATTTTGAAGTTGCGGTCAAACTCATAATCATGGCCAAAATACAAATACCAGCATTTACAAAATTGTTTGGCCAAATTGAATGGGTCAATAGCCGCAAAGTAAGTACTGCGGACATCGTAAAGTGCCAAAGTCACCGTTGAGTTTACAGTTGCTCGGCGTTACGTATACGTCCCGTCTGCGGCTGTAAATGTATTTTATTATTTCGACTGTTTGTACATTGTGCAAACAGACACACACACACTTGTACACACACACACTTGTACACACACTCACATATGCATGCCGGTGTGTGTGCATATGCGGCACATCACGTAATGTTGTTTCTTTGCTTTTCACTTCCTCAAATATTAAATTTTTACTGCAATCTGCTGACGTACCGAAAGAAAAGAAAGTACACAGAAAGAAAAAACATGCTGCTGTTTAGGTTTAACGTTTAAAAATAAGGTGTTATTATTATATTTTTATGCGCCTCACATACTTGTTGGCTTCATATTTTATACTTTGGAATATTATTTTTTATTTGTTTGTTTTGCTGCTGCTCGCCTCGCCGATGTTGCCGGCGCCCTATGCTACATTGACTGAAATAAACTTTATGATCGGCACGTACCGCAACATTTTCATTTACATACATGCCCACATACATTCATGTATGTATTTCGGTGCTGCAGGCAAGCGCTTGACTTTAAGCAGAGTTACAAAAAATACATGTACGATAAGAATTATGCTTTTTAATTTGAGCATGTGTAATACCCTACAGTCATTTTGCCATGGTGGCCTTGGGCTGTCAAATACGCAAATAAAATTATTATGTGCATAATTCGTAAAGTCCTCATATGAGAATTTACGTCTATCTTAAAAGAGCAGCTTTGCAAAATGGTATTAACTTTTCAAATTGAGATATATGGGGCTGATTTAAAGTCACAACAATTTTCCAGTTTCCCCCAATGTTCCTTCAAGTTCATTCCGGAAAAATATTGATGTAATCATATCATATTTAAATTAATATAAATTATATGGAATGAAACTTTAAAAATCATAAATTTGAACTTATTACAATTTAAATTTATATTACTATTATTTAATAAAGAATTTATTACAAGAAAAACAAATACAAACAAATTTTCTTGTTCGGTGCCATATTAGAGTACATAAGTATAAGCAATATATTATATTTATATATTGATTTCATATATTTCGTGCTTTTTGTAAACTTATTTATTTCTTCCATATTTTATATATTTCCTGATAACATCAAATCAAACGGCTAACTGATATTTGGTCGTTCTTTTACACATGTGTTCGATTTCTTACTACTTTTGAAGTTTTTTTTCTTACTTTGTATATAGTTTTCTTTATAGCGTATTTGGTATTCGCCCGTGGCCATTTCAATTATTTGCTGGTGTTTTTAATTTGAACACACATGGCAAATATGCTCTGCATCGTTTCACATTATTTGTTGTTGCTGCTGCTTTTGTTTTGTTGTTGTTGTTGTTATTGTGTCCTTGTTGTCCTTTCTGTACGATATCTCTATTCAGCATCATGCCTGAGTTATTATGCCAACTTCGTTTTGGATTCTTAGGCACGGCATTTGGCAAGGCCATTTGGCATACGGTATGGCAACGAAGGGGGGGTGGGTGGCGCATGGTTGCTGCTGCATTCCTTGCGTATAATTTTGTTTATGTGTGCGTATGTGACACGCTCGTTTTAAAATTTATAATGTGGCCCTGGCTAACAGGGAAGCAGGACAGCAACAACGAAGGAACATGCAATGCAATCACAGACCCAGAGAGATTCCCATGAGCGCATTACACACACTGTCTTCTACAATTTCAGTGTGTGTGTGTGTGTGCGAGTGTATGATTGTGTGTGCGCGTGTCTGCATGCCCCTTAGCCGTTGTTTATGACTGGGCTACATTGGCGCTTGTGCTGTGTGCGTGCCTGGCATTTTGGAGAAGCGAAAGCATCGCGATATTTTTCTCAATGCCGCAATCTAAGTTGATATTTTTAAAGTGGCGCGCAGTGGAGCATAGCAATAGGGCTTACACATATATACAAGCATATATACATACATATATGCTAGATGATGTATATGCCAGTTGTTATTGTAGCTCGAGCAGAGGTCGATTCCATGGATGTCTCTATGAACAGTTGAAGGACCATGTTTGATTGACATATCTATACAATTTAAGGTAAAATCTCCAGTTGTATCGTTATATACGCATATGCAATCTCCAACAGCTTAAGCCAGCCTGCCCTTCCTTATAAGTCATCCTTTCGGTTGGGAAACTTTTTAATTTTTCAATTATATATAATACATGAAACTGAGCTGATAAGTAAATAATTAATTAAAATTCTGCATTATTAAATATCTTTCAGCAATTATTATTTTATTCTTAACTAAATTGTGAATGTAGCAGACTCAATTTGACTCCAATATTCATTGAGCAATGCTACATCTCAGATAGGTTTATAGCTAAAACTATTGCTATCATTTAATAATACAGTACAAAATTATTCAGCACTTTTAAAAATATCTGAAAATGAATTTTATTTCTTGACTAAGTTAATGACTGATGACTTTACTAACACACAATTCGGACTCAAATATTTATTGAGTTCTGATCTAAAAGATTTATTTGAAAACCTAACAACTAAGCCGCTTAATCACAGAGCAGCACATATCAAATGATGTTATAATTCAAAACTTTAATTTGCACATAAATTACCGCAGATAGAGACAGAGACAGAGAGAGAGAGAGAGAGAAAACTCTCGATCGATGGCCGCCCCAAAATAAGGGGATGAGAGTGTGGGCAGCCGCATATATATTTGGGGCGATTTCAGCTGTTGGCAGTTTGGGTAGCTAACGGTAAATGATAGTCACAAAAAGTGGCCCGCAACATGTGTGCGGAAATACAGCGACGCGACTTTTGGTGCAAGTCTTTTTGCGCTGGGGCTCTTTAGGAGCACTTTTGCTGATTGGCGGGGCGACTGCTGTCTGCTGTCTGCTGCCAAGTTAGACCCTTTTTGAGCGGGGCAGGAAAGGGGGAAGGGTAAAGCAAACTTTGCGAGGCCATTCTAAAGTGAGCAAACTTTTGGCCTCGCTCGTCGACGTCGTCATCGTCATCGTCTTCGTTGTCGTTGTCGTCTAACTCTTGACTGGCGCCGTTTGGCTTTGGCCGCCAATAACTCAACAATATTAAGGTTAGCACGTGCGTCCTTCCTTGCTGTGTTTGTCGCAAAGTTTGTGGCTCGTTAAGCAAATTCAAACGACTTAAGCGGCAACACATGTTCACAAGCAGCGCCAGACCTGGGGCTCAACTTTAGAGATAGCCAGCTAGTGGGTAGCTAGTGCGCTCCAAGGTTCTACTTATTACCAGTTCCCATTACATTTCTGTTCCCATAACTCTTCGTTGAGGTCTTCAGCAAATCGCCCATATCTGACAGCCACTATTAAACCAAGTAGATCACTCCACTTATTGTTGCAGCTGATGACTAAACAACTCGCTTGTCATAGAGGTATCAGCCTGTCGTTTAAAGTTTTGAACATCGTGTGCATGACAAACCGAAGGACAATATTAATAGTAAAATGAATAAATAGGACAGCGAATAGACATTGTTAG